>CAKJTW010000001.1:26875000-27500000 GCA_917880005.1 Nanger dama
CATCATGGACTCGATGGACGTGAGTCTGAGTGAGCTCTGGGAGTTGGTGATGGACAGGAAGGCCTGGCATGCTGCGATTCATGGGGTCGCAAAGAGTCAGACATGACTGAGTGACTTAACTGAACTGAACTGAACTGAACTTGAGCATTCCTTGGCATTACCTTACTTTGGCACTGGAATGAAAACTGACCTTTTCCAGTCCTTTGGCCACTGCTGAGTTTTTCAAATTTGCTGGCATACTGAGTGCAGAACTTTCACAGCATCATCTTTCAGGATGTGAAATAGCTCAGCTGGAATGCCATCACCTCCACTAGCTTTGTTCATAGTGATGCCTTCTCAGGCCCACTTGACTTCACATTTCGGGATGTCTGGCTCTAGGTGAGTCATCATACCGTCATGATTATCTGGGTCATTAAGATATTTTTGTACAGTTCTTCTGTGTATTCTTACCACATCTTCTTAATATTTTCTGCTTCTGTTAGGTCCATATCATTTCTGTCCTTTATTAAACCCATCTTTGCCTGCAATGATCCCTTGGTATCTCTAATTTTCTTGAAGATATCTCTAGTCTTTCTGTTGTTTTCCTCTTTTTCTTTGCATTGATACCTGAGGAAAGCTTTCTTATCTCTCTTTGCTATTCTCTTGAAGTCTGCATTCAAATGGGAATATCTTTCCTTTTCTCTTTTGATTTTCATATCTCTTCTTTATGCAACTATTTTTAAGGCCTTCTCAGACAGCCATTTTGCTTTTTTAGATTTATTTTCCATGGGGATGATTTTGATCCCTGTCTCCTGTACAATTCATGAATCTTTGTCCATAATTCATCAGACCCCTTATCTATCAGATCTAGTCCCTTAAATATATTTCTCACTTTCACTATATAATCATAAGGGATTAGATTTAGGTCATACCTGAATGGTGTAGTGGTTTTCCCTACTGTTTTCAATTTAAGTATGAATTTGGCAATAAGGAGGTCATGAACTGAGCCACAGTCAGCTCTCAGTCTTGGTTTTGCTGACTGTATAGAGCTTCTCCGTCTTTGGCTGCAAAGAATATAAATAGTCTGATTTTGGTGTTGACCGTCTGGTGATGTGCATGTGTAGAGTCTTTTCTTGTATTGTTGAAAGAGGGTATTTGCTATGACCAGTGTGTTCTCTTGGCAAACTCTGTTAGCCTTTGCACTGCTTGATTCTATATTCCGAGATCAAATTTGCCTGTTACTCGAGGTGTTTCTTGACTTCCTACTTTTGCATTCCAGTCCCCTATAATTAAAAGGACATCTTTTTTGGGTGTTAGTTTTAAAAGGTCTTGTAGTTCTTCATAGAACTGTTCAACTTCAGCTTCTTCTACATTACTGGTTGGGGAATAGGCTAGGATCACCATGAAATGGAATGGTTTGCCTTGCAAATGAAAAGAGATCATTCTGTAATTTTTGAGACTGCTTCCAAGTACCGCATTTCGGACTCTTTTGTTGACCATAATGGCTACTCCATTTCTTCTAAGGTACCCCTGCCCACAGCAGTAGATATAATGATCATCTGAGGGAATTTCATGCATTCCAGTCCATTTTAGTTTGCTGATTCCTGGAATGTTGACATTCACTCTTCCCATCTCCTGTTTGACCACTTCCAATTTGCCTTGATTCATGAACCTAACATTCCAAGTTCCTATGCAATACTGCTATTCACATTATCAGACCTTGCTTCTATCACCAGTCACATCCAGAGCTGGGTTTTGATTTTTCTTTGGTCCTTCCTTTCATTCCTTCTGGAGTTATTTCTCCACTGATCTCCAGTAGCATATTGGGTACCTACTGACCTGGGGAGTTCCTCTTTCAGTATCCTATCAGTTCCTTTGCCTTTTCATACTGTTCATGGGATTCTCAAGGCAAGAATACTGAAGTGGTTTGTCATTCCCTTCTCCAGTAGACCACATAATATCAGACCTCTCCACCATGACCTGTCCGTTCTGGGTGGCCCCACATTGCATGGCTTAGTTTCTTAGAGTTAGACAAGGCTGTGGTCCATGTGATCAGAATGACTACTTTTCTGTGATGATGGTTTCCAAGTGTCTGCACTCTGATGCCCTCTCACAACACCTACTGTCTTACTTGGGTTTCTCTTACCTTGGATGTGGGGTATCTCTTCACAGCTGTTCCATCAAAGTGCAGGTTCTGCTCCTTACCTAGGATGAATTCGGCCCTCCTGACTTTGAACATGGAGTAGCTCCTCTAGGCCCTCCTGCATCCACGCAGCCACCGCTCCTTGGACATGGTGTAGCTCCTCTTGGCTGCGACCCCTGACCTCGCAGCAGCTGTGACAGACTGCACAGATTGCACAAAGCTACCAGGATTAAGGTAGTGGCACGTAAACTAGACTTGAAGGTTAAATAGAGAGGGTAGAAAAAAATAATTAACACATGGAAATGGAAATAAATTTAGAGAAGTCGTTGAAACCAAGATGACTTGGAGGGTAGTGGCATTGAGGATATGATTAATAAATAACATGTTTTCCCCTCAATCAAAGGCTGAAACAATTGAGAAATGAAACAAAGAAGATGGCAAATAGGAGCTAACCTATCTCCTTTAACACAAATTAAGTAAAATCCGTGTTAAAGTGTTCTTTGGCTATTAAGTTCACTTTTATATATTCCATTTCTAGAACATATTGGCACATTGTACATGCTTTAATACTTACTGAATGGATGAAAAACTATAATATTATTATAATAGTAATGAATTGAAGTATGAAAAAGAGCTAAGTTTTAACCTATAGCCTCAAGATCCTAATACTAAAGTTCAGGATTATATAGACTTACCTATCAAACTGGGGGTCACAATGAACTGATTTTATAGTGCATAGGATCAAAAAAAAATGATTTTATATATGTTGGCTGATTCCCAAAGAAGAAAGGAGCTGCTGGACTATATAAAATGAGTTTCTCCTATCAAATATGTCAACAGATAATCCATTACATCACATCTGGGGAACATGAGTAAAGGAGAAGAGAGAATGGCCAGGAGATAAATTGTTTAGTGTCTTTCTACATGGATCGTGGTACCACCACAAGCACCTACGTCTACTGTTAAAAAAATCCGGGTTTAACTGTGGTTTAACATGTGGTTTCTTGTGTGGTGGATGAATCAGTTCTCAGAGGGCATTAAATCTCATGCCAGAAGTTTATTGTTTGTTTAGGTAGGAGATAGAATAAGTCTCAAAAGTTTCTGAAAAATTCAGAGTGATCATTTTTTATGACATCACATTTATTGGCATTAACCATTCAATTTCCAAATCTAAAGGCCTCCTGTAAGTCACTGTTTATATTTCTTCTAAAACAATGAAAGGTAGTGACTGTTGTTGCTGTTGTTGTTGTTTTTGTTGTTTTCTCATTCCTTCACCATATCAATATTTGGAAACCCTGTTCTATTGTTTCTGCATATGAAATATATTCCCATTTTGCTATTGTCTTTCCACACTGAAGACTGAAACCTCTATTCAGCCCATCATGCTTTCTTGTACAAATATCTATTAATTTATCTCCACCTTTATAGACTCTCCTTATGAATTGTATGCTGTTTTCAGAATTATAATTTTGAAAACTCAATTCTTATAATGTCACTTTTCTGACTTAAAAATTTTAAATATTTCCCAGTGACAGCTGAAACATATTCTAAATTATTAATGCTTAATTATATGAATCATTGTAAACTTGCATTTTTAGACTCATCTTCTAGTACTATTCCCTCTATATCCTGATTATATTTATTGTATAACTGACAAATTGTATCCATTTTGTACTCTCTTATTTCTGGTGAAAAAAATACTGCTTAATTAAATACATCTATATTTTTCTAGACTAAGATACATTAAAAAACACACACACACATTGGAGGTTTTAGTAATAGAGCAGAATGAAAGTGGTTATTTTGACACTGGAAAATCTTTTTTGACACATGTTTAAATATTTTATGTGTTACAAAGTTGAGAAACCATTCTGTGACTGAGAAATTATGCCATTTCATTTTATCATTTAGATCAGAGATTTTATCATTTAGATCCTTAACTGGTCTGAGTCAAAATTATTTTTTAACCATATATTTTAAAATGATCTTTGCAAAAAATAACTATTTCCTTTTTTTTTTCCCCCATTCAGAATTGTAATACTTCGGTAGGGATTCTTTCTCACTTTTTGTTAGAAACAGTTACCCTGCATAGGATACTGTTTTCAAAAACAATCATTAAACAAAGCATTCAGTGGTACTAGTTAGTGTAGAAAAATTGGATGAACAGATAATTAAAGTAGAATGATGCATAGAGGACTAGATAAAAATGAGGTTATCTTATAAAAAAGCATTTCAGATAAAAGATCAACCAAGAATCATGTTGGAGGCGATTCTGAAACAATTTAGCCAGGCCCTAAAATTTATCTGTGTAAGGAAATACTGAGAAGACATAAAAATATACTTAATAATTGTAGTCTTTATCTTTAATAAATCCTTAGAGGTACTTGAAAAGCCATATAAAGACCTGCAAAGAAATTTCCAATGAAAATCCCAAGAGTTTAAAACATGACATTTTTTGTTCAAAAGTTTAGCATACATGGAAGATATCATAAACTATACCATTTTTACAAAATATGACTCATTTTTAACATACATTAATAATTTGGCATAGAAAATATAAATAATCTTGTAAAGTAATTAACCTCCAATTAAAATAAATAAATTTATATTAAAAAGAAAATATAAATAGTTTTGAAATTAGATAATGGGGGTGGGGGGTACCTGAAAAGAATATTTTAGCGCTTAATTAATACTTAAGCTTTCCTGATAGCTCAGCTGGTAAAGAATCTCCCTGCAATCTGGGAGACCCCAGTTCAATTCCTGCATTGGGAAGATCTACTAGAGAAGGGGTGGGCTACCCACTCAACTATTCTTGGGCTTCCCTTGCGGCTCAGCTGGTGAAGAATCTGCCTGCAAAGTGGGAAACCTGGATTCGATCCCTGGGTTGAGAAGATCCTCTGGAGAAGAAATAGGCTACCCACTCCAGTATATTGGACTATAGAATTCCATAGACTGTATAGTCCATAAGGTCGTGAAGAGTCGGACATGACTATGTGATTTTCACTTTCTTTCACAATGGATAGTGCTTAGTTTCCTAGATCTTCTACTAATTAATTTAATTATCTATTCCTGGATATTAAAATTTCTCTGGCACATAAAACTCATTTGTTATTGTTTAATAACTAAGTGGTATCTGATTCTTTGCAACTCCATGGACTATAGCCCACCAGGCTCCTTTCTATGGAATTTTCTAGGCAAGAATACGGATATGGGTAGCCATTTCCTTCTTCAGAGGATCTTCCTTACCCAGAGATCAAACCTGTGTTTCCTGCATTGGCAGGGAGATTCTTTACCACTGAGCCATCAAGAAAACTCATAAGAACATTGAGTTTAGCTCAGAAATTATTGATTTTGATATAGTCTGACCAAGATATCTTCAGGTCTTTAAAATAGATAAACAATCTTCAAGTAATTTTCAAGGTGATGAAAATGAAAATCAATTAGTTGAAATAATTATTAAGTTTTTTATAGACTTATATTAGTTATTCTGTATATCTAAGTGGTAAATTTTGATTTTTACCTGAGCCATTACCAGTACTTAAAATTAGGCTTCATTTAAGGCCACAAAATAAAAGATTGGGGAAAAAAATGCAAAAGAAAAAAAAAAATCTCTTTAGCCCCAAAGTAAATGTCATGGCTGATCTAGTAGTATTTAACAGTCCTGAGAAGTGAAAACTGATTTTCTTGTTAACAGTTTGAGTAAGCATCAGGTTGTAAGTTTAGTACAATAGGGCTTAACAGATCATCTGTGTCCTGACTCCTACCTCCCTATTGGGTGAAACTTTGGGGAATAGACACCTGGAATCTGTTTTATACACCATCCAGGTAATTGTTATATATACTAACATGTAAGATAGCTCTGGCAAAGTTTTCTAACTTATCTACTAACCTGTTACAAGTTAATTGAAAACCCATTGCTTTCAAAAAATTCTCATGAAGTTTATATTAGCCTGAATCCTTTAAATTTTAGAATAGTTACTATAAATAAATATAATAATTGAATGATATTTTGTAACCCATTATGTAGGAAGTATACAGGAGCATAGCCATTGAGATTCATTTTTAATACACACAACTAGAATTAAAATTTTGACTCTTTTCCCTAAAACTTAATCTTGGAGAAATCAGTTTGGGTAAGAATAACTATTCATACAAACAGAGCCTGACTGTAAAATAGTTTATAGTTCACAAGTGAGAAACACTGGCTAATGAAATTATGGAGGGAGGAGATCCAAAAGCTGCCATTAAGACAGAGATTCAGGGAAGAGCTTATAATTGAATTTCAATGTTAAAGGCTGTCTACGGGCAGAATTCCTTCTTGCTCAGACATTAGTTTGTTTGTTTGTTTTAATTTATTCAGGTCTTAAAGTTATTGGATGAGGCTCATATCATGGAAAACAATCTGCTTTTTTCAAAGCCATTTATTTATACCTTAATCTGATGAAAAAAAATGCTCACAGAAATATCTAGAATACTGTTAGAGCAAACATTTGAGCAGCCAGGTTGACATAAAATTAACTATCAGACATACTATATAATTTTTACGAATCAGGTAAATGTATTATTAAAATTTATTTCAACCATCTCCTTGTACAAATATTAATGTACCAGAAAATTAAAAATTACATACTTGGCAGGCTTTACATTTCTATTGGACAATACTACTACAGAATATGGATATGGGCTATTCATAGAGAAATATAAGAAATTATACAAGAAATTAACAAAACTATTTGTTGGGGTGATTACAGATAATTTTTAAAAATTTTATTCCATATAATCTTCTGCTTATTAAATACTCTATAATTAACAGATATTTTGCTAAAATGGAAAAATGCATTATCCTTTATGAGTATACAGTGAAAGTGAGATAGATTTAAGGAACTAGATCTGATAGACAGAGTGCCTGATGAACTATGGACAGAAGTTCGTAACACTATACAGGGGACAGGGATTAAGAAAATCCCCATGGAAAGAAATGCAACGAGAAAAGTAAAGATATGAGCATCTGAATGCAGAGTTCCAAAGAATAGCAAGAAGAGATAAGAAAGCATTCCTCAGTGATAAATGCAAAGAAATAGAAGAAAACAACAGAATGGGAAAGACTAGAGATCATTTCAAGAATATTAGAGATACCAAGGGAACATTTCATAAAAAGATGGGCACAATAAAAGACAGGAATGGTATGGACCTAACGGAAGCAGAAGATATTAAAAGTGATGGCAAGAATACACAAAAGAACTGTACAAAAAGTTCTTCATGACACAGATAATCACGATGGTGTGATAACTCCCCTAGAGGCAGACATCCTGAAATGTAAAGTCAAGTGGGCCTTAGAAAGCATCACTATGAACAAAGCTAGTGGAGGTGATGGAATCCCAGTGGAGCTATTTCAAATTCTGAAAGATGATGCTGTGAAAGTGCTGCACTCAATATGCCAGTAAATTTGGAAAACTCAGCAGTGGCCACAGGACTGGAAAAGGTCGTTTTCATTCCAATTCCAAAGAAAGGCAATGCCAAAGAATGCTCAAACTACTGCACAATTGCATTTATCTCACATGCTAGTAAAGTAATGCTCAAAATTCTCCAAGCCAGGCACAGCAATACGTGAACCATGAACTTCCAGAAATTCAAGTTGGTTTTAGAAAAGGCAGAGGAACCAGAGATCAAATTGCCAACATCTGCTGGATCATTGGAAAAAAACAAGAGAGTTCCAGAACAGCAGCTATTTTTTCTTTATTGACTATGCCAAAGCCTTTGACTGTGTGGATCATAATAAACTGTGGAAAATTCTGAAAGTGATGGGAATACCAGACCACCTGACCTCCCTCTTGAGAAACAAATATGCAGGTCAAGAAGCAACAGTTAGAACTGGACATGGAACAACAGATTGGTTCCAAATAGGAAAGGAGTACATCAAGGCTGTATATTGTCACCCTGCTTATTTAACTTATATGCAGAGTACATCATGAGAAACACTGGGCTGGAAGGAGCACAAGCTGGAATCAAGATTTCCAGGAGAAATATCAATAACCTCAGCTATGCAGATGATACCACCCTTATGGCAGAAAATGAAGAGGAAAAAAAGAAGCCTCTTGATGAAAGTGAAAGAAGAGAGTGAAAAAGCTGGCTTAAAGCTAAACATTCAGAAAACTAAGATCATGGCACCTTGTCCAATCACTTCATGGGAAATAGATGGGGTAACAGTGGAAACAGTGTCAGACTTTATTTTGGCTCCAAAATCACTGCAGATGGTGACTGCAGCAATGAAATTAAAAGATTTACTTCTTGGAAGAAAAGTTATGACCAACCTAGATAGCATATTGAAAAGCAGAGGCATTACTTTGCCGACTAAGGTCCATCTAGTCAAGGCTATGGTTTTTCCTGTGGTAATGTATGGATGTGAGAGTTGGACTGTGAAGAAGGCTGAGCGCTGAAGAATGGATGTTTTTGAATTGTGGTGTTGGAGAAGACTCTTGAGAGTCCCTTGGATTGCAAGGAGATCCAACCAGGCCATCCTAAAGCAGATCAGCCCTGAGTTTTCATTGGAAGGACTGATGCTAAAGCAGAAACTCCAATACTTTGGCCATCTCATTGAAAGTGTTGACTCATTGGAAAAGGAGATCTGGTTCTGGGAGGGATTGGGGTAGGACGAGAAGGGGACAATAGAGGATGAGATGGCTTGATGGCATCACCTACTCGATGGACGTGTGTTTGAGTGAACTCCGGGAGTTGGTGATGAACAGGCAGGCCAGGCGTGCTGCGATTCAGGGGGTTGCAAAGAGTCTGACACGACTTAGCAACTGAACTGAACTGAGCTGATTCTAATTTAAATAATTACATTTTATAGTAAGTTTTGCAAATTGATAGGAAAATAATCCCTAGAATTATATTCTTTATGCAAAGTTTAGGAAAGATTCAGTTGAACAAATAAATTTTATTAAGAAACTTAGAAAATTTTCCCAGCTTTGTGCACTAAATAATAATTACCCAGGTCTTCATACTAGCCGAGCAGGCGCACTAAGCATGGACGACTGTGAGAGCCGGGCCGGCACACTGAGCATGACCGAGAGGAGCTACCCCACGTCTGAGGTCAGGGCAGCAGCCTAGAGTACCAGGCTGCAATGGCGCAGGAATGGCTGAGAGGAGCTACCCAGTGTCGGAGGTCAGTTGTAGCAGGGAGGAGGCATCCCACGTCCAAATTCAGGGCGGCGGCTGGGTGGAGCTACCCCCACATCCAAGGCCAGGGGAGGCTGGGGGAGACACCCTGTGTCCCAGGTAGGGGTGGCCGGAAGAAGCCACCTCACACTCGAGGCCAGAGATGGTGACACGGAGGAGACACCGCGAGCCTGAGGCCAGGGGTGGCAGCTGGAAGGAGCCATCTCACGCCCGAGGCCAGAGGCAGTAACCCTGAGGAGCCATCCCGAGCTTGAGCCTGAGGCCAGGGACAGCAGCTGAAAGGAGCCACCCACGCCCAGGGCCAGCGCTGGCGGCCGGGGAGGATCAACCCCAGGAGCAGTGGCTGCGCTGGAGCAGGAGGGCCTAGCAGAGTTATCCCATGTTGAAGGTCAGGAAGTTGGCGGTAGAGAGATACCACTCGTTCAAGGTAAGAAACAGCAGCTGTGCTTTGCTGGAGCAGCTGTGAAGAGATACCCCACGCTCAAGGTAAGAGAAACCCAAGTAAGACGGTAGGTGTTGGAAGAGGGAATCAGAGGGCAGACACACTGAAAGTATACTCACAGAAAACTAGTCAATCTAATCACACTAAGACCACAGCCTTGTCTAACTCAATGAAACCAAGCCATGCCTGTGGGGCAACCCAAGATGGGCGAGTCATTGTGGAGAGCTCTGACAGAATATGGTCCACTGGAGAAGGGAATGGCAAACCACTTCACTATTCTTGCCTTGAGAACCCCAGGAACACCATGGAAATGCAAAATTATAGGATACTGAAAGAAGAACTCCCCAGGTCAGTAGGTGCCCATTATGCTACTGGAGATCAGTGGAGAAATAACTCCAGAAAGAATGAAGGGATGGAGCCAAAGCAAAAGCAATACCCAGTTGTGCATGTGACTGGTGACAGAAGCAAGATCCGATGCTGTAAAGAGCAATATTGCATAGGAACCTGGAACGTCAGTCTGTTAATCAAAGCAAACTGGAAGTGGGCAAACAAGAGATGGCAAGGGTGAACGTCGACATTCTAGGAATCAGCAAACTTAAATGGACTGGAATGGGTGAATTTAACTCAGATGACCATTATATCTACTACTGTGGGCAGGAATCCCTCAAAAGAAATGGAGTAGCCATCATGGTCAACAAAAGAGTCCAAAATTCAGTACTTGGATGCAATCTCAAAAATGACAGAATGCTCTCTGTTCATTTCCAATGCAAATCATTCAGTATCACAGTTATCCAAGTCTATGCCCCAACCAGTAATGCTGAAGAAGCTGAAGTTGAAAGGCTTTATGAAGATCTACAAGACTTTTTAAAACTAACACTCAAAAAAGATGTCCTTTTTATGATCAGGGACAGGAATGCTAAAGTAGGAAGTCAAGAAACACCTGGAGTTACAGGCAAATTTGGCCTTGGAATGCGGAAGGAAGCAGGGCAAAGAATAATAGTGTTTTGACAAGAATATGAACTGGTCATAGGTAACACCCTCTTCCAAAAACACAAGAGAAGACTCTACACATGGACATCACCAGATGGTCAACAGTGAAATCAGATTGATTATATTCTACGCAGCCAAAGATGGAGAAGCTCTATACAGTCAAAAACAACAAGACCAGGAGCTGACTGTGGTTCAGATCATGAACTCCTTATTACCAAATTCAGACTGAAATTGAAGAAAGTAGGGAAAACCGCCAAACCATTCATGTATGAACTAAATCAAATCCCTTATGATTATACAATGGAAGTGAGAAAAAGATTTAAGGGCCTAGATCTGATAGAGTGCCTGAAGTACCATGGAATGAGGTTCATGACACTGTACGGGAGACAGGAATCAAGACTATCCCCATGGAAAAGAAATGCAAAAAGCAAAGTGGTTGCTGGGGAGGCCTTACAAATACCAGTGAAAAGAAGAGAGGCGAAAAGCAAAGGAGAAAAGGAAAGATATAAGCATCTGAATGCAGAGTTCCAAAGAATAGCAAGAAGATATAAGAAAGCCTTCTTCAGCGACCAATGCAAAGAAAGAGAGGAAAACAACAGAATGGGAAAAATGAGAGATCTCTTCAAGAAAATTATAGATATCAAGGGAACAGTTCATGCAAAGATGGGCTCGATAAAGGACAGAAATGGTCTGGACCTAACAGAAGCAGAAGATATTAAGAAGAGGTGGCAAGAATACATGGAAGAACTGTACAAAAAGATCTTCACGACCCAGATAATCATGATGATGTGATAACTCATCTAGAGCCAGATGTCTTGGAATGTGAAGTGGGCCTTAGAAAGCATCACCACGAATAAAGGTAGTGGAGGTGATGGAATTCCAGTGGAGCTATTTCAAATCCTGAAAGATGATGCTGTGAAAGTGCTGCATTCAATATGCCAGTAAATTTAGAACACTCAGCAGTGGCCACAGGACTGGAAAAGGTCAGTTTTCATTCCAATCCCAAAGAAAAGCAACGCCAAAGAATGTTCAAGCTAACACACAATTGCACTCATCTCACATGTTAGTAAAGTAATGCTCAAAATTCTCCAAGCCAGGCTTCAGCAATACATGAACCGTGAACTTCCTGATGTTCAAGCTGGTTTTAGAAAAAGTAGAGGAACCAGAGATCAAATTGCCAACATCCTCTGGATCATCAAAAAAGCAAGAGAGTTCAAGAAAAACATCTATCTCAGCTTTATTGACTATGCCAAATCCTTTGACTGTGTGGATCAAAATAAACTGGGGAAAATTCTGAAAGATGAGAATACCATACCACCTGACCTGCCTCTTGAGAATTCTGTATGCAGGTCAGGAAGCAACAGTTAGAACTGGACAGGGAACAACAGACTGGTTCCAAATAGGAAAGGAGTACGTCAAGGCTGTATATTGACACCCTGCTTATTTAACTTATATGCAGAGTACATCATGAGAAACTCTGGGCTGGAAGAAACACAAGCTGGAATCAAGATTGCAGGGAGAAATATCAATAACCTCAGATATGCAGATGACACCACCCTTATGGCAGAAAGTGAAGAGGAACTATAGGGCCTCTTGATGAAGGTGAAAGAGGAGAGTGAAAAAGTTGGCTTAAAGCTCAACATTCAGAAAACGAAGATCATGTAATCCAGTCCCATCACTTCATGGGAAATAGATGGGGAAACAGTGGAAACAGTGCCAGACTTTATTTTTTTGGGCTCCAAAGTCACTGCAGATGGTGACGGCAGCCATGGAATTAAAAGACGCTTACTCCTTGAAAGGAAAGTTATGACCAACCTAGGTAGCATATTCAAAAACAGAGACATTACTTTGCCGACTAAGGTCTGTCTAGTCAAGGCTATGGTTTTTCCTGTGGTCATCTATGGATGTGAGAGTTGGACTGTGAAGAAGGCTGTGCACTGAAGAACTTATGGTTTTGAACTGTGGTGTTGGAGAAGACTCTTGAGAGTCCCTTGGACTGCAAGGAGATCCAACCAGTCCATTCTGAAGGAGATCAGCCCTGGGATTTCTTTGGAAGGAATGATGCTAAAGCTGAAGCTTCAGTACTTTGGCCACCTCATGTGAAGAGTTGACTCACTGGAAAAGACTCTGATGCTGGGAGGAATTGGGGGCAGGAGGAGAAGGGAACGACTGAGAATGAGATGGCTGGATGGCATCACGGACGCTTTGGACGTGAGTCTGAGTGAACTCCGGGAGATGGTGATGGACAGGGAGGCCTGGCATGCCGTGATTCATGTGTAGTGAAGAGTTGGACATGACTGAGTGACTGAACTGAACTGAACTGAACTGTAGTCTACATACTGATGATTCCTAAAATTTTGACTATTTTTTGTATGAGTGACAGTTGCTCAGTCATGTCTGCCTATGCAGCCCTATGGATTACACCCTGCTAGTTCTCCTCTGTCCATGGGATTTTTCAGGCAAGAATACTTAAGTTGGCTGCCATGTCCTTCTTCAGGGGATCTTCCCAACCCAGTGACTGGACCCAGGTCTCCTGTATTGCAGGCAAATTTTTTACTATCTGAGACTCCAGGGAAGCCTACCATTAAGAGATTTCTAAGTATAAAGACAGGTGAACTTAAAAAGTATCAGCAGATATGTGTTTGACTTTGTCTTAAAATTCATAGACAATACATTAGAGTATGGAACAAATACATGCACTTTTTCCAAAAGGAATACCTGAGACAGAAGTAGCAATAAAGTCATAAATGACAGCCCATCAAATCAAATAATTTAAATGAAGCTTTTTTTTTTTCAAAGATGGGGGCTGGGCAAGCAATCAGGAAGGAAATGTAATGTGTTTTTAACTTTGTATGAAAAATAATGAGCATCTCCACTTTGTAGACCATTTCTATTTTTGCAATATAAATCCTCTACTTCAAATAACTGTCCGATGCATATTAAAACTTTACTTCTGGCCTGTGTTTTGGAACCTATTACTTTTGTTGCTACTTCCTGATATGATTAACTACTTTTAGTTTGTGCCAAATTATTGTGACATTTGATTCTAAGTTAATTAGCATATTTAAAATTATAAGAAAAACATGTGACCTTGTGAAGAAAAGAAAGACACAGGCTTTGAATTTTTGTCTATTTATTTTGAGATTTGCTTCTCCATTTAGGCTTGTATAATTTTTTAAGTTTATTTTCCCTTTTCTTCCTTCTAAAGTGATAATGATGGGGTTTAAATGCTGCTGCTGGTGTGGGTATTTGTATGCAAGACTTTACCTCAGACTTCAGAGTAAAATGAATTTTAAATGCAAAACAAGCCTATATTCTATAATGATTGGAATACAACAGTCAAAGAATAAACAAAAATACGCTAATTACATCGATTTGCAAGACTCAGTTAAAAATAATACATTTGAGAGAGAAACGTACATTGAATTAGATTTTACCTTTGTGAAAATAGATACATTTTTGAGTATTATATATTTGAAAGTTTTATTTGCTATAATAATTTCTCTCTAAAATGCACTGAAAATTAAGTGCAAAAATGAAAGCTACAAGAAAGGGGAGATTCATTTAAATAACTGAGTATCAATGGGCTTACTATTGTGTTTCATGCTTAAGAACATAATTAGTCTATTTTATTATAGATTCTAAGTTTGTGGAACTTGAGACAATTTTTTTTTTTAATTCATTTTAAACAATTTTGATAATATTTGTAACTGCTTGCCATTTTGTTATATATATATGTATATATGTATATACATATTAATTATACTAGTCATCATCATTTCACTTCCATTTTTCAGTCATGTTCGACTTAGACACCATTGACTGCAGCACGCCAGGCTTCCCTGTCCATAACAAACTCCCAGAGTGGACTGAACTCATGTCCATCACATTGGTGATGCCATACAACCATCTCATCCTCTGTTGTCCACTTCTCTTCTCATCTTCAATCTTTCCCATCATCAGGATTTTTTCCAATGAGACATTTCTTTGGATAAAGTGACCAAAGTATTGAGGTTTCAGCTTCAGCATCAGTTCTTCCAATGAACATTAACAACTAATTTCCTTTAGGATTGACTGGTTGGATCTTCTTGCAGTCCAAGGGACTCTCAAGAGTCTTCTCCAACACCAAGTTCAAAAGCATCAATTCTCCAGCACTCAGCTTTCTTCACAGTCCAACTCTCACATGCATACATGACTATTGGTAAAACCACAGCTTTGACCAAATGGACTTCTGTTGGTAAAATAACTTCTCTGATTTTCAATATACTGTCTAGGTTGGTCATAGCTTTTCTTCCAAGGAGCAAACATCTTTTAATTACATGGCATCAATAAGCATCTGCAGTGACTTTGGAGCCCCCAAAAATAAAGTCTCACTGTTTCCACTGTTTCCCCATTTATTTGCCATGAAATGATGGGACTACAACCATGGTCTTACTTTTCTGAATGTTTATTTGTAAGCCAACATTTTCACTCTCCTCTTTCACTTTCAAAAGGCTCTTCAGTTCTTCATCAGTTTATAGTTCAGTTCAGTCTCTCAGTCGTGTCTGACTCTTTGCGCCCCATGAATCACAGCACGCCAGGCCTCCCTGTCCATCTTCAACTCCCAGAGTTCACTCAGATTCACGACCATCAAGTCAGTGATGCCATCCAGCCATCTCATCCTTTGTTGTCCCCTTCTCCTCCTCCCTCCCAGCATCACAGTCTTTTCCAGTGAGTCAACTCTTCACATGAGGTGGCCAAAGTACTGGAATTTCAGCTTTAGCATCATTCCTTCCAAAGAAATCCCAGGGCTGATCTCCTTCAAAATGGAGTGGTTGGATCTCCTTGCAGTCCAAGGGGCTCTCAAGAGTCTTCTCCAACACCACAGTTCAAAAGCATCAATTCTTCGGCGCTCAGCCTTCTTCACAGTCCAACTCTCACATCCATAGATGACCACAGGAAAAACCATAGACTTGACTAGACAGACCTTTGTCGGCAAAGTAATGTCTCTGCTTTTGAATATGCTATCTAGGTTGGTCATAACTTTTCTTCCAAGGAGTAAGCATCTAGTTCATGGGGTCACTAAGAGTCGAACACGACTGAGTGACTTCACTTTCACGTTTTACTTTCATGCACTAGAGAAGGAAATGGCAACCTACACTAGTGTTCTTGCCTGGAGAATCCAAGGGACGTGGGAGCCTTGTAGGCTGCTGTCTATAGGGCCACACAGAGTTGGACACGACTGCAGTGATTTAGCAGCAGTAGCAGCAACTGTTATCAATCATAGCTTTATCAAATGAAAAAAATAATTAATAAATAGTATACATTAACTTTAAATACAAGTTGTCAAAGTTATGTCTCTGCTTTTCAGTATGCTATCTAGGTTGGTCATAACTTTCTTTCCAAGCAGTAAGCATCTTTAATTTCATGGCTGCAGTCATCATCTGCAGTGATTTTGGGGCCCAAGGAAACAAAGTTTCCACTGTTTCCCCATCTATTTGCCATGAAGTGATGGGACCAGATGCCATGATCTTAGTTTTCTGAATGTTTAGCTTTAAGCCAGCTTTTTCACTCTCCTCTTTCACTTTCATCAAGAAGCATTTTGGTTCCTCTTCACTTTCTGCCGCAAGGGTGTTGTCATCGGCATATCTGAGGTTATTGATATTTATCCCTGCAAGCTTGATTCCAGCTTGTGTTTTTTCCAGCCCAGCGTTTCTCATTATGTACTCTGCATATAAGTTAAATAAGCAGGGTGACAATATACAGCCTTGACGTATTCCTTTCCCTATTTGGAACCATTCTGTTGTTCCATGTCCAGTTCTATCTGTTGCTTCCTGACCTGCATACATATTTCTCAAGAGGCAGGTCAGGTGGTCTGGTATTCCCATCTCTTTCAGAATTTTCCCCAGTTTATTGTGATTCACACAATCAAAGGGTTTGGCATAGTCAATAAAGCAAAAATAGATTCATTTTATTCTTTTCTATTTTCTATTCTATTCTAGAAATAGTTTTTTTCTGGAATTCTCTTGCTTTTTTCGATGATCCAGCATATGTTGGCAAGTTGATCTCTGGTTCTTCTGCCTTTTCTAAAATGAGCTTGAACATCTGGAAGTTCACAGCAGTAGCTATTCTTGTCAATAAAGCAGTTTTAAGAAGAAATACATTTCACAGATTTTTAAAATATCATATTTATAAAATTAGTAAATCTAGTTTTACAATGTAACAACTTGGTGTTTCTAGCTACAATGGGCAGACTTCGAGGATGACCATTCATGATCCTACCTCCTTTTGTCTATACCCTTCCCTTGAGTGTGGTATGACCCATGACTTACTCTTAACCAGTGGAATATGACAAAGATAGTGGTAGATATGACTTCCATAATTTTGTTATGTAAGACTCTATGTTTATCAGACAGACTGCTAAGAGACCCTCCTCCTGTTTGGTTTTAAGTAGATTAGCAGTCAGCTTGGGAAATCGCATTTGGCAAGGATTTTAAGGGTAGCCTCTGGAAGCTGAGATAGACTTCTAGTTGGCACTTAGCAAGAAGCTGGCACTTCAGTCCTACAGACATAAGGAAATGAGTTCTGCCAGCAACCTTATTGTGATTACAAGTGAATTCTTCCCCATTTGAGCCTCCAGATGAGAATATATCTGGGCTGAAACCTTGGTTATAACCTTGAGAAGCCTTCTCCAGAAGACCTCAGTAAGTAAACTCCAGTCTCTGACACATAGAAACTGTGAGAAAATAAATGTGCATCCTTTAGCCATTAGGAGTCTGACAATTTGTTAAGGAGGAAATAGATAATAATACAGATTTTAATACCTCAAAGTAAGGTGTTACTGTATTAAATACCTAGGAATGTGGGAGTAACTTTGGAAGTAGGCAGTGTGTAGAGGATGGAGAAATGTTGAACAGTGTCATCTGTTCTGTGTCACTCAGTTGTGACCCCATCAATCTCAGCACGCCAGGCCTCCCTGTTCATCACCAACTCCCAAAGTTCAATCAGACTCACATCCATTGAGTCAGTGATGCCATCCAGCCATTTCATCCTCAGTCGTCCCCTTCTCCTCCTGCCCCCAATCCCTCCCAGCATCAGAGTCATTTCCAATGAGTCAACTCTTTGCATGAGGTGGCCAAATTACTGGAATTTTCACTTTAGCATCATTCCTTCCAAAGAAATCCCTGGGCTGATCTCCTTCAGAATGAATTGGTTGGGCATCCTTGCAGTCCAAGGGACTCTCAAGAGTCTTCTCAAACACCACAGTTCAAATGCATCAATTCTTAGGCACTCAGCCTTCTTCACAGTCCAACTCTCACATCCATACAGGACCACAGGAAAAACCATAGCCTTGACTAGACGGACCTTCGTTGGCAAAGTAATGTCTCTGCCTTTGAATATGCTATCTAAGGTGGTCATAACTTTTCTTCCAAGGAGTAACCGTCGTTTAATTTTGGACAGATTATTAGGATGCTAAGAGTGAGAGCTCAAAAGCATGTGACATTATTGGAAGCTAGAAAACAAAAATTATTGTTATGTAGTGAAAGAAAATTTCACAAAATTACTTCATGAGATACAAAAAGCAGAATTTTAAGTGATAAATTTGCATATGCAGTCAAAGGGACTTGCAAGAAAAGTACTGAATGCCTACTTGCTTCTTCTTTCTGTTTATTGTAAAATGTTAGAGGATAGAGGTAAATTGAGGAAAAACTGTTAAAGTAAAAGGAAACTGGACCTAATCATGAAAAGTCTCAACATTACCAGGTAGCAAGGATGCTAAAACTGAGAACTGGCTGTTAGACAATATTTAAAAAGTGTGATCAAGAGAAAAAGTCAAGGATTGACAATAAAATCTCTTCTTAAAATTTACAGTCAAAAGTCATAGTACTCTGTCATAAGAACTGTTCTTTAAAAAGAGTCGTGTGTGTGTGTGTGTGTGTGTGTGTGTGTGTGTGTTTATGCTCAGTTGCGTCCACCCTTTGAAGACTCTAAATCTTATGTCTCACATAATCTCTAAATAAACCATAGAAACTCTAGGAAGCTTAATGGGGTTGTCTCCTAGCCATCTCAGCAGGATCCCCTGGTAGTGAAAAGCTTATTTTGAAAAGATCTATATATGTAGTTTGTAGAATGAACCCCTGTGAAATCCACAAGAGCCCTACAAAGTTTTTTGAGAGACTTATTTCTTCAGCAACTGCCAACTTGGACTAAAAGAAGCAAAAAGTTCAAAGGAAAGAAGATTGCCAAAGTCTCAAAAGTCAACTGACAGGAAGCTGGTTGATGAAGTAAATTATACATCTCATGAAAAAAGAAGAGTGACTTGGAGAACAAGATCAAGGACCCAGAGATAGAGATGAAAGGCATGGACAGTCCTTCCTAGGTGCTGAAACCTAATCAAGGAAACAGCCAACATTTGCCCAGCTAGGTTTCAAAACTACTACAGACCACTGACTCCTTTGTGACTACCATTAATGGATGAGAATGCTTATAGCTGTCATCTTTTACTTGTCACACTACTGTATATTGCATGTAGTGGAGACAGGGAGATAACCAGCTTCTTCAGTTTTACAGATCAACATAATTTTAAAGGAACTACACCTAAGGAACCCTATCCAAATATAGACATAATTTAGATCCTGTAGGTTGAACAAACACTGTAATCAATTCATTAGAAGAATTTTTTTTTTTTTTTTGATCTGGCACATGGGATGGTGAATATATTTTTCATTTAGGAGGGATAAGAATCACTTGAGCTCTAGGATAGACTGTGGCAGTCTACCCCAGAGTGGCCGTCCATAACATCTAGCTGCTGGTGTTTACATACCTTTATAATAAGCCCCCTCCAAGCACTTGGGTGTGGTTATGTCCTTTCATTTGCTTTTAATGAATAAAATATGGAAAAGTTGGAGAAATTACGTTACATTGTATAAGCACTCACATTTCTAGCTCATTGGCTCTAGTGATTCTCTATCTAAATGTCCTGGAAGAAGTAAGCAGCAATGTTGTAAAACCCACCTGGCAAACTTTCTGCCAACAACCAATAAGAAACTGGGGCCTCAGTTCTAAAGATGCAAGGAAATGAATTCTACAAACACTGTAATTGAACCTGGACTTTTCTTAGTTTCCACAAAAGAAAGAATTCTAGCACATACCTTGATTGCAGCCATGTAAGATTCTTAGCAAAATACCTAGATAACCTTCTGACTCCTGACTCACAGAAACTGTGATATAATAAAATAAATTGGATTGTTTTAAGTCACCCAGTTTGGGCACTTTGTCACACAACAATAGAAAATCAACAAAGGACTAAGATAGAGTTTGATGAAGAACCAAGTTTTACTATTTATTAAACTCTGACTTTTTCAGTAAATAAATTTAAGATATGAATGACTGACATATCTCGTAAGGTTTTGTTTTGAAGGACAAACCATTTTAAGTGCTTAGTATAACTTATGTAGCTTTTCAGTTTTATTTTAAAAAGTAGTCCTAAATTAATAGCAATAATATTAGAATTACTGTTAAGCACTACACATTTATAATTGCTATGTGCTAGATGGGTTCAAGATTGAGTCTTCTGATACAGGATTATTTTAATTTAAAAATAGGCTTTCTATTCCATTGTTATCTGAGTCAAAAATATTCTAAATGAAAACCAACCACCTAGAGCAAAATGACAGTCTCTTTACTGTTTAAAAGAATGACACATAAAAGAGAATAATGTATGCTTAATTAGCAGAAGCCAAGAGCTGAATTCTGATATAAAACCTAGAAAGCATACAGTTGGCCATACATGATAATTGAAAAAAGTATTTGATTGTTCAGTTCCAGAATTTTTAATACTCAAAAATTCATAAGCAAGATTACAGTTTTCAGCATATTACTTAAAGAATATTATGAATACATTATAGAGTGATAGAAAAAAATGTCAAGAGATTACTGAATTAGAGACAGGAATTTGTATTCACATTAATTTGTGTAAGATCAGTGTTGTGTAAATATTAATGATGATGGCAATGCTTGAATATTTAGATTTAAAGCAAAAGTTATCGCAGACATTAGGTAAAGGCATGAAAGCTGAAGAAGGAAATTTAACAATGTCTACGTGTAGATAACTGCAGAATGGCTCACTTTGAAGTGTCTTAATATGCATAAGAGACTGGAATGCTAAGGAATGGGCTTTCCAAAGTTCCGAAAAATCTAATGTGGTCTTGGTGTCAGTACTATTGACATGGCTTCCTGATTACTCAGCTCTGATATTCTGCTAATTCAACACTCTCCCTTGAAAGACAAGACTGTTTGCTTTGTTCTGAGAGAAATAGAGTCTACTCACGAAGCTCTTTCAATAAATGTAAGCCTCCTAGTTCTGTAAAACCAATACAATAGTGTAAAGTAATTAATCTCCAATTAAAACAAATAAATTTATATTAAAAAAAGAATTTCAAAAGAAAAAAAATAATTTTGCTTAAAGTGGATTCTTGTTATTAGAAATGAATAGAAAACATTCAAAAATTTAAAATATACCTAAAGTATTTATTTTTAATTACTACAGTCACCCTATCTATTTAACTTATATGCAGAGTGCATCATGAGAAATGCTGGACTAGAAGAAAGACAAGCTGGAATCAAGATTGCCAGGAGAAATATTAATAACCTCAGATATGCAGATGATACCACCCTTATGGCAGAAAGTGAAGAAGAACTAAAGAGCCTCTTGATGAAAGTGAAAGAGGAAAGCCAAAAAGTTGGTTTAAAGCTCAACATTCAGAAAACAAAGATCATGGCACCCAGTCCCATCACTTCATGGGAAATAGATGGAGAAATAGTGGAAACAGTGTCAGACTTTATCTTTTGAGCTCCAAAATCACTGCAGATGGCGACTGCAGCCATGAAATTAAAAGACACTTACTCTTTGGAAGAAAAATTATGACCAAGCTAGATAGTATATTCAAAAGCAGAGACATTACTTTGCCGACTAAGGTCCGCCTAGTCAAGGCTATGTTTTTTCCTGTGGTCATGTAGGATGTAATAGTTGGACTGTGAAGAAGCCTGAGCACGGAAGAATTGATGCTTTTTAACTGTGGTGTTGGAGAAGACTCTTGAGAGTCCCTTGGACTGCCAGGAGATCCAGCCAGTCCATTCTAAAGGAGATCAGCCCTGAGATTTCTTTGGAAGGAATGATGCTAAAGCTGAAACCCAATACTTTGGCCACCTCATGCGAAGAGTTGATTCATTGGAAAAGACTCTGATGCTGGGAAGGATTGGGGGCAGGAGGAGAAGGGTGAGATGGCTGGATGGCTTCACGGACTCGATGGACGTGGGTCTGAGTGAACTCCGGGAGTTGGTGATGGACAGGGAGGCCTGGCATGCTGCAATTCATGGGGTAGCAAAGAGTCTGACACGACTGAGTGATTGAACCCAACTGAACTGACAGTATTAATGTGTTAATATATGCAAGTATGTCTGAAAGCATAGCGGTCATACACTTGATTTAGTTAAGTAACATAAGCACCAAAATTATGTCACTACAATATTTATCATTTTAATAACTACCATCATACACAGAATATGCATACTTAATGATTAATGTAATTTCATCATGCATAACCATTAAGAATATGCAAACTTAATGATTAATGTAATTCCATCATTGCTGATGGAGAAGGCAATGGCATCCGACTCCAGTACACTTGCCTGGAAAATCCCATGGATGAAGGAGCCTGGTGGGCTGTAGTCCATGCGGTCGCTAAGAGGCGGACATGACTGAGCGACCTCACTTTCACTTTTCACTTTCATGCATTGGAGAAAGAAATGGCAACCCACTCCAGTGTTCTTGCCTGCAGAATCCCAGGGACAAGGAAGCCTGGTGGACTGCCGTTGATTGGGTGTCACAGAGTCGGACACGACTGAAGCAATTTAGCAGCATCGTTGCTGGGGATTTGAAAATGGTTAGATTTTGGTGAAAAATAATCACACAAGACAGCCAGACATAAATCAGGACTATAATCTTCTGATAACTAGTTAATATTTATATTAATTTTGAATGAATATTTTGAATATTTAATGAATAATTTCATGGACATTCAAGAACTGTATATTCTTGGAATATCTTTAACATTATTAAAAAACGTCTTTTGTGGATGATATAAAGCTACAGTGAAAGATATTTTACTTTGTTTCAGTTAATATTCTTAAATAATTATTAAGACTGGTTAAAAAAATATAATAAATTGCCAATACTGTCACCTTCTGTGTTTTTCACATACTTCGCTTCAAACAAATGCTTGTTTTGATATTTAAACTTAAAAATTTCTTCAGAGTGGCAAAAATCTATCTAATTATATTCATGCCTTAGAAAGCACTTATAAGAAAACTGATAAAGTTGACTACATATTTTAAAATTACATGGAAGGATGTATTCTAAGCAAACAACAAGTAAACATGCCAAGTGTTAAGGACGTGTTTTGGATATGGTATGGCCCAAGGTGCCGAGCCTTGTGTTAGCAACTGCCAGTGCATTCTCTAGTCACACTGTGGTCTCAGGTTAATTTCTGTAAGTAAGCTCCATTTAGCTTTCCTCGTACTATGCTTAACTATGTACCTGGAGTTAAGTCATCCTGACTTTAGATGTGATAGAGACCTGTATTTATAATACTCAAATCTAATGAACCTCATTTGTGTGAGCAGAGTGTTGGAATTCATCTTCTGATTTTGGGTTTTTGTGTCCTGATTACCCCTTTCAAAGCAACTTTACCCAATCTTGTCTCTAAGAGATAACAGAGATTCATGTGTGAACATAAAAATTAAATCTACAGCTATCCAAAGTAGACAGTTAAGGGAAAGCCCAATGTGTAGTTGTCACCCATTTGTCTTTCTTTTTGTTAGTAGGCATACATATTAGAATTAGAAAAATGATTTAAAGTGTCCCCTACTAATATTGGGTCAGAATTGATGTCCACAAATGTTAACCTTTTATCTACAAAAATATGAATATTTTTCACTTAAATGAACAAATTTTATTCATTTTTTAACAAATTTTATTTAAATATACAGTATTCAATTTTACTTACAAGCACACAATTTTTAAGTAATATATATCTAAAACAGTATACATTTAGACAAATTTCTTTTTATTGGCAAAAGTAATGAATTAGTAGGAAATGGTAAACAAAGAGAGAAATAAGGTGAAATTCAATTTAGAAAAATATAAATAGATATTAATTAAAATTATTTAAAATATTATTTTAATTCCTAAATATTTCACTTTCATTAGATTACCATATAAAGATAAATATTGGACACCAAAAGAAACTCTTTATAATACAAAATGTTCAAGTCCTACTTCATCAATTTTATTCATCACTTTTTATAAGTGTCCATTAAAATCCATGACCAGATATCATTTATTTTCACAATACTACTTTATGAACAAACTTTTTCTTCATTATAAAGTCAAAGATGAAAGTTTTGACTTCAGTTAAAAAAATCAAATTGAGAGAAGAATAAAATAAGTAGGAAAGAATGAGATAATGACTGTATTATTCATAGGAATGAATTTCTGATTTATGAGAAGTCTCAATATGTCATTTAAATCATTAGGCCACCAACTAAGCCAGTTTAATTAATGACAATGATGACTCTACTTTGAATATTAATTCCTTATCTTTTAAATAAAAGAGTAAAAGGTATTTTTATTTGTTAATTTTTAAGTATTTTTTCAGTTTTAAAAATAATGTTTTACTTCCTTGACATCTTTTTCTACTTTCTCATTATTAGTGTATAGGAATGCAAGGGATTTCTGAGTGTTGATTTTATATCCTGCAACTTTACTGTATTCATTGATTAGCTCTAGTAGTTTTCTGGTCGAGTCTTTAGGATTTTATATGTAGAGGATCATGTCGTCTGTGAACTGTGAGAGTTTTACTTCTTCTTTTCCAATTTGGATTCCTTTTATTTCTTTTTCTGCTCTGATTGCTGTGGCCAAAACTTCCAGTACGATCTTGAATAGTAGTGGTGAAAGTGGAAACCCTTGTCTTGTTCCTGACTTTAGGGGAAATGGTTTCAATTTTTTCACCATTGAGGATAATGTTTGCTGTGGGTTTGTCATATATAGCTTTTATTAAGTTGAGGTATGTTCCTTCTATTCCTGCTTTCTGGAGAGTTTTTATCATAAATGGATGTTGAATTTTGTCAAAGGCTTTTTCTGCATCTATTGAGATAATCATATGATTTTTATTTTTCAATTTGTTAATGTGATGAATTACATTGATTGACTTGCAGATATTGAAGAATCCTTGCATCCCTGGGATAAAGCCCACTTGGTCATGGTGTATGATTTTTGTAATGTGTTGCTGGATTCTGATTGCTAGGATTTTGTTAAGGATTTTTGCATCTATGTTCATCAGTGATATTGGCCTGTAGTTTTTTTTTTTTGAGTGTCTTTGTCAGGTTTTGGTATTAGGGTGATGGTGGCCTCATAGGATGAGTTTGGAAGTTTACCTTCCTCTGCAATTTTCTGGAATAGTTTCAGTAAGATAGGTGTTAGTTCTTCTCAAAATTTTTGGTAGAATTCAGCTGTGAAGCCGTCTGGACCTGGGCTTTTGTTTGCTGGAAGATTTCTGATTACAGTATCAATTTCCATGCTTGTGATGGGTCTGTTAAGATTTTCTATTTCTTCCTGGTTCAGTTTTGGAAAGTTGTACTTTTCTAAGAATTTGTCCATTTCTTCCAAGTTGTCCATTTTATTGGCATATAATTGCTGATAGTAGTCTCTTATGATTCTTTGTATTCACCATTGCAACAAAAGAATAAAATACTTAGGAATATACCTACCTAAAGAAACTAAAAACCTATATATCAAAAACTATAAAACACTGATGAAAGAAATCAAAGAGGACACTAATAGATGGAGAAATATACCATGCTCATGGGTCGGAAGAGTCAATAGAGTGAAAAAGAGTATACTACCCAAAGCAATCTACAGATTCAATGCAATTCCTATCAAGCTATCAGCAGTATTTTTCACAGAACTAGATCAAATAATCTCAAGATTTGTATGGAATTACAAAAAACCTCGAATAGCCAAAGCAATCTTGAGAAAGAAGAATGGAACTGGAAGAATCAACTTGCCTGACTTCAGGCTCTACTACAAAGCCACAGTCATCAAGACAGTATGGTACTGGCACAAAGACAGAAATATAGATCAATGGAACAAAATAGAAAGCCCTGAGATTAACCCACACACCTATGGACACCTTATTTTCGACAAAGGAGGCAAGAATATACAATGGAGTAAAGACAGTCTCTAATTTAACAGGTGGTGCTGGGAAAACTGGTCAACCACTTGTAAAAGAATGAAACTAGACCTCTGTCTAACACCATACACAAAAATAAACTCAAAATGGATTAAAGATCTAAATGTAAGACCGGAAACTATAAAACTCCTAGAGGAAAACATAGGCAAAACACTCTCTGACATAAATCACAGCAGGATCCTCTATGATCCACCTCCCAGTATAATGGAAATAAAAGCAAAAAAAACAAAAACAAAAACAAAACAAAACAAAAACAAATTGGATCTAATTAAAAGCTTCTGCACAACAAAGGAAACTATAAGCAAGGTGAAAAGACAGCCTTCTGAATGGGAGAAAACAATAGCAAATGAAACAACTGACAAACAACTAATCTCAAAGATATACAAGCAACTTATGCAGCTCAACTCCAGAAAAATAAACGAACCAATCAAAAAATGGGCCAAAGAATTAAATAAGCATTTCTCCAAAGAAGACATACAAATGGTTAACCAACACATGAAAAGATGCTCAACATCACTCATTATCAGAGAAATGCAAATCAAGACCACAATGAGGTACCATTTCACACCAGTCAGAATGGCTGCAGTCCAAAAGTCTACAAGCAATAAATGCTGGAGAGGATGTGGAGAAAAGGGAACCCTCTTACACTGTTGGTGGGAATGCAAACTAGTACAGCCACTATGGAAAACAGTGTGGAGATTCCTTAAAAATGGCAATTAGAACTGCCTTATGATCCAGCAATCCCACTGCTGGGCATACACACTGAGGAAACCAGAATGGAAAGAGACACATGTACCCCCAATGTTCACTGCAGCACTGTTTACAACAGCCAGGACATGGAAACAACCTAGGTGTCCATCAACAGATGAATGGATAAGAAAGCAGTGGTACATATACACAATGGAGTACTACTCAGCCCTTAAAAAGAATAAATTCAACTCAGTTCTAATGAGATGGATGAAATTGGAGCCGATTATACAGAGCGAAGTAAGCCAGAAAGAAAAACACCAATACAGTATACTGACACATATATATGGAATTTAGAAAGATAGTAATGATGACCCTCTATGTGAGACAACAAAAGAGACACAGAGGTATAGAATGGACTTTTGGACTCTGAGGGAGAGGGAGAGGGTGGGATGATTTGGGAGAATGGCATTGAAACATGTATACTATCTTATAAGAAACAAAGCGCCAGTCTATGTTCAATACAGGATACAGGATGCATGGGGCTGGTGCACAGGATGATTCAGGGAGATGATATAGGATGGGAGGTGGGAGGGGCTTTGGCATTGGGAGAGTGGACACCTGTGGCTGATTCATGTCAATGTTTGGCAAAACAAATACAGTATTGTAATGTAGAATAAAGTATTTAAAAAAAAGAAAAAGATAATGGAGATTGAGCTCCTAAGAACATGGAGTACTCCTCAGAAAATATATTTTTAAATCTCATTTTCCATGCACTTGGAGCATATATTTATGAGCCCATCCAATCTACCTTCTAAAAGTATTTCACACTGTACTTTAATGAATTGGATCTAGAGCTATAAAATAAAAATATTTTTATGGCTAAAAAATTAAAAAAATAAAAATAATAAAAAGTAAAAATGATGTTTTACACCTTTTAAATTATCTTCAAACATAAGCAATGAAAATGTGCATTTGCATTATTACAGGCTTTAATAACATTACATTAACTTTTGTTTGTATGTATGTATGTGAATATGTTTCTATTTTGGATAGCTAAAAAAATTTAAAGTGTATTGATTTTCCTTCTCAGATTTGAAAAAAATTTTAAATCTAAAATTTATGTGAAATATGTAAATTATTGTCATATTCTTTACATGTCAATCATATTTGGGGAATGTTTTTAATTCCCAAAACTGAACAACAATCAAAAAACCTATTAAATTTACTTGAATTTCACTTATAGACAAAATTTATTTTCTGATAAATTAATATCAAGTAGAATATTCGGTAACAATCAAAGGTAAAATATGATCATTAATCATTTTTAATCATCTGATGCCAAGACTCAGTGTTCACTTTATCAAGTCTTCAAGAATTGTTTGCTATTGCATATCCTCAAAACTTATTGATTTAACAGAGGACATAGTGCCTTTGAACATAAATTTTTATTTATCATTTTAAATAGGAGTATATCGATTTTTATTCCCTAATGTTTTATCTTTTAATTACAAATAACTTCAGAAGGTTATAGTACATAGAACACTAAATATATTCATACAAAAGTCCAGAACTGAAAGGGAAAAACACTAAACATATTTTACTGAACCACATGAAGTTGTTAACATTACCATCTACCGATAATAGGGAACACATATAGTTAAACATAATAATTATCAAAATATGAAGTAGATATACTAAATTTTAAGTAAAATTTTAAGCAAAAGTTAGTATAGGAGAAAAACAGCAAAAGTTGTTCTGTCCCTTTTCTTCTGAAATGAAGGAAAAGGAAGAATGTTGAGTATCAAGAGTCTTTGATGTGTCTTACAATGCCAAAGAAACTACTGCACAATTGCACTCATCAGAGGTTAAAGTGTCTGCCTCCAATGCAGAAGACCCAGGTTCGATCCCTATGTTGGGAAGATCCCCTGGAGAAGGAAATGGTAACCCACTCCAGTATTCTTGCCTGGAGAATCCCATGGATGTAGAAGCCTGGTAGGCTACGTCCACAGGGTCACAAAGAGTCGGACACAACTGAGCAACTTCACTTACTTACTACTTAACACGCTAGTAAAGTAATGCTCAAAATTCTCCAAGCCAGGCTTCAGCATTATGTGAACCGTGAACTACTAAGATGTTCAAGCTGGTTTATGAAAAACAGAGGAACCAGAGATCAAATTGCCAACATCCGCTGGATCATCAAAAAAAAAGCAAGAGAGTTCCAGAAAAACATATATTTCTGCTTTATGGACTATGCCAAAGTCTTTGACTGTGTGGATCACAATAAACTGTGGAAAATTCTGAAAGATGGGAATACCAGACCACCTCACTTGCCTCTTGAGAAACCTATATGCAGGTCAGAAAGCAACAGTTAGAATTGGACATGGAACAACAGACTGGTTCCAAATAGGAAAAGGAGTACGTCAAGGCTGTATATTATCACCCTGCTTATTTAACTTCTATGCAGAGTACATCATGAGAAATCCTGGGCTGGAGGAAGCACAAGCTGGAATCAAGATTGCTGGGAGAAATATCAATAACCCCAGATATGCAGATGACACCACCTTTATGGCAGAAAGTGAAGAGGAACTAAAAAGTCTCTTGATGAAAGTGAAAGAGGAGAGTGAAAAAGTTGGCTTAAAGCTTAACATTCAGAAAACAAAGATCATGGAATCTGGATCACATCAATTCATGGCAAATAGATGGAGAAACAGTGAAAACAGTGTAGGACTTTATTTTTTGGGGCTCCAAAATCACTGCAGATCGTGATTGCAGCCATGAAATTAAAAGACGCTTATTCCTTGGAAGAAAAGTTATGACCAAACTAGATAGCATACTAAAAGCAGAGTCATTACTTTGCCAACAAAGGTCCGACTAGTCAAGGCTATGGTTTTTCCAGTAGTCATGTATGGATGTGAGAGTTAGACTATAAAGAAAGCTGAGTACAGAAGAATTGTTGCCTTTGAACTGTGGTATCGGAGCAGTCTTGAGAGTTCATTGGACTGCAAGGAGATCCAACCAGTCCATTCTGAAGGAGATCAGCCTTGGGATTTCTTTGGAAGGAATTATGCTAAAGCTGAAACTCCAGTACTTTGGCCACCTCATATAAAGAGTTGACTCATTGGAAACAACTCTGATGCTGGAGGGATTGGAGACAGGAGGAGAAGGGGACAACAGAGGATGAGATGGCTGGATGGCATCACGGACTCAATGGACGTGAGTCTGAGTCAACTCCAAGAGTTGGTGATGGACAGGGAGGCATGGCGTGCTGCAATTCATGGGGTTGCAAAGAGTCAGACATGACTGAGCGACTGAACTGAACATCAAAATATTTACAATACAAAAATATAATGGCCAAATTTTGTCTCTGACATTTAAAAAAATTCCTGTGATACAGTTTTATTTATACTTCTAATTTTCTTGCAAAATAATTTGCCTAAAGCTATGTCATCAGATAATGATAATATGTTTCCACTAAAATCTCACATTGATGCTATTCTTTCCCATCTTATTCAGAATAATATTGAATTAAGTACATGTAAGGTTTAGGTTTATTTTCTAATCACTTGCACATTTTACTGCATTCTGAAAATCTGACATGATGGAAATGGACATCTATTTAGAACAGATGATGTGAATTAACTTAGTAATTATCCACTGACTGACATACTCCACAGAGGAAAAAATAAATCCCATTTCTAATGTGGAAAAGAGAATTATAACAAAGTTCACTCAAATTCGTATTTTGCTGCAGTTGTTCAACTTGTAAGGGGAGGTCCTTGTCAATATCCAAGCAAAGGTATTGAAGGAAGGGATTCTTATATTGACACTTTATGAGAAAGTAAGATACAACAATCTCAATATATTCCAGGACTCATTAAAATAATACAGACTCACATTATATGAAAAAGGCTCTAAATAGTATATTATATATAGTCACCAGTTACAATGCCTATGATTATACTTTACACTTGGTGCTGAGCTTACTATCTGTGTGATATTAGAGATATCAGTGGTCATAGGGAAATAAGCAAAGGACAACATCTAACTCAGATTTTGTCTTCTAATCTACCTCAGCCATATAACTAATTCATAGATTTCCTTTATCTTTATATTGCTTGTGACATTATTAGAAATATAATAGTTCAGTTTGCTTTAAGTTAACTCAAAGAAAACCCTAAATTAGGCTTAACAGTCAAAGTTATGGTTTTTAACAGTGGTCATGTACAGATGTGAAAGTTGGACTATAAAAAGGGCTAAGCACCTAAGAAGTAATTCTTTCAAACTGTGGTGCTGAAGAAGACTCTGGAGACTCCTTATGACATCAAAGAGATCAAACCAGTCAGTCCTAAAGGAAATCAAGCCTGAATATTAATTGGAAGGACTGATGCTGAAGTGGAAGCTCTAATACTTTGGCCCTTGATGTGAAGAGCTGACACTTTGTAAAAAGACCCTAAAGCTGGGAAAGATTAAGGGCATAGGGAGAAAGGGGCAACAGAGGATCAGCTGGTTGAATGGCGTTACTAACTCAAAAGATATGAGTTCGAGCAAGCTCTAGGTGATGGTGAAGGACAGGGAAGCCTGGAGTGCTGCAGTTCATGGGGTAGCAAAGAGTCAAACAACAACTGAACAACAACAATGCTTTTAATTGTAACAAATAATATAAAACTGGTTAGAATATATGTTATTACAATTTTTGAGTTCATTGTTCAAAATAATGATTTCAAGTATTGCCTCTACTAATTTATTTCTATGAAAGCTTTTGGTCTCCTATGATATTCTTTCAGTTCAGTTCAGTCACCAGTTGGTTCCGACTCTTTGCGACCCCATGAATTGCAGCACGCCAGGCCTCCCTGTCCATCACCAACTCTCAGAGTTCACTCAGACTCACGTCCATTGAGTCATTAATGCCATGCAGCCATCTCATCCTCTGTCATCCCCTTCTCCTCCTGACCCCAATCCCTTCCAGCATCAGAGTCTTTTCCAGTGAGTCAACTCTTTGAATGCTTGGCCAAAGTACTGGAGTTTCAGCTTCAGCATCATTTGCTCTGAAGAAATCCCAGGGCTGATCTCCTTTAGAATGGACCGGTTGGATCTCCTTACAGTTCAAGGGACTCTCAAGAGTCTTCCTCCAACACCACAGTTCAGAAGTATCAATTCTTTGGCGCTCAGCCTTCTTCACAGTCCAACTTTCGCATCTGTATATGATCACTGAAAAACCATAGCCTTGACTAGACGGATCTTAGTTGGCAAAATAATGTCTCTGCTTTTGAATATGCTATCTAGGTTGGTCATAACTTTCCTTTTATGAAGGTTTAATCTACTCTTTCCTCACTTCAAAAATATGTTAGATTCTAAAAATTAAATGGACTATTTATTGCTTTCTTGAGCAATGGTCTGCTTTGTAACTATGCATTCTTCAAGTTATGATTATGTGATAGTTATTTTCAAAACTTTTTGCATAAACAATTCTAATTTTGTTACTAAACTATGACTGAAAGGTAAGCATTATAACACAAAGATCAAAGATACCCTGCTGTTAAGAAACTTAAAGTGAATTTCACAGAAGACACAAGTTAGAAGATAGAAAGTGACAGGCCCAAGGTAACTAAATAGAATAAATAATTGTTTAGATTTGTCTTAAAATTGCATTATTATTATATGCAAACATTAACTGGCCTGTTATTGGATTTTTCTAAAGTTTATTTTGGAAGAAAGAATGGGCAACAGACAGAATTTATAAAAATCACTATCCTTTTCAGACTGAATGCATATTAAAAAATAAAAGAGAGAGAGAGAGAGAAAGTGAAAGTCACTCAGTTGTGTCAGACTGTTTGGGATGCCATGGGCTATACAGTCCACAGAATTATCTAGGTGAGAATACTGTAGTAGGGTAGTATTTCCTCCTTCAGGGGATCTTTCCAAGTTGAGGTGAGGTGAAGTCACTCAGTCGTGTCTGACTCTTTGTGACCCTGTGGACTGTAACCTACTAGGCTTCTCTGTCCATGGGATTCTCCAGGCAAGAATACTGGAGTGTATTGCCATTTCCTTCTCCAGGGGATCTTCCCGACCCAGGGATTGAACCTGGGTCTCCCGCATTGGAGGCAGACGCTTTAAACTCTGAGCCACCAGCGAAGCAGGGATCAAACCCAAATCTCCTACATTGCAGGTGAATTCTTTATCAGCTGAGCCACAAGGAAAGTCCTTAAGAAAAGAAAGATATTAAAATATGTAAGCATAATACATTGTATGCTATGATGGAAATGCTGCAAATGAGCATAAATTAGATAGGGAAAAGAATTTGTAGGACAGAAGATATTCCAGTTTTAAATATGGTGATCAAACAAGGTACCACTGGTGTGCCAGATGGCAGTGAAATAAATATAAAGGAGGCAAAGGATGGGGAAAAATAAAATTGAAGAAGTAATTGCAAGTATAAATGCCCTGTGGTAGGAGAATAGCCTTAATAGAAAATATCACATATTATGGTCGTTAGTCTAACAATCTTAATGGAATAGGTGGTAAAGGAAAGGAACAAATTAGGTAAGACATCTGGGTTTTGGTCTTACATGGGCAGAAAACTGAACTGTGTTATTTATTGAAAATGAAGAAAGGTGAAGTTGGCAAAGGGCACTAGTTTCAAATAGTTTCAAAGGGCAAGCTATTCTTCTAGACAAGTGAAATTTCAGGTGGTTTTATTCACATCACTTATCACTCCTAATGGGCTTCCTGTTGGCTCAGAGGTTAAAGCATCTCCTGGAATGCAGGAGACCCGGGTTTGATCCCTGGATTGGGAAGATGCCCTGGAGAAGAAAATGGCAACCCACTCCAGTACTCTTGCCTGGGGAATCCCATGGAAGGAGGAGCCTGGTAGGCAACAGTCCATGGAGTCGCAAGAGTTGGACACAACTGAGCGCAATTTTTTCCAGTTCTAAAATTCAGTGTCTCTGTGTGAATAATAATAACATGCTTGTATATGATATATGTTTTTCTTGCTGATATGTTGTAATTTTGTGATTTTACTCTCTGAAAAAAAAATAGAACAGTAAAATTAATAGTAAACTTAGCATTAATAACATCAAGAAGAAAAATTTTAATTGAAATTACAATAGCTCACTCAGTTTCTCTAAAGGTGAAGGTGAAGTTGCTCAGTCATGTCTGACTCTTTGTGACCCCGTGGACTGTAACCTACTAGGCTTCTCCGTCCATGGGATTTTCCAGGCAAGAATACTGGAGTGGATTGCCATTTCCTTCTCCAGGGGGATCTTCCCAACCCAGGGATCAAACCTGGGTCTCCTGCATTGGAGGCAGATGCTTTAACCTCTGAGGCACCAGGGATACTAAATTCTAAATACTAAATGATAGTTGATCTGTGTAGAGTTACAGAGTATATCATGATCACTTCTAAGTTCTTTGACAAAAATTTTGTTTCAAAATGCACAAAGTAATCAAAACAATAACCAAAAACCAAAGCAAAACATATATGTAACAAAGACCAACAGCCTTAAGATATCAAAAGAAATCTTCCTACCTTAGTGATAATCATGACAGAAGTAAACTTTACTTATATTGTGTTCTTTCCTGCCTAAAATAACATTCATATTATCTTTATAACCATTCATATTGTTATTCTATTGCCAATAAAAATCAATTTCAATGACTATAGCATGGCTTACAGAATACTTCAGACTTGGATTCCTAAGTATCTATCCAAAATTACTGATGCAGGTTGCTTTTTTTCACATTGCAAATTCCCTATCCCTTTTCCTTCTTCATTTAAAATGGAACATAAATTTTGCTTACGTACCAAGCCTAAATCTTTAGCTGGGTTGTCCAGGATCATTTGTTGGAGGTGGCCATGTGAGTAGTCTTAATCAGTAAAATAAAAGAAGAGCCTACTGTCTTGAGCATCTACATCTACAAAGGTGACTATTCAGATAAAAAGGCATGTCCCTTTACCCTTGGACTTTCCCCTTTTTCCTGCTCAGAATATACATGCAATGACTATGGTATAAAACTCAGTGAAGAAAAGGTTTGGTTCATTGACTAACATTCATAAATTTATATCGGTTAACCAAAATCCTTACCAGGTGAGAAAATAAACTTTTTACTGGTCTGGACTAGTCTCGATCATTTAATTCAATTTAATAAAATGCTGAGAGGTATCATTTTAAATATAAATTGATTTATTTTAATTAGAGGTTAATTACTTTACAATATTGTATTGATTTTGCCATACATCAACATGAATCTGCCACAGGTATACACATGTTTCCCATCATGCATTTGTTATAACATAATGTGATCTGTGTGTTTTCTTCCTTCTACCACAAACATTTTCCCAAAAGGTACCTCTAGGCTTCTCACAGTTAATATTTCTTAAATACACTGCTTAAATGCTCCTTCTTCAGAGAAGCATGTTGCAAAAATTATTTTTAACTTTTTATATTATGTAGTCTTTATTTGCATATTCATATAACATTTCTTCAAAGTGTTTAGTGAGACAAAATATTATATATTTTGCTGTCTATATATTGTACATTTATTTCTTCCATTAAAACGTGGCAGACAGAGAATGTCTTGTAATTTTTGCACACTTATTGCCTAGTATAATTTATATAACATAGAAAATGTTTAAGAAATTATTTTAAAGCAAATAAATAGATGGAAGTTATTTTGACGCTCAAAAAAAATTGAGCTAATAATAGAGTTCTATATTTCCTGACTTAAAATATATTAGGTAGATATTTATTGTTCATGAAGAAAAAACAGTAAAACCAACATCAACCAATCTCACTTTCCATTGTGTTGAAAGCAGAACAAGAAAACTAAGGAGTACAGCAGCTTATTCATATTGGTTAACATTTTGCTAGATATTGGGATAAACTGTCCCAAATCATAATTTGGGGAGAGCCATAAAGCAAAATAATGGAACAATGTTGGAGAAATAGATAATAGGAACAATGTTTAGTAAATAGATTTAAAACCAAAAACAAAACAAAGTTATGCAAGCTTACAAGAAAAATAGAACCTTTCTAATGCTTGATAACTTTCTAGTTCATAGATAGCTGTGTTTTATAACTAGAATATTCAATGAAGTCTCCATTTCTAGCCTTATTGTCTTTTTAAAAATTAATATATTTTTATTGAAGGATAATTTCTTTACAGAATTTTACTGTTTTCTGTCAAACCTCAACATGAGTCAGTCATAGGTATACAAATATCCCTCACTTTTGAAACTCCCTCTCATCTCCCTCCCGATCCCATCCCTCTAGTTTGATACACCACCCCTGTTTGAGTTTCCTGAGTCATACAGTAAATTCCCTTTGGCTATCTAATTTACATATAGTAATGTAAGTTTCCATGTACTCTTTCCATACATCTCACACTCTCCTCCCTCTCCCCATGTCCACAAGTGTATTCTCTATGTCTGTTTCTCCACTGTTGCCCTGTAAATAAATTCTTCAGTACCGTTTTTCTAGATTCCATATTTATGCATTAGAATAAGATATTTATCTTTCTCTTTCTGACTTACTTAACTCTGTATAATGGGTTCTATGTTCATCCACCTCATTAGAACTGACTCAAATGTGTTCTTTTTATGTCTGAGTAATATCCCATTGTGTATATATACCACAAATTCTTTATCCATTTATTTTTCAGTGGACATCTAGGTTCTTTCCATGTTCTAGCTTTTGTAAATAGTGCCTCAGTGAACAGTGGGTTACATGTGTCTCTTTCACTTTTGGTTTCCTCAGGGTATATACCTAGGAGTGGGATTGCTGGGTCATATGGTGGTTTTATTCCTAGTTTTTAAAGGAATCTCCATACCACCTTCCATAGTGGCTGTATCAATTTACATTCCCACCAACAGTGCAAGAGTATTTCCTTTTCTCCATATCCTTTTCAGCAATTATCGCGTATAGAATTTTTGATGAAGGCCATTCTGAACAGTGTGAGTTGATATTTCATTGTAGTTTTGATTTGCATTTCTCTAATAATGAGCAATGTTGAGCATCTTTCCCTGTGTTTGTTAGTCATCTGTATGTCTTCTTTGGAGAAATGTCTGTTTAGGGTCTTTTTGCCAATCTTTGATTGCCTTATTTGTTTTTCTGATATTGAGTTGTATGAGCTGCTTGTGTATTTTGGAAATGAATCCTTTGACAGTTGTTTCATTTGCTATTATTTTCTCCCATTCTGAGGGTTGTCTTTTAACCTTGCATACAGTTTCCTTTGCTGTGCAAAAGCTTTTAAGTTTAATCAGGTCTTGCTTCTTTTGCTTTTTTTTTTTTTTTTAATTTCTGTTACTCTAAGAGGTGAGTCACAGAAGATCTTGCTTTGATTTATGTCATTAAGTGCTCTGCCTATGTTTTCCTCTATGAGTTTTATAGTTTCTGGGCTTACAAATAGCCCTTTAATCCATTTTTAGTTTATCTTTGTGAATGATGTTAGGAAATGTTCTAATTTCATTCTTTTACATGAAACTGTCCAGTTTTCCCAGCACCATTTATTGGAGAGGCTATCTTTGCCCCATTGTATATTTTTGCCTCCTTTGTCAAAAATTAGATATTCATAAGTACATGGTTATCTCTGGGTTCTCTATCTTGCTCCATTGGTCTATATTTCTGTTTTTGTACCAGTACCATACTGTCTTGATGGCTGTAACTTTGAAGTATAACCTGAAGTTAGGAAACTTGATTCCTCCAGCTCCATTCTTCTTTCTCAAGACTGTTTTGGCTATTTTGGGTCTTCTGTGTTTCCATATGAATTGTGAATTTTTTTTTGTTCTAGTTCTGTAAAAAGTCATTGGTAATTTGATAGGGATTTCATTGAATCTTTAGATTACATTTGGTAACATAGTCATTTTCAGAATATTGATTCTTCCCTCCCAGGAACATAGAATATCTCTGCATCAGTTTATGTCATCTTTGATTTATTTCATTAGTGTCATATAATTTTCTGTGTACAGTTCTTTTATCTTCTTAGGTAAGTTTATTCCTAGATATTTATTTTTGTTACAATAGTGAATGGAATTGATTTCTTAATTGGTCTTTTGATTTTTCATTATTTGTACATAGAAATGCAAGTGATTTCTATGTATTGTGGTTTTGCATAAGTGATTTTGTATCCTGCAACTTTGCTAAATTCACTGATTAGTGCTAGTAATTTTCTGATAATATCTTTATAGTTTTCATGTCATCTGCAAATAGTGAGAGCTTTACTACTTCTTTTTCTGATCTGGATTGCTTTTATTTCTTTTTCTACTCTGATTGCTATAGTTAGGACTTCCAGAACTATGCTGAATAATACTGGCAAAAATGGACACCCTTGTCTTGTTCCTGATCTTAGGGGGCAGGCTTTCAGTTTTTTACCATTGAGAATAATGTTTGCGATAGGTTTATCATATATGGTCTTTACTATGTTGAGGTAAGTTCCTTCTGTGCCCACTTTTGAAGAGTTTAAATCACATGCTAGTAAAGTAAAGCTCGAAATTCTCCAAGCCAGGCTTCAGCAATACGTGAACTGTGAACTTCCTGATGTTCAAGTTGGTTTTAAAAAAGCAGAGGAACCAGAGATCAAATTGCCAACATACGCTGGATCATCAAAAAGCAAGAGAGTTTCAGAAAAACATCTATCTCAGCTTTATTGACTATGCCAAAGCCCTTGACTGTGTGGATCACAATAAACTGGGGAAAATTCTGAGAGAGATGGGAATACAGGACCACCTGACCTGCCTCTTGAAAATTCTGTATGCAGGTCAGGAAGCAACAGTTAGAACTGGACATGGAACAACAGTCTGGATCCAAATAGGAAAAGGAGTATGTCAAGGCTGTATATTGTCACCTTGCTTATTTAACATATATGCAGAGTAGTACATCATGAGAAACGCTGGACTGGAAGAAACACAAGCTGAAATCAAGACTGCCAGGAGAAATACCTATAACCTCAGATATGCAGATAACACCACCCTATGGCAGAAAGCGAAAGAAACTAAAAAGCCTCTTGACGAAAGTGATAGAGGAGAGTGAAAAAGTTGGCTTAAAGCTCAACATTGAGAAAACGAAGATCATGGCACCCAGTCCCATCACTTCATGGAAAATAGATGGGGGAAACAGTGTCAGACTTTATTTTTGGAGGTTCCAAAATCACTGCAGATGGTGAGTGCAGTCAGGAAATTAAAAGATGCTTACCCCTTGGAAGAAAAGTTATGACCAACCTAAAAGCCTATTCAGAAGCAGAGACATCACTTTGCTGACTAAGGTCCATCTAGGCAAGGCTATAGTTTTTCTAGTAATCATGTATGAGTGTGAGAGTTGGATTGTGAAAAAGGCTGAGCACTGAAGAATTGATGCTTTTGAACTGTGGTGTTGGAGAAGACTCTTGAGAGTCCCTTGGACTGCAAGGAGATCCAACCAGTCCACTCTGAAGGAGATCAGCCCTGGTATTTCTTTGGAAGGAATGACGCTAAAGCTGAAACTTCAGTACTTTGGCCACCTCATGCAAAGAGCTGACTCATTGGAAAAGACTTTGATGCTGAGAGGGATTGGGGGCAGGAGGAGAAGGGGACGACAGAGGAGGAGATGGCTGCAAGGCATCACTGACTCGATGGACATGAATGTGAGTGAACTCTGGGGTTGGTGATGGACAGGAAGGCCTGGTGTGCTGGGATTCATGGGGTCACAAAGAGTCGGACACGACTGAGTGACTGAACTGAACTGTGTTATAAATACGTGATGAGTTTTGGGGCTAGGAATTAGCTCTTCTCTAAATGTTTGATAGAATTCTCCTGTGAAGCCATCTGGTCCTGGGCTTTTGTTTTTGGGGAGATTTTTTATCACAGCTTCAATTTCAGTGCTTATAATTGTGTTGTTTATAATTTCTATTTCTTCCTGGTTCAGTCTTGGAAGATTGAATCTTTCAAAGAATCTTTCTATTTCTTCCTGGTTATCTACTTTATTGCTATATATTTGTTCATAATAGTCTCTTATAATCCTTTGTATTTATGCATTGTCTGTTGTTATCTCTCCTTTATTATTTCTAATTTTTTTGATTTGATTATTCTCTCTTTTGTTCTTGATAAGTCTGTCTAAAGCACTGTCAAATTTTTGTTCTGAAAGAAACAGCTTTTAGTTTTATTAAACTTTACTATTATTTCTTTTATTTATTTCTGCTTGGACCTTTATGATTTCTTTTCTTTTAATAACTTGGGAGTTTTTTCTCTTCTTTTCCAGTCGTTTTATGTGTAAAGTTAGGTTGTCTATTTCTTACTTTTCCTGTTCTTGAGGTAGAAATCATATTGCTATAAACTTCCCTGTTAGAACTATTTTTGCTGCATTGCATGTGCTTTGAGTTGTCATCTCATTATAATTTGTTTCTAGAAATCTTTTAATTCATTTTTTAATTTCTTCAGTAGCCTGTTTTTTGTTTTATTTTAGAAATGTGTTGCTTAATCTTCATATGTTTGTATGTTCTTTTTTTTTCTTCTTGTAATTGATAACTAGTCTCATACCATTATGGTGAGAAAAAAAATGCTTGATGCTATTTCTTTTCTTTTCTTTTTTTTTTTTAATTTACTGTGGTGTGATTTGTGACCCAAGATATGGTCTATCCTGGAGAATGTTCCATATGTACTTGAGAAAAAGGTGTATTCTGCATTTGGATGGAATGTCCTGAAGATATCAGTGAGATCCATCTCATTTCATGTATCATTTAAGACTTGTGTTCTCTTATTAATTTTCTATTTTGATGATCTATCCATTGGTGTGAGTGAGGTATTAAAGTCTCCTGTTATTATTGTGTTACTGTTGGTTTCTCCTTTTGTGTCTGTTAGTGTTTGTCTTATGTATTGGAGTGTTCCTATTTTGGGTGCATAGATTTTTAGAATTGTCATGCCTTCCTTTTGGACTGATCACTTGATCATTATGTAGTGTCCTTCCTTATCTCTTACAATCTTTAAGGTCTATTGTGTCTTATATGAGGATTACCATTCCAGTTTTCTTTTGCTTCCCATTTGCATGGAATATATTTTTACATCCTCTCACTTTCAGTCTATATGTGTCTTAAGGTCTGAAGTGGGTTTCTTGTGGAAAGCATAAATATGGGGCTTATTTTTTGTATCCATTCAGCCAGTCTGTGTCTTTTGGTTAGAGCATTTAACCCATTTACATTTAAAGTAATTTTTATATATATATATATATATATATATATATATATATATATAATGTTTGTATTGTCATTTTTCTAATTGGGGTTGATTTTGTAGATCTTTTTTCTTCTGTTGTATTTCTTAATTATATAATTCCTTTCAACATTTGTTGTAAAGCTGGTTTGGTGGTATTGAATTCTCTTAAGTTTTGCATATCTGAAAAGCTTGTTATTTCTCCATCAGTTTTGAATGAGATCCTTGCTGAGTACAGTAATCTTGGTTGTAGATCTTTCCCTTTCAGTACTTAAATATATCCTGCCATTCCCTTCTGGCCTGTAGAGCTTCTGCTGAAAGATCAGCTGCTAAGTGTTTGGAGTTTCCCTTGTATGTTATTTCTTGTTTCTCCCTTCTTTTCATATTTTTTCTTTGTGTTTAGTCTTTGTTAGTTTGACTAGTATGTGTCTTGGTGTGTTTCTCCTTAGGTTTATCCTGTATGGGACTCTGTGTGTCTCTTGGACTTGATTGATTCTTTTCTTTTCCTTGTTGGAGAAATTTTCAAATAAATCTTCAAAAATGTCCCCATACCCTTTCTTTTTCTGTTCTTCTTGGACACCTATAATTTGAATGTTGGTGCTTTTCAAATTGTCCCAGATGTCTCTGAGACTGTCCTCAGCTCTTTTCATTTTTTTACTTTATTCTGATCTTTGTAATTTACTTCCACCATTTTATCTTCCAGCTCACTGATTCATTATGCATCAAATATCCTGCTACTGAGTCTTTCTAGAGTATTTTTAATGTCAGTAATTGTGTTGTTTGTCTCTGTACTCTTTTCTTTATTTCTCCTAGGTCTTTGTTAATTGATTTTTGCATTTTCTCTACTTTGTTTGCAAGGTTTTCAATAATCTTTACTATCATTATTCTGAATTATTTTACAGGTAGTTTTCCTATTTACTCTTCATTTATTTGGACTTCTGTGTTTCTAGTTTGTTCTTTTGTGTGTGTGTGTGTGTGTGTGCAGTATTTCTCTGCCTTTTTTTTTTTTAAAGTATTGTATTTGAGGTCTCCTTTTCCCATGCTTCAAGGAAAGTTGAATTCTTTCCTGAAGAAGGTTGAATTCTTTCCTCTTTTTGGTTTCTTCCCTTCTAAGGTCAATCCACTAGTTTGTGTAGTTTCGTATAGGGTGAGATTTGTGCTGAGTTTTTGTTTGTTTTTCCTGTGATGGGCAAGGCTAAGTGAGGTGATAATACTGTATACTGATGATTGGGTTTGTATTTTTGTTTTGTTTGTCGTTTAGATGAGGTGTCCTGCAAAGGGTGATATTGATGGCTGAGTGATGCCTGTTCTTGTATTCAAGTGTTTCCTTTGTGTGAGTTCTCACTATTTATTGCTGCTGGACTGGAAGAAACACAAGCAGGAATAAATATTGCCAGGAAAAATATCAATAACCTCAGATATACAGATGACACCACCTTTATGGTAGAAAGTGAAGAGGAACTAAAAGCCTCTTGATGAAAGTGAAAGAGGAGAATGAAAAAGTTGGCTTAAAGCTCAACATTCAGAAAATGAAGATCATGGCATCCAGTCCCATCACTTCATGGGAAATAGATGAGAAACAGTGGAAAGTGTCAAACTTTACTTTTCTGGGCTCCAGAATCACTTCAGATAGTGACTGCAGCCATGAAATTAAAAGATGCTTACTGCTTGGAAGAAAAGTTATGAACAACCCAGATAGTATATTCAAAAACAGAGACATTACTTTGCTGACTAAGGTCTGTCTAGTCAAGGCTATGGTTTTTCCTGTGGTCATGTATGGATGTGAGAGTTGGACTGTGAAGAAGGCTGAGTGCCTAAGAATTGATGCTTTTGAACTGTGGTGTTGGAGAAGACTCTTGAGAGTCCCCTGGACTGCAAGGAGATCCAACCAGTCCATTCTGAAGGAGATCAACCCTGGGATTTATTTGGAAGGAATGATGTTAAAGCTGAAACTCCAGTACTTTGGCTACCTCATCGAAGAGTTGACTCATTGAAAAGACTTTGATGCTGGGAGGGGTTGGGGGCAGGAGGAGACGGGGACGACCGAAGATGAGATGGCTGGATGGCATCACAGACTCGATGGATGTGAGTCTGAGTGAACTCCAGGAGTGGGTGATGGACAGGGAGGCCTGGTGTGCTGCGATTCATGGAGTTACAAACAGTGGGACACGATTGAGTGACTGAACTGAACTGAACTGATGGCTAGTTCTCTGAGGGTCTTGTAGTCAGTGCTCCCATTCCAAAGGCTCAGGGTTTGATCTCTAGTCAGGAACAAAGTTTCTACAAGAAGTTTGTTATGCCATTAAAGAAGAGTAAAACAATATACAAACAAAGAGAAACCAAAATGAACTCCATACAAATGGAAGTTACAAAAACAAGCAAATAATAATTTAAATAATGGAATATATACATATACATATACTCCTGTGAACAAAGTCCAACAATAATAACTTAGACTGATCTGGAAAACAAAGGAAATAAAAATTGTATTTACCAGTTAATAACAAAACTAACGATCACAAACTGGATAACAAAACTAAAACAAGTTGTCAAATGGGGAATAAAGCAATGAAAACAAAACTAACAAATATTTTGAGAGGAAAAGAAAAAAAATAAAAATAGATATGCAAAGTTTAATAGAGGTAGATGAAGATTTATATACATTTAAAATTAACTGCAAGGGGAAAAAAGGAGTAGGAAAGGAAAGCAATGGCATAGTTGTAGAAGAAATATAATAGGTTTAAAAATTAAAATTATAAAAAGAGAAAAACACAGAAGAAGAATATAAAGGGGAAAAATTAAAAAAAAGTAAAACCCCACAGAACTGCCAAAGCTCAATGCAGAGGCAGAAGTTTATAACAGTAATAGAAAATGTGACTGAATATTCGCATATACTGCCAGAGTCCAGCTCCAGCTGTCAGGGAATCAGCCTGAAGGGGTAAGCAGTGTCGGCAGACAATGACATAGTCTCTGACTCATAGTATGGAACTACATGTTTATTTCAAGCTTCAGGTTCTCTTTTATACTTTTACAAAAGCATTAGGTCAGAGGTTGAATGTTTTTAATTTCCCCCACCCACATTTACTGTATATAACTTGTGATTACATTGTAACTCATGCTACATTCTTCAGTTTATTTCTTATCTTTCTAAATCCTGTTTGCCCCTATATCTTAAGATCACTATCGCCTAAAAAGATCACTATCACTATCTTCTAGCTATTCTAATTAATCATTCCTAAACCCTAAACTCAGCAATCTTCTTTTTTCCATAAATATTCCTCTCACAAACAGGTCTCAGATAACAATCTTTCCCATGGCCTCAAGCTGCAGCCTACATGTTCATCCTGGGACATTCTTTGTAAAGATACTTGAACAAATGTCAATTGTTACTTTATAGATTATTTTCTGGGCACAATTGTAGAAGGCTTTGTGCTTTCTCATGCTTCTCTCAAGCACCTTAACATTCTTTCCAGCCAACTCAACCAAAGAAAGGAAAGAACAAGTCAGAATCACAAGGCCTAACAACTCCTTCATCCTGGGGCCGTGCCTGCGAGATGAGGAGAGGGGGTTGAGGCCGTGTCTCTACTTTGTCAGTAATGTTTAACACAGCTCTCGACAATATACATATACATCCAAAAGCAAAATCAAAACAGTCTGACAGAAATTAAGTACACTAGATTGACCCAGTGAACAAAGAAAACCAAAAATTATATCTACCAGAACAAAACTAATTAAAGCACAAACTGGAAAACAAAACTAAAGGAAGGTGCCATTTTGGGAATAAAGCACTGAAAGTAAAACTAACAAATATGTTGAGAGGAAAGAAGAGAAAGTAAACAAAGAAAGAATAGATATACAAAGTTAAATAGAGGTATGTAAAGATTTATATATGTTAAAGATTAAATGCAAGGGGGAAAGACCAGTAGGAAAATAAAGGAATAAATGTATAAAAAATAATAATGATTTTAAAATTTAAAAATTAAAATTAAAGTAAGAGAAAAGAAAAGAAATGAAAGGAAAACTCCACAGAACTGCAAAAGCCCAAAGCAGAGGCAGAGATTTGTGACAACAGTAAAAAATGTGACTCAGGAAAATGAAAAGAAAGCTCAAAAGCTTAATTGGATTTCTTAGTGCCAATAAAATCAACAACTACAACAGAGTGGGAGGAAAAGGAGAAAAAATCCAAAAGAATCTACAGAACAAGTCAAAAAATAAGAATAACAAATGTTTTTCATGAGTCACTCCTGTCAGAGTCCTTTCCTGCGCTGGGAATCACAGCCTGCCTTACCTCCCTAGGATGCCCTCCAACACTGTACTGATCTCTGGTCCTGCTGTGGGGGCTGCTCAGATTCTAAGCTGGTCTTACTCCTGTGTGTTCTTGCCTCCAATGTCCACAGCTGTCAGAATTAGTGTGTTTTCTTTTGTGGGAGCTCTCAATGGCCTTTTATATATTCCATAGGCACAGAGTCTTCCTAGTTGATTGTGTGGATTTAATCTGTAGCTTGTACAGCCGGTGGGAAGGTTTTGGGTCTTCTTCCTTAGCCACACTGCCCATGGGTTTCAATTGTGGTTTTATTTCCACCTCTACATGTGGGTCGTCCACTGGGGTTTAGTTCCCCGAGGCTGGAGAGCTTGGGTTTAACCCTATGAGGGCCAGGTGTGGAGGTGGTGCAGCTTCTTGGGTTGCAAGTATTTTGGAAGCACCAGGTATTCAAGGGGGTTCACTGCTAGGGCAACAGGAAATATAGTACTCTAGAAGGGTATGGCAACCAATATTGGCCAATACACTCCAGTATTCTTGCCTGGAGGACACCCTCTCTGACAGAGAAACCTGACAGGACCCAAGTGAGCCTGCACGCATAAACACAAGACTTTTTATTTTTTTTCCTCTTTGTGGCCCGTGGCAGCCCTGTCCCAGTGAAAGCTGGGCGTGAAAGTGATGAAACTGCTTGGCTTGCAGGGACTCTGGTGACGCCAAGTGTTCAGGGAAACAAACTGCTTCTATGGCAGGAGTTATGGCACTATCAGATTTTTTTTTTTTTTAACTGCTTGTAGCTGGTAATCAGAAGTCCTTGTTGGCCAGTGTTTCTCTGTAGCTCCGTCCATTCAGGTACTTCAAAGTTTCCCTTGTCTGGGGTCCTTCTTTGTTGCTTGATGCCTCAGGCACATAGAGGGGCCCCTGACTTGGGTCCTACTCTGTATATTATTGTGTCAGGCACTTAAAGGGGCACCCTGGGTGGGGCCCTACTCCGTAATTCAGTGTGTCAGACATTTGATGGACCAGCCACTCTATTGTTCAGTTGCTGGTGCTGGCTTGTGGGGAAAGAGAGGCTATCATGATGGCTCTGCTCCCTACACGTGACTCAGCAGTATTGCCTTGCTTCCATGGCTGCCTGGCTTTCCTCCACCAGCATTTTCCACCACAATCTCGTCCCTCACATCACCTCAATCTATCTCTCTGCAGCCAACAAAAGCCCTCACAGTGGAATTGGTCCACAATCACTAAACTCCAGCTCCCAGCCACTGCACCTTCCAGGGGACCCGCATTCCTGGTCAGCAAATGTATGGCTGTGGCAAGTACTGTCTGATTCTCATTCCATTTAGGCTGCCACAGATCAGCTGTTTCACACTCAGCCTTAAATGTTTCTCCTCAGACTCAGACAATTGCTCCACTGTGGGGATCACACCCCTGCTTCAGTTCCCCCACCCACCAAGGGCAGGTCCAGTTCTACTTATACTCCTGTTTCCCCCTAGTTTCTTCATCCTACCGAGTTTTGCATGGTTCTGTATATTCTTTTCCACTGGTCAGGTCCTCCTGTTCGCTCTCAGCTGGTGCTCTGCATGCACTTCTGTGTCTGAAGGTGTATTCCTGATGTATTTGTATGGAGAGATGTACTCTACTTCCATTTACTCCTCTGCCATCTTCTGGTTTTCTCCATTTCTAACCTTAATGTCATAACACATTACAACTGAGTACAGAAGCAGTAAATGAATAGAACATTATCTTCATGATGTGATTTGGGTGTTTTGAAGGAAATAATCCTAGCAGTGGTGTGTAAGTGAATATAGTGATGAATGGGAAAAAATTATTATCTAGTATTTTCACACCTAAATTTCTCTTCAATCAGATGACTAGGCAGCTAGTAGCAGAAATCCATTGAAATTCAGAAGATCTATCATGAATAAAACACAAAAGAAAATAGACAAATGGAACAAAAGCTTTTTAAAATAATAGCATATTAGATTTATACCTGAAATTCTAATTTTACCAACAGCTATGTGAAGAGCAAGGGCCAACAGAATAAATCTATGTTATAGGGTTTTTGTGTTTTTTTTTTTTTTTGGAATTTCCTTGATATTAAAATTCCTCTCACTTCCACATATTCAAGCTGGTTTTAGAAAAGGCAGAGGAGCAAGAGATCAAATGGCCAACATCGCAACCTTGAAAACAAGGGAGTTCCAGAAAACCATCTATTTCTGCTTTATGGACTATGCCAAAGCCTTTGACTGTTATTTTCCACAATAAACTGTGGAAAATTCTGAAAGAGATGGGAATACCAGACCACCTAACCTGCCTCTTGAGAAACCAATATGCAGGTCAGAAAGCAACAGTTAGAACCAGACATGGAACAACAGACTGGTTCCAAATAGGAAAAGGAGTACGTCAAGGCTGTATATTGTCACCCTGCTTATTTAATTTATATGCAGAGTACATCATGACAAATGCTGGGCTGGAAGAAGCACAAGCTGAAACCAAGATTTCTGGAAGAAATATTAATAATCTCAGATATGCAGATGACACCACCATTATGGCAGAAAGTGAAAAAGAACTAAAAAGACTGTTTATGAAAGTGAGTTAGGAGAGTGGAAAAGTTTGCTTAAAGCTCAACATTCAGAAAACAAAGATCATGACATCTCGTCCCATCACTTCATGGGAAATTGATGGGGAAACAGTGGAAATAGTGTCAGACTATATTTTCTGGGTCTCCAAAATCACTGCAGAAGGTGTCTGCAGCCATGAAATTAAAAGACACTCCTTGGAAGGAAAGTTGTGACCAACCTAGATAGCGTGTTCAAAAGCAGAGACATTACTTTGCCAACAAAGGTCCGTATAGTCAAGGCTATGGTTTTTCCAGTGGTCATGTATGGATATGAGAGTTGGACTGTGGAGAAGGCTCAGCGCCGAAGAATTGATGGTTTTGAACTGTGGTGTTGGAGAAGACTCCTGAGAGTCCCTTGGACTGCAAGGAGATCCAACCAGTCCATTCTAAAGGAGATAAATCCTGGCTGTTCATTGGAAGGACTGATGCTGAGGCTGAAACTCAAATACTTTGGCTACCTGATGCAAAGAGTTGACTCATTGGAAAAGACCCTGATGCTGGGAGGGATTAGGGGCAAGAGGAGAAGTGGACGGCAGAGGATGAGATGGATGGATGCCATCACCGACTCTATGCACATGAATTTGGGTGAACTCCGAAAGTTAGTAATGGACACAGAAGCCTGGCATGCTGTGATTAATGGGGTCGCAAAGAGTTGGACAGGACTGAGCGATTGAACTGAACTGAATATGTTACAAAGAATCATTTACAGAAGAAACACAGTGAATAATTAAAATAAATAACAATATAGAAGGTGAAAATTACAGAAAAATTGAACACATATTTAGTTACATTTAGAAAATTGTAGGAATCATTGAATTATGACTACATTAAATTTGGAAAATCATGCATATTTTAAAAGAGTGATCAAATAGTAAATGCAAAGTGGTATGACTAAAAAGAGCAAAACAGGAAAGCATAAATATATTGCTAATGTAAACTATCCTTCTGTGGACCTTAAACCCATAACTGGAAAATATTTCTTTGACCCTGGCCTAATTATGTAGTTCAACTCCAACTCTTGAAGGTACCCCTTGTGTTGGGCCATAAACCTGGTCTCAATGTAGACAGGGAACCCACTATAAATTTGCATGTTTCTCCCAGGACCCTTTTGTTTCTTTTGTCTTCCTAGTAGTTCAACTAGTATTTTAATTCATGCTAATTTTTAAATGTATCATCTTTATGAAATCAAATAAAATTATATTAAATTATATTTTACCTTCAATGAAAACCATTTTTAGAATTGTAAGCAAGAAATGCTGTGGTATTGAAAGGTTAATGCTTTCTCCTCAATCCAGTTTATCCTTGTAAATAGCATGTTATATGTCAAAATAATAAACTATATAATTATAAATAGAAAAAGGAACTAGAGACTTGGAAAACTGCCACTAACTTCCTATATAACATGCAAAATCCACTAATATTTCTGGTCATTAATTACCCTAGTTATAAATTAATGATGTAAACTAGATTATCCCAATGTTACATGCTATGTGTATGAGTTCAGGTGAATTTGCCTTCCACTGATTATCTTCAGTATCTAGAAATTATCTTTTCTGTTGTGCTTCATTAAATATATTCAAATACTGAAAAACGAGTAGATATAGATTTTTAGTAGATAGGGCTCATAGAAATACCAGTGACTAAGTATCATAAATACTCCTGCTTCTAGTAAATACATATTACAGAGCAGATGTACAAATTTATCTTTGTATAATCTTTTAAAATATAGAAATTTAAGTACATAATAATCACTATTCACTAGCTTTAAATTGCAAAGCTAAAGGCAGTCATCTTTTCTCCAATACTATTGAAAGCCCACATCTGGATTTTAAATACTCTTTTTCCCTAAAAACCCAAGGCTATAATTCATTACAATAATATTGCACCTGTGAACGATGCATATGAATTATAAAAGCATATCATTCATAACTCTTTATCAGTCCATAGTTTTCATTGGCAGCCTGATCTTATGTGATAGAGAATGATAGTGAAATGAATATAAGCAATGTGGGGAAAAAAACCACAGTGTTCTTAAAACAAGTATTAATAACTACTTAGCTATGCATTCCAGTCTACTATTTGGTGGGCATATAAAAGTAAATCAAAGTCCCTAACACCAGGTTCATTTTATAGTTGGTTAGAGAAACAAGCAAGCCAACTCTGGTTTCTTTTATCTACTTTTGATTATAGGTCTTGTGCTTTTGGATTTCCAAATGTGTGAAAATATCTCTGCTTTACTTAACTGTTACTAAGATTTTTTAAAAAGCAAAAAACAAAAAAACATTTACAGAGCCATTCAAAGATGTCAACGTTAAAGCAAATGATAGTATCTGCCACTTATTTAGTATTTATGATAGCACAGAAAGCTTAGGGTTCTATATATATATAACATACATATATACATATATGTATACATATATGTATATGTATATGTATATATAACATACATATACATATATATACATTGTATTATTTTATTCTTACAACAACTCTAAGTTTTGTAGTAACAGTGGGGAAACAGAGGCTATGAAAAATATTCAACTTGTCTAAGAATACAATAAAAAGTAAGCTGCAGTTACAATTTGAATTCTGATCTTTTTGCCTGCCAAGTTGTTGACCTTGTACTATACCATGTATCCATATAGTCTTTATGTTTAATTAACAGAAAATTACATATAATACATTGGAAAAGACCCTGATTCTGGAAACATTGAAAGCAGGAGGTGAAGAGGACGACAGAGGATGAGATGGTGGGATGGCATCAGCCACTCAATGGACATGAGTTTGCACGCTCCAGGAGATGGTGACAAGGACAGGGAAGCCTGATATGCTGCAGTCCATGGGAGCACAAAGAGTCGAACACGACTGAGAGACTAATGAAAACAATAACTTATAATTCATAATCTTAGTATAATTCTTCTGCATGTTATCCATTCTTTCCTTTCATCTTGAAGCATACATGAAATGCAGAGCAGGGGTAGAAATATTATCAGTATACTGTGAAAGAAATTGTCTTAAGGTTAATTTCCACAACTAAATATTTTAAATATTTTATGATTAACTTAATAAAATAATCCTTTGATTCAGGTTGCTTATTCATTATAGCATTTCATACTAAGTCAAAAGGGACATGACTTTTTTGTTCAACATAAACTTGAATTGGGGACTTATATAAGGAAAGCAGAAATAAAGTATTTTAGAAAATTAGGGTATTAACCAATTACCAGATTTTTTTAAATTGAAGTACAGCTGATTCACAATGTTTTGAAATATTTTATGCACAGCAGTGACTCAGTTATATGCATATATACATTCATGGAATGTAGAAAGATGGTAATGATAACCCTGTATGTGAGACAGCAAAAGAGACACAGATGAATAGAACAGTCTTTTGGACTCTGTGGGAGAGGGAGAGGGTGGGATGATTTGGGAGAATGACATTGAAACGTGTATAATATCATATATGAAACAAATTGCCAGTCCAGGTTCGATGCATGATACTAAATGCTTGGGGCTGGTGCACTGAGATGACCCAGAGGGATGGTACCTGTGGCAGATTCATGTTGATGTATGGCAAAATCAATACAATATTGTAAAGTAAATATATATTCTTTTCCATTATGGGTTATCAAAAGGTAGTGAATATAGTTCCCTATGCTATACAGCAGAACTTCACTGTTTATCCACTCTAGACAGAATATTAATAGCATCAGCCAACCTCCAACTGCCAGTCCATCCTTCTCCCTCCTTCTTCCCAGATAGTCTTAAAGAAATAGACTGACCTAAGAATTCTGAGAAAAATAAACTCTGTTCTATGTTTTCTAAGTAATCTCAATTTCAGTGATAATTGACTTTTTGATAACAGATTTATAAATAACCAGCAAAGAAAAAAATGAAATAGGTATAAATTCTCTGTTGGCTCAGATAGTAAAGCATCTGCCTACAATGAGGAAGACCTGGGTTCAATCCCTGGGTAGGGAAGATCTCCTGGAGAAAGAAATGGCAACCCATTCCAGTATTCTTGCCTGGAAAATCCTATGGACAGAAAAGCCTGGTAGGCTACAGTTCATAGGGTCACAAAGAGTCAGACAGTGACTGAGCAATTTTGCTCTGTTTCTTTTGTACAGAAAGAACAGGTTTCTAATAATGCTGAGAAACATATATGTAACTTAAACTTCATTCAGAGTTAGTTTTAAAAAACAAAGACTAAATAAACTGTTTGCATAACTGATTTTTTTTTAATTCACAAAATGACACATCTTAAATTATACAGCTAAGAATTATTGTCAGATGAAAAGATAAAGAATAGATATTGCTAGATGGCAATCAAAATTCAGGAATCATGAAAACTTAGCAGAAAATACATAGCCACTTTTACACTTTTATTTACTAAAGTTCTCAGGTTACAATTACTATATCACGATACTAAAAATAATTCCAGATTAATCTTGATGATGTTATGAATCATAATAGCATAAGAAGGCAATCTACCATAAAATAAAAGGATTGTAACTCTATAACTGGTGCTCTGTTTCAGTGTCATGAAGGTAAAGTATGTGTTAAGTGTCAGGAGCTCAGCTTAGCTGAGTAAGATAGCTGTTAGGTGTACAACAGTAGCTTATTAAAGAATTAAGCCAAAATGGAAAGAGTTAAGCCTTTGACCACTTACTGCAATGCTCGAAGGAAAAGCACTAAACCAGAGAACACAATGACTCCCATCTGTTTTATTTCCCTCATGAAAATGGTGCTCTGGTTCAGGAGCAGGTTGATCAGGACAGATGTGGGATTGTCTCTGTTTGGGAGCCCCAAACAATGACTCTGAGAGTTTTATGAACCCCAAAGATGTGAAGAGGACAGGGGTAAGGGCTAGGAGTAGAAAAGTATTAAGTACCAAGTCAGGGTGGGGAAAGTCTATTCAAGTGGTTTCCCTCCTGCCCTCATAAGGAACTCTCAGCAGAGGCTCTTAAAGAGAGCCTCAGGTTGTAGTTGTTCAGTCACTAAGTTGTGTCCAACTCTTTGAGACCCCATGAAGTGTAGCACGCCAGGCTCCCCTGTCCTTCACTATCTTCTGGAGTTTGCTCAAATTCATGTCCACTGAGTTGGTGATGTCATCAATCATCTCATCTCTGCCACTCCCTTCTTTTGCTTTCAATCTTTCCCAGCATTGGGGTCTTTCCAGGTATAGCAACCTAAGAGTGAAGGTCCTATGAAGGCTGTCAGATAAAGCCTTTGTAATTGCATATGGTCAGCCATCACATAGAGGTTTTAAACCAGATGCAGGTCTACTCTGTAAGCATACATTTGAACTATTAAACAATGCTTGATAACCAGTATCATGATCAGAAAATAGGGTTTCGAGTTTCCATTCTGAAGAAAAGGTAATAAAAGACATTGTGACAACTAATTATTTATGTTAAGTGTTTTTAGATAACCTTGAAGAGCAAAGATTTTCCAAAGATAAAAGCCAGAAAATACAATAAATGACTTCCCTTAGGTTTGCTCATGGACTGCCCTGATAGCTCAGTAGGTAAAGTATCCATCTGCAATGCGGGAGACCCTGGTTGGATTCCTGGATCAGGAAGATCTGCTGGAGAAGGGATAGGCTACAACACTCCAGAATTCTTCGGCTTTTTTGTGGCTCAGCTGCTAAAGAATCACCTGCAATGTGGGAAACCTGGGTTTGATCCCCAGGTTGGGAAGATCCCTTCAAGAAGGGAAAGGCTACCCACTCCAGTATTTTGGTCTAGGGAATTCCGCGGACTGAATAGGCCATGAGGTTGCAAAGAGTTGGACATGACTAATGACTTTAACTTTCAGGTTTGTTAATGTCTTTGAACAGGACCCAAGCAAGTAATCAATATGAAACTCTCCTATTGTAAAGAAACAGTGTACCACCCTATAAAGCCTCAGTTCAAAGCAAGTTAAAAAACTACTCTAAGGGGAATCTTTGTCTCTCTCAGCAACACTGATAAGCACTGGCCACTGATCTTCCAAACACTTCCAGATGGCTAAACAAAGCATCAAACTGAATTCTGCCCCTACTACTGTGAACTACTGTCAATGAATAACATCCTATTAAAAGGAGGGGGAAAGGAATGGCTGCATGTACTTCCAATTTAACTTCTGTGTGTCAACAGACAAGCCTCTATTTTAATATGTGCATAATCAATGTTTAGTTTCAACAACCACATTCAGGCTCTAAAGAACATTAGGGAGGTCTAAAAGATATAAAACATTTGGAATGATGTGGTTATTTAGTTTTTAGTTTTAATTCTCTGAACTGATAAACACTGAAAGTAGATGAAAGAGAGGAAATGAGGTGGGAAATACCATATTTAATGAAATAAGAGTTTAGCACAATATAAACCATAAAGTATGTTATACTCCTGCCTAATATCATAAAATATGAACTAGAGTAAGAGTGCAGAGGGCTGATACACAAGTGAGGACTGATATACAATTCCTTTGTGGATTAATTGATATTACTTTCAATAGTAACATGGTTAGATTAACATAATTAGTCTAATTATGATAGAAAACAAATTTAGGATAAGAAAATCTTAACTTAAGGAAAGCATACACTCACAATGCTGTGATGCTGACCTGAATGTGACTAGGGGTCATGCAGATGGGAGGGATGAATGGATTTGGAAGCAATTGAAGAGTGAAATAGTCAACATAATATATAGGGTGTGAAGAGTAAAAAGATGACATTAAGGACGATATGCAATCTTCTGGCACAGTTAAATAAAAGATAATAACATACCTTGAAAAAGTCACTTTATAATAACAGCAGATTTTTGACATTATAAAGGAGGTGGAAGTAATAAATTGTTTGGAAAACCTGGACTTTGAGGCATCTGTGTCCTTACCTTGGAAGAATATCAAACCAACATTGATTTCAGTAATGTTAGTAAAGTCCAGAGATTATCACCAGAGTGAACTAGAGGGGGGGAAAAAAAAACAGAGCAAGCACACGTGAAAAAATTTAAGGTGAATATTTGAGAGGGTATCTAGTCCAAAGAAAATGACAAAGCTATAGCCAAGAAGGAGGTAGGCCTTATTCTTACCTAGGATCTCATTCAGGTATTCAGACATTAAGGAGTCCATGTGATGGGAAAAAAATATAACAGGAGAACAGAGTGCATGACTCTGTGCACTTCTTTAATGAATCTAGGAAAGATTCCATCACAGTGAGACTGGCAACTGAGTGCCTGACTGAGAGAAACATAGAAGCTGAATATATTCAGTGCTGACTCTTTGTATAAATATCTTTAAAAATTAAAGAAGAGCCACTTGATAAAATTCTCGGGAATAGTCAACAAAATATTAAGAATAATTTTGGTAAAATCTTGAGGGAGAGAAGGACTAAGAATCCCATAGTCTTTTTTTTTTTTTTTTTTTTGATTAGCATTTCGTTTCTTACAGGAAAATATACATGTTTCATTGCCATTCTCCCAAACCATCCCACCCTTTACCTCTCCCTCAGAGTCCAAAAGTCCACTCTATACTTCTGTGTCTCTTGTTGTCTCACATATAGGGTCATCATTACTGTCTTCTAAATTCCATATATATGTGTCAGTATACTGTATTGGTGTTTTTCTTTCTGGCTTACTTCACTCTGTATAATCGGTTCCAATTTCATCCATCTCATTAGAACTGAGTCAAATTTATTCTTTTTAAGGGCTGAGTAGTATTCCATAGTGTATATGAACCACAGCTTTCTTATCCATTCATCTGCTGATGGACATTTAGGTTGCTTCCATGTCCTGGCTATTATAAACAGCGCTGCAATGAACATTGGGGTACATGTGTCTCTTTCAATTCTGGTTTCCTCAGTGTGTATGCCCAGCAGTGGGATTGCTGGGTCATAAGGCAGTTCTATTTGCAATTTTTTAAGGAATCTCCACACTGTTTTCCATAATGGCTGTACTAGTTTGCATTCCCACCAGCAGTGTAAGAGGGTTCCCTTTTCTCCACACCCTCTCCAGCATTTATTGCTTGTAGACTTTTGGATAGCAGCCATTCTGACTGGTGTGAAATGGTAGTTCATTGTGGTTTTGATTTGCATTTCTCTGATAATGAGTGATGTTGAACATCTTTTCATGTGTTTGTTAGCCATCCATATGTCTTCTTTGGAGAAATGCCTATTTAGTTCTTTGGCCCATTTTTTTATTGGATCATTTATTTTTCTGGAGTTGAGCTGCATAAATTGCTTATATATCTTTGAGATTAGTTGTTTGTCAGTTGTTTCATTTGATATTGTTTTCTCCCATTCAGAAGGCTGTCTTTTCACCTTGCTTGTAGTTTCCTTTGTTGTGCAGAAGCTTTAAATTTTAATTAGATCCCATTTGTTTATCTTTGCTTTTATTTCCAGTATACTACTGGGAGTTGGATCATAGAGGATCCTGCTGTGATTTATGTCGGAGAGTGTTTTGCCTATGTTCTCCTCTAGGAGTTTTATAGTTTCTGGTCTTACATTTAGATCTTTAATCCATTTTGAGTTTATTTTTGTGTATGGTGTTAAAGAGGAGTCTAGTTTCATTCTTTTACAAGTGGTTTACCAGTTTTCCCAGCACCACCTGTTAAAGAGACTATCTTTACTCCATTGTATATTCTTGCCTCCTTTGTCGAAGATAAGGTGTCCATAGGTATGTGGGTTAATCTCAGGGCTTTCTGATTTTCATTTATTTAAAAATAAGTGAGATGACATTCTACCACTAGCTCCACATGGACCATGAGAATTTACTTGAAAGCACTCTGCCTAGTGAGAAGACATGTATATTGTAAAATAAAAGAGGGGCTAGTTTAATAACATTATTGCTGTATGACTGTGCAAATATGATTATTAATACATAATATGTACATTGTGGTTTATTAACAGAATTGTGACAGTGAGCTGAAAATTAGAAAAACTGAAAAGTGGAGATCAGAAGAAGCTATTAGAGAATACAGCATTTTAATCACAATCCAATGATCAGAAAACTGGGTGGGGAAGTCACTGTTTTAGCGACTGCTTTATGCAAGCAAAATGATGGCACTTAGACACTTAACCACTCACACTGGCCTCTGCAACTTTGTGTCAACATCAATGTCTCTAACCTTGCTTGCAAGCTATTAAAGTCAAGAGCAGTGACAATATGGTCTTTCTCTGACTTCCTCCTTTCAAATCACATTGAAATTCATTTACTGTGCACAACATAATTACTATACAGAATACTAGCTCTAAGGGAATCTGACAAATATAGCATTTTAAATTCTGGAGATTTTAATAAAGGAAAAAATCGTATAAAAATAGATGCACTGAGGTGGGAAGATGGGGCTGTGGCCAGCAGGCTAGACACCAGGATGCTCCTGCCAGGATCTGCCCCTGAGAGCCCCTTAGTGACTCAAGCAAGGGGACAGGGCAAGGTCCGTGAGTGCCTTTGTTGACCCAGCATCCAGTTTACCCAGGAGAACAAGATGGCAGAGGAGCAGGTGGACGTGGAGTACATCTCTCTCCACAGATACATCAAGAATACAGCTTTAGATGCAAAAGTGCATGCAGAACACCAGCTGAGAGCAGACAGGAATACCTAATCAGTGGAAAAGAATTTATAGAACACAAATTTCTGTAGGAGGAAGGAACTAGGGGAAAAACAGAAGTGTTAGTAGGATGGCACCTGTCCTCAGTGGGTGGGGGAACTGAAGCAGGGATCTGATCCCCACAGTGGGGCAATTGTCTGAGTCAAAGGAGAAGCATTTAAAGCTGAGAATGAAATAGTTGATCTGTGGCAGCCTAAATGCAATGAGAATCAGACAGCCCTTGCTGCAGCATTACATATGTAGGATAGAATGCTGGCCCCCCAGGCCAGCTGGAGTTTAGGGAGCTGGAGTTTAGGCACTGTGGAGCAAAATCCCAGCACAAGGGCTCTTGTTGACTGTGGATAGATAGATTGAGGGGAAGTGAGGAAATGCAGGTGGAAGAAAGCCAGTCAGCCATGGAAGCAAGGCAATACTGTTGAGTCACGTGTAGGGAGTAGAGCCATCACGGTAGCCTCTCTTTTCCCCATGAGCCAGCACCAGCAACTGAACAACAGAGAGGCTGGCCCATCAAATGCCTAACACACTGAGTTACAGAGTAGGACCCCACCCAGGGTGCCCCTTTAAGTGACTGACACAACAATCTACAGAGAAGGACCCCAGGCAAAGAAGACCTCTAAGTGCCTGAATGGGTGGAGCTACAGAGAAAGACTAGTCAAAGAGGCCTTCTGATCTCCAGCTATAAGAGGCTCAGAAAAAATACTTTGATAGGGACATAATTCCTGTGGTGAAGGCAGTCTGTGTCCCACAAGCTAAGCAGCTGTGCCACCTTCATGTTCAACTCTCACTGGGGCAGATCTGCCATAGGCAAAAAGAGTCTTGCATCTTTGTTGGAGGGTCGCTTCTGTCGTGTCTGACTCTTTGCGACCATGTAGACTGTGGCCTGTCAGGCTTCTCTGATAGGTAGTGGGGTTCTCTAGGCAAGAATTCAGGAGCATATTGGCCAATACTGGTCGCCATACCCTTCTAGACCACTTTTTTTTTTTTTTGCTGCTGCCCTAGAAGCCAATCACCCTGAGTACCTGGTGCTTCCAATACCCCTGCAACTCAAGCAGCTGCACCACCTCCACACCTGGCCCTCATAGGATCAAACCCAAGTCCTCCAGGGAATCCACAGAAGCAAAGCCCAGTGGACAACACACATGTAGAGGTGGAAATAAAACCACGATTGAAATTCAGAGGCAGTGAGGCTAAAAAGACCCAATACCTTCCCACCAGCTGTACAAGCTACAGATTAAATCCACTAGGCAATCAACTAGGTAGACTCTGTGTCTATGGAATATATAAAAGTCCATTCAGAGCTCCCACAAAGGAAAATGGACTAGCTCTGATAGCTGTGGACATTCGAGGCAAGAACACACAGGAGTAGGGCAAGATGAGAATCTGAGCCAACCCCACAGAAGGTTCAGAGATCAGTAGTGTTGGAGGGCATCCTAGGGAGGTAAGTTGGACTGTGACTCCAGTGTGGGAAAGGATTCTGAAAGCAGTGACTCAAGAAAAACATTTATTATTCTTATTTTTTGACCTGCTCTGTAGATTCTTCTGGATTTCTTCCTCCCTGCCCCTCATCGTAGTTGTTGATTTTATTGGCACTAAGAAATGCAATTAAGCTTTTGAGTTATTTGTGTTTTTTTTTTGTTTTTTTCTCCTCAGTCACATTTTTTATTGGTGTCATAAGCCTCTGCTTCTACATTGGGCTTTTGCAGTTCTGTGGCGTTTTCTTATTTTTCTCTCATTTTTTTAAATTTTAATTTTTAAATCTATTATTTTTCTACATTTATTCCTTTGTTTCTTTTCTTAGTGTTCTTTACCCCTTGCAGTTAATCTTTAATGTATATAAATCTTCTTTATCTACCTCTGTTTAACTTTGCATATCTATTCTTTCTTTCTTTTCTTTCCTCTCAACATATTTGCTAGTTTTATTTTCATTGCTTTATCAGTTGGCATCTTGGTTTAGTTTTGTTTTCCAGTTTGTGCTTTAGTTAGCTCTGTTCTGGTAGATATAATTTTTGGTTTCCTTTGTTCACTGAGTCAAACTATTTTACCTAATTTTTGTTGGACTCTTTTGATTTTGTTTATGGGTGTGTCTTCTATATGTGTGTGTGTGTGTGTGTGTGTGTGTGTGTATTCAGTCACACTTTTTTATTATTATAAATCTCTGCCTCTACATTGGGCTTTTCCAGTTCTGTAGGGTTTTCCAATTTTTTTCCCCATTTTTCATTCTTCTTCCATTTTTTTTCTTTTCTATTTTTTATAATTTTGTTTTAATTGTTAAACCTATTATATTTTTTTCTACATTAAGCTAAAGTGATTGCCTTTCCTACTATTCTTTCTCCTTGAAGCTTATCTTTAATGCATATACATTTTCTCCATTTACCTCAATTTAACTCTGCATACCTGTTCGTTCTTTCTTTCTTTCTTTGCTTTCCTCTCAACATATTTGTTAGTTTTGTTCTCATAGCTTTATTCTCCACTAGACACCTGGCTTTAGTTTTGCTTTCCAGTTCATGCTTTATTTAGTTTCATTCTTAACTGGTAAATATATATATATATATAATATATATATAATTTATATATATATATAAATTATATATATATATAATTTATATATATATAATTTCCTTTGTTCACTGTTTCCATCTATTGTACTTTATTTTTGTTGGACTGTTTTGATTTTGTTCACGGGTGTATATGCATACGTGTGTGTTCCATTATTTTAATTACTATTTGCCTGATTTTGTAACTACCGTTTGTCTGGTGTTGATCTTTGGTTTCTTGTTTTCAGATATTTGTTTTAATCCTACTTAATGTCATATAAAACAACTTGTGGAACCTTTATTCCTGACCAGAGATCAAGCCCTGAGCTTTTGGAGTGGGAGCACTGACTCCAAGACCCTCGATTACCAGAGAACTAACAGTTCAGTCATTCAGTTGTGTCAGATTCTTTGTGACCCCATGAATTGCAGCTTTCCAGGCCTCCCTGTCTATCACCAACTCCCAGAGTTTACTCAGACTCACATCCATCAAGTCAGTGATGCCATCCAGCCATCTCATCCTCGGTCTTCCCCCTTCTCCTCCTGCCCCCAATCCCTCCCAGCATCTGAGTCTTTTCCAATGAGTCAACTCTTCGCGTGAGGTGGCCAAAGTACTGGAGTTTCAGCTTTAGCATCATTCCTTCCAAAGAAATCCCAGGGCTGATCTCCTTCAGAATGGACTGGTTGGATCTCCTTGCAGTACAAGGGACTCTGTGCAGTCTTATCCAACACCACAGTTCAAAAGCATTCTTTGGCCCTCAGCTTTTTGTCAGTCCAACTCTCACATCCATACATGACTACTGGAAAAAACATAGCCTTGACTAGATGGACCTTTGTTGGCAAAGTAATGTCTCTGGGCCTATCAAATAGTGAGAACTCACACAAAGGAAACCACTTGGATATAAGATCCAGGATCACCCAACCACTAGTAGCACCTTGTGCAGGATGCTTTATCTAAACAACAAAGAAAACAAGAATACAAACCCAATCATCAACAGACAGGATTATCTCCTCACTCAGCCTTGCCTATCACAAGAAAAATAAACAAACAAACAAAACTCAGCAAACTTTTACTCTAAAGGAAACTTACACACACCACTAGACCAATTTTAGGAGGGAAGAAACCAAAGGAAGAAAGAAACCAGCATTCTTCAAGGAAAGAATTAAAATTTCCTTGACGCCTGGGCAAAGGAGACCTCAAACACAAACACAATAACTTAAAAAATAATAATAATGAAAAGGCAGAGTAATACTACACAAATGAAGGAACAAACTTGAAATACAGAAATCCAAATAAATGAAGAGGAAATAGGCAAAATACCTGAAAAGAATTCAGAATAATGATAATAAAGATGACCAAAAACATTGAAAACAAAATGGAGAAAATGCAAGAATCAATTAACAAAGACCTAGAAGAATTAAATAATAAACATACAGAGACAAACAACACAATTACTGAAATTTAAAATACTCTAGAAGGAATCAATAGCAGAATATCTGAAGCAGATAAATGAATTAGTGTACTAGAAGATAAATAAATAACTTCTAAAGAGCAGGATAAAGTACAAAGAATGAAAAGAACTGAGGACAGGCTCAGAGACCTCTGAGACCATATCAAATGTGTTGACATTCGAATTACAGGGGTCCCAGAAGAAGAAGAGAAAAATAAAGGTGCTTAGCTCTCTTTATGGTAGAACTCTCACATCCATACATAAGGAAATACAAAATACCCTGAATAGCCAAAGCTGTCTTGAGAAAAAGAAGGGAGCTGGAAGAATCAACCTTCCTGACATCAGACTATATTACAAAGCTATAGTCATCAAAGCAGTATGATAGTGGGAGAAAAAAAAAAAAAAAAAAACAGAAATATAGACCAATGGAACAAGATAGAAAGCCCAGAAATAAACCTATGCAATTATGGGTACCTTATTTTTTACAAACAAGGCAAGAATGTACAATGGGTAAAAGGCAACCTCTTTAATAAATTGTGTTGGTAAAACTGGACAACTACATGTAAAAGAATGAAATTAAAACACTTCCTAACACCATACACAAACATAAACTCAAAATGGACTAAAGACCTAAATGTAAGATGAGAAACTATAAAACTCTTTGAGGAAAGCATAGGCAGAACACACAATGACATATATCAAAGCAAGATCCTCTGTGACTAACCTCCTAGAATAATAGAAATAAAAACAAAAGTAAAGTGAGACCTGAGTAAATTTAAAAGCTTTTTCAAAGCAAAGGAAACCATAAGCAAGATGAAAAGACAACCCTCAGAATGGGAGAAAATAATAGCAAATGAAAAAAATTGGCAAAAGGATTAATTTCAAAAATATACAAGCAACTCACAACTCAATGCCAGAAAAAAGAAAAACAATACAATCAAAAATTGGGAAAAGGACCTAAACAGACATTTCTCCAAATAAGACATACAGATGGCTAACAAACACATGAAAAGATGCTCAACATTGCTCATTATTAGAGAAATGGATATCAAAATTACAATGAGATACCACTTGACACCAGTCAGAATGGCCATCATCAAAAGTCTATAAACAATAAATGTTAGAAAAGGTGTGTAGAAAAGGAAATGCTTTTGCACTGTTGGTAGGAATATAAATTGATACAGCCACTATGGAAGACAGTATACAGATTCCTTTAAAAATTAGGAGTAAAACCACCATATGACCCAGCAATCCCACTCCTAGGCACATACCCTGAGGAAACTAAAATTAAGAGACACATGTAACCCATTTTTCATTGTAGCACTATTTACAATAGCTAGAATGTGGAAGCAACCTAGATGTCCATCAACAGATGAATAGATAAAGAAGCTGTGGTGTATATACACAATGGAATATTATTCAGCCATAAAAAGAAATGCATTTGAGTCAGTTCTAATGAGGTGGATGAACATAGAACCTATTATACAGAGTGAAGTAAGTCAGAAAGAGGAAGATAAATATCTTATTCTAATGCATATATACAGAATCTAGAAAAGTGGTACTGAATAATTTATTTACAGGGCAACAATGGAGAAACAGACATAGAGAATAGACTTGTGGACGTGGAGAGAGAGGAGGAGAGGGTGAGATGTATTGAAAGAGTAACATGGAAACTCATACTACCTTATGTAAAATGGATAGCCAAAGGGAATTTGCTGTATGGCTCAGGAAACTCAAACAGGTGCTCTGCCTCAGCCTTTAGGGATGGGATGGAGGGGAGATGGGAGGGAGGCTCAAAAGGGAGGGGATACATGTATATTTATGGCTGATTCATGTTGAAGTTTGACAGAAAAAAAAATTCTGTAAAGCAATTATCCTTCAATAATAAATAAATAAATTTTAAAAAAGATGCAGAATAGCTATCTAATTTGTTTATCAAAAAAGATATTAAAATTTTTGAAGGAAAAAGAATGCAAAGTGACATAATAGAAAAGTAGCTACAAATCTCAAAAGAAGCATAAGGGGAGATTATTTATTCTTGAATCTAAGAAAGATAGAAATTCTTAAAATACATAAATTTCTCAAAATGCTTAATAATAAAAAAAAATACTAGTATACCATTGTTCTACAAAATTATAAGGAGAATAGTAATTACATCATTTATTGTATAGGCAATTGTATATAATCAATTATGTCATTACACACTAAAATAGTATTTTTTCTGTTAATATTTTACAACAAATGCAAAGTATAACGATGTGACACGTTTCACTGAAAAATATCATTTTACAGGGGAAGTACATCTTAATCTGAATAACCAAATCACAAAATATTAGTGTTTTATTCAGAAAACGAAGATCATGCCATCTGGTCCCATCACTTCATGAGAAATAGATGGGGAAAAAGTGGAAACAGTGTCAGACTTTATTTTTGGGGCTCCAAAATCACTGCAGATGATGACTGCAGCCATGAAATTAAAAGACGCTTATTCCTTGGAAGAAAAGTTATGACCAACCTAGATAGCATATTCAAAAACAGAGATATTACTTTGCCAACAAAGGTCCGTCTAGTCAAGTCTATAGTTTTTCCAGTGGTCATGTATGGATGTCAGAGCAGGACTGTGAAAAAGCTGAGCACTGAAGAATTGATGCTTTTGAATTATGGTGTTGTAGAAGACTCTTGAGAGTCCCTTAGACTGCAAGAGCATCCAACCAGTCCATCCTTAAGGAGATCAGCCCTGGGTTTTCTTTGGAAGGAATGATGCTAAAGCTGAAACTCCAATACTTTGGCCACCTCACACGAAGAGTTGACTCATTGGAAAAGACTCTGATGCTGGGAGAGATTAGGGGCAGGAGGAGAAGGGGATGACCGAGGATGAGATGGCTGGATGGGATCACCAACTCAATGGACGTGAGTTTGAGTGAACTCCGGGAGATGGTGATGGACAAGGAGGCCTGGCTTGTTGTGATTCATGGGGTTGCAAAGAGTCGGACACGACTGAGCGACTGAACTGTACTGATAATACTTTGATTGAATCAGAATTTTTGTTTAAATGAAGTGTCACAATTGTTTCCATCAATAATAGTTTTTGAAATTTACCTATTTCAGTAAGGTGAGTTTTGGTAACTGTCCCAATTTATTAGGATTTATGTAATTATTTGGACTGCTATGAGGAAAAATGTCAATTCCACTAAAAAATGGAATTTGAAATTTTAACCTCTTTACCATATATATTAGTATCCAAAAAATGAAATAGTTAGGTATAAATCTAATCAATCTGATTTCAGTGTTGACCATCTGGTGATGTCCATGTGTGGTCTTCTCTTGTGTTGTTGGAAGAGGGTGTTTGCTATGACCAATGCATTTTCCTGGCAAAATTCTATTTGTCTTTGCTCTGCTTCATTCTGTATTTCAAGCCAAATTTGTCTGTTACTCCAGGTCTTTCTTGACTTTCTCCTTTTGCATTCCAGTCCCTATAATGAAAAGGATATCTTTTTGGGTGTTAGTTCTAAGAGGTCATCTAGGTCTTCGCAGAACCATTAAACTTCAGCTTCTTCAGTGTTACTGGTTGGGGATAAACTTGGATTACTGTGATATTGACTGGTTTGCCTTGGAGACGAACAGAGATCATTCTGTCATTTTTGAGATTGCATCCAAGTACTGCAGTTCAGACTCTTTTGTTGACAATGATGGCTACTCCATGTCTTCTATGGGATTCCTAACTTCAGTAATAGATATAATGGTCATCTGAGTTAAATTCATCCATTCCAGTCGATTTTAGTTCACTGATTTCTAGAATGTTGATGTTCACTCTCGCCATCTCTTGTTTGACCACTTCCTATTTGCCTTGATTCATGGACCTGACATTCCAGGTTCCTATGCAATATTGCTCTTTACAGCAGCAGACCTTGCTTCTATCACCAGTCCATTCAAAACTGGGTATTGTTTTTGCTTTAGATCCATCCTTTCATTCTTTCTGGAGTTATTTCTCCACTGATCTCCAGCAGCATATTGGGCACCTACTGACCTGGGGAGTTCTTCTTTCAGTATCCTATCATTTTGCCTTTTCCTACTGTTCATGGGGTTCTCAAGGCAAGAATATTGAAGTGGTTTGCCATTCCCTTCTCCAGTGGACCACATTATCTCAGACCTGTCCACCATTAACCGCCCATCTTGAGTGGCCCCATGGTCACAGCTTAGTTTCATTGAGTTAGACAAGGCTGTGGTACAAGTGTGATTAGATTGCCTAGTTTTCTGTCATTATAGTTTCAGTGTATCTGCCCTCTGATACCCTCTTGCAACACCTACCATCTTACTTAGGTTTCTCTTACCTTGACGTGGGGTATCACTTCACAGCTGCCCCAAAAAAGCGTAGCCACTGCTCCTTACCTTGAATGAGGGTATCTCATCACTGCTGCCCCTCTTGACATTGAACATGGAATAGTTCCTCTATGCCCTCTTGTTCCCTCGCAGCCACCTGTCCTTGGACTTGGGGTTGCTCCTCCCAACTGCTGCCCCCAGCCTCTGGTGGGGGTAGCTCTCCTGGCTGCTGCTCCTGGCCTCGGTTGAGGGATAACTCCTCTCAGCTTCTCCTGCACTGTCGCAGCCTGGCACTCCCAGCCTCTGCCCCTGACTTCACCAGATGGTCACCACTGAAATCAGATTGATTATATGCTTTTCAGCAAAAGATGGAGAAGCTCTATACAATCAAAAAAAAAAAAAAAAAAAAACAAGACCAGGAGCTGATGTGGCTCAGATCATGAAAACCTTATTGACAAATTCATACTTAAATTGAAGAAAGTAGGGAAAACCACTAGACCATTCAGGTATGATCTAAATCACATCCCTTATGATTATACAGTGGAAGTGAGAAATACATTTAAGGTATTGGATCTGATAGAGTTCCTGATGAACTATGGATGGAGTTTACTGACATTGTACAGGAGACAGGGAACAAGACCATCCCATGGAAAAGAAATGCAAAAAAGCAAAATGACTGTCTGGGAAGGTCTTGCAAATAGCTGAGAAAAGAAGAGAAGCGGAAAGCAAAGGATGAAAGAAAAAATATAAGCATCTGAATTCAGAGTTCCAAAGAATAGCAAGGACAGAATAAGAAAGCCTTCCTGAGCTATCAGTGCAAAGAAATAGAGGAAAACAACAAAATGGAAAAAACTAGAGATCTCTTCAAGAAAATTAGAGATACTAAGGGAACATTTAACATAAAGATGGGCTCAGTAAAGGACAGAAATGGTATGGCCCCAACAGAAGCAGAAGATATTAAGAAGAGTTAGCAAGAATACACAGAAAAACTGTACAAAAAAGATCTTCAAGACCAAGATAATCAAGATGGTATGATCACTTACCTAGAGCCAGATATCCTGGAATGTGAAGTCAAGTGGGCCTTGGAAAGCATCGCTACAAACAAAGCTAGTAAAAGTGGTGAAATTCCAGTTGAGCTATTTCAAATCCTGAAAGATGATACTGTGAAAATGCTGCACTCAATATGCCAACAAATTTGGAAAACTCAGCAGGGGCCACAGGACTGGAGAAGGTCAGTTTTCATTCCAATCCCCAAGAAACGCAGTGCCAAAGAATGCTCAGTCTACCACACAATTGCACTCATCTCACACACTAGTAAAACAATGATCAAAATTCTCCAAGCCAGGCTTCAGCAATACTTGAACCATGAACTTCCAGATGTTCAAGCTGGTTTTAGAAAAAGCAGAGGAACCAGAGATCAAAATGCCAACATCCACTGGATCATGGAAAAAGCAAGAGAGTTCCAGAAACACATCTATTTTTGCTTTACTGACTATGCCAAAGCCTTTGACTGTGTGGATCACAATAAACTGTGGAAAATTCTGAAAGAGATGGGAATACCAGACCACCTAACCTGCCTCTTGAGAAACCTATAGGCAGGTCAGGAATCAACAGTTAGAATTGAACATGGAACAACAGACTGGTTCCAAATAGGAAAAGGAGTATGTCAAGGCTGTATATTGTCACCCTGCTTATTTAACTTATATGCAGAGTACATCATGAGAAACGCTGGGCTGGAAGAAACACAAGCTGGATTCAAGATTGCCAGGAGAAATATCAGTAATCTCAGATATGCAGATGACACCACCTTTATAGCAGAAAGAGAAGAGGAACTAAAAAGCCTCTTGAAGAAAGTGAGAGGAGAGTGAAAAAGTTGGCTTAAAGCTAAACATCCAGAAAACGAAGATCATGGCATCCAGTCCCATCACTTCATGGGAAATAGATGGAGAAACAGTGGAAACAGTGTCAGACTTTAATTTTGGGGGCACCAAAATCACTGCAGATGGTGATTGCAGTCATGAAATTAAAAACGCTTAAATGGCAACCCACTCCAGTATTCTTGCCTGGAGAATTCCATGGACGGAAGAGCTTGGTGGGCTACAGGGGTCACAAAAATTCGGACACAGCTGAGCGAAGTCACTTCACTTCACTTCACTCCTTGGAAGAAAAGTTATGACCAACATAGATAGCATATTCAAAAGCAGAGACATTTCTTTGCCAACAAAGGTTCGTCTAGTCAAGGCTATGGTTTTTCCAGTGGTCATGTGTGGATGTGAGAGTTGTACTGTGAAGAAAGCTGAGTGCCAATGAATTGATGTTTTTGAACTGTGGTGTTGGAGAAGACTCTTGACAATCTCTTGGACTGCAAGAAGATCCAACCAGTCCACTCTGAAGGAAATCAGCCCTGGGATTTCTTTGGAAGGAATGATTGTGAAGCTGAAACTCCGGTACTTTGGCCAACTCATTCAAAATGTGGACTCATTGGAGAAGACTGATGCTGGGAGGTTTTGGGGGCAGGAGGAGAAGGGGACGGCGGAGGATGAGATGGCTGGATGGCATCACTAACTCGATGGATGTGAGTCTGAGTGAACTCTGGGAGTTGGTGATGGACAGGGAGGCTTGGCATGCTGCGATTCATGGGGTTACAAAGAGTCAGACATGACTGCGTGACTGAACTGAACTTAACTGAAATCTAGTCAAATATGTATAGGAGCTATATGAGAAAAATCACAAAATTGTGATGAATAAAATCAAGAGAAAACAATCAATTGATTATTTATGTTCATAAATAGGAATATTCCAATTTCTCAAGATGTCAGTTCTTCCTAACATGACTAATAGCTTCAGTGCAGTCTTAAACTTGCAGCAACTTATTTTGTGGATTTTAACAATCTGATTTTAAAGTTTATACAGAAAGGCAAATGACCCAGAATAGCCAGCAAGATTTGGAGAAGAATAACATTTAAAGGACTGAAATCTGACAGATTAATAGAACACAACAGAGAGCCCAAAAATAGACCCACATAAATGTAATCAACTGATACCTACAAAGGAGTAAAAGCAATGCAATAAAGACAATTTTCAATAAATGGTGCTGGAACAACTGATCATCCGCATGCAAAAAATTAATGCAGATTTTATACACATTTCACAAAAGCTAACTCAAGATAGATCACACATCTGAATGTTAAAAGAAAAAGTATAAATTTTCTATGAATAGCATAGGAGAAAATCAAGATGATGTTTTGCATGCCAATAACTTTTTAGACTACATATAGTCTTTTAAAAATGAAAAATGATATTAATAGCTTATAGAAAATTAAATAAAAGAAATTCCTAAACGAATAAAAATATTCTCCTGTATTAGAAGAGAGATGTAAATCAAATCACATTCAAATAAATTTCTTTTCCTATCAGAGTAGCATCAAGAAATGTGTGGGTAATCTTTCGCATTATTTGTAGAAGTATAAATTGATAAACCCTCTCAAAGGAATGAGTTGTCTCTTTCAATCTCTCTCCATTCATATATATATACATATATATGTATATGTATATGTATATATACATGTAATTTACTTATATGTGTGAATTATATATTATCCTAACTCTGTATTTTGAATTTTTCTATAGATATAAATGCATGTATGCAAACAGCTATATAATAAATCATGATACTTCTCTGAAAGAGAAATCTCTTAATCTAAATATCTATGCATGTACATGTAATCTACATTTTATGATGCCCTACTTTATCATCTAATAGATAATGTTAAATAGAAGATAATATTAAATAACAAAAGCAAGATTCAGAGTATTGCTTCTATGTGCATACATTCCTTATGGGAAGGTTTATGAATAACTGATAACATTGGTTACTTCCAACTAGGGATTGATTAATGTTTTTTGTTGGAGGGAAATTCTTAATTCTTCTATGCTTTGATGGTGTAAATAATTCAAAATAATTGAATAAAATAAAAATTAAGATAATTTCCAGCATTTATTTAACTATGATATAGAAATATCAGCACTGAAATCTCTCTCAGATGAAATAAAGTTTCATATAAGGAAGGACTTTATTACTCAAGATTATTATTCCCCAATGGCTCAATGGCAAATAATCAACCTGCAGTACAGGAGATGCAGGGAAAGAGATTTGATCCCTGGGTTGGGAAGATTCTACTGGAGGATTAAATGGCAACCCACTCCAGTAATCTTGCCCAAAAAAATCCTATGGACACAGGAGCCTGGTGGGCTAGAGTACATGGAGTCATAAAATGTTTGGACATCACTGAGTGACTAAACAACAATGTCATGAATTGAAATGTCACAATTTTCACGAAGTGAAAAGAGAACAAAACTTGAAATTATGGCAACTAAACTTCAATTCAGTTATAACTGTTTTCTTTCAGAAATTAATGTCTTTGATGAGTCATGATTTATTTTTAAATAAGGATGAAGCAGAGTTCCCTTGTGGCTCTGCTGGTAAACAATCTACCCACAATGTGGGACACTCAGGTTCGATCCCTGGGTTGAGAAGATCCCCTGGAGAAGGTAAAAGCTACCCACTACAGTATTCTGGCCTGGAAAATTCCATGGACTGTATAGTCCATGGGGTGGGAAAAGAGTTGCACATGGCTGAGTGACTTTCCCTTTCATTTATCACTTTCATAGAGAAATACTTAAAGGCATAGATTTTAAAATCATCAACTTAGTCATTTTGAATGAGCTTTGTACACTCAGTTTATCTGAGCCTTATTTTTCTCACTGCTAAAGTGCAGATGTGTGCATTCTCTGTCGCTCAGTTGTGCCCCACTCCTTGTGACCCCATGTTCCTAAAGTCTCCTCTGTCCATGGGATTTTCCAGGCAAGAATACTGGATCTTCCTGACCCACAGATTGAATCTACCTCTCAAAATGCAGATAACAGAGCATTAATTGATTTTCAAACCATGACTGTAGGAGAGTCTCTGGGACATGTAGGTCTCAGAGCAGAGTAATAAGACAAATATGACTCCAAAAAGACACAGTGAGTCCTATAGTGTGTTCCTAAGAGTTTACACACACATTTCACTGGCCAAAGCAAATCATATAGTGTAGAAAAAAGTGTCATCTTTCTTCTAGGACAAATCTGATTGCCAATGGGACATAAGAGGGAGCAGTAGGAAATTATCCTGACAATACAATTCACTATGTACAACTAACAAATCAATTGTTTTAGCACTGTGCTATATTTTGACTCTATTATAAGTAGTCTATATATAATGGCACCCCACTCTAGTGCTCTTGCCTGGAAAAATCCCATGGATGGAGGAGCCTGGACGGCTGCAGTCCATGGGGTCACTGAGGGTCAGACACGACTGAGCAACTTCACTTTCACTTTTCAATTTCATGCATTGGAGAAGGAAATGGCAACCCACTCCAGTATTCTTGCCTGGAGAATCCCAGGGATTGGGGAGCCTGGTAGGCTGCCTTCTATGGGGTCGCACAGAATTGGACATGACTGAAGTGACTTAGTAGTAGTAGTAGTATATATACATGATCTAAACTGTATTAGTTCATTATCTCAATTCTCTCTAGAGGAAATAGGAAATATAAAAATGAATACAATGATGAGGATTTTGAATGTCTGTCTCTTAAACTGACACTGTAGTAGAATAAGCTTAGAGAATAACTCATACTGACTTGAACTTCGTGACTTTCCCTATTTCATAAGAAATCCACATTTGTTAAAACTCCTCATTATATATATATATATATATAAACTGTCAAATTCCTGAATTTTAAGAAACAACACAGTTATAGGTCATGCCTCTAGTGTTTTGCAAAGCATCTACTATTTAATATACATTAAATAATGAGAAGAAGAAATAGTTAACTGGCACAGTTAAGTAACATGTAGGTAGAAGTTTGATTATTGAGACTCAGGATTTTTCAGATGAATTGAGCCAAGTAGGATACTGAACAGGTGAAGATATAAACACAGGCCTGGAAAGGGTTTAAGTTTCTGAATATCTTTCTTATCCTATTGTTTAAGTCTATAATTAAAGGTACATGATTCAAACTTTGTTGTGCTCTAAGGATCCTTTAAATACTTTTCTGGTTTTCTTTTACTTTGCTATACAGGTATATGTAAGGATGCCCTAAGACAAGGATCCCCAAACTCTGGGCCACAGACCAGTTTCTCCTGTCAGATCAGTGACAGTATTAGATTAGAAACAAAGTACACAATAATTGTAATGCACTCAAATCATCCTGAAACAAACTCCCCATCTCCCAGTTCATGGGAAAATGATTTTCCAAGAAATTGGTCCCTGGAACCAGAAAGTTTAGGGACTGCTGCCTTATGACACTCAAAAAGAAAAAAAAATGTAGAGTATTTTTATTCTGTTTATGAACAAAGATAAGTTGCCTTCTGGTACTATTTTCATCTGTTTATGTTTGTTTCCCATTCTGCCTCAGCACGTCTTCTCTCAGGGCTTCTAATTTCATTTCCTTCAATTAGGCCAAATAGTATATCAAATATACCTTATGTTTAAGTCTCTAAATATTCCAACAAATCTGATTTACTTATTATGCTGTAATGACAGTTGTTCATATTGTGTGATGCAGTTTTAAATTGAGTAAATTACATATAATGCCACTCATTAGAAAGTAGACCATAGCAGAACAAAAGACCTATTGCACATTACTTTTAAGTATAACTTGTGCTTTTGCTCTTGCTTATGTTTTACATCAGTTGAAATATACTCAACTTCAAATAATATGTAATCTGACTCAAACTGCTCCAAAAAATGTATTGAATCATGTTATAGTAAGATGGCTGCAGCAATTTTGCTCTTTAATTTCACATATAATGTGGTTTGTTGAACCTTAATGAGAACAAAGTTTTGCCAATAGTTCTTAGCAAACCACTGCTTTGGACCCATTGATCTGTGTCAGATGATCATTGTAAGCCAACCACTGGCAAGATGGATGGAATTGCCTGTACACCAATCAGAGCCTCCTTAGTAGCTGAATTGTTATAGTTTTTAACTGATTAAGTGATGTGTGGAACAGAGCAAGAAAAAAAAAAATAAAAAAAAAAAAAAAAAACAAAAAAAAAAAAAAAAAAAAAAAAATCCATCATTATAAAAAATAAAACAATTAACTAATAAAAAAAAAAAAAAAAAAAAAAAAAAAAAAAAAAAAAAAAAAAAAAAAAAAAAAAAAAAAAAAAAAAAAAAAAAAAGGGCCGGGGGGGGGGGGGTGGGGGGGGGGACAAAAAAAAACGGGGGGGGGGGGGGGGGGGGGAGAAAAAATAATCCCAGGGATGGAGGAGCCTGGTGGGCTGCCGTCTGTGGGGTCGCACAGAGTTGGACACGACTGAATCGACTTAGCAGTAGCAACAGCAAACAAACATATATGCCAAGTCCACATGCTGCTGCTAAGTCGCTTCAGTCGTGCCCCTCCTCGACTCTGTGTGACCCCATAGAAGGCACGCCCACCAGGCACCCCTGCCCCGTCCTTCGCGTGGGATTCCCAGGCAAGAACACTGGAGTGGCTTGCCATTTCCTTCTCCAGTGCATGAAAGTGAAAAGTAAAAGTGAAGTCGCTCAGTCGGTGTCCGACTCTCCCCCTCACCGACCCCATGGACTGCAGCCTACCAGGCTCCTCCACCCATGGGATTTTCCAAGCAAGAGTACTTGAGCGCGGGTGCCATTGCTAAGTTCACATGATGGATTGTAAACAGGCTGGAATTAGATTACCGTCATCTTCTTTTTGTCCATGATGTTTTCCAACGAAGCAAAGATGTTTGTGAGGTAACTGATTTTGGCAGATTACAAGACAAAGAATTTTTTAAAAACTTAAACTGTCATAATGTGGTAAAATCAATCGTTTCAGTTTATCAAAGTGAACTGAGAGAAAAGCATTTTGTCTTGCAGGGCCTCTATATTTTACTTTTAAGAAGGTAAATAAACAAATAGTGATTAGGGTAAGTACATTTTATTCTACATCAATCTTTTTCTTGGTAATTTATCTAACAAATATTTATTAAAGATTATTTTTTTAATGGAAAAGATAGTAAAATCACACAAAATTATTACCTTTAGGCAAAAATCACCTTTTATATTTTGGTGCATTTTCCCCATGTTATCCAAAAATATATAATGTGCTTGAATTGTCTCTTTTAATGTGATGTACTGACTAAAAATGTAATTGGAACATTCCTTTTGTCTTTAGAATTTGTTAAATCAATTATATTACATCTATAAAATGTATAATATATCTTAGTTTTCAACTTTATTGTACTTTTTATATGATAACCATTTCATGTAAGTTTATTATTTGTGTTTCTGATTACTTCCAAAAATAAATGATTAGCCATTAAATTATTTCTCATATATATATGACATATTTTATATTAAGACTCCTATTTTTAAGGCACTTAAGTTTCACAGCAAAATTAAAAGGAAGGAACAGTAATTTCCCGTTACTCTCCCATATATATGTTTAGCCCTCCATTATCAACATTTCCCCTAGAGGGTTATACATTGAAACATCATTATCACACTAAGTCCATAGTTTGTATTATGATTCACACTTTGTGTATTATATCTTCTATGTGCTTGAACAATATACAAGATGTATCCATAGTTATAAGTTTATACAGAATAGTTTCATTGCTCTAAAAATCCTCTGTACTCTGCATATGCATCCCTCTTGTGACCACCAAGCCCTCAATCACAATTTTTTTTTTACTATCATCTTAGTTTCACCTTTTCCAGAATGTCATATGTTTGAAATCACACAGTATGCAACCTTTTCAGTCTTACTTCTTTCACTTAATAGCATGCATTTAAGGTTCAACTCTTTTCTTGATTTAATAGCTCATTTCTTTTTAACACTGAATAATATTCCATGATGTGAGTCTGACTGAACTCCAGGAGTTGGTGATGGACAGGGAGGCCTGGCATGTTGCGATTCATGGGGTCGCAAAGAGTTGGACACGACTGAGCCACTGAACTGAACATTCCATAATTTGGACGTACCATAGTTTATTCATTCAGAAAATGAAAGACTTTTTGGTTGATTCCAAATTTTGGCAATCGCAAATAAAGCTGCTATAAACATCCTTGCACAAGTTTTTGTATGCATATAAGTTTTCATGTCTTTGGGGCATAAGCCAAGGAGTGTGACTGCTGAATTGTGTGGTAAGAGTAAGTTTAGTTTTTGAAGAAATGACTAGATTGGCTATGTAATTTTCCATTCTTGTCAACAATGAATAAAAAGTCCTGTTGCTCCAGATCATATGTTCATTTTTGTACTGGGATTTTTATATTTTTTTCAGTGATTTAAAAACATATATTTATAAATAGGAAGTGATATATTTTTTAAAATTATTTATTTTTTTAACTTATTTATTTTAATTGGAGGTTAGGTGGGAAGGGGGTTCAGGATGGGGAACACAGAAGTGATATCTTTTATATGATTTAAAAACAAATAATTTTCAATAAACAGATTTTTACTTTAGTTTTCAGTTCTTTATTGCCATGTGATTATTTACACTTTGGTCATATTTATCATTTCTCTTATGTCTTCTAGGTTAAACCTTTAATAACAAAGGGCATTATCATTTTGATTCTATAAAATACCTTTCTTTTAGACTTATTTTAAAAATTTCTTTGATAAATGTTATTTCAAATATTTAAATTATTGGTAATATTTCCCAATATACAGTGTGCAGTATAAACTCAAATTTATTATGTGTAGGTATCTACCTTGTTGTTTAAATAGAAAAATTTGTTGATGTGGCAGAAGTACAATTCTAGAAATTTCATCTATAAACATTCATGTGAATAAAGTGAGCAGATATATCTACTTCTAGTGTAAATGAGAAAGGAGATGATAAGCTAAGTGTGTATTTGTTAAGTGGTTTAAAATAATGTTTTTTTTTAATCATAAATTATGTGTTGCATTCTATTTTATTGAATTAAATGTTTAAACTTTTAAAATAGTCTATGACTACTTAAATAATCCTCAATTCCTAATAAATTATATTTTTACTATGTAAATGTATATGGTCTGTCAAAAATAAATTAAAATGAAAGAATAATTAGGGTTGATATTTGATATCTCTGTGACTCTTAATAAATATTTTCTGGAAATCTTAATATTTCAGTTTTGATATCCATATATATTTGTGTGATGAAGGGTGACGTGGTTAAGAATAATTAATAATTGTTTAAATATATTTAAGTGAAGTCTCTCAGTCATGTCTGACTCGTTGTGACCCCATGAACTGTAGCCTGCCAGGTTTCTCAGTCCATGGAATTTTCCTGGCAAGAGTACTAGAGTGATTTGCCATTTCTTTCTCCAGGGTATCTTCCAGACCCAGGAATTGAACCTGGGTCTCCCACATGGTACTCAGACAGTTTTATGGTCTAAGCCAACAGGGCTGTGTGGCGTAGGAGGGCAGAGAGGAGCTACTCCACGTTTAAGGTCACGAAGGGTGACCTAGTCTAAGGCAAGAAGCAGCAGCTGTGCTTTGCTGGAGCAGCTGTGAAGAGACATTCCACATCCAAGGTAAGAGAAACCCAAGTGAGATGCACCAAAGGGAAAGAAAGCATCAGAAGGCAGAAACAATGAAACCATAAACACAGAAAACTAGGCAATCTGATCACATGGACACAGCTTTGTCTAACTCAGTGAAACTAAGCCATGCCGTGTGGGGCCACCCATGATGGATGGGTCATGGTGGAAAAGTCTGACAGAATATGGTCACTGGAGAAGGGAAAGGCAAACCATTTCAATATTCTTGCCTTGAGCACCCCATGAACAGTGTGAAAGGGCAAAATGAAAAGAAACTGAAAGAGGAACTCCCAGGTCAGTAGGTACCCAATATGCTACTGGAGATCAGTGGAGAAATAACTCCAGAAAGAATGAAGGGATGAATCCAAAGAAAACAATGTGCAGCTGTAGATGTGACTGGTGATAGAACCAAGTTCCTATGCTGTAAAGAGCAATATTGCATAGGAACCTGGAATGCAAGGTTCATGAATCAAGGCCAATTTGAAGTGGTCAAAGAGGAGATGGCAAGAGTGAACATCAAAATTCAAGGAATCAGCAAACCAAAATTCAAAATGGACTGGAATGGGCGAATTTAACTCAGATGACCAATAAATATCTACCACTGTGGGCAGGAATCTCTTAGAAGAAATGGAGCAGCCACAGTGGTCAACAAAAGAGTCTGAAATGCAGTACTTGGATAAAATCACAAAAATAACAGAATGATATGCGTTCATTTCCAAGGCAAACCATTCAACATCACAATGATCCAAGACTATGCCCCAAACAGTAATGCTGAAGAAGCTGAAGTTGAATGGTTCTATGAAGACCTATAAGACCTTTTAGAACTAATACCCAAAAAAGATGTCCTTTTCACTATAGAGGACTGGAATGGAAAAGTAGGAAGTCAAGAAACACCTGGAGTAACAGGCAAATTTGGCCTTGGAATATGCAATGAACCAGTGCAAAGGCTAATAGAATTTTGCCAAGAGAAGGCACTGGTCATAGCAAACACCCTCTTCCATCAACACAAGAGAAGACTCTACACATGGACATCACCAGATGGTCAACACTGAAATTGGATTGATATATTCTTTGCAGCCAAAGATGGAGATGATCTATACAATCAGCAAAACCAAGACTGGGAATTGACTGTGTCTCAGTTCATTAACTCCTTATTGCCAAATTCATACTTTAATTGCAAAAGTAGGGAAAAACACTAGACAATTTATGTATAATCTAAATCAAATCCCTTATGATTAAATAATGGAAGTTAGAAATAGATTTAAGGGACTAGTTCTGATAGACAGAGTACCTGATGAACTGTGGACAGGAGTTCATTACATTGTACAGGAGCCAGTGATCAAGATCATCTCTATGGAAATGAAATCCCAAAAAGCAAAATGGCTTTCTGAGGAGGACTTTCAAACAACTGTGGAAAGAAGGGAAGTGAAAAGCAAAGGAGAAAAGGAAAGATATTCCCATTTGAATGCAGACTTCCAAAGAATAGCAAGGAGAGATAAGAAAGCCTTCTTCAGAGATCAATGCAAAGAAATAGAGGGAAAGAACTGAATGGGAAAGACTAGATATCTTTTCAAGAAAATTAGAGATACCAAGGGAACATTTCATGCAAAGATGGGTTCGATAAAGGACAGAAATGGTTGTGAGCTAACAGAAGCAGAAGATATTAAGAAGAGGTGGCAAGAATATACAGAAGAACTGTACAAAAAGTTCTTCATGACACAGATAATCACGATGGTGTAATCAAACAACTAGACCCAGACATCCTGGAATTTGAGGTCAAGTGGGCCTTAGAAAGCATCACTATGACCAAAGCTAGTGGAGGTGATAGAATTCCAGTTTAAATCCTGAAAGATGATGCTGTGAAAGTGCTGCACTCAATATGACAGCAAATTTGGACAACTCAGCAGTGGCCACAGGACTGGAAAAGGTCAGTTTTCATGCCAATTCCAAAGAAAGGCAATGCCAAAGAATGCTCAATCTACCACACAATTGCACTCATCTCATACACTAGTAAAGTAATGCTCAAAACTCTCCAAGCCAGACTTCAGCAATATGTGAACCGTGAACTTCCAGTTGTTCAAGATGGTTTAAGAAAAGCAGAGGAACCAGAGATCAAATTGCCAACATTTGCTGGATCATTGAAAAATCAAGAGAGTTCCAGAACAACATCTGTTTCTGCTTTATTGACTATGCCAAAGCCTTTGACTTTGTGGATCAAAATAAACTGTGGAAAATTCTGGAAGAGATGAGAATACCAGACCACCTCACCTGCCTCTTGAGAAACCTAAATGCAGGTCAGGAACCAACAGTTAGAACTGGCCATGGAACAACAGAGTGTTTCCAATTAGGAAATGGAGTATGTCAAGGCTGTATATTGTCACTCTGCTTATTTAACTTATATGCAGAGTACATAATGAGAAACACTGGGCTGGAAGAAACAGAAGCTGGAATCAAGATGGCCGGGATAAATATCAATAACCTCAGATATGCAATGACAACACCCTTGCAGCAGAAAGTGAAGACAAACTAAAAAGCCTCTTGATGAAAGTGAAAGTGGAGAGTGAAAAAGTTGGCTTAAAGCTCAGCTTTCAGAAAACTAAGATCATGGCATCTAGTAAAGAGATATCACTTTGCCAACAAAGGTTCATCTAGTCAATGCTATCATTTTTCCATTGGTCATGTATGGCTATGAGAGTTGGACTGTGAAGAAAGCAGAGCACTGAAGAATTGATGCTTTTTTTACTGTGGTGCTGGTGAAGACTCTTGAGAGTCCCTTGGACTTCAAGGAGATCCAACCAGGCCATCATAAAGGAGACTAGTCCTGGGTGTTCATTGGAAGGACTGATGTTGAGGCTGAAACTCCAATACTTTTGCTACCCCATGTGAAGAGCTGACTCATTGGAAAAGACCCTGATGTTGTGAGGGAACGAGTGCACGAGGAGAAGGGGATGACAGAGGATGACATGGCTGGATGACTTCATTGATTGGATGCACATAAGTGTGTGTGAACTCTGGGAGCTGGTGATGGACAGGGAGGCCTGGTGCACTGCCTTTCATGGGGTTGCAAGGAGTTGGACACGACTGAGTGACCGAACTGAACAGAAATATATTTAAATAAATATGTCATCCATCAGGGAGGGATGCATACACAAAGGATTTTTAGAGCAATGAAACTATTCTCTATGATCCTATATTAGTGGATAAGTGTCATTATGTTTTGTTTAAAAAGGATGATACAATATGCAGTTAATTAATATTTATAACATCTGAATACATGGAAAAATAAAAGTATGAGGCACACTAATAATAAATCTCATGTTCAGAGGCAATTTCAGATTACTTTTTCAGTACTTTTTGTCCAAGAAGAACCATAGTGTGATGAGTGTTGGTGGTGGGATGGCAAAAATTATTAAAGACACATCTTGAAAAATAGGGCTTGGCAAGTTTAAAATTGTGCATTTAAAACAACTACAAAAAAATCTGTTTCTCTTTAGGATTTAATCCACGTTACCTCCTAAAGCTCAAATTTTATATTAGTATTTATAATCCTTTTATTTTCAAAAGGCTAACTAGTATATTCCTAGAGCTTCTGCAGAAACTATGACAAGTCTGTCAACTGTCAGTAAATCTTATGTTTGTTAACTTTAACCAGTTAACTATAAAAATGAAATATTATTTAAAGGTTTACTTAGTCATAAATTTGTTTACAAATATTTTTAATGAGACTTATGAGAGCTTGCTGTCAGATATATTCTTAAAGTGTTTCAGAAATGAGTGGCAGGGTTACATCAGTTCAAATCATTCACTCAGTAATGTCTGATTCTGCAACACCATGGACTGGAACACGCCAGGCTTCCCTGTCCATCTCTAGCTCCCGGAGTTTGCTTAAACTCATATTCATCGAGTCAGTGATATCATCCAACCATCTCATGCTCTGTCGTCCCCTTTTCCTCCTGCCTTCAATCTTTCCTAGAATCAGGGTCTTTTCAAATGATTCAGTTCTTCATATTAGCTGGCCAAAATATTGGAGTTTCAGCTTCAGCATCAATCCTTCCAAGGAATATTCAAGACTGACTTCCCTTAGGATGGACTGGTTTGATCTCCTGGTGGCCCAAGAGATTCCCAAGAGTCTTCTCCAACAACACAGTTCAAAAGCATCAATTCTTCTGTGCTGAGCTTTCCTTATAGTCCAACTTTCACATATATACATGACTACTGGAAAAATCATAGCTTTGACTAGATGGACCTTTCTTAGCAAAATAATGTTTGTGTTTTTTAATATTCTATCTAGGTTGGTCATACTTTTTTTTTTTTTTCCCCAAAGAGCAAAAGTCTTCTTATTTCAGGGCTGCAGTCACCATCTGCAGTGATTTTGGAGACCCAAAAACAAATTACTCACTGCTTCAATTTTTTTTTTTTTTCCCCATCTATTTTCCATGAAGTGGTGGGACCAGATGCCATGATCTTAGTTTTTGAAAGCTGAGTTTTATCTTAGTTTCTTGAAGGTTGAGTTTAAGCCAGCTTTCTTATTCTCCTCTTTCACTTTCATTAAGAGGCTCTTGAGCTCGTCTTCACTTTCTGCCATGAGGGTGGTGTCATCTGAGTATCTGAGGTTACTGATATATTTTTCCAGCAATCTTGATTCCAGCTTGTGCTTCATCCAGCCCAGAATTTCTCATGATGTACTCTGCATGTAAGTTAAATAAGCAGGGTGACAATATACAGCCTTGATGTACCCCTTTTCCAATTTTGAACCAGTCTATTTTTCCATGTCTAATTCTAATTGTTGCTTCTTGATTTCAATACATATTTCTCAGGAGTCAGGTAAGGTTGTCTGATATTCCCATCTCTTGAAGACTTTTCCACAGCTTGTTGTGATCTACACAGTCAAAGGCTTTGGCCTAGTCAATAAAGCAGAATAAATGTTTTTCTAGAATTATCTTGCTTTTTCGATGATCCAACAGATGTTGGCAATTTGATCTCTGTTTCCTTTGCTTTTCTAAATACAGCTTGAATATATCTGGAAGTTCATAGTTCACATACTGTTGAAGCCTGTCTTGGAGAATTTTGAGCATTACTTTGCTAGCTTGTGAGATGAGTACAACTGTGTGGTAATTTGAACACTCTTCGGCATTGCCTTTCTTCAGGATTGAAATGAAAGCTGACCTTTTCCAGCCCTGTGGGCACTGCTGAGTTTTCCAAATTTACTGGCATATTAAGTGGAGCATTTTAACAATGGTATATTTCGTGATGTGATCCCTTGTCAATTTAGGAATGTAAAGACAGGCAGAAAAGTTTCAAACACATTACTGGTTTTTCCATGAGTGCTGCATTATGTTATATACCCATAAACTTCTCTCTTCTAAATCCATCAGAATTATAGTGTAAATAGACACAAAAACTGGAGAAGGCTGGCAACCCATTCCAGTACTCTTGCCTGGAAAATCCCATGGACGGTGGAGCTTGGTTGGCTGCAGTCCAACGCACAGAATTGGACACGACTGAATGACTTCACTTTCACTTTTCACTTTCATGCATTGGACAAGGAAAGGGCAACCCACTCCAGTGTTCTTGCCTGGAGAGTCCCAGGGATGGAGTAGCCTGGTAGGCTGCCATCTATTTGATTGCACAGACTCACACACGACTAAAGTGATTTAGCAACAGCATCAGACACAAAAACAATGAAAGTTTATGAACATATAGAGCAACAAATAGGGGAGGTATCCCTGTTCCAGGGGGCAATGTATGTACATAATATTATTTCCAATAAAGGAACTGGGAGTATTTTCATCAAATGAAAACTAAGGGGAAAAAGTCACTTGCACCTAGCAAATAAAAAGAAAAAAGCATTCTTAAGATTAATGCAATTAGAAAAGAGAAGTTGAAATGGTAATTGTGTTAAATATGACGGCTATTTTTTTGTTTCAACTTGGCTAGGTAGGAAGTAGAACCCTGCTCATTGGTCAAATAATGGTCTGAATATTACTGTGAAGGCATTTTTTCGAGGTTAACATTTAAATATGAGGAAAGTGGTTTACTGGGCTTCCCAGTTGGCTCTAGTGATAAAGAACCCACCTGCCAATGCAGGTATATATAAGGGATGGGGATTTGATTCCTGGGTCTGAAAGATCCCCAGGAGAAGGACGCAGCAACCCACTCCAATATTGTTGCTACAGAAACCCATGGACAGAGGAGCCTGGCAGGCTGCAGTCCATAGGGTCACACAGAGTTGGATACCACTGAAAACTTAGCACATATGCATGGAAAGCAGTTTACATGCAAAATATGGTGGGCCTCATGTAATCAGTTAAAAAGTGACCTCCCCAAAAGAAGATGAAATTCTGTCAGCAGAGTGTCCTCAAAATTAAACTGAAATATCAACTTCTTCCCTGAGTCTCCAGATTGCCAGCTTATCCTGTAGATTTTGGACTTGACAACCTCCACAAACCCTTGAGACAATTTTTTAAGTCTCTTTCTCTCTCTCTCTACATATACATACACAGGTACACATATGCTGTATATGAATATATATATAGAGACACACACATATATCCCTTGGGATTCTATTGGTTCTGTTCCTCTGGAGAACCCTGCCTAATAAAATACATATGCTAGGAAAATAACCACTTATTATTTATATAAAGTCAAATTATAAATTTTAAATGTGAGGTAGTTCTGAACACACTTGGAATTTTAACGAGCAAGTGTCACAGAGTCCCAGGCTGATTGTACTGACAGAATGTCATTCTTCCCTCAACATTCACAATGTCATGGGTAAAAACTTTTGAGTAGTTAACTGAAGTGGGACATATTAATTCTGGTTATAAGTGGCTCTAATTTCTAAGCTAGTACTATTTTTAAATGGATAGCTGTGGGGTTATTCATTCACTCTGTAAGTGATTCTAATGAGCACCAAAGAAGAGAAATCTCAGTGGACAGAATTTTATATAACTCTTGGTTTTAGGGTTACTGCATTTCTTAATCTACTATAATGATGTTAAATTCATCTTTCTTGTTAGAGACTATATAATTAAGACCGACATCAGTTCCTGATAAACATTAAATACTTAGTAATCTGATGTATTCAAAATGAATAAATGAGTAAAATAATATGAGAATTTTTAATAAAAATATATGGCAAAATTAATACCAAAATACTACTCTAACCTCCTCTTTGTAAAATTTCAAACAACAACAACAACAAAATTAACAGTGACTGCTGTAAGAACAATATAACTTTAAAAGTCCATTTGAAGATAGGATTGTCAATCACAGTTTAGAAGATAAGGTATTGGAAAATATGTATCACAATGCCTTTCTAAATTTTCAGTCCAAATTATATTTTGTTTGATTGCTTTAGCTAACATTTACAAATATTGTAAGGGTGTACTTATTAAAATCTGTATTTATGTTTATGTCATTTGATCATCATTCTTAAATAGAATAGTCATGCCAAAACCCTTAGGACTATAAATGTGTTACTTACCAAAATACACCTTGTGCCTAGCAGAGAGCCTGGTACAAAATACATTTATAATAATAACTTAGAATGGCTGAATATTTATTTAATAGATATTTATTACATATTTGAATAGGCAATTATTTATGAAAATGGGTGAAATGATTGTGAAATAAACATAGTGTTATGCTTCATTATGCTATTCACTTATTTTGCAACTTTTTTGTACCTTATATTTCAAGAAAAAGTAGACTAAAATTTCTGTGTATCAAAAATATATTGTGAATCACATACATACAAAGATTTAATCAGTTCAATATTTCAGTTAAACAGGTATAGAAAAAATGAATTTTGCATGCATATCTACAGAAAATTGGTTAATAATATTATGCATTTCTCTATACAGATGAGAAATAATGTTGACTGAATGAATTTTGAAAAAGTCTAATTGTTCTGACACTTTATGCAAAGTCTTTAAGTCAGTTTTTTTTTTTTTTTTAATGAACCTACCTAAAGTAAAATTATGAGTAATGTTGGATTGATAGTCTAACAGTTCTTAATGGCATATATAGCATATGTAAGAAATTATTATCTTTATTTTAAAAAGAATTGAGATAAATGTCAGATGATAAGTGAAAAGTGATTAGGCAATTGTAAAATATTTCTAAAATATTACTTTTGCAACACAGTGTTGAACATCTTCAATGTTCAAAAACTAATAGATTTTCAATATTGCCAATTCAGTTTGGGATTATCTCTTAAAATACCCTTTGTTAAGATAAGTGAAACACTAACATCCATTGATGGTTCTACTATTTCTGCTTCAGTGTGTAAAATCACGAAACAAATATAAACCTTTGTACTTGAAATGATTTAATGCATTTCAAAGTATGTTTTCCATATTAAAAGAATCAATATTTCATTTATTTTATATTAAATAATCAGTCATCACTTTGTTTTCTCTCTTGAGGAAGTACTGTCATTTTTCAATACTTCCCATGATTTCCAATACCAAAATTTTTTTCAGATATTGCCTGAATCTTTAATTGATTGTCATCAATCTTATCATGTATTATTTCATTTTGTGTTTTATAAATTATTTATTTAAACAATTTTGTACTACTAGAAAAGTTCAAAATCTATTTTTAAGAAGTAAACATATTTCATATCCAAAATTTACATTGGAATCTACATTGTCACATTTCTGAGGCCAAAGGAGTTAGTAATCTAGCATCCTGCCAAGCCCATTTAAAGTTAGGGGATTTCAAATTAATAGTCTACAAACATTTATGTTTCTAGCCATTACATTAAAACATTATGTAGAATACTATTATTTTTCAAAATTGCTAATTTATTGAGATAAAATAGGAATGTATGAACACTAAAATTATTACTATAACAATAAAAAGAAAAAAGTACCTTAAATAAAAGTTAAAACATATTAAAAGTTTGAAAAATGAAAAATAGAGATGACAAAATTAGGAAAGAAATGAAAATCAGTGAAATAAAACATTAATAAAAGTGACACTTTAAAAATATATAAAAGTAATTAGAACATTATAAAATTATAAAAATTTGTGAAAATAAATGCAGAAGATAACATGAAATGAAGAGTCAAATGTGAGAGGGGAAAAGGAACTTGGATGTTAAAATTAAAGGGAGTACAAATAATAGGTATATTAAATCATTGTTACGTATAATAGAAAAAAAAAAAGTAGATCTGGTTCTCAACTCATGAATAAAAACAGTCAACCCCAAATTTGGATATATTGTTGCTACGTGCTAAATGTTTAAGGACCCAAAATTAATATGCAGACCCTATTATCCAATGAGATGGGGTCCAGTTCAGTCGCTCAGTCATGTCTAACTATTTGTGACCCCATGAATCGCAGCATGCCAGGCCTTCCTGTCCATCACCAACTCCATGGGTTCAATAAAACTCATGCCCATCAAGTCGGTGATGCCATGCAGCCATCGAATCCTTTGTCATCCCCTTCTCCTCCTGCCCCCAATCCCTCCCAGCATCAGAGTCTTTTCCAGTGAGTCAACTCTTCGCATGATGTGGTCAAGTACTGGAGTTTCAGCTCTAGCATCATTCCCTCCAAAGAAATCCCAGGGCTGATCTTCAGAATGGACTGGTTGGATCTCCCTGCAGTCCAAGTGACTCTCAAGAGACTTCTCCAAAACCACAGTTCAGAAGCATCAATTCTTGGATGCTCAGCCTTCTTCACAGTGCAACTCTCACATCCATACATGACTAGTGGAAAAACCATAGCCTTGACTAGACAGATCTTAGTCAACAAAGTAATGTCTCTGTTTTTGAATATGCTATCTAGGTTGGTCATAACTTTTCTTCCAAGGAGTAAGCATCTTTTGATTTCACAGCTGCAGTCACCATCTGCAGTGATTTGGGAATGCAAAAGTAAAGTCTGACACTGTTTCCACTCTTTCTCCATCTATTTGCCATGAAGTGATGGGTCCAGATGCCCTGATCCTCGTTTACTGAATGTTGAGCTTTAAGCCAACTTTTTCACTCTCCTCTTTCACTTTCATCAAGAGGCTTTTTAGCTCCTCTTCACTTTCTATCATAAGGGTGGTGTCACCTGCATATCTGAAGTTATTAATATTTCTCCTGGCAATCTTGATTCCAGCTTGTGTTTCATCCAGCCCAGCGTTTCTCATGATGTACTCTGCATATAAATTAAATAAGCAAGGTGACAATATACAGCCTTGACATACTTCTTTTTCTATTTGGAGCCAGTCTGTTGTTCCATGTCCAGTTTTAACTGTTGCTTCCTGAACAGCACACAGATTTCTCAAGAGACAGGTCAGGTGGTCTGGTATTCCCATCTCTCTCAGAATTTTCCACAGTTAATTGTGATTCACACAGTCAAAGGCTTTGGCATAGTAAATAAAGTAGAAACATATGTTTTCCTGAAACTCTCTTGGTTTTTCAATGATCCAGTGAATGATGGCAGTTTGATCTCTGTTTCCTCTGCCTTTTCTAAAACCACCTTGAAAATCAACAAGTTCACGGCTCACATATTGCTGAAGCCTGGCTTGGAGAATTTTGAGCATGACTTTACTTGCATGTGAGATGAGTGCAATTGTGTGGTAGTTTGAGCATTCTTTGGAATTGCCTTTCTTTGGAATTGGAATGAAAACTGACCTTTTCCAGTCCTATGGCCACTACTGAGTTTTCCAAATTTGCTGGCATATTGAGTGCAGCATTTTCACAGCATCATCTTTCAGGATTTGAAAGAGCTCAACTGGGATTCCATCACCTCCACTAGCTTTGTTCATAGTGATGCTTCCTAAGGCCCACTTGACTTCACATTTCAGAATGTCTGGCTCTAGATAAGTGATCACACCATCGTGATTATCTTGGTGGTGAAGCTCTTTTTGTACAGTTCTTCTGTGTATTCTTGCCATCTCTTCTTAATATCTTCTGCTTCTGTTAGGTCCATACCACTTCTGTCCTTTATTGAGCCCATCTCTGCATGAAATGTTCCCTTGGTATCTCTAATTTTCTTGAAGAGATCTCTAGTCTTACCCATTCTGTTCTTTCCCTCTATTTCTTTGCATTGATCACTGAAGAAGGCTTTCTTATCTCTTCTTGCTATTCTCTGGAACTCTGCATTCAGATGCTATATCTTTCCTTTTCTGCTTTGCTTTTCACTTCTCTTCTTTTCACAGATATTTGTAAGGCTTCCCCAGACAGCCATTTTGCTTTTTGCATTTCTTTTCCATGGGGATGGTCTTGATCCCTGTCTCCCGTACAATGTCATGAACCTCTTTTCATAGTTCATCAGGCACTCTATCTATCACATCTAGGCCCTTAAAGCTATTTCTCACTTCCACTGTATAATCATAAGGAATTTGATTTAGATCATACTTGAATGGTCTAGTGGTTTTCCCTACTTTTTTCCATTTAAGTCTGAATTTGTTAATAAAGAGTTCATGATCTGAGCCACAGTCAGCTCCTGGTCTTGTTTTTGTTGACTGTATAGGGCTTCTCCATCTTTGGCTGCATAAAATATAATCATTCTGATTTCAGTTATAACCATCTGGTGATGTCCATGTGTAGAGTCTTCTCTTGTGTTGTTGGAAGAAGGTGTTTGCTATGGCCAGTGCTTTTTTTTTTTTTTTTTTGCAAAACTCTATTAGTCTTTGCCCTGCTTCATTCTGCATTCCAAGGCCAAATTTGCCTGTTTTTCCAGGTGTTTCTTGACTTCCTACTTTTGCATTCCAGCCCTCTATAATGAAAAGGACATCTTTTTCGGATGTCAGTTCTAAAAGGTCTTGTAGGTACTCACAGAACCATTCAACTTCAGCTTCTTCAGCATTACTGGTTGGGGCATAGACTTGGATTACCATGATACTGAATGGTTTGCCTTTGAAATGAACAGAGATCATTCTGTCATTTTTGAGATTGCATCCAAGTACTGCATCTCGGACTCTTTTGTTGACCATGATGGCTACTCCATTTCTTCTGAGGGATTCTTGCCTGCAGTAGTAGATATAATGGTCATCTGAGTTAAATTCACTGATTCCAGTCCATTTTAGTTTGCTGATTCCTAGAATGTCGCTGTTCATTCTTGCCATCTCTTGGTAGTGAAGGTAGAGTTCTAATGATAGGATTATAGAAGACAGGTGAGAGACCTATTTTCCCCTTTCTCCGTCTCTCCAAATAGGGGATACAAATAAAAAGACAGTTGTCTTCCAAAAAGGAAGAGATCTTAAAGTCAGACTGAATCTTCTGGCATTGAAATGTTGACCTTACAGCCTCTAAAACTGCAAAACATTAATTTTCATTGTTTAAACCAACCAATCTGTAATAGCCTTTTATAGTAGCCTGGACTAAGAAAATGACCTAAAAGTGGAATTTACTAAATTTTATAATTTATTAATGCATTAAATACAAAAGTAATAAGCAAAATTAAAGTAAAACATTTAAGAAATATTAATGGAAAGAACTCTATTCTGCATTATTTCAAATTATGGCTGTTAGAGAAGATAAGCTATTAGAAAATATGTATCCCATGAACACATATGTCTAGGCATAAATATGAAAAATATAGATTTGGCCTTTATCCTGTGGCTTGGATGGTAAAGAATCTGCCTGCAATATGGGAGACCTGAGTTCAGTCCTTGGTCTTGGAGATCCCTGGAGAAGGGAATGGCTATCCACTCTAGTATTCTTGCCTGGAGAGTCCCATAGACAGAGGAGGTTAGCAGGCTACGTCCACGGGGTCACAAAGAGTTGGACATGACTGAGCCACTAACACTAACTCACTAACTAATAAAATGTCATAGAAGAAAAGAAAGCAGTAGAAGTAAACCTTTTCTGGACAATAAATTATTTAAATGTAATTTTTGAATTATTTCATGGAAGTGAAACAGTTTTGACAGATGTTTCAGATTACCACCAATTACTAATCTTTTGAACTATTAAGAAATAATTTAAGAAGAAAACTCTATTAAACTTCACCTTTGACAGGTTTATTAGCACCCTGGGACTAGAAAAATATTGATTAAGTGGTTATCTGTGTAATAATTCAAATGAATATATGGAATCAAGAAACTTAATAAGATTTATATTAAAGAGTTATAATGCATTTTAAATAAATAGAGACAAATAATTTCTGCAATAAGAAGGATGCATAAATCATTTCTACTACAAAGGGAAATGATGATTATTTTTATATAAGTTGAAAACAAATAATACAGCTTTTGCAGTATTATAGTTTGTAGAACTGTAATGAGTATAACTTCAAGTGTAAGCCACATTTGAAAAAAAGTGAAAGTGAAAGTCACTCAGGGGTCCTACTCTTTGCAATCCCATGGACTACACAGTGCATGGAACTCTCCAGAAACCTGGAGTGGATAGCCTTTCCCCTCTCAAGAGTCTTCTCCAATACCACAGTTCAAAAGCATCAATACTTCGGCACTCAGTTTTCTTTACAGTCCAAATCTCACATCCATACATGACTACTGCAAAATTCATAGCCTTGAGTAGATGGATCTTTGCTGACAAAGTAATGTCTCTACTTTTTATTATGCTGTCTAGGTTGTTCATAACTTTCCTTCCAAGGAGTAAATGTCCTTGAATTTCATGGCTGCAATCTCCATTTACAGGACTGGAAAAGATCAGTTTTCATTCCAATCCCAAAGAAAGGCAATGCCAAAGAATGCTCAAACTATCACACAATTGCACTCATCTCACATGCTAGGAAAGTAATGCTCAAAATTCTTCAGGCCAGGCTTCAGTAGTACATGAACCGTGAACTTCCTGATGTTCAAGTTGGTTTTAGAAAAGGCAGGGGAACCAGAGATCAAATTGCCAACATCTGCTGGATCATGGAAAAAGCAAGAGAGTTCCAGAAAAACATCTAATTCTGCTTTATTGACTATGCCAAAGGCTTTGACTGTGTGGATCACAATAAACTTTGGAAAATTCTGAAAGAGATTGAAATACCAGACCACCTGACCTGCCTCTTGAGAAATCTGTATGCAGGTCAGGAAGCAACTGCCAGAACTGGACATGGAACAACAGACTGGTTCCAAATAGGAAAAGGAATACGTAAAGGCTGCATATTGTCACCCTGCTTATTTAACTTATATGCAGAGTACATCATGAGAAATGTTGGGCTGGAAGAAACACAAGCTGGAATCAAGATTGCCAGGAGAAATGTCAGTAACCTCAGATATGCAGATGACACCATCCTTATGGCAGAAAGTGAAGAGGAGCTAAAGGGCCTCTCAATGAAAGTGAAAGAGGAGAGTGAAAAAGTTGGCTTAAAGCTCAACATTCAGAAAATGAAGATCATGGCATCTGGTCCCATCACTTCATGGGAAATAGATGGGGAAACAATGGAAACAGTGCCAGACTTAATTTTTGGGGCTCCAAAATCACTGCAGATGGTGACTGCAGCCATGAAATGAGAAGACGCTTACTCCTTGGAAGAAAAGTTAGGACCAACCTAGATAGCATATTCAAAAGCAGAGACATTACTTTGCCGACTAAGGTCCGTCTAGTCAAGGCTATGGTTTTTCCTGTGGTCATGTATGGATGTGAGAGTTGGACTGTGAAGAAGGCTGAGCACTGAAGAATTGATGCTTTTGAACTGTGGTGTTGGAGAAGACTCTTGCGAGTCCCTTGGACTGCAAGGAGATCCAGCCAGTCCATTCTGAAGATCAGCCCTGGGATTTCTTTGGAAGGAATGATGCTAAAGCTGAAACTTCTGTACTTTGGTCATCTCATGGGAAGAGTTGACTCATTGGAAAAGACTCTGATGCTGGGAGGGATTGGGAACAGGAGGAGAAGGGGACGACTGAGGATGAGATGGCTGGATGACATTAAGGACTCGATGGACATGAGTCTGAGTGAACTCCGAGAGATGGTGATGAACAGGGATGCCTGGCGTGCTGAGATTCACGGGGTCACAAAGAGTTGGACACGACTGAGTGACTGAACTGAACTGAACTGAGTCACCATCTGCACTGATTTGGGAACCCTCAAATATAAAATCAGCCACTGTATCAACTGTTTCTCCATCTATTTGCAATGAAGTGATGGGACCAGATGCCATGATTTTAGTTTTCTGAACTTTGAGCTTTAAGACAACTGTTTCACTCTCCTCTTTTACTTTCATCGAGAAGCTCTTGAGTTCTTCTTCACTTTCTGCTATAAGGGTGGTGTCATCTGCATATCTGAGGTTATTTATATTTCTCCCAGCAATCTTGATTCCAGCTTGTGCTTCTTCCAGCCTAATATTTCTCATGATGAACTTTGCATATAAGTTAAATAAACAGGGTGACAATATATAGCCTTGACAAACTCCTTTCCCAATTTAGAATCAGACTGTTATTCCATGTCCAGTTTTAAGTGTTTCTTCCTGACCTGTATACACGTTTCAAAGAGGTGGGTCAGATGGTCTGGTATTCCCATCTCTTTCAGAATTTTCCACAGTCTGTTGTGATCCATACAGTCAAAGGCTTTGGCATACTCAGTAAAGCAGAAATAGATGTTTTACTGGAACTCTCTTGATTTTTCAATGATCCAACAGATGTTGGCAATTTAATCTCTGGTTCCTCTGCCTTTTCTAAAACCAGCTTGAACATCCGTATTTTTTTTAATGGCTGAGTGATACTTCATTGTGTATGGAAGTTCATGGTTCATGTATTGCTGATGCCCTGTAATATCTTGTCACCTGAATTGTCAACCACTTATTCTCTAGTGAATCATTGTCAGTGGCTGGGAAACATGAACTGGTATCACCAATACTAAAAAATACACAAAAATCAAACAAAATACAAGTAAAATTGCTTTGAACCTATCCTCTTCCAAATATTGTTCCATTTTTTTGCTCTCCTTAGCAACTAAAGTTATCAGCTGTGTTGTTTACTTCTGTAAACTGTGTTTAGAACACTTATTTCTCAAACAATCAATTATTTTATTTACAACAAGTTGCTATTTTTGAGGGTACCAGTAACCTGCTTGTTGTGAAGTCCAATATATCCAACCATCCCCCACTGTATGTGTTCTATCTTTGCACACAGAATTTGAACTAATTATTTCTCCTTCGTAAAAATTTGGATGATATACATCTTTGGCTTTCCTCTTATATTTGACTTATCCTGCACAGTCTTCTTTGTTAGCTTTTTTTTCTTTACTGAACCACTAAACATGCTGAAGATCTTCAGAGCTCTGTTCTTTTTTGTGTTTTTTTTCCCCAGATGTTCAAGCTGGTTTTATTTTTTTATTTTTTGTGTGATTTTTTTAAATTACAATACTGTATTTGTTTTGCCATACATTGACATGAATCAGCCACAGGTGAACACAATCTCCCAATGCCGAAGCCCCCTTCCACCTTTAATAGGTGGTGCTGGGAAAACTGGTCAACCACTTGTAAAAGAATGAAACTAGACCTTTTTCTAACACTGTACACAAAAATAAACTCAAAATGGATTAAAGATCTAAATGTAAGACCAGAAACTATAAAACTCCTAGAGGAGAACATAGGCAAAACACTTTCCGACATAAATCACAGCAGGATCCTCTATGATCCAACTCCCAGTATACTGGAAATAAAAGCAAAAATAAACAAATGGGATCTAATTAAAATTAAAAGCTTCTGCATAACAAAGGAAACTATAAGCAAGGTGAAAAGACAGCCTTCTGAATGGGAGAAAACAATAGCAAATGAAACAACTGACAAACAACTAATCTCAAGGATATATAAGCAACTTACGCAGCTCAACTCCAGAAAAATAAACGATCCAATAAAAAAATGGGCCAAAGAACTAAATAGGCATTTCTCCAAAGAAGACATACGGATGGCTAACAAACACATGAGAAGATGTTCAACATCACTCATTACCAGAGAAATGCAAATCAAGACCACAATGAGGTACCATTCCACTCCAGTCAGAATGGCTGCAGTCCAAAAGTCTACAAGCAATAAATGCTGGAGAGGATGTGGAGAAAAGGGAACCCTCTTACACTGCTGGTGGGAATGCAAACTAGTACAGCCATTATGGAAAACTGTGTGGAGATTCCTTTAAAAAATTGCAAATAGAACTGCCTTATGACCCAGCAATCCCACTGCTGGGCATACACACTGAGGAAACCAGAATTGAAAGAGACACATGCACCCCAATGTTCATTGCAGCACTGTTTATAATAGCCAGGACATGGAAGCAACCTAGATGTCCATCAGCAGATGAATGGATAAGAAAGCTGTGGTACATATACACAATGGAGTACTACTAAGCCCTTAAAAAGAATAAATTTGACTCAGTTCTAATGAGATGGATGAAATTGGAACTGATTATACAGAGTAAAGTAAGCCAGAAAGAAAAAACACCAATACAGTATACAGAGCTCTGTTCTAACCTCATCTCTTCTCTGCTTTAGCCTCGGATCTTCCTAGTTTCAATAACCAAAAATGTTTCTAAATATTAATAAATGTCACCTGAGTTACAAAATTTCTTTTGGTTAAGAATTACTGCCTACATGCTAAACTCCATGAAAATAATGATGGCTTTACATCTCCAGTGTCTCCAAAATCAAGAACAGTGATAGATTAAATATCTTATAAGTGTGTCCATGCTCAGCTGTGTCCTGCTTTTTGCAATACCATGGATTATAGCCTGTCAGACACCTTTGCCCACAGAACTTTCCAGGAAAACAATATAGCAGTGGTTGTCAGTTCCTACTCCAATATCTTATAAGTATAGTTGCTTAATTGTCTGGTTTTCTTGACACATCATGAATGCTAAAGTAGGAAGTCAAGAAACACCTGGAGTAACAGGCAAATTTGGCCTTGGAATGCTGAATGAAGCAGGGCAAAGACTAATAGAGTTTTGCCAAGAAAATGCACTGGTCATAGCAAACATCCTCTTCCAACAACACAAGAGAAGATTCTACACATGGACATCACCAGATGGTCAACACCGAAATCAGATTGATTATATTCTCTGCAGCCAAAGATGGAGAAGCTCAATGCAGTTGAGAAAAACAAGACCAGGAGCTGACTGTGACTCAGATCATGAACTCTTTATGATCAAATTCAGACTTAAATTGAAGAAAGTAGGGAAAACCGCTAGACCATTCAAGCATGACCTAAATCAAATCCCTTATGATTATACAGTGGAAGTGAGAAATACATTTAAGTGCCTAGATCTGATAGATAAATTGCCTGATGAACTATGGAATGAGGTTTGTGACACTGGGAGACAGGGATCAACACTATCCCCATGGAAAAGAAAGCAAAAAAGCAAAATGGCTATCTGGGGAGGCCTTACAAATAGCTGTGAAAAGAAGAGAAGCAAAAGCAAAATAGAAAAGGAAAGATATAAGCATCTGAATGCACAGTTCCAAAGAATAGCAAGAAGAGGTAAGAAAACTTTTTCAGCGATCAATGCAAAGAAAGAGAGAAAAACAACAGAATGGGAAAGACTAGAGATCTCTTCTAGAAAATTAGAGATATCAAGGGAACATTTCATGCAAAGATGTGCTCAATAAAGGACAGAAATGGTCTGGACCTAACAGAAGCAGAAGATATCAAGAAGAGATGGCAAGAATAAATGGAAGAACTGTACAAAAGAGATCTTCACGACCCAGATAATCATGATGATGTGATCACTAATCTTGAGCCAGACATCTTGGAATGTGAAGTCAAGTGGGCCTTAGAAAGCATCACTATGAACAAAGCTAGTGGAGGTGATGGAATCCCAGTTGAGCTCTTTCAAATCCTGAAAGATGATGCTATGAAAGTGTTGCACTCAACATGCCAGCAAATTTGGAAAACTCAGCAGTGGCCACAGGACTGGAAAAGGTCAGTTTTCATTCCAATTCCAAAGAAAGGCAATGCAAAGAACGCTCAATCTACTACACAGTTGCACTCATCTCACATGCTAGTAAAGTCATGCTCAAAATTCTCCAAGCCAGGCTTCAGCAATATGCGAACTGTGAACTACCTGATGTTCAAGCTGGTTTTAGAAAAGGCAGAGGAACCATAGATCATATTGCCAACATCTGCTGGATCATGGAAAAAGCAAAAGAGTTCCAGAAAAACATCTATCTCTTCTTTATTGACTATGCCAAAGTCTTTGACTGTGTGGATAAAAATTAACTGTGGAAACTTCTGAAAGAGATGGGAATACCAGACCACCTGACCTGCCTCTTGAGAAATCTGTATGCAGGTCAGGAAGCAACAGTTAGAACTGGACATGGAACAGCAGACTGGTTCCAAATAGGAAAAGGAATACGTCTAGGTTGTATATTGTCACCCTGCTTATTTAACTTATATGCACAGTACATCATGAGAAATCCTGGGCTGGAAGAAACACAGTCTGGAATCAATATTGCCGGGAGAAATATCAGTAACCTCAGATATGCATATGATACCACCCTTATCGTAGAAAGTGAAGAAGAACTAAAAAGTCCTTGATGAAAGTGAAAGAGGAGAGTGAAAAAGTTGGCTTAAAGCTTAACATTCAGAAAACGAAGATCATGGCATCCGGTCCCATCACTTCATGGGAAATCGATGGGGAAATAGTGTAAACAGTGTCAGACTCTATTTTTTTTGGCTCCAGAATCACTGCAAATGGTGACTGTAGCCATGTAATTAAAAGACACTGACTCCTTTGAAGAAAAGTTATGACCAACCTAAACAGTATATTCAAAAGCAGAGACATTACTTTGCTGACTAAGTCCATCTAGTCAAGGCTATGGTTTTTCCTGTGGTCATGTATAGATGTGAGAGTTGGACTGTGAAGAAGGCTGAGCGCCGAAGAATTGATGCTTTTGAACTGTGGTGTTGGAGAAGACTCTTGAGAGTCCCTTGGACTGCAAGGAGATCCAACCAGTCCATTCTGAAGGAGATCAGCCCTGGGATTTCTTTAGAAGGAATGATGCTAAAGCTGAAACTTCAGTTCTTTGGCCACCTCATGTGAAGAGCTGACTCACTGGAAAAGACTCTGATGCTGGGAGGGATTGGGGGAAGGAGAAGAAGGGTATGACCGAGGATTAGGTGGCTGGATGGCATCACTGACTCGATGGACGTGAGTCTGAGTGAACTCCGAGAGATGGTGATGAACAGGGAGGCCTGGCATGCTGCGATTCATGGGGTCGCAAAGAGTTGGACACGACTGAGTGACTGAACTGAACTGATACATAGAATGTAAAATGTATTTTTGATGACCAGCAAAAGATAAAAAGTATATTTCAGGGTAGTGCTAAGTGCTAACTTTTTCAGTTTTTGTGTCTTTATCTGTGATTTCTATACCATATGCTGAGGGTAGAAAAGTGACCATGGAAATTTGGAGACTTTTCACTAAAGGCGTTAGTATTTAATATATAGATTTTCTCGTATTAGAACTATTGCTGGTCACCTGAAGATTTAGGTTCAATCTGTATACAAAATATTTTTCAATTTGTATGCAAAACATAATTCATAGGTACATCCCCTTCTGTTGCTTAGCAAATTACCTAAAGTGGAAGTGACAGTCACTCAGTCATGTCCAACACTTTTGACCCCATGGAATATATAGTCCATGGAATTCTCTAGGCCAAATTACTGGAGTACGTAACCTCTCCTTTTTCCAGGGGATCTTCCCAGCCCTGGGATCAAACCCAGGCCTCTGCGGGTTCTTTACCAGCTGAGCCATCAGGGAAGCCCAAGAATACTGGAGTCGGTAGCCTATCCCTTCTCCAGGGGATATTCCCAATCCAGGAATTGAACCAGGGTCTCCTGAATTGCCAGTACTTTGGACACCACATGCAAAGAACTGACTCATTGGAAAGGACTCTGATACTGGGAGGGATTGGGGGCAGGAGTAGAAGGGGACGACAGAGTGTGAAATGGCTAGATGGAGTCACTGACTCGATGGACGTGAGTCTGAGTGAGCTCCAGGGGTTAGTGATGGTCAGGGAAGCCTGGCGTGTTGCGATTCATGGGGTCACAAAGAGTCGGACATGACTGAGTGACTGAACTGAACTGAACTCTTGCATTGCAGGCAGATTCTTTACTAACTGAGCTATCAGGGAAGCAAATCTGTTTTAATAAAATCATTTTTCCATTATTCCTGCTGACTGTATTCTTAGATTGTTAAGTAGCTACTCAGTCTATCGGTGAAGACCATCTATTCCTGCAATATACCCAGATTTTAGTGTTCACTCAATTATTTTCTTAACAATTTTTATCATTTTATTTTATTTTTAACAGTAATACTAAATATAATTGTAAATTATTATATATATTGGAATTAGAAAGTATGAAGATTATGCTTTCTTCACTACAATCCTATAAAAGCTTTACTATTATACCAAATTTAAATGTAAATATACTAAGAATTCATAAGATTAAGAGATAGTTAAGCTATTGGTTAACTTGCTATTAGTTAATAATAAATGATAGATCCAAGATTCAAACTCAATTATCTTTAACTTCAAATTTTACACTTTTAACCCCTTAACTCTGTACTGGCTCATAGGTACACTTTACCTTTATGGGGCAAACTGCCTCATGGCATCAGGGATACTATAATCAGTCAAAAATTTAAAATGACAGACAAAAATGCCCAATGATTGAGATTTACAGAAATGACTAATAGGATATCATGTTAACAAGAGCAGATAGATGAGCAGCCAACAAAAGACTGTATTATTATATTCAAAAACGATCTACAAATGATGAACAAACGTAATCATATGATTATCTCAATAGATGCAGAAAAAGCATTTTACAAAATTTAGCATCCTATCACAAAAACTCTTGAAAAACTAAGAATAGAAGGAAATAATCTCAACATATGAAAAACTCACAGCAAATAACATATTCAGTGGTGGAAAACTGAAAGCTGTTCCTCTAAGATAAAGGACAAGGGAAGAATGATCACTCTCACCACTTATATTTCATAGTACTGAAAGTTTTATCTACAGCAGGTAAGTATAGAAAAACAAACAAACAAAAATATCCAAATAGAAGGAGGAAGAAGGAGAATTATGTCTTTCCAGATGATAGGATTATAGACTCTAAAGAGCTCTTGCACCAAAACAAAAATAAATTGAAAAAAGAAAAGAAACTCTTAGAACTAAGTAACCAATTCAATACATTTGCAGAGAAAAATCAAAATGTAAAAATTTGACACATTTATTTAAGCTAACAATTCTAAACAAAATTAAGAACAGCATAATAGCATAATATCAAAAATAACAAAATAGTTATGGATAAATTTAACTCAGGACGTGAAAGTCCCATACAATGAAAATAATACATGATGACATGGCTATAATTTTTGAAAATATAAAAGCAAGTGTTGGTGACAACATGGAGAAATTAGAACCTTGGCACAATATTGGTGGAAACGCAAAACGGTACAGCCACTCTGTAAAACAGTTTATCAGTTTCCTAAAATTTAAACATATAATTATGACTCAGTAATTCTATTCCTAGGCTATACACCAGAAAAGTATATAACAGATACTCAAATAAATTATTGTACACAAATATTCAGAGAAACAGTAGTCACATTGTGCCAAAATGCGGAAACATCCCAAATAGCCATCAACAGATTCATAGATATGGAAATTGTGGTATATACAATGGAATATTATTCAGCCATAAGTGAATGAAGTAATAATACAGGCTATCACTGCTCAGTGAATCAGCCTCAAAAATACTAGAATTTGGATATAAAAAGTCACCTATTATATCATTCCATTTATATGGAATAGCCAGAAGAAATCCACAGATGTAGAAGCAGATTGTTGGTTGCCTGTACATAGGAGAAGAAGGAATGGAGAGTGACCGCTTAATGGGTACAGAGTCTTATTTTAGGGGTGTTGAAATGTTTGGAAACTAGATAGAGGAAGTGGTTGAACAACACTGTAATGTACTAACACCAAATGAATAAAACTTTAAAAAGTTAATTTTGTTACATGAATTTCACTTCACTGAAATTTTAAAAAGAATTAAAACACTAACTCCCTGACAGTTTCCTAAGTACTACCAGGTAGAAAGTGGACTATCTCAGATCCATTTCAACTGGGAAAGAACAATATATTATTTCAACCCAAATTGATACACATCCAGTGTTGATACACATTTTGGCTGTATTTATACTTTCTTGACCTTGTTGCCTTAGTCTGTGCTACAAGGGCTCAGAAAATATCCAATCTGATGATGTTAAGTCTAAAAATATGCTTACATCAGAAGAAGTGAAACGGATGGTAAAAGAATTCACTGGCCCTGCTAAATAGCATACCACTCAGAGTGGATGACTTGACAAGCATGATAAGACAGCCTTTTGTAGGTATAGATTATATTTCAGGTTAAAGATGACACTGTGCAAGGATTGAACACAATGCTTTAGAATGCTGCATACACTTTACACCAACGATCTCTACATGGTAGCCAGTAGGTAGAATATATGAACTCTGGAATCATGGTATAGGAATGTGTGCCCCCACTTACCAAGATTAATTTGGGGAATCTGAGCCTGTAATTTTAGGCTCTGTGGGTCCAGATGTACTAGTTTCTATGTTTGGGGTGGAGGGACATTTTCAAAAAAGAAACAAAGTCAGAGTTTTACTAAATAAAAACCATAGATGTTATGTTTACTTTGTGCCAGTAAACCACCAAGCAAATAAAGAAGTTATAATACTAGCAATGGTTGACTCTTATCTACATAAAGGTTTTGGGATTTTGCTTTATAATGGGAATATGGAGGAATATGGTGAAGAACCTGCATGCCAATGCAGGAGATGTGGGTTCTACCTTTGGGTCAGGAAGATCCCCTGTAGAAGGAAATGGCAAACCACTCCAGTATTCTTGCCTGAGAATTCCCATGGACAAAAGAACCTGATGGGCTAGAGTCCATAGGTCTCAAAGAGTCAGACATGACTGAGTGACTGAGCACAGATGGAGGAATATATTAGACACTTAGGTGATCCTCCAGGATACCTCTTGAAACTCTAGTGTCCATCTGTAAGTGTAAATCAAATACAGCAGCCATTTCCTGGATACAGACAGAAGTTCAAAGTTGTCAGAGATCAGAATCTCAGTTAAGTAACTGGTTGTGCCATCTAAACCAATAGATAGAAAGTTATCAAGAATGGATTCTGGAGAAACGAAATAATAAATGTTAGTAAAGGCTATGGGAAAAACTGGAGTAGTGAGGTCTATGGTTTATCTAATTAACTCTGAAATATATTTTTATATTTCCCTGAAATTGTGTCCAGCCATAAACCTCTAAATCTGGAGAATTTTTGCCTCATTTGTGTAGTTTAGTAGAAAAAGGAAGTAAATCTATATGGAGCAGTCATAGGTTACACTGAGTATTGGTGGTGCTCCATCAAGTCTCTTTTATCAGCTGATGCACCCATCCTCCAACTGCTGTGAGTGTTGACTGATGACAGCTCACAGCTTTTGAAGAACAGACATCCATTAGCCAAATGAAAGCACCATATTCACAAGTCTATACCTTCCACGCATACACTGGGCCACATATTACTCAATGACTGACCATAATGGGATACACTAAGCTGGTTGTCTATCCTAAAAGTTTACTAACTCTTTGGTATAATTTGCACTTCAGTTTATTTTGAATGAATCAGCTTGAATGTAGTCTCTAGGGAGGACACATTCTTGCTTAGTTTCTTGCATTGCCTTCCTGTGCTTTCTTTACTCAGCTTCTTCTAGAAGGCAGTTCCCCAATACACTGCTTACACAAGAACTCTTGTCTCAAAATCTGTGTAGAATTTAGACATGGTTAATAATGATATGAGTTTGGGAAGACTAAAGTCTTGTTTGCATAATATTACAAGCAAAATTGGTAGTTGGTATTATTGTGAAAACTGAGGCATATTTTGAAAAGTGTTTGTCTTTTCCCCAAATCAATTTTGTTATATAATCTCCTTTTATTTCCAAAGGAAACTTGTCAATGTATCAAAAATTATTAACCATGAAAAAATGGAGGTTAAATAAAGGAAAATTACTTACTATGGATGACCAGTGAATATTGCTGATTAAATATTGACAGAGGTATCTTGAGATGAAATGAGTAGACACTGAAATACATTTCATTCATCAGGCATTGACAAAATTTTGTAAGCTGGAATGAAAATGTACATTAAAAAATTATAAAGTAAGATTACTTGATATTTTATTTAGAGGAGCATTAAATGGAAGAGGTCCTAACATGTGAGGTTAGAAGGCTTGGGATATTCTGTTTGAAAGATGCACATGTAACATGACCCCAGTCAATTCATTTAGTCTGTTCCGACTGAGGTTATCATATCTCCAAGGGCTCCCCTCAAGGCTCAGCTGGTAAAGAATCTGCTTGCAATTCGGGAGACATGGATTCAGTCCTTGAGTTTGGAAGATCCCCTGGAGAAGGGAAATGCTACCCACTCCAATATTCTGGCCTGGAGATTTCTGCAGACTGTATCGCAAAGTCAGACATGATTGAGCGACTTTCACTATCATATATCTATTAAATCAAAATGGTTTTCTTCTGTGGTAGTTCAGTTCAGTTCAGTCATTTAGCTGTGTCCGACTCTTTGTGACCCCATGAATTGCAACACTTCAGGCTTCCCTGTTCATCACCAACTCCAGGAGTTCACCCAAACCCATTTCCATTGAGTTGATGATGCCATTCAACCATCTCATCCTCTGTCATCCCCTTCTACTGTCCTCAATCCCAGCATCAGGGCCTTTTCAAATGAGTCAGCTCTTCGTATCAAGTGGCCAAAATGTTGGAGTTTCAATTTCAGCATCAGTCCTTCCAATGGATATTTAGGACTGATTTCCTTTAGGATGGACTGGTTGGATCTCCTTGCAGTCCAAGGGGCTCTCAAGAGCTTTCTCAAACACCATAGTTCAAAAGCTTCAGTTCTTCGGAGTTCAGCTTTCTTTATAGTCTAAAACTCACATCCATACATAACTACTGGATAAACCATAGCCTTGACTAGACTGACCTTTGTTGACAAAGTAATGTCTCTGCTTTTCAATATGCTTTCTAGGTTAGTCATTACTTTCCTCCCAAGGAGTAGGTGTCTTTGAATTTCATGGCTGCAATCACCATCTGCAGTGGTTTTGGAGCCCAGAAAAATAAATCCTGCCATTGCTTTCACTGTTTTCCCATATATTTGCCATGAAGTGGTGGGACTGGATACCATGATCTTAGTTTTCTGAATGTTGAGCTATTTTTTTAAAATATAAATTTATTTATTTTAATTGGAGGTTAATTACTTTAAAATATTTTATTGTTTTTGCCATACATCACAAGACAACTTTTTCATTCTCCACTTTCACTTTCATCAAGAGGCTCTTTAAGTACTCTTCACTTTCTGTCATAAGGGTGGTGTCATCTACATATCTGAGATTATTGATATTTCTCCAAGCAATCTTTATTCCAGCCTGTGCTTCCTCCAGGCCAGCATTTCTCACTATGTACTCTGTATATAAGTTAAATAAGCAAGATGACAATATACAGCCTTGATGTATCCTTTATCCTATTTGGAACCAGTCTGTTGTTCCATATCTAGTTCTAAGTGTTGCTTCCTTACCTGCATACAGGTTTCTCAAGAGGCAAGTCAGGTGATAGTCCCATCTCTTTCAAAATTTTTCAGTTTATCGTAATCCACACAGTCAAAGGCTTTGGCATAGTCAATAAAGCAGAAATAGATTTTTTTTTTTCCTGGAACTCTCTTGCTTTTTCAACGATCCATCGGATGTTGGCAATTTGATCTCTGGTTCATATACTAACAAAGTTATAAGTCTTCTGTGCTATGTTGGGACCAATTCTCTGAGAAACATTTTTATTATTTGCATGTTATTTTTAAAATTTATTTTAAATTGTGTGATGTAGAATAGAAAAGTAAACAGGATGAAACTTTTGAAGTTGGAGTTTTTTTTTTTTACAGACAGGAAATTAAACTCTTAGCATAAAGATTACATGGGATAGAATATTTTGTTTGACATTATTTTTCTTAATTTCCACAGGAAAAAAATAGTGAAATGAATCATAATAAATTTTACTTCTTTTTAAATCCAAGGCTAATAAGTAACCTAACCATAAAGTCTTAATTAATGCATGTGTTAAAATATTATTTTCTTTTTATTGTAATGATTACCATCAGTGTATAAAATGTGACAACCATAGTCATAACAATAGGAAAACACAAGAAACAAAATCAATTTGGGAAACAAGTTTAGGTTATTGCAGTCACTCCCCACTTGTCACAACTCGTGATACTTTATTGGAAAATATATTACAGCATTGCCCTGGTACAATTAATATTAATGAAAATTAAAAGAAGCCAGATAATATGAAAGGATTTTCTATACAAAGAAAGTAAGCAAGCTTGTAAAAATTGTCAGAAAGAGAAGAGATAGGACTTTTAGATTTTATAGCAGTAATTATTTTACTGAGTTTTCAAAATGTCTTTGTCAAAAGTTGAGACATGCACTTTGTAATTTTAAATGGAATTGGCTTTTAAGAATAAGATCTGCCATTAAGGTTAAAAATAATAATATTGGGATATCAGAGTAAGTAATTATCTGTGCAAAAGCTGTGGAAATGCCTTCCAGCTATTCTGTCAGCCTGTGGTAACAATAGGAGGCCATCAGGAAGAAGTTTAAATCTTAAATCTTGACCTTCTGTTGTTTAAGAGACACTTTTTTCCAAGATTATATACCTGTGACTTTTTAAAACCTATAAATACCCAAACAACATGACATTTTTTCTAAGATCTGTGTAGATGAAATTTCACCACTATCTTTTCCTCTTTACTTTAAAAACATTCCTTTTGCAACACTGAGAATAGAATCACACAAATGACTCAGGAAAAGTGTTTCCTCTACCCACACTGTTTTGAGAAAGGTGGTACTATCTGGAGTCAAGGTAATAGAGAAGATCAATGAAAGTAAGTTGTATCCATATATTATCCTGAAGGTGTATTTTCTACCACCAATAGAAAAAGGACACCTTTACTTTTGCTTGAATTAGCAAATAATTATGTCTGTAATTCTAATATTCTAAAGAAGTAGTGATGGTTGATATTCTTAGGTTACACAGTAAAAATCCAAGTGTATTTCAAAATGTGGCATTCCATACATTATATTTGATATTCTCTTGAGACCCTTTATCAGATAGAATTTGAGATCTTTTCAAACATTTATAATACATGCAGTATTATATGCTGTTAAGTTGTAAAGCCAAAACCTTCACCCCATCTACAGGTGGTCTTGGTCCTCTCAGCTTCAATGAATATGATCCCTCATTAGCAAACTGAAATTAATTAATACTACCTTATTGATTTTCTAGTGGTTTTGTATGAATAACATATCATAAAATTATGTAATATAAAATTATAAAATGTGCAAATATGTTTAATGAATATTATAATGCTGTGAAAAATATTAGGTTATTTCACAGCTTGAATCAGTTTATCCCCATAGTTTAAATGCTTTCATGGCATTATAAAGTTTGCATCATTCTGCTCCTTGCAGTTTACTTAAGCAGTTTATCATGGAATTATTTTTCTATCAGTCCTCAAAGTTTCTCTTTTATTATTTTTTACTGTTGAAGAATATGGCAGAATATATTGTATTTAGGCAACTCTTTACCTTATTGTTACCATGAATGCTGAAGTTAACATCTCATTATTAAGTGAAGGTTAAATATGGACATCACCAGATGGCCAATACCAAAATCAGATTGATTATATTCTTTGCAGCCAAAGATGGAGAAGCTCTATACAGTCAGCAAAAATAAGACTGGAAGCTGACTGTGGCTCAGAACATGAACTCCTTATTGCTAAAATCAGACTTAAACTTAAGAAAGTGGGGGGAAACCACTAGACCATTCATTAATGACCTAAATCAAATCCCTTGTGATTATATAGTTGAAGTGAGAAATAGATTTAAGGGACTAGATATGATAGACAGAGTACCTGAGAACTATGGATGGAGGTTCATGACATTATACAGGAGATAGAGATCAAGACCATCCCAAAGAAAAATAAATGCAAAAAAGAAAAATGGCTGTCTGGGGAGGCCTTACAAAGAGCTGTGAAAAGAAGAGAAATTAAAAGTAAAGGAGAAAAGTAAAGATATAAGCATCTGAATGCAGAGTTCCAAAGAATAGCAAGGAGAGATAAGAAAGCCTTTCTTAGCGATCAATGCAAATTAATAGAAGAAAAAAAAAAATGGGAAAGACTAGAGATCTCGTCAGTAAAATTAGAGATATCAAGGGAACAGTTCATGCAAATTGGGCTCAATAAAGGACAGAAATGGCATGGACCTAAGAGAAGCAGAAGATATTAAGAAGAGGTGACAAGAATACACATAAGAACTGTACAAAAAGATCTTCATGACCCGGATAAACACGATGGTGTGATCACTAATCTAGAGCCAGACACCCTGGAATGTGAAGTCAAGTGAGCCTTAGAAAGCATCACTATGAACAAAGCTAGTGAGGTGATGGAATTCCAGCTGAGCTATTTCAAATCCTGAAAGATGATGCTGTGAAAGTACTGCACTCAGAATGCCAGCAAATTTGGAAAACTCAGCCATGGTCACAGGACTGGAAAAGGTCAGTTTTCATTCTAATCTCAAAGAAAGGCAATGCCAAAGAATGCTCAAGCTACTGCACAATTGCACTCATCTCACACTCTAGTAAAGTAATGCTCAAAATTCTCCAAGCTAGGCTTCAGAAATACGTGAACCATGAACTTCCAGATGTTCAAGCTGGTTTAAGAAAAGGCAGAGGAACCAGAGATCAAATTGCCAATATTGGCTGGATCATCAAAAAGCTATAAAGTTCCAGTAAAACCTATATTTCTGCTTTGTTAACTATGCCAAAGCCTTTGACTGTGTGGATCACAATAAACTGTGGAAAATTCTGAAAGAGATGGGAATATCAGACCACCTGACCTTCCTCTTGAGAAACCTGTATGCAGATCAGGAAGCAACAGTTAGAACTGGACATGGAACAACAGACTGGTTCCAATTTGGGAAAGGAGTACGTCAAGGCTGCATATTTCCACCTGTTTATTTAACTTATATGCAGAGTACATCACAGGAAATCCTGGGCTGGAAGAAGCACAAGCTGGAATCAAGATTGTGGGAGAAATATCAGTAACCTCAAATATGCATATGACACCACCCTTATGGCAGAAAGTGAAGAACTGAAGAGCCTCTTGATGAAAGTGAAAGAGGACAGTGAAAAAGTTGTCTTAAAACTCAACATTCAAAAACTAAGATCATGGCATCTGGTCACGTCACTTCGTGGAAAATAGATGGAGAAACATTGGAAACAGTGTCTGAGTTTATTTTTTGAGGCTCCAAAATTACTGCAAATGGTGATTACATCTATGAAATTAAAAGACATTACTCCTTGGAAGGAAAGTTATGACCAATCTGGACAACATAGTAAAAAGCAGAGACATTACTTTGTCAACAAAAGTCCATCTAGTCAAGGCTATGGTTTTTCCAGTAATCATGTATGGATGAGTGTTGGACTATAAAGAAAGGTGAGCACCAAAGAATTGATGCAAGTGGTGTTGGAGAAGACTTTTGAGAGTCCCTTGGACCGCAAAGAGATGAAATCAGTCCATCCTAAAGAAGATCACTCCTGCACGTTCATTGGAAGGACTGATGTTGAAGCTGAAACTCCAATACTTTGGCCACCTGATGTGAAGAGCTGACTCATTTGAAAAGACCCTGATGCTGGCAAAGATTGAGTGCAGGAAGAAAAAGGGGCGATATGGTTGAGAGGATGAAATGGTTGGATGGCATTACTGACTCAATGGACATGAGTTTCAGTAAACTCTTGGAGTGGTGATGGACAGGGAGGCCTGGCGTGCTTGCTGGTTCATGGGGTCACAGAGTCAGACATGACTAAGTGACTGAACTGAACTGAACTGAATGACCATTTTTGAATTTAATAGATTATCTAAATTACCAATGTGGCTATTCCAATATAGATAGTCTCCAATAGCTATGAATATGTATTTCCACAATTACTGAAAATGTGACTATAAAATTTTTAAATATTTAATGATTTTATATGTAAATATGGTCTTGTTATAATATTTCATTGATAAGTAAAGTGCCTGAATAAAATTGCAGAAAACATAATAATTCAATAAATTATTACAAAATAAACAAACTATTTCCAACAACTCAGAGGATCCCCAGGAAACGGTTTCATCCAAACTTCACCCCTTTGTCATTTACCAAATTAAATTATATCTTGATAATTTGCACAATATTTTAGTCTGAAATACTTAAAAAGTTATTTAAATTGAGTGCAGAATATTTATTGTTTAGTTATAGGCTTCTTTTCTCCCTCAGTATGCTTGTGAGATGTACTAATATTTCTGCAAAATTACGGCACTGTTCTCTGTAATTGCTACATAATATTCTGTAGTATGACTGTACTACTCTTTGTGTATTCTATGCTTGAAATACATTTATATTCAAAAATTATTCCATGCAACCAATTTTTGTATATTGATCTTGTAACCAACAAGTTTGAATAAATCACCTATTAATTCTTAATATTTTACTATGGGTTATTTGTTATTATCACCTCAAATTAACTTGGCACCTTTGTTGAAAATCAGTTGAACATCTAAGTTTGAATCTACTCTGTATTCTGTTTTGTTTGATTAAAAACAAAATTATGTGCCTGTTTAATCTATATGCCTGTCTTTCATCAGCGTTTATTTCAATTACTCTAGCTTTATATCAAATCTTATAATCATATGGTATATATTTATCCATCATGTCCTTCTTCCTTGAGATCATTTGGTCTGCTCTAAGTCTTCAGTCTTTCCAAGCAATATTTGGGGCTTCCCTGGTAGCTCAGCTGGTAAAGAATCTGCCTGCAATGCAAGAGACCCTGGTTCTTCCTGGATTGGAAAGATCCCCTGGAGAAGGGAAAATCTACCCACTCCAGTATTGTGGCCTGAAGAATCCCATGGACTGTATAGACCATGGTGTCCCAAAGAGTCCGATACAACTGAGCAACTTTCACTTTCAAACAATATTTGAGGTAAGACTGTTAACTTCTTTTAAAAGGCTGGTGCAATATTTTAAAAACAACTTTATATGAGTTGTCCAGTAATTTCATAGGATTTTCATTGAATCTCTAGATCAGTTTGAAGGGATTTGCCTTCTACAAAATCTTATCTCTCCGAATCCATGAGAATAATATTGTTTATTAAATATTTTAGACTTCCATTTGCATTATTTTTGTTATTCAACTAATGTCTTGTGTAATTTCACTGTATTTACTCCCTAATAGAAAGAATAACAATTTATACCATAAATTGAGAGAGAGTACATGTATTTTTCAAGAATAATGAAATTGAAGAAGTTCATAGATAAGGCTTTAATAAAATTTCCAGTGCACTCCATAATTCAGAAGTCATTCAGATAATGACCTGATTAAGGAAATATTGCTTATGTTATGTGAGAAAAGGTTTTTTTTTTTTTTAATCAAATAGCTATAACATCCTCTAGTATGCACCTGTCAGAATTAGAAGAATATACAGGGGAATGAATTTTGAAAAAGAACATATGGGGTGTCAGAGTATAAAAATGTATATAACAGTTTATTTACTCTCAGAAGTCAGAATTTAATAACCTGGTAAGGTCACATTGTATTTGCTACTGGAATAGTTTGTTGGAGCATGGGAGAAAATGGAAATTCTCAAACTTTGTTAGAAAAAAGATGAGAAATTGTTTTTTAAAGCCCAGGAGATGAACTTTAAGCTGTAATGCCAAAAAATTTCCCAGATGACTATGCTTCCAGGGACAGCAGATATGGCCCTCTGTTTACTCCAGTGATAAGGATAATAGGAGGATTAACATCACTGAACATCATTGAAAACCTTGATGGTTTCTCCCCTCTCTGAGTAGGACTGATTGTAGAGGATGCTGTTATGAACTTGATTCCCAAGTGTTGAGGATATAGAGTCCTGGTGGTCTCAATTGACATGAAAATTTATGTCACCAACTAATAGAACATGGTCTCCAGGAATCCAGATAAGATGGCAATCTATTAATCACATAGTTGAACTTTTAAAATATGAAGAATTGGTAATGAGAGACTGATGTCGATTGTAGCAATGGAAAATTATAAATGAAAAATTATCTAAGTTATCTGTAACGTATATTCCAGACAAGAGCCAATTTTCAGTCAATATCCACTGTGATTAAAAACATAAAAATGTAATCCCCACATTTCCAGTAAAGACTGACAACTCATTATAACTAGTGATACTGAAAATGGTCCCCAAACTGTTTAATCAATCAATGACAACTTTATAGTCATAGTAATAAGTAACAGATAAGCACCAGGATGGATTGTAATCTAGTGTGATCAATCAATGACAACTTGCTTCAGTAAGCATACCAGACAAACTGGTTCAACCCTACACTTTAAACATCAGCCAAACTGGTAGACATTCCAGTGAACACACTTCTAAGACTAAATGTCAATATTCAGTCATATCCATGTCAGTATACACTTGTCTTAAGTCAATATTAACACACTTCTCAGATAATATAAATCATGATTTTAGACTGATATCAACCACCACTCTTGTTTGTAACTAATCAAGTACAATCAAATGCACAAATAATAAATAATTTAATAATAAAATGTCCCTAATTCATACATGGGATTAGCAATTTGCCCAGTGAATTCACATATGACCAGCTCTTCCCAGGTGGCTGAGTGGAAAATAATCCACCTGTCAATCCAGGAGAGGTGGGAGACATAGGTTCGATCCCTGGGATGGATGATCCCCTGGAGGAGGAAAGAAACCCTCCTCCAGTATTCTTGCCTAGAAAATTCCATGGACAGAGGAGCCTCAAGGGCTTCTCTATTTAACTAAGCCATAAATCCAACTTCATAATTTTATGTATTGATACATGCTCTTATTCCTTGACAGTTCTGGATATTCCCTCACATTTATATTGGAAAGTCTTATTTGGTGTCATTTCATTGTACTCACAGACAGATTCAAATTAAATATGTTCTCCAGTCTCTTGTACTCAAATTCTTTTTGTGTAATAAATTTACTGCTGCAATTGTCTTAAACATAAGGTTGGATTTGTTTTACTAGGTTCTTAGTGCTGAATATTTTATGCTACGTGTGTGTGCATGATATGTGCCCAGCCGTATCTGACTCTTTGTGACTTGATGGATCATAGCCAGCTAGGCTCCTGTGTTCATGGGACTCTCCAAGAACCTCCATGAAACCATGCCCTTCTCCAGGGAATCTTCCAAATGCAGGGATTGAACCCAGGTCTCTTGCATCTCCTGCATTGGTAGCCAAGTTCTTTAATACTAGTGCCACCTGGGAAGCCCGTGTTAATTGAAGATAGCATAATAAAAATACTAATTTTTATTTATTTATTTATTTATTACTTTGTAAGTCTGAGTGAACTCCGGGAGTTGATGATGGACAGGGAGGCCTGGCGTGCTGCGATTCATGGGGTTGCAAAGTGTCAGACACAACTGAGATACTGAACTGAACTGAAGAAGATTTAGGGAAAACATAAGGGAGGATACAGTAAGATGGTTACTAAGAAGAGCAGTTAACACTAACACCTTTAAAAGAACAATATGCGAAGAGAACATGTGACAAAAATTGTAGAGATTTTAGGAGTAAGATAGTCCTTGTTTACCTACCAGAGAAGAGGTAACGATATATGACTCTCTTCACTCTTCCCACCTTCTGATCATCAGCCTGTAGCAAGTTAATGACTGACTGATGTGGTCAGTGTCTCATCCTCCAGGTTAGAGAGCAAAATATTGAAAGACAGAGGGTGTTGCGTGTGTGTGTGTGTGTGTGTGTGTGTGTGTGTGTGTGCATGTGCATGTACATGCACTTTACAAAGCTCTTTATGGTACATATTGAAATGGAAATAGTGACTACAATTGAAGCTGAGAAGAAAAGATAGACTTGTAAAAGGTAATTTTCAAATGTTTCCCTCAATAGTCTCTATGGCATTGTACAGTGCAGGCATGCTCAGTGGTGTTCGACTCTTTGAGATTCTATGGACTGTAGTCCACCAGGCTCCTCTGTCCATGAGGTTTTTCATGCAAGAGTACTGGAGTAGGGAGCCATTTCTTCCTCCAGGGGATATTTCTGACCCACAGATTGAACTCACATCTCCTTTTTTTACTGTATTGGCAGGAAGATTCTTTACCACTGAGCTACCTGGGAAGCCCCATGACATTGTATACCTTAAATTTTATAAGAGAAATTAAAGTTTTATAATATTTTAATATGAATATCATTTTTAAAACAATTGTGCATAGTGGTACTAAATTAATGTATTAACTGTTATCCTGTTTCCCAGTGAGGAAAGCTAGAGAATTATTTAATTCATAAAATTAAAAGTAAAGCTTCTTTATTCTAAAGACTTAAGTAAAAATGCCTTTAAATAGGATAGAGAAAAGTTTCATATACATTATCTAAACTGTTATTTCCAAAACTGTTATTTAAAAAAAGAAAGAAAAAGAGGAATTTACTGCCTTTGTATGTTTTAAGACTGCTTGAATGGAAAGTAAATTTATAATTTCACTATTTATATTTTTAGTAGAACATGCACATTGAAGAAACTCAGTAGAAATGGAAGCTATAAAAATCTGTCTTTACATCAAATAATTATATTACTGACATTTGCCAGAATCTGACATTCCTAGCTCTCTGAAATAATTATTGTTCTAAGCACGTTATTTTCAGCAGTGACATCAACAGAGAAAAAATTGCATCTTTTTTTTTACAGAATCTTAGAATTTCATTACTTCTCCCAAAGCAGAAACAGTAATACTATCTCACATTCTTGCAAGCTTATTTTTATCACAGTATGACAAGTACATTTGTTTCAAAGTTGTTTACCCAGCAATAACATTTTTTCCTACAACATTACCAAAAATCATGCCAACTTTTAAACTACTTTTTAGGCCACTGCATAAGATAGGTGTTTATAACCAGAAGAAAGATAATTGGGTTTGTATATAGCTTATTCAATGTAATTCACAAGGAAAATAGTCAGTTCTATGAACAAAAGCTTTTATAGAGCTATGTTATTTAATATACATCAACAGTTCTCAGCTTTATAAAACTCGAAATGGTGATAGTGGCTATATAATTGGTATTACTTGTGCTGTACTCCCAATCTATACTCTAGCACCTGGGTAGAAAATAAATAAATACAGGCTTAATGAGTCATATATAACTTGTATGTTATAAACATGTAGTTAATTTAGACATTGAGATCATAAAAGCTTCAAACTGCAACCACATTTTTCAATAAAAATATAACATATATCTTACTATGTTCAAAAAGTATCAGGTTGGAATCAAAGTAAGATATAAGTTCTAGTTCAATATATTGGTTTGCTGAATTTTAAATATTCATAAAATATAGATGAACACTTTCAGAAAGATATTTTGATTCATTTTCAGTGAGTATATTAGTAGTAAAATATAAAAATCATTGTATTGTATATTATTTGACATGAATCCTTGAAAAACTATCAAATAACAATGAACATGAAAATATTATACTTAAATATGATAAAATGTAATATGACTATTTTTCATATTATTATTTAACATATGTGAGTGTTTAAATATATATATACACATTCATATATGTATATGTGCATATAACCATATACATTATTTACCAAAGATGTTTTAGATATGTTACATACTAACCTCTTTATCAGAAGCATGCTTTATTTAGCAAATAGCATTAGCATTTATGAAACTATTTTTCCTCATTGTAATAGTAAAACAGTAAATTATGATTTATATATTTATATACCTAAATAACATACTTATGACTACTTTTTATAATTTGCATGTTAGCTCTACAATATTATCAATGATATTGACAAAGTCATTCATAAGTTCCACAATTCCCACTTGGAAGTCATTGAGGAGAATATGTAGAATTAAATAACCCTGTAGGGTAGATTCTTTTCTAATATAAAATACATTACAGATTTTGTGAATTTCAAACAAAGAGAGGGACTATAAGGGACTGGATATAAGAAAATTTAACTTTCAGAAAAATGCTACATTCAAATAAAAGTTTTGTTTAAACCCTGAAAATAAATACACAGATTTGATAATCTCAAGATAAAAATGTTCTAGTCCTCATTCATTTTTTGCTGTGCTACATAAAAAGAAAGTTTATTTGCTAAAAATAAGCCTGAGAGCAATGCAGGTTTTGCAGAATGTAAAGGTTATGTGACTATAACCAGCCTATGTGACTATATATATCTAAGGTTTAGGCACCAAATAATTGATATTTTGAACTGTGGTGTTGGAGAAGATTCTTGAGTGTTCTTGGACTGCAAGGAGATCTAACCAGTCCATCCTAAAGTAAACCAGTCCTGAATATTCATTGGAAGTACTGATGCTGAAGTTGAAACACCAATGTTTTGGCCACCTGATGCTAAGAACTGACTCATTTGAAAAGACCCTGGTGCTGGGAAACATTGCAGGCAGTAGGAGCAGGGGATGACAGAGGATGAGATGGTTGGATGGCATTACCAACTCAATGGCCATAAGTTTCAGTAAGCTCTGGGAGTTGGTGATGGACAAGGAAGCGTGGCGTGCTGCTGTCCATGGATCACAAAGAGTCAGACAGGACTGAGCGACTAAACTGAACAAATTAGAGGTTTCAACATATGTAAGTAGATAGCCCAATAGGTAAAATAACAGCAAATGTGAAGAAAAAACAAACAAACAAAGAAACAAAGCAGAATGATTGACCTCAGTTTTCTGAGTGGAAAAGACTCAAAGGAAGACAAGATCCATGCTACTGCTGAGGAAATGAGGATGAGGTAAAATTAAAATAGGCATAAATTCATTTTCAGTTCAGTTCAGTTCAGTCATTCAGTCGTGTCTGACTCTTTGCGATCCCATGAATTGTAGCATGCCACGGCTCCCTGTCCATCACCAACTCCTGGAGTTAACTCAGACTCAAGTCCATCGAGTCAGTGATGCCATCCAGCCATCTCATCCTCTGTCATGCCCTTCTCCTCCTGCCCCCAATCCCTCACAACATCAGAGTCTTTTCCAATGAGTCAACTCTTCACATGAAGTAGCCAAAGTGCTGGAGTTTAAGCTTTAGCATCGTTCCTTCCAAACAAATCCCAGGGCTGAGCTCCTTCAAAATGGACTGGTTGGATCTCCTTGCATTCCAAGGAACTCTCAAGAGTCTTTTCCAAAACCACAGTTCAAAAGCATCAATTCTTCAGTGCTCAGCTTTCTTCACAGCCCAACTCTCACATTGATATATGACTACTGGAAAAACTATAGCTTTGACTAGACAGACCTTTATTGGCAAAGTAATGTCTCTGCTTTTGAATATGCTATCTAGGTTGGTCATAACTTTTCTTCCAAAGAGTAAGCATCTTTAATTTCATGGCTGCAGTCACCATCGGCAGTGATTTTGGAGCCTCCCAAAATCTGAAACTGTTTCCAGTGTTTCCCATCTATTTGCCAGGAAGTGATGGGGCCAGATGCCATGATTTTCTTTTTATGAATGTTAAGCTTTAAGCCAGCTTTTTCACTCTCCTCTTTTACATTTATCAAGAGGCTTTTTAGTTCCTCTTCACTTTCTGCCGTAAGGGTGGTGTCATCTGCATATCAGAGGTTGTTGATATTTCTCCTGTCTATCTTGATTCCAGCTTGTGCTTCCTCCATCCCAGCATTTCTCATGATGTACTCTGCATATAAGTTAAATAAGCAGGGTGACATTATACAGCTTTGACGTATTCCTTTTCCTATTTGGAACCAGTCTGTTGTTCCATGTCCAGTTCTAACTGTTGCTTCCTGACCTGCATATAGGCTTCTTAAGTGGAAGGTCAGATGGTCAGAATTTTCCACAGTTTATTGTGATCCACACAGTCAAAGGCTTTGGCATAGTCAATAAAGCAGAAATAGATGCTTTTTCTGGAATTCTCTTGCTTTTTCCATGACCCTGCAGATGCTGGCAATTAGATCACTCACTCCTCTGCCTTTTCTAAAACCAGCTTGAACATCTGGAAGTTCAGGTTCACGTATTGCTGAAGCCTTTCTTGGAGAATTTTGAGCATTACTTTACTAGTGTGTGAGATGAGTGCAATTGTGCAGTAGTTTGAGCATTCTTTGGCATTGCCTTTCTTTGGGATTAGAATGAAAACTGATCTTTTCCAGTCCTGTGGCCACTGCTGAAGTTTCCAAATTTGCTAACATATTGAGTGCAGCACTTTCACAGCATCATCTTTCAGGATACAAAAAGTTCAACTGAAATTTCATCACCTCCACTAGCTTTGTTCATAGTGATGCTTTTTAAGGCCCACTTGACTTCACATTCCAGGATGTTTGGCTCTAGGTGAGTGATCATACCATCGTGTTTATCTGGGTCATGAAGATCTTTTTTGTAGTTCTTCTGTGTATTCTTGCCCCCTCTTCTTAATATCTTCTGCTTCTGTTAGGTCAATACAATTTCTTTCCTTTATTGAGCCCATCTTTACGTGAAATGTTCCCTTGGTATCTCTAATTTTCTTGAAGATATCTCTCTAGTCTTTCCCATTCTGTTATTTTCCTATATTTCTTTGCATTGATTGCTGAAGAAGGCTTTCTTATCTCTTCTTGCTATTCTTTGAAACTCTGTATTCAGATGCTTATATCTTTCCTTTTCTCCTTTGCTTTTCACTTCTCTTCTTTTCACGGCTATGTAAGTCCTCCTCAGACAGCCATTCTGCTTTTATGCATTTCTTTTCCATGGTGATGGTCTTGATCCCTCTCTTCTGTACAATGCCATGAACCTCAGTCCATAGTTCATCAGGCACTCTATCTATCAGATCTATGCCCTTAAAGGATGCCAAAGGATCAAGGTGAATACAGAATTTATCTACAGTCACAGATTCACTTAGCATGATGGATAGACTTGGGACAGAGAGGGAGGTAACAATTTAAAAGTCACCTGGTGGTTCAGTGGTAATGAATCCACTTGCCAATGCAGGAAATATGGGTTCAATTCTTGTACTGGGAAAATCCCCTGAAGAAGTAAATGGCAACCCACTCCAGTGTTCTTGCCTGGAAAATCCCATGGACAGAGTAACCTGCCAGATTACACTCCATGAGGTCACAAAGTGACTAAACAACAAGCAAGACATTCAGACAATGTAGTAGATAGTCAAATAAAGGAGTAAAGGGAATGTGTTACCCATTCAGTCTTGTCTGACTCTTTGCAACCACATGGAGTGTAGTCCACCAGGCTCCTCTGTCCATGGGATATTTCAGGCAAGAATACTGGATTGAGTTGCTATATCCTTCCCCAAGGGGATCTTCTTGACCCAGGGATCAAATCAGAATCTTCTGCATTGCAGACAAACTTGCCACCTGAGCCACCAGGGAAGCTTCAAATAAAGGAGTAGGTGATATATACAAACTGCCTAAAATGTGAGTCTTGTTTGTTTTTGTTTGTTTGTTTTGTTTTACTTAAGGTGGAAGAGAAATGCTTGGGCTTAGATTCCAGAAGAGTTAGGTACTGAATGCAAAAAGAATTGGAATAAATTGTTATTTTTTTAATGCTAATATTAATAACAATAAAAAGAGTTCCAGATGGCACAATGAAAAGTTTTGCAAAGGGAATTAATGTAGAATTGAGTTCAGTTCAGTCATTCATTCATGTCCAACTCTTTGTAATCCCAAGGACTACAAAACACCAGGATTCCCTGTGCACCACGAACACCCAGAGCTTACTCAAACTCATGTCCATAGAGTTGATGATGACAGCCAACCATTTTACCCTCTGTCGTCCTCTTCTCTTGCCTTCAATCTTTCCCAGCATCAGGGTTTTTTCAAAAATGTCACTTTGCATCAGGTTGCCAAAGTATTAGAGTTTCAACTTCAGCATCAGTACTTCCAATGAATATTCAGGACTGATTTCCTTTAGGATGGAATAATTTTGACCTCCTTGCAGTCCAAGGAACTCTCAAGAGTCTTCTTAACATCACAGTTCAAAAACATCAATTCTTCAGAGCTCAGCTTTCTTTAGAGTCCAACTCTCACATCCACGCATGACTACTGGCAAAACCATAGTTTTGACTAGATGGATCTTTGTTGGCAAACTAATGTCTGTACTTTTTTATATCCTGTCCAGTTTGGTCATAGATTGTCTTCCAAGGATCAAGCATATTTTAATATCATGGCTTCAGTCACCATCTGCAGTGATTTTGGAGCCCCCTCAAAATAAAGTCAGCCACTGTTTCCATTGTTTCATAATCTATTTGCCATGAAGTGATGGGATCAGATGTCATGATCTTACTTTTCTGAATGTTGAGTTTTAAGACAACTTTTAACTCTCTTCTTTCACTTTCGTAAATAGGCTCTTTAGATGTTAGATCTCTGCCATAAGGGTGGTGTCATCTGCATATCTGAGCTTATTGATATTTTTCCAGCAATTGATTCCAGCTTCTGCTTCATCCAGCCTGCCATTTCACATGGTTTATATTGCATATAAGTTAAATAAGCAGGGTGACAATATACAACCTTGAGGTACTCCTTTCCTATTTTGGAACCGGTAAGTTGTTCCATGTTGCTTTCTGACCTGAATAAGATTTCTCAGGAGGCAGGTAATGTGGTCTGGTGTTACCATCCCTTTAAGAATTTTCCACAGTTTGTTGTGATCTACACAGTCAAAGGCCTTGGTGTAGTCAATAAAGCAGAAGTAGATGTTTTTCTGGAACTGTCTTGCTTTTCAGGGATCCAGCAGATGTCAACAACTTGATCTCTGGTTCCTTTGCCTTTTCTAAAACCAGCTTGAATATCTGGAATTTCATGGTAAACGTTTTGCTGAAGCCTGGCTTGGAGAATTTTGAGCATTACTTTACTAGCATGTGATGAGTGAAATTGTGTAGTAGTTTGAGCATTCTTTGGCATTGCCTTTCTTTAGGATTGAAATGAAAACTGACCTTTCTAATCCTGTGGCCACTGCTGAGTTTTCCAAATTTGCTGGCATATTGATTACGCCACTTTGACAGCATCATCTTATAGCATTTGAAATATCTCAGTTGGAATTCCATCACCTCCACTAGCTTTGTTCTTAGTCATGTTTCCTAAGACCCACTTGACTTCACATTCCAGGATGTCTGGCTCTAGGTGAGTGATCATACCATTGTGGTTATCTGGGTCATAAGTATCTTTTTTTTTTTTTTTTTAATATAGTTCTTCTGTGTATTCTTGCCACCTCTTCTTAATATCTTCTGCTTCTGTTAGATCCATACCATTTCTGTCCTTTATTGTGCCCATCTTTGCATGAAATATTCCCTTGGTATCTCTAATTTTCTTGAAGAGGTCTCTAATCTTTACCATTCTATTGTTTTCCTCTGTTTCTTTGGGCTGATCACTGAGGAAGGCTTTCCCACCTCTTTGCTATTCTTTGGAACTCTGAATTCAAATGGGTGTAATCTTTCCTTTTACATTGCCTTTCACTTATCTTCTTTTCTCAGCTGTTTGTAAGATCTCCTAAGACAAACATTTTGCCTTTTGCTTTCTTTTTCTTGAGGATCTTCTTTATCTCTGCCTCCTGTACAATGTCATGAACCTCCATCCATAGTTCTTCAGGTAATCTATCAGATCTAGTCCTTTGAATCTATTTCTCACTTCCACTGTATAGTTGTAAGGGATTTGATTTACATTATACCTGAATCATATAGTGATTTTCCCTTCTTTCTTCAATTTCAGTCTGAATTTGGCTATAAGGAGTTCATGATCTGAGGCATAGTCACTTCCTGTCTCATCGTTGCTGACTCTATAGTGTTTCTCCATCTGTGGTTGCAAAGAATATAATCAATCTGACTTTGGTATTGACCATCTCTTGATGTCCATGTATAGAGTCTTCTCTTGTGTCTTTGGAGGATATTTGCTATAACAAGTGAAGTTTCCTGACAAAACTGTTAGCCTTGAACTGGCTTTGTTTTGTACTCCAATGCCAAATTTGCCTATTACTCTGGGTATCTCTTGACTTATAGTTTTGCATTCTAGTCCTCTATATTGAAAAGGACATCTGTTTTTAGTGTTAGTTCTAGAAGGTCTTGTAGGTCTTCATAGGACCATTCAACTTCAGCTTCTTCAGCATATTGGATGCAGCATAGACTTGGATTACTGTGATACTGAATGCTTTGTTTTAGAAATGAAGAGAGATCATTCTGCCGTTTTTGAGACTGCATCCAAGTACAGCATTTCAGACTCTTTTGTTGACTATGATGGATACTCCATTTCATATAAGGAATTCTTGCCCACTGTCGTAGATATAATGGTCATCTGATTTGAATTCACCCATTCCAGTCCATTTTAGTTCACTGTTCCCTAAAATGTTGATGTTCACTCTTGTCATCTCTTCCTTGACCACTTCAAATTTGCCTTGATTCATGGATCTAACATTACAGATTCCTATGTAATATTCATTGGAAGGACTGATGTTGAAGCTGAAACTCCAGTACTGTGGCCACCTGATGCGAAGAGCTAACTCATTTGAAAAGACCCTGATGCTGGGAAAGATTGAGGGCAGGAGGAGAAGGGGATGACAGAGGATGAGATGATTTGATGGCATCACAGACTCAATGGATGTGAGTCTGAGTAAACTCTGGGAGTTGGTGAAGGACAGAGATGCCTGGCATGCTGCAGTCAATGGGATCACAAAAAGTCAGACACGACTGAGCAACTGAACTGAACTGAACTGATGCAATATTGCTGTTTACAGCATTGGATTTTATTTCCATCACCAGTCACATCCACAATTGGGTGTTGCTGTCACTTTGGCTCCTTCTCTTCATTCTTTCTGGAGTTATTTCCCCACTGATCTCCAGTAGCATATTGAGCAGCATCAACTTCGGGAGTTCATCTTTCAGTGTCTTATCTATTTGCCTTTTCATACTGTTCATGGGGTTCTCAAGGCAAGAATAAAGGAGTAGTTTGCCATTCCCTTCTCCAGTGGACCACGTTTTGTCAGAACTCTACACAATGACCCGTCCATCTTGGGTAGTCCTACAGGGCTTGCTCATAGTTTGTTTGAGTTAGATAAGTCTGTGGTCCATGTGATCAGATTGGTTACTTTTCTGTGATTGTGGTTCTCATTCTGTCTGCCCTCTGATGGAGAAGGATTAGAGGCTTATGGAAGCTTCCCCTGATGGGAGAGACTGACTGAGGGAGAAACTGGGTCTTGTTCTGATGGGCAGGGCCAAGATCAGTAAATCTTTAATCCAATTTTATGTAGATGAGTGGGGCTGTGTTCCCTCCTTGTTGCTTGACCTGAGGCCAAACTATGGTGGAGGTGATGAAGATAATGGCAATTTTGTTCAGTTCAGTTCAGTTGCTCAGTCCTAGCCTACTCTTTGTGATCCCATTAATTTAGGCACGCCAGGCCTCCCTGTTCATCACCAACTCCTGGAGTTCACTCAAACTCACATCCATTGAGTTGGTGATGCCATCTCATCCTCGGTCGTCCCCTTCTCCTCCTGCCCCCAACCCCTCCCAGCATCACAGTCTTTTCCAATGAGTCAACTCTTCCCATGAGATGGCCAAAGTACTGGAGTTTCAGCTTTAGCATCATTCCTTCCAAAGAACACCCAGGACTGATCTCCTTCAGAATGGACTGGTTGGATCTCCTTGCAGTCCAAGAGACTCTCAAGAGTCTTCTCCAACACCAGAGTTCAAAAGCATCAATTCTTCAGCACTCAGCTTTTTTTACAATCCAACTCTCACATCCATATATGACCACTGGAAAAACCATAGCTTGAGTACATGGACATTTGTTGGCAAAGTATTGTCTCTGCTTTTGAATATGCTATCTAGGTTGGTCATAACTTTTCTTCCAGTGAGTAAACCTCTTTTAATTTGATGGCTGTAGTCACCATCTGATTAAGAAGAGGTGGCAAGAATACACAGAAGAATTAAAGTAAAAGGTCTTAATGACCAAGATAACCATGATGGTTATCTTGGTGGTTACTCACCTAAAGCCAGACATTCTGGGTTGTGAAGTCAAGTGGGACTCAGGAAGCATTACTATGAACAAAGCTAGTGGAGGTGATGGAATCAAAGCTGAACTATTTCAAATCCTAAAAGATAATGCTGTGAAAGTGCTGCACTCAGTATGCTAGCAAATTTGGAAAAGCCAGTGATGGCCACAGGCTTGGAGAAAGTCAGTTTTCATCTCAGTCTCAAAGAAGAGCAATGTTAAAGACTGTTCAAACTACTGCACAATTGCACTGATTTCATATGCTACCAAGGTAATGCTCAAAATACTTCAAGCTAAGCTTCAACACTGTGTGAACTAAGAACTTCCATATGTTCAAGCTGGATTTAGAAAAGGCAGAGTGGGAAGTGGCCCCAACATGGCAGAGGAATAGGATGGGAAGACCACTTTCTCTCCTACAAATTCTTCAAAAAATAATTTGAATGTTGACCAACTTCCACAGAACAACTGAATGCTGGAGGAGGGCACCACTCCCAGAAAGGCAGCTCATTCTCTTCAAAAGGTGGTAGGACAAAATATAAAAGATGAAAAGAGAGACAAAAGTTTAGAGAGAGAGACCTATCCTGGGAGTTGCGGGGGGTGGGGGTGGGGGAGGGGAGTGTAGTTACAAAGGAGGAGAAGTTTCCACACAGTAAGAAATCCTCTCACAGCTAGGTCTGTGGGGAGTTTGGAATCTCAGAGGTCAACATAACCAAGAGGAAAACAAAAACAAAAATCCACAGAATATATGCCTAACCACAACTGCCAGTGGAGAAGTAACCCAGAAGCTCACATATGCCACCGTCGAGTGGGAGCTGGGCAGGGAGGCACTGGCTGCATTGTCAGCCCTTAGGGTAAGGACCTGACCTGAATGCCCTGAGAACAATCTGAGGGAGCTAACGTGAGAGAGCAACCCAACCATTCAAAAAAAATAAATAAATAAAGGAACTTTCCCACAAAAGGCTCTAAAACTCAGCCTGGCACAGTCACAAGAATAAAGGCTAGTGGCTCCTGCAATCTTGACCTCAGAGACAGCATCTTCCACCAAACAGTGAGCAGGATAACAGTTGCTAACCACGTCTTCCTGGCATCCTGGATGGTTGACATCCACCAGCCTGAGATCAGCTCCCCAGAGGAGACACACAGCAATCCTGAGATGGTGCTTTCGCAGTATACCAGGGAAATGGAGTGGCCAGAACAGGGGAGGTGATTAAGATGCACGGCCCATCTGGAACAGCGTGGTTGCCAAGCAACTGGTTCCCTGAGCTGCTTGGACGTTGGAAGGCACAAAACTCATACTCAACTGGGTCTGTGCCCTAGTGGAGTACCCAAGAACCTAAGCTGCTTAGACCTGGGAAGTGCATGAAACGCAGGGTCCACTTTGGACAGTGACCTTGCAGGGCAACCTGGAGCCTGAGCAGCATAAATCCAAGAAGCACACACTGCCTTGGGATGTGGCAAACTCAGTGTTTTCCATACACTGTGATCACTCCCCACACATGCCAGTGATATCTGTCTGCAGTGTCCCTCCCTCCCCACAACACAACTGAACAAGTGAGCCTAAATTACATGAACACCTTCACCCTCTTCTGTCAGGGTGAAAATTAGGCACTGAAGAGACTTGCAAACAGAAAAAGCCAAAATAAACAAAGAAAAGGGAATCGCTCTGGAAGTGACAGGTGCAACATATTAGAACCCTGTAGTTAACAGTGACTATGCATTGAGGCTGCCCGTAGATCTTAAGAACAAGTACAAGCTGGAAGAAGGAACTATCTGAAACTGAACTAACACCACACTGCCCACAACAGCTCTAGAGAAATTCCTATATATAGCTTTACTATTATTACTTTTTAAACTTATTTTAAATTTTAAGTTCCCTATTATTCCTTTAATTTTCATTTTTAACCTACTATCACCTTGCAAAAAAAAAAAAACTATTTTTAAAGCAATTTTCAGATGTATATATATTTAATGTTTGTGATTGATTTTGTTTTGTATTTTTTAAATTGTATTTTTGAGAGTTTAACCTCTATTCCAGATTTTTAATCCTTGCTTTTTGTATTTGTTATCAATTTTGTACCTTTAAGAATACCTTCAGTATCCATTTTCACTTAGGGGTGTGATTACTGGCTTGATTGCTCTCTCCCATTTTTACTCTCCTTGTTCTCCCCCAGGTCACCTTTATCTCCTTCCTCCCCTTTCTCTTCTCTTAATTCTGTGAATCTTTCTGGGTATTCTGGGCTGTGGAGAACACTTAGGAACTGATTACTGACTAGAATGATCTCTCTTCTTTTAACTCCCCCTCTTCTCCTCCTGGTTACCTCTATCTCCCACTTCCCTCTTCTTTTTCTATGTAACTTTGGAAATCTCTCTGGGTGTCTCTTGCTGTGGATAATTATTTCACCATTAACCAGGTGTTTTATCATCTATGCTATATGTATGAAGTCTTCAGGCTACTGTAAGAGCAGGACTGAAAACCAGAGGCAGAAGCCTTAACTCCAAAATTTGAGAACATCATAGAACTCTTGATCCCAGGGAACATTAATACACGAGTTAATCTAAAAGTCTCCATACCTACACTGAAGTCAAACTCCTCCCAAGAGCTAACAAGTTCCAGTGCAAGACATGCCACACTAAGTCTCCAGTAAAGCAGGAACACAACCCTGAGCATTAAAAGACAGGCTACTCAGAGCCATGCCAAACACATGGATACCCCAAAACACAATAATGAACACTGCATTGCACTCCAGAGAGAAGAGATCCAGCTCCACTCACCAAAACACAGATGCAAACTTCTCCAACTAGGAAACCTTGACAAGTCACTAGTCCAACCCCACCCACAGAGAGCAGGCTCCACAATAGAGAGGAACTACGAACTTCCAGCCTACAGAAAGGGTACCCTAGACACAGCAATCTAAACAAAATGAAAAGGCAGGGAAACATTCAGAAGGTAAAGAATATGATAAATACCCACCAAACAAAAGAGGAGAAGATAGGGAGTCTACCTGAAAAACAATTCAGAATGGTGATAGTAAAGATGATCGAATATTGAAAACAAAATGTAGTTACAGATAAATAGACTGGAAACAAGGATTGAGGAGATGCAAGAAATGTTTAACAAAGATCTAGAAGAAATAAAGAAAAGTCGATTGATAATGAGTAATGTAATAACTGAGATCAAAAGCAGTCTGGAAGGAATCAACAGGAGAATAACTGAGGCAGAAGAGGGAATAAGTGAGGTGGAAGATGGAATGGTGGAAATAAATGAAGCAGATAGGAAAAAAAAAAAAAAAATGAGGACAATATCAGAGACCTCTGGAACAATGTTAAACATCCCAACATTCTAATTATAGAGGTCCCAGAAAAAGAAGACAAAAAGAAAGGGCATGAGAAAATACTTGAGGATATAATAGTTGAAAACTTTCATAAAATGGGGAAGAAAATACCACACAAGCCCAAGAAACTTAGAGAGTCTCAAACAGGGTAAACCCAAGGCAAAGCACCCCAAGACAAATTATAATCAAACTGACAAAGATCAAACACACAGAAAATATTAAAAGCAGCAAGGAAAAAGCAACAAATAACATACAAGGGGTTCCCCATAAGGATAACAGGTGATTTTTTTCAGTATAAACTCTACAGGCCAGAAGTGAGTGGCAGGACATACTTAGAGTGATGAAGAGAAAAACATACAACAAAGATTACTATACCCAGCAAAGATTTCATTCAGATATGAAGGAGAAATCAAAAGCTTTACAGACATGCAAAAGCTGAGACAATCCAGCACAACAAAAACAGCTCTTCAACAAATGGAAGCACAGAAAATGTTGATAAAATTGATCCTGAAACAACAATGTAAATGGCAATGGGATCATACTTATCAATAATTACCTTGAATGTAAAGGGTTGAATGTCCTACCCAAAAAAGAAAGACTGGCTGAATGGATAAAAAACAAGACCCCTATATATGCTGCCTATATAAAAACCTACCTTAAACCAAGGGACACCTACTGACTGAAAGTGAAGGGTTGGAAAAAGATATTTCATGCAAATAGAAACCAAAAGAAAGCAGGAGTAGTACTACTTATACCAGATAAAATAGACTTGGAATAAAGTCTGTGAAATGAGACAAGTAGGACACTACATAATGATCAAAGGATCAATCCAAGAAGAAGATATAATAATCACAAATATATATGCACCTAACATAGGAGCACCTATAATATGTAAGGCTAACATGTATGAAAGGAGAAATTAACAGTAACACAATAATAGTTGGAGATTTTAATACATCACTCACACCTAGGCATAGATCAACCAAACAGAAAATTAGCAAGGAAACACAAACTTTAAATGATACAGTGAACTGGTTATATCTAATCGATATCTACAAGACATTTCACCTCAAAATAATAAAGTTCCTCTTTTTCTCAAGTGCACATGAATCATTCTCAAGGATAGATCACATCCTGGGCCATAAATCTAGCTTTGCTAAATTCAAAAAAATTGAAATTATTTCAAGCATCTTTTATGATCACAATATGGTAAAGTTAGATGTCAACTACAGGAGAAAAGCTATTAAAAATTCAAAAATATGGACACTAAACACAATGCTTCTGAATAACCAACAGGTCACAAAAGAAATAAAAGGAAGTAAAAATATGGATAGAAAAAAATGAAAATGAAAACACAACAACCCAAAACCTATGGGATTAAGTAAAAGCAGTGCTAAGAGGAAGATTCATAGCAATACAAGGTTACCTCAAGAAACATTAATTAAATAACGTAACCTCACACATCAAGCAACCAGAAAAAGAAATGAAGAAGACCAAAGTTAATACAAGGGAAGAAATCATAAAAATCAGAGCAGGAATAAATGAAAAAGAAACAAAGTAGACTATAGCAAAAATCAACAAAGCTAAAATCTGGTTTTTTGAGAAGATAAATAAAACAGACCATTAGTCAGACCCATCAACAAAAAAGGGAAAATAATAAAGTCATCAAATTAGAAATGAAAATGGAGAAGTCACAACAGACAACACAGAAATAAAATGGATCATAAGAGACTACTATCAGCAATTATATGCCAATAAAATGGACAGCTTGGAAGAAATAGAAGAATTCTTAGAAAACTATAACCTTCCAAAACTGAACCAGGAAGAAATAAAAAATCTTAACAGACCAATTCCAAGCACAGAAATCTTCCAACAAACAAAAGCCCACCAGATGGCTTCACAGCTGAATTCTACCAAAAATTTAGAGAAGAGCTAATACCTATCCTACTCAAACTCTTCCAGAAAATTGCAGAGGAAGGTAAATTCCCAAACTCATTCTATGGGCTACCATCACCCAAACACCAAATTAACCTTAAAAGTCATCTAACCTTACCAAAATCAGACAAAGATGCTACAAAAAGAAAACTACAGGCCAATATCACTGATGAATATAGACATAAATATTTTCAACAAAACTGTAACAGACGGAATTCAACAACATATTAAAATCATATATCAGAATTCAACAACATATATCATGACCAAGCGGGCTTTATCCCAGAGATTCAGAGATTCTTCAGTATTCACAAATCAGTCAATGTGATACACCGTATTAATAAATTGAAAGATAAAACCATATGATTATCCCAATAGATGGAGAGAAAGCCTTTGATAAAGTTCCACACCTACTTATGATAAAAACTCTCCATAAAGCAGGCATAGAAGGAACATGCCTCAACATAATAAAAGCCATATACGATAAACCCACAGCAAGCCTTATCCTCAATGGTGAAAAATTGAAAGCATTTCCTCTCAAGTCAAGAACGAGACAAGGGTGCCCATTCTCTCCACTACTACTCAACATAGCTTTAGAAGTTTTAGCCACAGCAATGAGAGAAGGAAAAATAAAATAAAAGGAATCTAGATTGGAAAAGAAGAAGTAAAACTCTCACTTCAGACGATATGATCTTCTACATAGAAAGCCCTAGGACACCACCAGAAAATTACTAGAGCTACATAGTAAAGTTTGGGGATATAAAATTAATACAGATAAATCTCTTGCATTCCTATACACTATCAATGAGAAAGCAGAAAGAGAAATTAAGGAAAAATACCATTCACCATTGGAAAAAAAAAGAATAAAATATTTAGGTATAAATTTACTTAAAGAAACAAAAGACCTATATGTAGAAAACTATAAAACACTGAGGAAAGAAATCAAAGATGATACAAATAGATGGAGAAATATATCAAGTCCATGGATCAGAAGAATCAACACAGTGAAAATTAGTATACTACCCAAAGCAATCTGTTGATTCAATACAGTCCCTGTCAAGCTACCACAATTATTTTTCATAGAACTTAGACAAATAATTTCACAGTTTGCATAGAAACACACAAAAATACCTCTAATAGCCAAGGCAATCTTGAGAAAGAAGAATGGAACTGGAGGAATCAACCTGCCTGACTTCAGAGTATACTATAAAGCTACAGTCATCAAGACAGTATGGTACTGGCACAAGGACAGAAATATACATCAGTGGAACAAAATAGAAAGCCCAGAGATGAATCCACACACCTATTGACACTTCATATTTCACAAAGGAGGCAAAAATATGCAATGGAGAAAAGACAATCTCTTTAAAAAATGGTGCTGGGAAAACTGGTCAACCCTCTGTAAAAGAATGAAACTAGAACAAGTTCTAACACTACACACAAAACTAAACTCAAAATGGATTAAAGATTTAAATTTAAGACTTGAAAATATAAAACTCTTAGAGGAAAACATAGGTAAAACTCTCTCTGACATAAATCACAGCAAGATCTCCTATGACTCATCTCCCAGAATTAAAAAAAAAAAAAGCAAAAATAAACAAATGAGACCTAATTAAATTTAAAATATTTTGCACATTGAAGGGAACTACAAGCAAGGTGAAAAGACAGCCTTCAGAATAGGGGAAAATAATAACAAACAAAGCAGTTGACAAAGAATTAACTCAAAAATATACAAGCAGCTCATGTAACTCAATACCAGAAAAATAAACAATGCATTCAAAAAATGGACTAACAGACATTTCTCCAAAGACGACATACAGATGGCTAACAAACACATGAAAAGATGCTCAACATCACTCATTGTCAGAGAAATGCAAATCAAAACCACAATGAGGTACTATCTCATGCTGGTCAGAATAGCTGCTATCAAAAAGTCTACATGTACCCCAATGTTCTTCACAGCACTACTTATAATAGCCAGGACATGGAAGCAATCTAGATGTCCATCAGCAGATGAATGGATAAGAAAACCATGGTACATATACATAATGGTGTATTACTCAGCCATTAAAAAGAATACATTTGAATCAGTTCTAATAAGGTGGATGAAATGGGAGCATATTATGCAGAGTGAAGTAAGCCAGAAAGAAAAACACTAATATAGTATACTAACACACACATATATATGTGTGTGTGTGTGTGTGTGTGTGTGTATATATATATATATAAATGTAATTTAGAAACATGATAATGATAACCCTGTATGCAAGATAGCAAAAGAGACACAGATGTACAGAACAGTCTTTTTGACTTATGTGGGAGAGGGAGAGGGTGGTGTGATTTGGGAGAATGGCATTGAAACCTATATAATATCATGTATGAAATGAATTGCCAGTCCAGATTCGATGCATAATACTGGATGCTTGGGGCTGGTGCACTGGAATGACCCAGAGGGATGGTTCAGGGAGGAATGAGTGAGGGGGGTTCAGAATGGGGAACAGTTGTATACCTGCGGCAGATTCATGTTGATGTATGACAAAGCCAATAAAATACTGTAAAGTAATTACCCTCCAATTAAAATAAATAAATTTATATTTAAAATAAATAAATAAATATAAACGTACTTGGAGGTTTCAACAGATTATTTAAAGTAATATGTCTTTATTGTTTTCAAACTAGGATATCTAGAAGACAGTTTGTGCTCCTTTTAAAATAAATATATATAATAAATATAAAAAGTATATATATATATAAAATAAAACAGCAGCCATCCAAAAAAAAAAAAAAAGTCTACAAACAATAAATTCCAGAGAGGGTGTGAAGAAAAGGGAACCCTCTTACACTGTTGGTGGGAATGTAAACTAGTACAGCTACTATAGGGAACAGTGTGACGATTCCTTAAAAACAAAACAGAACAAAACAAAAACCTAGAAATGGAACTGACATGTTTCCCAGTAATCCCACTGCTGGGCATACACACCAAAGAAACCAGAATTGAAAGAAACACATGTACTTCAATGTTTACTGAAGCACTGTTTACAATAGTGAGGACATGAAAGCAACCTATATGTCTATCAGCAGAGAAATGGATAAGAAAGTTGTTTTACATATACACAGTGGAATATTATTCATCTTTTAAAAGAACTCATTTGAGTCAGTACTAATGAGTACAAATGATGAGTACTAATGAGCCTGTTATACAGAGTGAAGTAAGTCAGAAAGAAAAACACCAATACAATAATATTAACACATAGATATGGAATTTAGAGAGATGGTAATGATTACCCTATACACAAAACAGTAAAAGAGACACAGATATAAAGAACAGACTCTTGGACTTTGTGGGAGAAGGTGAGAATGGGATGATTTGAGAGAATAGCATTGAAACATCTATATTACTATATGTGAAACAGATGACTAATCTAAGTTTGATGCATGAAACTGGGCACTCAAAGCTGGTGCACTGGGACAACTCAGAGGGATAGGATGGAAGGGCAGTGGGAGGGGTGTGCAAGGCTGGGGTTTCATGTACCCCCTATGGCTGATTCATGTCAGTGTATGGCAAAAACCACCATAAAATTCCAAAGTAATAGCCTCCAATAAATATTTGTGTGTGTGTGTTTTTTTTTTAAGAAAAAGCAGAGGAAGCAAAGATCAAATTCCAACATTCACTGCATTATAGAGAAGGCAAAAGAATTCTAGATAAAAGCATCTACTTATGTTTCACTGACTATGCTAAAATCTTTGACTGTGTAGATTAGAACAACGGTGGAAAATCCTTAAAGAGATAGAAATACCATACCACCTTAGTTGTTTTCTGAGAAGCTTGTACACAGGTCAAGAAGCAACTGTTATAACTGGCATGGAACAATGGACTGGTTCAAAATTGGGATAGGAATACATGAGAGCTGTACATGGCAGTATATCATCACCCTGTTTATTTAACTGATGTGCAGATTTCATCATGTAAAATCCTGGACTGGATGAGCCACAAGCTGGAATCAAGATGGTTGGGAGAAATAGCAACCTCAGATATGCAGATGATAACACCTTAATGACAAAAAGCAAACAAGAATGAAAGAACCTCTTGATGAAGGTGAAAGAGGAGAGTGAAAAAGCTGACTTAAAACTCAACACTCAAAAAACTAAGATTATGACATCTGGACCCATCACTTCATGGTTAATAGATGGGGAAAAAATAGAAACAGTAACAGCTTTTATTTCCTTGGACTCCAAAATCACTGAAGATAGTGACAGCAGCCACAAAATTCAAAGATGCTTGCTTCTTGGAAGAAAAGCTATGACAAACCTAGACAGTGTATTAAAAAGCAAAGATGTTATTTTGCCAACAAAGGTCTGTATAGTCAAAGCTTTTTTTTTTTTTTTTTTCAGTAGTCATGTAGGGATATGAGAGTTGGGCCATAAAGAAGGATGAGCACTGAAGAAATGATTTTTTTTTTTTTAATTATGTTGCTGGAGAAGACTCTTCAGAGTCCCTTGGAAAGCAAAGAGATAAAAACTAGTCAATCTCAAAGGAAATTAAGCCTGAATATTCATCAGAAGGACTGATATTAAAGCTGAAGATCTAATAGTTTGGTAACATGATATAAAGAGCCAACTCATTGGAAAAGACCCTGATGCTAGGAAAGATTGAAGGCAGGCGTGGGGGGTGAGGTGGGGCAGAGGATGAGATATTTGGATGGCATCACTGAATCAATGGACGTGAGTTTGAGAAATTCCAGGAGATAATGAAGGGCAATGAAGCCTGGAGCCCTACAGTCCATGGTTCTGGAAAAAGTTTGGCATGACTTAGCAACTAAATAACCACAAGATTGTCTCCTATTGCATTTTTTTTTTTTACCCTCTCAGTTATTACTATACATCTTCTCTTAGAAGACTTGCAGGCTTATTTTTAAATGTAATTACTTTCTTTCATATTCTACATTCTAATTGTGTTATGCCATTTTCTAATCCATATGGGATGCTTAACTGATATATTTAACTTGAGAAGATTGAACACAGCATTTAAGAACATTACATTCTTGAAAAATATCACCCCATCCCAGATATTGACATAATTCACCAAAATGCAAAAGCTATAAATAATTATGTCCTTGATTGAAACTAAGAGTTAACTGCCATTTCATTTCAGAGAATCTTCATCTGGTGAGGTTCATAGCAACTTAAAGTAAAACAAGTCAACAAACCAAATAACACTGTGGAAAAGCAAGATTTACAGAAGTAAATATTTTTCTTAAAGGATAAGATGATGGTTTAGCAACTCAGTATCACTCTTCCATGTACAAATATAAAAACTATATAAAATGTGTTCCTGTGCTTAGTTGTGTCTGACTCTTTGTGACCCCAACTGATAAAGCTTGAGAGGCTCCTTTGCCCATGGGAATTTCCCAGGCAAGAATACTGAGATGGGTTGCCATTTCATCCTCCTGGGGATTTTCTCTGCCCAGTGATAGAATTGGTGTCTCCTGTATCGTCTGCACTATAGACAGATTCTTTACTGTTGAGACCTCAGGGAAACCCCAATAAGAAATGAAGGAGATCTAAATACATAATTTCTTTCCATTACAGTAATTTCTTGGCCATTATTAGCTATATATTCAACTATTAGTCTGATGATCTTCTCTAAAGAGCACATCATGAGAAACGCTGGGCTGGATGAAGCACAAGCTGAAATAAAAAAATATGGGAAAAATATTAATAACCTCAGATATACAGATGACACCACCCTTAGGGCAGAAAGTGAAGACGAATTAAAGAGCCTCTTGATGAAAGTGAAAGAGGAGAGTGAAAAAGTTGGCTTAAAGCTCAACTTTCAGAAAACTAAGACTATAGCATCTGGTCCCATATGGCAAATAGATGGGAAAAGAGTGAATACAGGGATTGACTTTTTTCTGGGCTCCAAAATCACTGCAGATGGTGACTGCAGCCATGAAATTCAAAGATGCTTACTCCTTGGAAGAAAAGTTATGATCAATCTACACAGCATATTAAAAAGCAGAGACATTACTTTGTCAACAAAGTTCCATCTAGTCAAGGCTCTGGTTTTTCCAGTAGTCATGTGTGGGTGTGGGAGTTGGAGTATAAAGAAAGCTGAGCACAGAAGAACTGGTGCTTTTGAACTGTGGTGTTGGAGAAGACTCTTGAAGAGTCTACTGGACTGCAATAAGATCCATTCAGTCCATCCTAAAAAGATCAGTCCTGGGTGTTCATTGGAAGGACTGATGTTGACGCTGAAACACCAATACTTTGGCCACCTGATGCTAAGAGCTGACTAGCTGACTCAGTTGAAAAGATCCTAATGTTGGGAAAGATTGAAGACAGGAGGAGAAGGGGACAACAGAGGATGAAATGGCTAGATGGCATCACCAAACTCAATAGACATGAGTTTGGGTAAACTCTGGAAGTTGGTGATGGACAGGGCGACTGGCATGCTGCAGTTCATGGGGTCGCAAAGAGTCGGACACGACTGAGTGACTGAACTAAACTGAACTGAATGTCTCTAAAACAAATTTAGATCACTCTTGATTTATAAATCTCAGTCACATACATGATTAGATTGTATTGCAGAAGTTTGAAATAAAATGTAAATAGAAGCAATTAATAATAGCCTAATCCGAGAAAGATCCTGAGAGTTCAGTTCCTAGGCAGGCTGATAAGAAGTTGGATCCCTGAGGAGAGACGGATCTGGGGCTCTTGAAGAGGAGATAGGGGTCTGGAATTCTCAAAGAGGAGAAAAGGACAAACTTTTATTTTTTCTGTACATTCCTTAGTCTTAGACACATAAAACATTTTTTTTTCCTTTAAACTGACGATTACACAGTAACTCAGTTTAAACTCTGTACTAAGGATTATATAACAACAATGAATCTTGCTTGAGGACAGTTTCTCCTTCTTGAAACTCTTCAGTCTAATCCTATTATCTTAAAATGTAAATTTCGGGAGTGGGTCTAGTAAGATCTTTACAACTTTGAGGCATTCTTTTGATTTATTGTAATAACATTGAAAAAGTATGTAACTTCCTTTTCTAAGACTAGGAAATGGGACAATCTGTCCCCCTTTTGATGTCAGAAGCTTTCTCTGTCCCTTTTTATACTTTAATAAAACTTTGCTACATAAAAGCTTTTGAGTGATCAAGCCTGGTCCCTGGTCCTGAAGTTCTTCAGAGATCACCAATCCAACATTGTTCACTGTAAGCTATTACCTTGGGGAATCTTCAGGACAAGGTAAGAACATTCAAGAGCTCAAGCCTCTCTGCTTTCTCAGTATACATGTTTTCTGCTTTACTAACTCTACAATGTGCTTGTGTGAATGAATAACACAGCCTGCACAAAGCAAGTGATGAGCCCTGCTCTGTGGTTTCATGGTGCTTTGTAATGACTGTCCCAAAAGGGGAACCTTGTTGGGGTTAATACCAACCTGTCAATGCCAGTGCCCCTCACCCAACATCCTTTTGAGGAAAGCGGCAAGAAACGGGTGAAACATGTGGACCAAACTTTCCTTTCTCAGTCAACTTTTCTTGATCTCTTTGATCATTTTGTAATTGTGTGGGGAATTAGAACTACTAAAGTAATCTGTTGTATCATAAACTTTCAATGTGATCCATGCCGTTACTACGTACTTTTACTTAGACCCCAAGCTTGGTAGTCATGAGGAACCCAGACTTACTAAGAGCACATTTGGGAGTGAGGTGGAACTCTAGCTCCAGGAACGTCTCTCAGGCTAAGGGTCACTCTCTTGCCTGCCTGCCTCAAGGTCCAGTGACCTGAAAGTGAGTCTTTGTCATGGTTATGCTTCTGATCTATGTGGATAGAAGCATTGCTGTTGACCATGAGTTTTTTTTTTTTTGAGGACAGAGATCAGGAATTGCAGGCTCTGGTCATATTGGAAGTACAATGGGCTTCTTCCTTTGGTAGTGCTAACTGTTAGTGGATCAGAGAAAGCTCTACAGTGACTTTTGTCTCAACTCCAATGAACTGGAAGGATTGGCCTTAGTAGCTCAAGGACAAAAATCACTTTTTCCTTGCTGGGCAACCCTCCACAACCTCTTTTGCTTTCATATATACTGGTGTGGTGACACTCAGAATGGACATCTTGGTTGATGTTTATTCCTTTATAACTCACCGCTTCTTCTGTGGCCAGGACTGTACTCAGGAATAAGCACAGGCACACATAAGATGAATGTTTCCCCTAGAAGTTGAAAATGAACCTGAGATGCCGTCAGGTCTACCCCTGGTGCATCTCCAATTTAACTCAGTAGTAGAATGGAGAGGGACGAATAAGGCACCTGCATCTGTAAGGGACAGACTAAGTCCAATCAGGGAAGGAAAGCTTAGGTGGAAAATCTGCCTACGTCCCTATCTAGAGCAGGAACGGATGCCTCTGATGGAAAGAAGCCACGGGAGTGGATGCTGCTTTTTTCTCTTACAGATGGAAGCTAGCAGTTTCAGAACCACTTCTTTAAAATATATTTAAAAAAAAAACAAACCTGAGAAGTTTAAAAATACATGTCTGATCTTCTGTGGTATAGCATAACCATGATATCCTTTGGAAGATGGGGACTGCTGGTGAATTGAATGCTCTCTTAATTATGATAATGTTTTACAACTAGATAGATCAGTTCTGTAGAAAATAAGGGAAATTGGTAGAAGTGACATACGTGTCGCTCTTTATCTCTCTGCAAGACATGCCAGACTTGTGTCCTAAGAGTGCATATTTGGCTTTGAAATATATAGCTGCCTCCGCTCTCTTATTTTCCCCTGTAACCAGGGCTCCGCCCTCAACAGTCTGAGGATCAGGCCACCCTTCCAGGAGGTGTTGCCTTAGTCTCGGTAGATATTCAAGCAGTACCAATTGTGGTTGAAACTATTTTGATGATCCAAAAAGTACATAGAAGCCTTTACAGAACTAATTTTACTGTGTGACCTTACATGGAGAGATGTAATATATGTCTTGGGACAGACACTGACTCCTGACTTTAGAGCTTGAGTTTTGGGGGAAGCTACTGCTTTTGGAGATGAATGGCTTGAATGTGAGATAAGGGGAAAGAGGGAACATGAATTATCCCTCCTCCCTACTGGAAGCCATGCAGTTCCTATAACAGAGCCACTGTGCTGGATGTATTCTTGAAGGACACATGCTGACTTTAAACTACGCTGTGGGCTGACATAAAACAGGTAGAGAAGAAAACTCCTGGTAAATTCCTAGATAGACTATGGGAGACTCTCCACAAGTTTACTGACGTTGATCCTGAAAGTGCAGGGAGGAATGATCTTAAAAGATAGTTTTCTCACTCAGTCTTCTCCAGATATCTGTCATAAGTTCTGAAAACAGGTGTTTGGACAAAACTGGTCTTTAGAAAAATTGTTACAGCTAGAATATGAGGAGGAAAATGGAAGCAAAAAGAACCAGACAAAAGACTGAAACCCAAACATGGTTGTTAAAGCTACTCTGAAACAGCTGAGGAAAAAAAAGCCCAGAAGGACCCAGGTGAAAAGGGATGGACTTGTTACTACTGTGGAAAGGAAGGGCATCTCAAGGGGATTGCCCTCAGGTGTCTAAGCCACCCTCAGCTTCTATGTCTGGTCTGCAAAGGACCAAGCTGGCGAAGAGACTGTCCTCTAAAGTGCAGGCCCCAGGTGTCAGACTCTCAAGGCAATTGGGACTAAAGGTGCCCAGGGCTCCCCACACGAGTGTCAATCGTAATGATACTTGAGGAACCTTGGGTAGTAAAAACTGTGGGGGGCCAATCAGTCGATTTCCTTTTAGACACTGGGGCGACTTCCTCTGTGCTCACTGAAGCCCCTGGTCCACTTTCTTCCCTGGCCCACTACTGTAACGGGACTGTCAAGATGAGCCAAATGCTATTATTTCAGCCATCCTTTAAGCTGCAGCTGGGGCTCTGCACTATTTTCTCGAGTTACTAATCATGCCAGAGTTTTGCTTACACCTTCTGGGGAAGAATATACTAAACAAAGTCCAGACCTCTCTTTTCATAAATAAGAAACACAGTCTTTTTAACTGAACAAAATGTAAATCCTAAAATGTGTGCTGATAGAAAAACTGTGTGTCACAAAATGCTGTTCCTGTCATTATCAAGCTCAAGAACCCTCATCTATTTCCACATCAAAAGTAGTACCCACTAAAGCCAGAGGTTAAGGAAGGGTTAAAACACATCATTGAAAATTTAAAAGAACAAGGACTATTAATTCCCTATAACAGTCCATGGAACACTCCTATTTGGGGTATAAAAATGTCAAATGGTAAATGGAAGGATGCTTTCTAAAGTTAAACCTATATTTAACCATCCTCTACCTATGACTTTAAGACAATTGAAAGGATTTTGGAACATTATAGGCTACTGCAGCATCTGGATTTCAGGTTATGAAACTCAGCAGGCCCTGACTGATAAGCTGGTTTGATCCTCAGCATCTCAAAAGGCTTTTAAGACTCTTCAGACTTCTCTCTTATAGGCTCCCACTTTGAGCTTGCCCATAGGATCAGACTTTAGTCTGTTTCTTAAAGAAAAAGGTTATGGACACATTCTTTAAGGGTAATCACTACTGTTATTTTGTTAATGTCTGAAGCTTATAAGTTTATTAATGGGCAAAATCTTACTGTACTGACTCCTCATGATTTAAGTGGGATCTTAAACTCTAAAGTTCAGAGTGACAATGGCTCCATCTTTAAAGCTGCTGTAACTCAAGGGGTGTTGAAAGCTCTAGGAACAGAATATCACTTACACTGTTCCTGGAGACGCTGATCCTCAGGAGAGCTGAAAAGGCTAATGACATTATCAAAAAACATGCATGTAAGCTAAGTCAGTAAAAACAAGACAGTTGATTTAAAGTTTTACCTATAGCTTTAATGAGGGCTCAAACTGCCCCTAAGAAGAGGGGACTGTCTCTATGACAGACTGTTTTTGTGAACAGCTATTGTCATAGATCCTAAAGCCTTAGAATTAACTATATGACTCAGCTTTCAGCTTTTCAACCTCCTCATCAAATGAAGGCTTCACTTGGTGGGTTTCTCTGTTTCAAGGAAAAGACTATCTTCAGCTCTGTGAATACCTTCACCAACGACAATCATATGTGACACATCTTGATCTGATGACATCTAGCAATCCTAAAATGGACTGATGTAACTATGAACATAATGTAACTTCTTATTTTAACTTGGTTTAATGACTATTTTGCATTATACCTGTAACTATAAAACAGGTTGTGTTTCTAATCGTCTGAAAGCTTTTAAGTTACAAATAGTTGCCCAGGCTCCTATGAATGCCACAACCTCCTCCAACTATCTCTTGGTTCCCAGGCTCAGAAACCCTTAATATGAGAGTTAGGAGAGTATGTTGCCTCAACAATTTAGGAACAACACCCCTGAACAGCAGGAAGTAGTAATGGAAGAAAAACGATGCTCATTTCTCTTGGCAACATAATTATCCTAAAAGAAAAAGGAGGAATGAGAGAGTCAATTCCTAGGCAGGCTGATAAGAAGTCTGGTGTCTCTGAGGAGGAGAGAGGGGTCTGGGGCTCTTGAAGAGGAGATAGGTGCCTGGAACTCTGAAGGAGCAGAAAAGGACAAACATTTTTTTTTCTCTACATTCCTTAGTCTTAGACACATAACCCACTCCAGTATTCTTGCCTGGAGAATCCCATGGACAGAGTAGCCTGGTGGGCTATAGTCCATGGGGTCGCAAAGAGTCAGACACGACTGAATGACTTCCCTTTCCATTTCCCTTTAAACACATAAAACTTTTTTTTTTTTAATTCTTTCTTTAAGCTGATGATTACACCCCAAACAACTTGGTTTAAACTCTGTACTAAGGATTATATAACAAGAATGAATCCTGCTTTAGGACAGTTTCTCTTTCCTGAAAAAATTCAAACTAATCCTATTATCTTAAAATATAAATTGTGGGAAGTGGGTTTAGTAAGATCTTTACAACCTTGAGACATTATTTAGATTTAATGCAATAACTAATTGAAAAATATATAATTTCCTTTTCTAAGACTAGTGAGTCGGGTACTCTCTTACCCCTTCTGATGCTTATGTCAGAAATTTTCTCTGTCCCTTTTTGTACTTTAATAAAAATCTGCTAAACAAAAGCTCTTGAGTGATAAAGACTGGTCCCTGTTCCCACAGCTAAATCTTTAGAAATCATGAATCTAACTTCAGTCACCCTCAACCCTGTCATTTTTTGTTATAATTTCATAGGATTTATTCTACTAGTATCAGTTCAGTTCAGTTGCTCAGTCATGTCTGACTCTTTTCAACCCATGGATTACAGCATGTCAGGCCTCTCTGTCCATCATCAGCTCTTTGAATTTATTCAAACTCATGTCCATTAAGTCAATGATGCCATCCAACCATCTCATCCTCGGTCATCCCTTTCTCCTTTTGCCTTCAATCTTTCCCAACATCAGGGTCTTTTCAAATGAGTCAGCTCTTCACATCAGGTGGCCAAAGAATTAGAGTTTAAGCTTCAACATCAGCCCTTCCAATGAACACTCAGAACTGATCACCTTTAGGATGATCTGGTTAGATTTCCTTGCTGTCCAAGGGACTCTCAAGAGTCTTCTCCAAAACCACAGTTCAAAAGCATCAATTCTTAGACACTCATCTTTCTTTATAGTCCAACTCGACATCCATACAGAACTACTGGAAAAACCATAGTCTTGACTAGATGGACCTTTGTTGGCAAAGTAATGTCTCTACTTTTTAATATGCTGTCCAGGTTGGTCATAATATGACCATAGTATTCTGTCTAGGTTTCCTGCCAAGGAGTAAGTATCTTTTAATTTCATGGCTGCAGTTACCATCTGCAGTGATTTTGAAGCCCCCAAATTAAAGTCTCTCAGTTTTCACTGTTTCCCCATCTATTTGTCATGAAGGGATGGGACTGGATGTCATGATCTTACTTTTCTGAATGCTGAGCCTTAAGCCAACTTTTTCACTCCCCTCTTTCACTTTCATCAAGAGGCTCTTTAGTTCTTCACTTCCTACCATAAGTGTGGTGCCATCTGCATATCTAAGGTTATCGGTATTTCTCCTAGCAATCTTAATTCCATGGACTTCCCTGGTGGCTCAGATGGTAAAGCATCTGCCTACAACTTGGGAGATCCGGGTTCAATCCCTGGGTTGGGAAGATCCCCTGAAGAAGGCAATGGCAACCCTTTCCAGTATTCTTGCCTGGAAAATCCCATGGACGGAGGAGCCTGTTAGGCTACAGTCCATGGTGTTGCAAAGAGTCGAACACAACTGAGAGACTTTATTTTGAATTTTCATCTTGATTCCAGCTTGTGCTTCATCCAGCCCAGCGTTTCTCATAATGTACTCTGCATAGAAGTTAAATAAGTAGGGTGACAATATATAGCCTTGACGTACTCTGTTTCTTATTTGGAACCAGTCTGTTGTTCCATGTCCAGTTCTAACTGTTGCATCCTGACCTGCATACAGGTCTCTCAAGAGGCAAGTCAGGAGGTCTGGTATTCCCATCTCTTTCAGAATTTTCCACAGTTTGCTGTGATCCACACAGTCAAAATTTTTCATAGTCAATTAAGCAGAAATTTATGTTTTTCTGGAACTCTCTTGCTTTTTTGATGATCCAGTAGACGTCAATTTGATCTCTGGTTCCTCTGCCTTTTCTAAAACCAACTTGAACATCTGGAAGTTCACAGTTCATGTATTGTTGAAGCCTGGCTTGGAGAATTTTGAGCATATCATGTGAGATGAGTGCAATTTTGTGATACTAATAATTCTATTTCATAATTAGTATACTTCCCCTTCTTTAATAGTACATTATTTGGACCTTCAGAAATACATATTGGAGTTGAGTGTATGAATACTCTCAATTTTGTGGAAAAAATTTATAATCATACTGTTTTCCCATTAAAACACAATGGTAACTATTAAAGCAAAATGTGAATAAGGGTCTCAAAGTCAACAATTCCATAAAGGCCTATTATACAAACACAGCTACCCAATGTCTCTTTTTTCTCCTGTTTGTCCCACACTAAAGAATCAGCCATTTTCAAAGCTGTAAGTTGTGTTTCTGGACTTTCTTCTGGTTTTAACTAGAAATGTAAACAGTATAATGATACTGTTCATTTTTGATCATTCATTTGAAGAAATCACCTAAATACTTCTCCTGTCATTCAAATAATAGCTGTTGTAATCAATGATCCCTAAATCTCAAAAGTTTAGCAAAGTTTTAAAAAAAATCACCACATTGTGCTAAGCAGAATTTTCCAAAAATGATTCCTGGAGTTTATTCTTGGTCTACTAGATAAAGAGGCAACTGGGACTTGTGCCCTTATTCTCTTTCTTGTGACATGGACTCCATTACAATTCAACTCCTCACTCTTCAACCCTTGCTAACTTTCTTTGTTAGAAAAATTGCAAAATCTGTTTTTAAGACTCCATGTCTTCCAAAAACTAAGCAGCTGGATAATGCTAGTGAACTCCCATTAACAGTTGGTATCTTAACACAGACAGTTTAGATATATGTGATCTGTTTGTAATGCAACTGACTATTTTGTTCCTCTTCTTCCTTCTTAAGAAGAGAAAGCAAGGTGGATGAATTGGGGAATAGGCAAAGATACTATGCCTCACTAGCCAAAACAAACAAACAAACAAACAAGCTAGAGTTGCTGAACAACCCCATTTCTAAGAATCCTGTTAGGCTCTAGTATACCCCTGTACAGAATCATGTGTTGAGCACACTCACATGTCTTTTCTTGTTGAACCTTGCCTGATAAATTTCTACCATGACCAAAAAAATCAATTTTAATTGACAACATCCAAAATACTGTTGTATAGCACTTGTGGATGATACATAATTATACACATGCATATTGCAACTCATATGATCCAATTTGAATAGGTCTACTTGCTGTTTTTTTACACATGATCTTAAGCAAAACTCAGAAGTCTTAGCTGAATTGTCCATAAGGCTAATTAATAAAGAAATAAGGAATAGAGAGTTGCAAAACGTGATGTAATTTTAGCCGCAAGAGCGGTAAATATATATCACTTGAAGCTATGTTTTAATCGACATAGTCAAATAACTACCCTCTACTTATAAAAAGACTACAAATTGATGCTTAGCTGTTTTCCAGAAAGAGTTTGTGCTTAATTAAGATATAACTAGTCTCTGCCATGTTCCATATGGAAGATAAGGACTGAATATTTTTATTAATCTCCCCAGATGTACACACAGATGTCAGTTACCCACATGTGTCAATATTAATTGTAACAAAATAATGCTACTGATCACATCTTAAGTAAGTAATACTTACAAATAGAATGAGTAAGGCATTGCATTATTTTCCTAAGGCTGCCATAGCAATTTACCACGAACTTTGTGGCTTAGAACAACAGATTTTCTCTCTCTCTCTCTCTCTCTCAGCTCAGAAAGCCAGAAATCTGAATTCAAGGAGTCATCAAGATTGATTCCTTCTCTTGGCTCTAAGGTAGCACCATGCTATGCCTCTATCTTAATTTTAAGTACCTTGTTGCACTCTTTCACATGTCTTGGCTTGCAGATGCATTACTCTATTTTCTTTAATTTTTGTTTAATTACTTTATATTGGAGTGTGTGTGTGTGTGTGTGTTAGTAAGTCAGTCATGTCTGACTGTCTGTGACCCGATGGATTGTAGCTCTCCAAGCCCCTCTGTCCATGGGATTTCCCAGGCAAGAATACTGGAGTGGGTTGCCATTCCCTTATTCAGGGGATCTTCCTGACCCAGGGATCAAACCCAGGTCTTCTTCTGATTAATAATATTTTCTTAGTTTCAGGTGTACCACAAAGTGAATCAGTTATACATATATATGTATATATATTCTTTTCTAAATTCCTTTCCCATTTAGGTTATTATAGAGTATTGATCAGAGTTCCCTGTGATATACAGTAGATCCTTGTTTACCTATATTATTTTATTTTTATTAATTAATTTTTATTTCATTAAAGTTGTCTGTATCTTTACATAGCCTGATTATCTGTGTCTTTTCCATTTCTTATAAGGACACTTTTATTGAAATTAGGATCCGTTATGATCCAGTATGACCTCATCTTAATCCTTAATTACATTTGCAAGGATCCTAGTTCTGATAAGGTCACATCCTGAGACTCTGCATCAACATTTATTTTAGAGGGACACTATTCAACCCACTATGAGAGTATTATTAAATTAATTTTATTATTTAACTTTTATCTTTATGGAGTTAGCTGCTGCTGCTGCTGCTAAGTCACTTCAGTCGTGTCCGACTCTGTGCAATCCGATAGACGTCAGCTTACCAGGTTTCCCTGTCCCTGGGATTCTCCAGGCAAGAACACTGGAGTGGTTTGCCATTTCCTATTCCAGTGCATGATAGTGAAAAGTAAAAGTGAAGTCGCTCAGTCGTGTCCGACTCTTCGTGACCCCATGGACTGAAGCCCACCAGGCTCCTCCGTCCATGGGATTTTCCAGGCAAGAGTTCTGGAGTGGGGTGCCATTGCCTTCTCCATTATGGAGTTAATATTACTTTATATTTTTGTCTTTACTTTTCTTTATTCCATCAATAATTTAGTGCCAACTTTCCTACATTTCCTAGAACACTTCTTAATCTGTTAAAACATGCTATCTAAATTTTCTGTTTCATTCATCATTTTTGGAGCTTCTAGACTCCTACTCCAATCTGGAATGTGTACTACTTTGTCATGTTGCACTGCTGCAATTCTAAAACTCTTTTCACTGTAATCAAGGGAATTTGCTTTGTATTGTACATCTTCCTTTGATATACTCCCATTACCTCTCATAGTATTACTTTATAGAAGTGTGTGCCAGAGCACGCATTTTAAAAATTTGAATAAATTTAAAACTTTGTTTTACCTTCACCCTTGACTGAGATTTAGCTTAATAAGAATCATCTTTATTTATATTACTGAAGGTGTTGATATTAATATACTAACTCTACTAACTGGTGTACTAATTACTTATATAGGCTAAGTTCCCACTTGTGAAATTACTTGACAAAATCTCATTAGCAGTCTTGATACCTTATTGCTACATCACTTTTTTAAATTGGTGTAACAACTTATGCTCCAAAGCTGGGTACATGAATTTTAATAAGTGAGGAATATGGATGTTTTAATGATCATTATCCATATATTTTGAAAATCCAAGAGCAACTAATATATTCATAGAGCAATTATCAGGTTTCAAGAAAGGAAAATGACAGGCAAAAGACAAGTGATATGTTGCTGTTAGTATATATATGTATGTTGTTTAATCCTCATGAAATATTTATGTCAAATATTTTTTTGACAAAAACAAACTAAATGAACTAATCAAGTGAAATATTTGATATCATCTTTGACCCTCATTGTCTTTCACATTATATATCCAACCACCAGAAAATTCCTGTTGTGCCTATCATCAAATTCTGTCCTAAATCTGACACATATACCTTGTTTCATTGTGCTTCACTTTATTGCCCATCATAGATACTACATTGTTTATAATTAGGTTTGTGGCAACCTTGTGGTAATCTGCTGGCACCATTTTTCCAACATCCTTTGCCCAATTCATGTCTCTGTGTCATATTTTTATAATTCTCAGAATATTAAAACCCCCACCAACAAAAAGATTATATTCTGCTGAAGGCTCAGAGAATGGTTAGTATTTTTTTAGCATTAAGATTTTTAAATTAAGGTTTGTATTCTTAAAACATAGTGCTATTGCACATATAATAAAGTAGTGTAAACATAATTTCAACATGCACTGAAGAGTCAAAAGTTTATGTGTGTCACTTCACTGTGGTATTTGCTTTATTGCACTGATCCAGAAGTGAGCCCACAGTATCTACAAGTTATGCTTATACTTTCTTAGCACAGCTACAACCCTAACCATCATCTCTCATATTGACTTTTGTAATAGCTGTTCCCTTGCTTCAACAGTTACCATTCAAAGTCTATTATCCAAATAGAAGTCAAGGTAAACTTCTTACATTTAAACCTGATTTATGTGCAATTCTCCTGTTCTTAACAGTCTTAGTGTACATTTTAAATCCATATAGTGCTTAAATATATAATACTGCTTATTATTAAAATGAAGGAAATAGAAAGCCTTAAAATCTCCACTTCACACATTAGCAAGGTAATACTCAAAATCCTTCAAGATAGGCTTTAACACCACTTGAACTGAGAACTTTCAGATGTGCAAGCTGGACTTAGAAAAGGTAGAGAGGAACAAGAGATCAAGTTGCCAACAACTGTTGGGATCTAGGAAAAGCAAGAGAATTCCAGAAAATATCTACTTCTGCTTTATTCACTATGCCAAAGCCTTTGACTGTGGGGATCACAACAAACTGTGGAAAATTCTTCAAGAGATGGGAATACCAGAATCTCTTGATGAATGTAAAAGAGAAGAGTGAAAAAGCTGGCTGAAAATGCAACATTCAAAAATGAAGATCATGGCATCCAATCCCATCACCTCATGGCAAATAGATGGGAAAACAATGGAAATAGTTACAGACTTTATTTTCTTAGGCTCCAAAATCACTGTAGATGGTGACTGCAGCCAGTTAATTAAAAGACAGTTGCTCCTCAGAAGAAAAGCTGTGATAAATCTATGTAATGTATTATAAAAGCAGAGACATTATTTTGCTGAAAAATGTCCATATAGTCAAAGTTATTGTTTCTCCAGTAGTCATGTGTGGATGTGAGAGTTGGGACTATAAAGAAGGTTGAAGGCTGAAAAATTGCTGCTTTCGAACTGTGAGTGTGGAGAAGACTCCTAAGACCCTTGGACAGCAAGATCAAATCAGTCAATCCTAAAGGAAATTAAACCTGACTATTCACTGGAAGGACTGATGCTGAAGCTGAAGCTCCAGTAGTCTGCCACATGATACAAGGAGCCAATGGATTGGAAAAGACCCCGATTCTGGTAAATATTGAAGGCAAGAGTAGAAGGAGTGGCATTGGATGAGATGGTTGGGTGACATAATCAACTCAAAGGACATGAGTCTGAGCAAACTCTGGGAGATAGTGAGGGACAGAGAAGTGTGTTGTGCTGCAGCCCTTGGGGTCACAAAGATTCAGATATAACTGAGGGACTGAACAACAACAACAGCCTTATGGTTATCAATGTTAATTAAAGTAATTTTACTCAAAATTGGAAAACTATGTTATGAAGGCAAAGCTTTACCTCTTTACAGTTAACCACAATGGGAAAACAGACAGGAATAGAAAAAGGCTTCAAGAACTTAGAGTTGATATTTTTATATTCTGTTAGGAAAGGAAGAGAAAGATTGTAGGAGTCTAATCATTACACAAATCTAGTTAGAAGATAAAAGACCCATTCCTTGATAAGATAAAGAACTTACCTTTAACTATGGACAATGATCTAGCTGCATAATTTCTTCTTTGTCAGCTGAACTAATATGAAACTTTGCTACTAGAGATTCCAGAGGAGTTCAGTTCAGTTCAGTTCAGTCACTCAGTCATGTCCAACTCTCTGCAACCCCATGGACTGCAGCACACCAGGCTTGCCTGTCCATCACCAACTCCCTGAGCTTGCTCAAACTCATGTCCACAGAGTCAGTGAAGATATCCAATCATCTCACCATCTGTCATCCCCTTTTCCTTCTGCCTTCAATCTTTCCCAGCATCAGTGTCTTTTCCAATGGGTCAGTTCTTTGCATCAGGTGGCCAAAGGATTGGAGCTTCAGCTTCAGCATCTGTCCTTCCAATGAATATTCAGGACTGATTTCCTTTAGGATGGACTGGTTGGATATCCAAGGAACTCTGAAGAATCTTCAACACCACAGTTCAAAAGCACAGCGCTTAGCTTTCTTCACAGTCCAACTCTCACATCCATGCACTACTACTGAAAAAACTGCAGCTTTGACCAAAGGGACCTTTGTCAGAAAAGTAATTTCTGTCTCAAGATGGTGGAGTAGAAGCACTTGTCTTCTTCTACTGCAAGAACTCCAAATTACAACTCTCTGCTGAATAACCATCAATAGGAGAATGTTGGACCTCACCAAAAAAAAAAAAAAAGAGAGAGAGAGAGAGAACTAACTCACATCCATGGGCAAAAGAGAAGCCCCAGCAAGACAGTAGGAGGGGCAAAATTTTGTTTAGAATCAAACTCGTTACCCACCAGAAAGTTTCAGAAGACTCAAACAAACCCTTGTGCACACCAGGACCCAGAGATGCCACAAGGACTGAGCCAGACCTGCCTTCCGGAGGAGGGAGGGTCTTTCTCTTCCTGGTTCTGATATGCTCCCATCACTTTGTAGATTATGTAGCTCCTGACTGCAGTTCAAAGTAGTCAGCAGCATTTGACAGTAAGGTCCTTTCCTGGGCAGCCCTTTAGTTTGGTTCACAGGAAATTCTGAGGAGCAGCACTTCGCACTCGGAGGCTTTTCCAGGCACCCTGGATGGCAAGTTTCCAGCAAGATCCAGAGTGAGGAGTTCCAGAGTGAAGATTTCCAGCCAGTTGCTCTGACATGTCACCAGAGCGGCTTCACAGCCATTTAATGAGTCCTGGCCATTGAGTTCTCCAGGGAGATATATGTCTGAGCCCCGGGGCTGGAGTTAGGGGCAAGCAAGGAAGCAACAGTACCTTGGGTATTCTCTCTAAGCCATAGGTATTAGTGGCTTTCTTAGTCCGTTCTGTGGCTGCAATAACAAAATGTCATAGACTTGATGGCTTAAACAACAGTAATTTATTTCTTAAGGCAGAAGTCAGAGATCAGAGCGCCAGCATAGTTAAATTCTGAAAAGGTCATTCTTTGGGGTTTCAGAATGCTGGTTTCTCTTTGTATCCTCATGGCAGAAAGACAAGAGTGGAAGTAAGTTCATTGATGATTCTTTTTTTAATATAAATTTGCTTATTTTAATTGGAGGTGTATACCTGTGGCGGATTCATTGATGATTCTTATAAAAGCACTAATTTCACTCCTGAGGACTCCACCCTCATGACCTCATCTAATCCTAATTACCTCCTAAAGGCCCAACCTCTTAATACCATTGTACTAAGAATGGGGTTTCAAAATATGAATTTTGAGAGAAATGCAAGCATTCAGCGCCATACCAAGGACAGTAACATGAGGGTGATATTCATAAAATTATGATAAAATATGGAGCTTGCTTTAGATAGGACAAAGGAAAGATTATACCATGTTTTCTAGCAAATATATATGATACTGTTGGTAGAACAATCTTAGCTCCTAGGTCAGGTCACAATTGTCCTTTGACTCTACACTTACTTCTTGCATACAGCATGTACCCTTGGGGTTCACCTTTTGTTCAGTATTTTGCCTGACTAGCTGAGATGGAAGAATAATATTCAAAAATTTTCTCTTCTTTCCTCTGATAAACTGTGTATTCCCGGTAACTGCTGTGATTGCCACTCATCAATGAACTGTTAAATCTGAAGCACTGCTGGGCTCAGGATCAGTGGAGGTGAGAAAGCATTATTTCCATACAAAAGATCACTTTAGTAAGTAGTGCTACAGGAAAAGAAGAGGCATTCTTGCTCCAAACCAAAAGAAACAGGGTTCTCCAGTAAACCACGTAATAAAAATACTTCTTTAATATAACATTATTTTTTTCCAGTGAAAACTGTATCTTTTTAAAAATCAAGAGCTTAAATTACTTTATTGAGTGCTTACTATAGACAGTGTTCCATATGCTATATATTTTTGCCTTACATTGGATTACTTAAAAATTCTAATAGTAGTTTTCATATATTTCTTGTATCTTGATATTAAGTACTTAAAAATCTCCAAGCACAATTGATATAAATTAACTTTATATTATAAATAATTTGAGAAAGTATATTAATATAAAAATAGTTACTTTTTCCTACTTACAAATCTTGCTACAATTATATTATTTAAAAAACAGGAAAAATATATTTAGATCACATCATGATTTCAATTTATTCATTTATTTAACAACTACTGTGCATGCGTGCTAAGTTACTTCAGTCTTTTCCACCTCTTTGAGAACCTGTAGACTGTAGCCTACTAGCCTTCTCTGCCCATGGGATTCTCCAGGCAAGAATACTGGAGTGGGTTGCCATGCCCATCTTTAGGGATCTTCCCAATTCAGGAATCTCACCCACATCTCCTGTAGCTCCTGCAATGCAGATGAATTCTTTACCGCTAGGCCACCAGGGAAGCCCAGCACCTATTGACTGTGAGCTTAAAATTTAGCAGATATTGTTAGAGCAGGCAGGTAACTAGATGTGAGCATAGAAAGGGGCACAGCCCAGGTGGCAGGAAAACACACCGTGTGGTGACAGGGGTCCTACAGACAAAAAAAAGGAAATGTGAGTAAAACTGGGACTCTCTAGCATCTGCATGTAACATCTTATTTATTATGCTGTAATTACAATATAACTAGCCTTGCAGTAAAAAGTACTCACCATGTGGCAAGGCCACTTCTGATTAAGACCAAATAAGGAAAACCCACTTCCTCTCCTTGGGAAGGTGAACTGTGACAAAACCAGGATATAAAACCCCAAATCCTTTTTTCCTCAATGAATATTCCACCCAATCATTTTCATATCCCATACAGCTGGCTTGCCAAAAGAAACTTGGTTCAGCTGTTCACCTGAGCCTGGCCACTCTCCTTCTTGAGAGTGTAATATCACTTAATAAACTCTTACTGTGTTTACTAGGCCTCCATGTCCCATCTGTGAGTCTTTCCCACCATTAGAGAAGAACCAACTCTCCAGTAACAATATTATATTTATAAGACAAATTGATGACCAAAGGGACAACCAAACTTCTTTCCATGAACTATACAATAATTAAAACAAAACAGAAAGTAAAAATGGTACCCACTATAGGGAAGTTTGAAAGTTACTATAAATACATTAGTAAGAAACTTGATTTAAACTGTAGCATAATGAGAAATTTTCCTAAGAACAGAAAGGTTGCTTTTAAATATGAAGATTAAGTCAGAGTTAGTTGGATCAAGGATATGGAAAAAATGGACACAATGGGTTCCAGATACTGAGAACAAGGCTTAGAAGGCTCAAGCTGCTGGAATTAACACTGACAGCAACTTAGGAAGATCCTGATCTCATCTCTTCCCACAGACACACTAAATATGTAGCTGCATATGGATAATTTTTCTCTGCAAAGATCTCAAAACTCAATGAACTCCACAACTGATCTCTACAGCAAAGGAAGAAAAATTGCATCTTGAAATGCATTAAGTGGAGATCCATTTGCTAACCTAAAAGTGTCATCTGGAGGAGCAAGGGACAAATGCTCCCCAGAGACAGAGAATCTGTTAGATGCCATTACTACTTCCTCAACGTAAACTGCTGACACCAAGCACAAAGCTTTGGAAGTATGCAGCACACTCTGGCCACCTTTCTAAGACAGTTAGAGGTGAGAAATGGCACTATCTTACTGCTTTGTTGAAGCCAAAGAATGTGGGCATTTACATCATTCCTCAACTTCTTGCCTGGGACAGGTAGGTAGAAATGGTTACAACATTTTACTGCTCTGTAGCAAAAGTCTATCAGCATGGATGGGTGGTTATGATACTGTTCCACCACTGGGTGAGGTTGTCAAGCATTAGCAGTTGCAGCATTTCATCACCCTCAGCCTAAAGCTGGTTGCCAACCATGGACAAGGCATGCTCCTATTTCACTGCTAAAGCTCACTCTCCATCTCCTATACCTTCAGCAACCTTGCTAAATGCAGTAGGCACATACAATCCACACCTAACATAGGAGCTCCAAAATAGTTAAAGCAAACATTAACAGATATAAAGGAAGAAACTGACAGCAATAATAGAAGGAGATATCACCTCATCTATATCAATAAATAGTTATGCAGGTAGATAATAAATGAAGAAGCAATGATGTTAAATAACACATTAGAGAGATAGACTTAACTGATAGATATAGAACATTTGATCCCAAAGTAGCAGAATACCAATTCTCAAGTGCACATTAGAACATTCTCAACGACAGAATGCATATTAGGTCACAAAACAAGTCTCACTAACATCAAGAAGATTCAAATCATATCAGCCATCTTTTCTGATCACAGTGGTATGAAACTAGAAATCAAGTACAAGATGAAAACTGGAAAAAATACAAATATGTGGAGATTAAACAACATATTAATGAACAATTACTGGGTCATAGGGGAAATCTAAGAAAAACTAGAAAAATACCTATAGAACAGATGAAAACAGAAATATAGCATGTTCAAAATATGAAATACTGAAATATGAAAACAAAAATCTATGAGATGCAGCAAAAAGCAGTTCTAAGAAGGAAGTTCATAGCACTACAGGCCTAGCTGGAGAAATCAAGAGAAATTTCAAAATAAAAAATTTTACTTTATACTTAAAAGGACTAGGAAAATAAAAAGAGCAAACGAGGGAGGTGGGAGTCGGGTTCAGGATGGGGAACACATGTAAACACAAGGCTGATTCATATCAATGTATGGCAAAAACCACTACAGTATTGTAAAGTAATTAGCCTCCAACTGAATTTAAAAAAATAATAAAAAAAAAATAAAGAAAAAATGAAGACTAAATTGAGTAGAAGAAAGGAAATCACAGAGATCAGAACAGAAATAAGTGAAACAGAGATCACCAAAAGATAAAAAGATCAATAAAAATAAAGAGCTGGTCTATTTAAAGGTAAACAAAATTGACAAACATTCAGCTAGAGTCACCAAGAGACATTTCAAATAAATAGCATCAGAAGGAAAAGAGAAGAAAGTACAACTGATATGACAGAAATAAAAGGCTCATAAGACATTATTATCAGATATGCAGATGACACCACCCTTATGGCAGAAAGTGAAGAGGAGCTAAAAAGCCTATTCATGAGAGTGAAAGATGAAAGTGAATAAGTTGAATTAAAGCTCAACATTCAGAAAATGAAGATCATGGCATCTGGTCCTATCACTTCATGGGAAATAGATGGGGAAACAGTGGAAACAGTATCAGACTTTATTTTGGGGGGCTCTAAAATCACTGCAGATGGTGACTGTAGCCATGAAATTAAAAGTCGCTTACTCCTTGGACAAAAAGCTATGACCAACCTAGATAGCATATTCAAAAGAAGAGACATCACTTTGCTGACTAAGGTCCGTCTAGTCAAGGCTATGGTTTTTCCAGTGGTCAAGTATGGATGCAAGAGTTGGACTATGAAGAAAGCTGAGTACTGAAAAATTGATACTTTTGAACTGTGGTGTTGGTGAAGACTTTTGAGAGTCCCTTGGACTGCAAGGAGATCCAACCAGTCCATTCTAAAGGAGATCAGCCCTGGGATTTCTTTGTAAGGAATGATGCTAAAGCTGAAACTCCAGTACTTTGGCCACCTCATGTAGAGAGTTGGCTCATTGGAAGGGACTCTGATGCTGGCAGGGATTGGGGGCAGGAGGAGAAGGGGAAGATGGGAGGATGAGATGGCTGGATGGCATCATTGACTCTATGGATGTGAGTTTGAGTTAACTCCAGGAGTTGGTGGTGAACAGGGAGGCCTGGCGTGCTGTGATTCATGGGGTCACAAAGAGTTGGACACGCCTGAGTGACTGATCTCATCTGATCTTATCTGATCTGATGAACAATTATATGCCAACAAACTGGAAAACCTAGAAGAAATGAATACATTTCTAGCCATTTGCATTCTTTCAAGACTGAATCATGAATAAACAGAAAACATGAATGGAAAATCCACTAGTAACGGAACTGAATCAGTAATCAAATGCTTCAAACAAATCGAATTCCAAAACTAGATGCCTTCACTGGCAAAATCTTTAAAATAGTCAAAGTTTTAATTTCTATCGTTCTCAAACTTTTCAAAAAATTTGAAGAGAAATAAAAGCTTCTGAGCCATCTTATGAGGCCAGAATTAACACAAAGCTGAATACAAACAATGATATAAAAAAACAACAGCAAAACAAAAACAGGCCACTCTATCTGATGAATATAGATATAAAAATTCTCATATTAACAAATGGAAAATATCACGCACTAAAAGTCATACACCATGATAAATGTGGATTTATCTATGAATAGAAAGGTAGCTCAACATCTGCAAATAATTACCACTTTACACCACATTAACAAAATCAAAAATAAAAATAATATCATTTCAATAGATCAGAGGAAGCAGTTACACAATTTAATATCTACTTAATGGTAAAAGAAATTTTTCAACAAATTTGGTATAGAGGGAATGTACCTTAATATAATAAAGGCCATATATAACAAACTCACAGTTAATATCATACTTCATGGTGAAAATATGAAAGCTTTTCCTCTAAGATCATGAAAAAGAAAACAATTTCTCTCCTATTTCTCCACTTTTATTCAACATAGTATTGGAATTTTAGCCAGAACAATTAGAAAGAAACCCAAATTAAAGGATTAAAGGCATATAAATTGCAAACAAAGACATAAAGCTGCCAGTATTTGCAGATGACATGATATTACATAAAGAAAACCTAAAGATCCCAACAAAATCTCTTAGAATTTATAGGTTCAGGATACAAAATTGAACGCAAGACCTGAAATCCTAAAACTCTTAAAGAAAACATAGGCAGTAAGCTTTTGACATTAGTCTTAGTGATTTTTTAAAAATCTAATTTCAAAGACAAGGGAACAAAAGCTTAAATAAACAAATGAAAGTGAAAGTTTCTCAGTCCTGTCTGACTCTTTGTGACCCCATGGACTATGCAGTCCATGGAATTCTCTACACCAGAATATTAGAGTGGATAGCCTTTGCTTTCTCCATGGGATCTTCCCATTCCTGGGACTGAACCCATGTCTCCCATATTGCAGGTGGATTCTTTACTATTTGAGCCACAAGGATAGTCCAAGTATGCTGGAATGGTTAGCCTATCCCTTCTCCAGCGTATCTTCCTGACCCAGGAATAGAACTGGGGTCTCCTGCATTGGCAGGCAAATTCTTTACCAACTGAACTATCAGGGAAGTCCAAATAAACAAATGGAACTATATCAAACTAAAAGCTTCTATCCAGCAAAGAAACAATTAACAAAATGAAAATACAGCCAACTGAATGGAAGAAAGTATTGGCAAATCATATATTTGATAAGCTGTTAACATCCAAAATATAAAATGAACAGAGACAACTAAATAACACATATATGCACACAAAGTCCAATTGAAAAATAAAAATAAACTAACAGAAGACTTGATAGACATTTTTCTGAAGATGACAGATGGCCAATAGGCACATGAAAAGATGATCAGTGACACAAATCAGGGTATTTGCAAATCAAAACCACAATAAGACACCACCTCACCCCTGTTACAATGACTAAAAAAAAAAAAAAGAAACAAGTGTTGGCAGGAATCTGGAAAAAGGGAACTCTTGTCCACTGTTGCTTCCTGACCTGCATACAGGTTTCTCAAGAGGCAGGTCAGGTGGTCTGGTATTCCCATCTCTTTCAGACTGTTCCACAGTTTATTGTGATCCACATAGTCAAAGGCTTTGGCATAGTCAATAAGGCAGAAATAAATATTTTTCTGGAACTTCTTGCTTTTTCCATGATTCAGTGGATGTTCGGTATATGTAGGTAAGGAAGCAACATTAGAACTGGACATGGAACAACAGATTGGTTCCAAATAGGAAAAAGGAGTACATCAAGGCTGTATATTGTCACCCTGCTTATTTAACTTCTATGCAGAGTACATCATGAGAAACGCTGGGCTGGAAGAAACACAAGCTGGAATCAAGATTGCCGGGAGAAATATCAATAACCTCAGATATGCAGATGACCCCACCCTTATGGCAGAAACTGAAGAGGAGCTAAAAAGCCTCTTGATGAAAGTGAAAGAGGAGAGTGATAAAAAGTTGGCTTAAAGCTCAACATTCAGAAAATGAAGATCATGGCATCTGGTCCCATCATTTCATGGCAAATAGATGGGGAAACAGTGGAAATAGTGTCAGATTTTATATTTTTGGCTCCAAAATCACTGCAGATGGTGGTTGCAACCATGAAATTAAAAGACACTCCTTGGAAGAAAAGTTATGGCCAAAATAGATAGCATATTCAAAAGCAGAGACATTATTTTGTCAACAAAGGTCCGTCTAGTCAAGGCTATGGTTCTTCCTGTGGTCATGTATGGATGTGAGAGTTGGACTGTGAAGAAAACTGAGTGCTGAAGAAGTGATGCCTTTGAACTGTGGTGTTGGAGAAGACTCTTGAGAGTCCCTTGGACTGCAAGGAGATTCCAGTTCATTCTGAAGGAGATCAGCCCTGGGATTTCTTTGGAGGGAATGATACTGAGGCTGAAACTCCAGTACTTTGGCCACCTCATGAGAAGAGTTGACTCATTGGAAAAGACTCTGATGCTGGGAGGGGTTGAGGGCAAGAGGAGAAAGGGACAACAGAGAATGAGATGGCTGGATGGTGTCACTGACTCGATGGACATGAGTCTGAATGAACTCTGGGAGTTGGTGATGGACAAGGGAGCCTGGCATGCTCCTATTCATGGGGTCACAAACAGTCAGACATGACTGAGCGACTGAAATGAACTGAACTGAACTGTCCACTGTTGGTGAGAATTAAAATTGATCCAGCCAATTTGATGAACAATATTGAAGTTTCCTTAAAAAAAAGAAGCACTATTATATCATCCAAAATGTCACCACTGAGTATTTATCTGAAGAAAATGAAAACACTAATTTAAAAAGACATATGCATTCCTCTGCTTACTGCAGCATTATTTTTGATACCAATATATGGAAATAAGCTAAATGCATAGTGATAGATGAATGAATAAAGAATATAAGCACACACAATAAAAATATTACTTAGTCATAGAAAGGATGAAATTGTGCCATTTGTGATAACATAGATGGACTTGAAAATATTAGTTAAGTCAGACAAATACCACATCATTTCACTTATCTATGGAATCTAAAAATCAAACAAAAATCAAAATAAAACCCAGACTCATAGATGCAGAGAACAGATTGGTGGCTGCCAAAGGGGAGAGGGAAGCTGGGGTTGGATGGTTGAAATGGATGAAGTGCATTAGGAAATACAACTTTCAGGTTTAAAGTAACTTATGGGAATACAATGTTCATTATTTTATTTTATTTTTTAATACATTTATATTCTTAAAGCAATCCAAAGACACCAAAGGTTTTTAGCAAATGACATAATTGAACCTGAAATTTTAAAATAATTTCTCCAGCTATAAGGAGAAACAATTGTTTTGAGAATAAACTTTTAGTGCAGTGAGATATTTTATTTAGAAGACAGTTGCATTACTGTGCATAATTATAGAGCTTCCTGGAAGCTCAACTGGTAAAGAATCTGCCTACAATGCAGAAGACCCTGGTTCTATTCCTGAGTGTGGAAGATCCCTGGAGAAGGGATATGTTACCCACTCTGGTATTCTAGGGCTTCCTGGTGGCTCAGATGGTAAAGAATCCACTGGCAATGCTGGAGACCTGCGTTCAATTTCTGGGTTGTGACTATCCCCTGGAGGACAGCATGGAAATCCACTCTGGTATTCTTGCCTGCAGAATCCTCATGTACAGAGGAGCCTGGTGGGTTATAATCCATGCAATCGCAGAGGCAGAGATGACTGAGTGTTTAAGCACGGCACAGCACAGATGATTCATTCAGTCTTATGAAACACAGCAGTAAAAACCAGAGATAAAAGAGCATGTGGACTTATAAGCATGCAGTCCTATTTTTGACTAATGCTAAACATGGGAAGAATTGATGCTTTTGAACTCTGGTGTTGGAGAAGACTCTTGAGAGTCCCTTGGACTGCAAGGAGATCCAACCAGTCCATTCTGAAGGACATCAACCCTGGGATTTCTTTGGAAGGAATGATGCTAAAGCTGAAATTCCAGTACTTTGGCCACCTGATGCGAAGAGTTGACTCATTGGAAAAGACTCTGAATCTGGGAGGGACTGGGGGCAGGAGGAGAAGGGGACGACTGAGGATGAGATAGCTGGATGGCTTCACGGACTCGATGGATGTGAGTCTGAGTGAACTCCGGGAGATGGTGATGAACAGGGAGGCCTGGCGTGCTACCATTCATGGGGTCGCAAAGAGTCGAACCTGACTGAGTGACTGAACTGAACTGAACTGAACGGGAAACATGGGAAGTAAAATATTACAAGACTAACCAGAAAAGCAAAAACTATGAATGAATCATTCGACTTTGAAATCATTTAGTGAGGATAAAAAACTTGAGATCTGTTTTGAGTCAAAATTATGAACACCGTTCTATAGTTTGTTTTCTTTAGTAGTAGTATGTAGACACTAAGTTCTGATAATTTAATATGGATATTAGATTTATAAGTCAACTATATCTGACTAAATTATGACTGGAATATGCAGTCATAAGATAATAAATGCTTTGCAATCTGAATAGGGAATATATTGAAATATAGATTTATTTTTAACTATAAAGCATCTCAGTCATCTTTAAGTAAACTTTTTTGTTGAATGAGACCAAAATGAAAAACTAACCAAATACTAAAATAATTAAAAATGTTTGCAATCAGAAAAAAATCTGATTTGCAATATTTTAACAGGGCTAAAGTCAACTTACAATAAATATAGTGGCTAACTATATTTTGGAATGATTAAAAAATAGTTTTACTAATAGAAAAACATTCTGTTGTAAACATATATATCTAAATTTACTTTTAGTTATGAGAAGAAAACTAATTAGAAAATAAGCTATCATTCTAAAGCAACAATTTATAATATGCCAATTCCAAAAGTAATGCTAAAAATAATAGATGAAAAATATAAAAACTGGAGAAAAGAAACCTAATTTTTTTAAAGTTCACTAGATCTTGTTAACATTATGGAAAAAAAAAAAACCTTCTGGAAAATATTCTGCTCAGTACTTAATCAGAATAAGAAAAAGGCATATTTTAATCATAAAATATTTAAACAGCTAGGCAAAAAAAAAATCATCATTCTCAACAACCCACCCCTAAAACATATCTATCACACAGCAAGATCAATGAGTCAGGCTGTCTGCAGCTAACACATAACTGTATGAATTCAAATTTTGCACCACATGTTCAGAGAATTTGAAGATAAGCTGGTGATTTCTAATGAGGTATTTTTGTAAAAATTGTTTTGCCAGCTGTGCAGTGTCTTTGATAATATATGACAAAAGATATAAGCATACTAAGCACATAACTAGAGCAAACAAAATTTAATTACATTGTGAATACAAGTTAAGTACCAGAATATATTAAAATTCATATGTTATAAAAGTTTGAATTGGGAGTTGTTTTACTACTTTTCTTTGTTTTTTTTTTTCTCCTTTATATAAGGGCTTATTCTGGGAAATAATTACTTAAAGATAATTTAAGGACTTTCTACCCAATATTTTCTGTTCTTCTAAAAATACATCATTGTTTCTAGCCCTATCTTAACCTCCCCATATTAACTTGCCTATCTCCATACCATCTCAAAGAAAATGTCCTAATAATTCCATTTCAAAAAATGTACTTTCTGTATCTTCCTACTTTGCTCCATTTCTATTTATTTTTCAGTACAAGCCACCATCAACCATCACCTGGATTGCTACGAGAATTTCTCAATTTGTTTCTTTAAAATCCATTTGTCATATGACATCCAGAATGGATTTATATATATGTGTGTGTGTGTGTGTGTGTGTGTGTGTGTGTGTGTGTGTGTGTGTGTGTGTGTGTGTGTGTGTTGAGCTATAATACACCGTGGAACACAGATAGTAAATGAAGGAATCTAACAAATATTTCAGAAAACTGAAAGAGAACATTTTCTGACTCATTTTGAAAGAATATATTATTGAATATATTATTATCAGGTAAAGGGCATTTTTAGTGGAAAGAAACAGATTATGTTTCTTTCATTTACATATAAATACTCAGATTTGTTTTTGTCTACTTGTTTGTTTCAATTTAAATAAATTGTGCTTCTCAAGAGAGTATTCATTTAATCACATTGTCAAATTTTGACATTAGGCTACATATTATACTAATTTATTTCCTTTCTAATATATTTACGATCTGATATCCTCCTCTGTGGCTTCCCTGTTGGCTCAGCTGGTAAAGAATCCACCTGCAATGCAGGAGCCCTGGGTTCAATCCCTAGGTTGGGAAGATCCCCTGTATAAGGAAAATACTACCCACTCTAATATTCTGGCCTGGAGAAATCTGCTGCCTGTACTGGCTTGGAGAATTCCATGGACTGCATAGTCCATGGGATCACAAATAGTTGGACAATACTGAGTGACTTGCACTCACTCATCCTCCTCTGTATACCTCATTCTGGCAATTTTTAAATTTTTTTGCTTTATTTCTTGTTGAGGAAACTCCTATTGAGGTTTATTATTTTTATTGGTATTTTAAAATGGAAAAAAACACTAAAATTTTACTTTGTTAATAAATACTTATATTTTATTTAACTGATTTTATTTTTTATTTTTATTATTTCTTTCATTATACTTTCTTTGGGTTTCATTAGGTAGTCTTCTTAGTGAAACTTAGATAATTTAATTTGATATTTGCAATACTTTCTCTAATATACACACTATAATCTTAAATTTTCCATAAATATTACTTTAACTTCATTTCCACTAGATTTTTTGGTCATATTCTTACTTTTATTAATTTAAAAATGTTTCTAATTTTATTCTTCTCTTGTATTTACTGGATTATTTATAAGACTAAGGCTTAATTTTCAAATATTTGTATATTTTTAAGTTATATTTATAGCATTTCTACCTAGTTTATTTCCATCATCATCTGAGATGGTTGAAGTTTGTGGAATTTGTTTTATGGCCAGCGAGTATATAATTGATTGTAATATACAGTTCACGTTCTCTCGATAATTATTTCATGTTGAGCTGTTTCAAATCCTGAAAGATGATGCTATGAAAGTGCTGCACTCAATATGACAGCAAATTTGGAAAACTCAGCAGTGGCCACAGGACTGGAAAAGGTCAGTTTTCATTCCAATCCCAAAGAAAGGCAATGCCAAAGAATGCTCAGACTACTGCACAATTGCACTCATCTCACATGCTAGTAAAGTAATGCTCAAAATTCTTCAAACCAGGCTTCAGCAATATATGAATCGTGAACTCCCTGATGTTCAAGCTGTCTTTAGAAAAGGCAGAGGAACCAGAGATCAAATTGCCAACATCCGCTGGATCATCGAAAAAGCAAGAGTTCCAGAAAACTATTTCTGCTTTATTGACTATGCCAAAGCCTTTCACTGTGTGGATCACAATAAACTGTGGAAAATTCTGAAAGAGATGGGAATATCAGGCCACCTAACCTGTCTCTTGAGAAGTCTGTATGCAGGTCAGGAAGCAACAGTTAGAACTGGACATGGACCAACAGACTGGTTCCAAATAGGAAAAGGAGTACATCAAGGATGTATATCATTACCCTGCTTATGTAACTTATATGCAAAGTACATCATAAGAAACGCTGCACTGGAAGAAACACAAGCTGGAATCAAGATTGCCGGGAGAAATATCAATAACCTCAGATATGCAGATGATACCACCTTTATGGCAGAAAGTGAAGAGGAACTAAAAGCCTCTTGATGAAAGTGAAAGTGGAGAGTGAAAAAGCTGGCTTAAAGCTCAACATTCCAAAAACGAAGATCATGGTATCTGGTCCCATGACTTCATGGTAAATAGATGGGGAAACAGTGAAAACTATATCAGACTTTATTTTGGGGGCTCCAAAATCACTGCGGATGGTGACTGCAGCCATGAAATTGAAAAACTGTTACTTCTTGGAAGAAAAGTTATGACCAACCTAGATAGTATACTCAAAAGCAGAGACATTACTTTGCCGACTAAGGTCCATCTAGTCAAGGCTATGGTTTTTCCTGTGGTCATGTATGGATGTGAGAGTTGGACTGTGAAGAAGGCTGAGCGCCAAAGAATTGATGCTTTTGAACTGTGGTGTTGGAGAAGACTCTTGAGAGTCCCTGGGACTGCAAGGAGATCCAACCGGTCCATTCTGACGGAGATCAACCCAGGGATTTCTCTGGAAGGAATGATGCTAAAGCTGAAACTCCAGTAGTCTGGCCACCTCATGAGAAGAGTTGACTCACTGGAAAAGACTCTGAATCTGGGAGGGATTGGGGGCAGGAGGAGAAGGGGACGACCGAGGATGAGATGGCTGGATGGCATCACGGAATTGATGAACGTGAGTCTGAGTAAACTCTGAGTGATGGTAATGAACAGGGAGGCCTGACGTGCTGCAATTCATGGGGTCACAAAGAGTCGGACACGACTGAGCAACTGAACTGAAGGTACAAGTTGAGAAATTTTAATTTTTAACTAATATAAGTCAGTTACCTTATATCTTCTTTTACTATTGCCATTTTATTAAAGTTTTTCCATAGGTGTTTTGATTTGTAAGTAACTTTCCTGGTGGCTCAGAGGTTAAAGTGTCTGCTTCCAGTGAGGGAGACCTGAGTTCAATCCTTGGGTTGGGAAGATCCCTGGAGATGGAAATGGCAACCCATTCCAGTACTCTTGCCTGGAGAAGGTAGTCTATAGTCCACTGGGTCGCAGAGTCGGACACGACTGAGCAACTTCACTTTCACTTTCTTTCACTTTCATGATTCATTTAATTAAGAGAAAATCTATGCACCCTGAAATTCTTCAGGAGTAGGAGGAAAGAGAATTCTTCTCAGGGCTATATCTATAGTTATTGCTGGGAAGTTAGAAAAAAAATCCCTCTTTTAGTTTTTCTTTTTAATTTTTCCCTTCTCTTTTTTTCTCTTTCCAAAGATATGAATTAATTAGGGGATTCCCTGGTGGCTCAAAATGTAAAGGATCTATCTACAATGCAGGAGACCTGAGTTTGATCCCTGAGTTAGGACAATCCCCTGGAGAAGGATATGACTACCCACCTACCCACACCAGTATTCTTTTCTGGAGAATTCCATGGACAAAGGAATCTGGTAGGCTATAATCCATGGGGTTGTCAAGAGTTGGACACAACTGGTCACTAACACACACATAATGTAATATGAAGAAATCTGTCTCAGATATTTTTACTGTTGTCAAGATTCTAGAGATCAGAAGCACAAAAAAATAGTTATTTCTCCAGGAGATAAAAAATATATATTATATTTTTCTGATTTACTTAAATTTATTTATTTAGCCAACATTATTCCAAAATATATATAAAACCCCAAAATGTAAGCTCATTATCATGAAAAATTTAATTTTAAAAACTTTTTTCAAAATTGTATGACTATGTATTAAAGATTGGGATGTGTTTTTCCCTTTTATTTTTGCTTCAATAAACCTGTATTTATAGGTAATTAATGACCATCTCCTTCAGTTCAGTTCAGTTGATCAGCTGCGTCCGACTTTTTGTGACTCCATGAACTGCAGCACGCCAGGCCTCCCTGTCCATCACCAACTCCCAGACTTTACTCAGACTCATGTCCATCGAGTCGGTGATGCTATCCAGCCATCTCATCCTCTGTCATCCCCTTCTCCTTCTGCCTTCAATCTTTCCCAGCATCAAGGAGTTTTCAAATAAGTTCTTCACATCAAGTGGCCAAAGTATTTGAGTTTCAGCTTCAACATCAGTCCTTCCAATGAACATCCAGGGCTGATCTCCTTTAGGATGGACTGGCTGGATCTCCTTGCAGTCCAAGAAACTCTCAAAAGTCTTCTCTTCTGCCACAGTTCAAAAGCATCAATTCTTGGGCATTCAGCTTTCTTTACAGTACAACTCTCACAACCAAAATCACTGCAGACAGTGACTGTAGCTATAAAATTAAAAGATGCTTGCTCCTTGAAAGAAAAGCTATGAGCAACCTAGACAGAATATTAAAAAGCAGAGACATTACTTTACCAACAAAGATTCATCTAGTGAAAGCTATGGTTTTTCCAGTAGCCATGCATGGATGTGAGTTGGACTCTAAAGAAAGTTGAGCACTGAAGAGTTGATGCTTTTGAACTGTGGTGTTGGAGAAGACTCTTGAGAGTCCCTTGGACTAGGAAATCAGTCCTGAATACTCATCGGAAGGACTAACACTGAAGTTGAAACTCCAGTACTTTGGCCACCTGATGCGAACAACTGACTGTTTGTAAAAGACCTGTTGCTGGGAAAGATTGAAGGCTGAAAGAAAAGGGGATGACAGAAGATGAGATGGTTAGATGGTATCATCAACATGATAGGCATGTGTTTGAGTAGTCCCCAGGAGTTAGTGATAGACAGGGAAGCCTAGCGTGCTGGAATTCATGGGGGCTCAATGAGTTGGACAAGGCCTAGTGACTAAACTGAACTGAATTACCATCTCAATAAAATTATAAAATAATTAATTATATTTTTAGGTGCACAAAAGTAGCAGAATTAAGGTGCTGTTTGACACACAGAAATCAGTTTAATGCCTTTACAGTAACAATTAAAGATAAAAAAGAGAATGTAAAAAAAAATATTTTAGGATCACATTAAAAATTACATAGGAATAAACTTGACCAAGGTAGTGAAATATTTACATGTTAAAAACAATTAAACATTGGTAAAGGAAACTAAATATACTTTGAAGAAATGGAGAAAAAATACTCCATGCTTTGGATTGAAAGAATGAATATTGTTAAAATGACCATACTATCCAAACCAATCTATAGATTTAATGTGGCACCTATCAGATGGCTGCGAGAGCTGGGCCAATGCACTAAGTGCAGGTGGCTGCAAGAGCTGGGCTGGCGCACTAAGCGCAGCAGAGAGGAGCTACTCTACGCCAAGGTCAGGGGCAGCAACCTAGAGTGCCAGGCTGCGACAGCGCAGGAACGGCCAAGAGGAGCTACCCTGTTTCTGAGGTCGGGGTTGTGACCGAGAGGAGCTATCCAGTGTCCGAGGTCAGTGGCAGCTGGGAGGAGCTACCCCACGTCTGAGGTCAGGGGTGGTGGCCAGGAGGAGCTACCACGCGTCTGAGATCAGTGGTGGCCAGGAAGGAGACACCCCACATCCAATGTCAGGGCATCAGCTAGGAGGAGCTACCCGCGTCTGAGGTAAGGGGCAGCCAGAAGAAGCCAACTTACTCTCAAGACCAAGGAAGGTGACCCTGAGGAGCCACCAGGAGCCCAAGGCCAGGGGTGGCAACTGGTAGGAGCCACTTCGTGCCCGAGGCCAGAGGCAGTGACTCTGAGGAGCCACCCCGAGCCCAAGCCCAAGGCCAGGGGCAGCAGCTGGGAAGAGTCACCCGAGGAGCCATGGCTGCACAGGCACAGGAGGGCCTAGAGGAGCTATCCCACAGTGAAGGTCAGGAATGGTGGCAGTAAGGAGATACCCCTAGTCCAAGGTAAGGAGCAGCGGCTGTGCTTTGCTGGAGCAGCTGTGAAGAAATAACCCATGCCCAAGGTAAGAGAAACCCAAGTAAGATGGTAGGTGTTGCAAGAGGGCATCAGAGGGCAGACACACTGAAACCACACTCATGGAAAAGTAGTCAATCTAATCACACTAGGACCACAGCCTTGTCTAATTCAGTGAAACCAAGCCATGACTGCAGGGCAACCCAAGATGGGTGGGTCATGGTGGAGAGGGCTGACAGAACATGGTCCACTGGAGAAGGGAATGGCAAGCTACTTCACTATTCTTGCCTTGAGAACCCCATGAACAGTATGAAAAGGCAAAATGATAGGATACCAAAAGAAGAACTCCCCAGGTCATTAGGTGCCCAGTGTGCTACTGGAGGTCAGTGGAGAAATAATTCCAGAAAGAATGAAGGGCTGGAGCCAAAGCAAAATCAATAGCAGTTGTGGATGTGTCTGGTGATAGAAGCAAGATCTGATGCTGTGAAAAGCAATACAGCATAGGAACCTGGAATGTCAGGTCCATGAATCAAGGCAAATTGGAAGCGGTCAAACAAGAGATGGCAAGGATGATTGTGACATTCTAGGAATCAGCAAACTAAAATGGACTGGAATGGGTGATTTTAACTCAGATGACCATTATATCTAATACTGCAGGCAGGAATCCCTCAGAAGAAATGGAGTAGCCATCATGGTCAACAAAAGAGTCCAAAATGCAGTACTTGGATGCAGTCTCAAAAATGACAGAATGATCTCTGTTCGTTTCCAAGGCAAACCATTCAATATCACAGTTGTCCAAGTCTATGCCTCAACCAGTAATGCTGAAGAAGCTGAAGTTGAATGGTTCTATGAAGACCTACAATAACTTTTAGAACTAACACCCAAAAAAGATGTCGTTTTCATTATAGGGGACTGGAATTCTAAAGTAGGAAGTCAAGAAACACCTGGAGTAACAGGCAAATTTGGCCTAGGAATGCAGAATGAAGCAGGGCAAAGACTAACAGAGTTTTGCCAAGAAAATGCACTGGTCATAGCAAACACCCTCTTCCAACAACACAAAAGAAGACTCTACACATGGAAATCACCAGATGGTCAACACCAAAATCAGGCTCATTATATTCTTTGCAGCCAAAGATGGAAAAGCTCTATACAGTCAACAAAAACAAGACCAGGAGGTGACTGTGGCTCAGATCATGAACACCTTATTTCCAAATTCAGACTTAAATTGAAGAAAGGAGGGAAAACCACTAGACCATTCAGGTATGGCCTAAATCAAATTCCTTATGATTATACAGTGGAAGTGAGAAATAGATTTAAGGGCCTAGACCTCATAGATAGAGTGCCTGATGATCTATGGACGGAAGCTTGTGACATTCTACGGGAAACAGGAATGAAGACCATCCCCATGGAAAATAAATGCAAAAAGCAAAACGGCTGTCTGAGGAGGCCTTACCAATAGCTGTGAAAAGAAGAGAGGTGAAAAGCAAAGGAGAAAAGGAAAGATATAAGCATCTGAATGCAGAGTGTCAAAGAATAGCAAGAAGAGATAAGAAAGACTTCTTCAGCAATCAATGCAAAGAAATAGAGGGGAAAAACAGAATGGGAAAGGCTAGAGATTTCTTCAAGAAAATTAGAGATACCAAGGGTACATTTCATGCAAAGATGGGCTTGATAAAGGACAGCAATGGTATGGACCTAATGGAAGCAGAAGATATTAAGAAGAGGTGGCAAGAATACATGGAAGAACTGTACAAAAAGATGATCATGACCCAGATAATCATGATGATGTGATCACTAATCTAGAGCCAGACATCTTGGAGTGTGAATTCAAGTGGGACTTAGAAAACATCACTACGAACAAAGCTAGTGGAGGTGATGGAATTCCAGTTGAGCTGTTTCAAATCCTGAAAGATGATGCTATGAAAGTGCTGCACTCAATATGACAGCAAATTTGGAACACTCAGCAGTGGCCACAGAATTGCAAAAGTTCTGTTTTCATTCCAATCCCAAAGAAAGGCAGTGCAAAAGAATGCTCAAACTACCACACAGTTGCACTCATCTCACATGCTAGTAAAGTAAGGCTCAAAATTCTCCAAGCCAGGCTTCAGCAATACATGAACTGTGAACTCCCTGATGTTCAAGCTGGTTTTAGGAAAGGCAGAGGAACCAGAGATCAAATTGTCAACATCTGCTGGATCATGGAAGAATCAAAAGAGTTCCAGAAAAACATCTATTTCTGCTTTGTTGACTATGCCAAAACCATTGCCTCTGTGGATCACAATAAACTGGAAAATTCTGAAAGAGATGGGAATACCAGACCACCTAACCTGCCTCTTGAGAAATCTGTATGCAAGTCATGAAGCAACAGTTGGAACTGGACATGGAACAACAGACTGGTTCCAAATAGGAAAATGAGTACTTCAAGGCTGTATATTGTCACCCTGCTTATTTAACTTCTATGCAGAGTACCTCATGAGAAACGCTGGACTGGAAGAAACACAAGCTGGAATCAAGATTGCCAGGAGAAATATCAATAACCTCAGATATGCAGATGATGCCACCCTTATGGCAGAAAGTGAAGAGGAACTAAAAAGCCTCTTGATGAGAGTGAAAGAGAGTGAAAAATTTGGCTTAAAGCTCAACATTCAGAAAATGAAGATTGTGGCATCCTGTCCCATCACTTCATGGGAAATCGATTGAGGAACAGTGGAAATAGTGTCAGACTTTATTTTCTTAGGCTCCCAAATCACTGCAGATGGTGACTGCAGCCATGAAATTAGAAAACGCTTATTCCTTGGAAGAAAAGTTATGACAAACCTAGATAGCATATTCAAAAGCAGGGATATTACTTTGCCGACTAAGGCCCGTCTAGTCAAGGTTATGCTTGTCCCTGTGGTCACGTATGGATGTGAGAGTTGGACTGTGAAGAAGGTTGAGCACCAAAGAATTGATGCTTTTGAACTGTGGTGTTGGAGAATACTCTTGAGAGTCCTTGGGACTGCAAGGAGAACCAACCAGTCCATTCTGAAGGAGATTAACTCTGGGATTTCTTTGGAAGGAATGATGCTAAATTGAAACTCCAGTACTTTGGCCACCTCATGAAATGAGTTGACTCACTGGAAAAGACTCTGATATTGGGAGGAATTGAGGGCAGGAGGAGAAGGGGATGACCAAAGAAGAGATGGCTGGATGGCATCACAGACTCGATGGAAGTGAGTCTGAGTGAACTCCGAGAGATGGTAATGGAACAGGAAGGCCTGGTGTGCTGCGATTCTTGGGGTCGCAAAGAGTCGGACACGATTGAGTGAATGATCTGAAACTGAACTATCAGATAACCCATAACACTGTTTACAGAACTATAACAAATAATTCTAAAGTATAGATGGAACCAAAGAAACAACAGAATTGCCAAACCAATCCTAAGGGAATAGAACAAAACAGGATGCAGTACCTTCGCAGACTTCGGGCAATACTACAAAGCTACAGTAATCACTACAGTGTGGTATTGGTACAAATACATACACATGGAATAGAATAGAAAACCCAGAAATAGACCCAAACTTCCACAGTCAATATTTGACAGAGAAGGCAAGGAAATACAATGCATAAAAACTGTATCTTCAGCTAGTAGTGCTGGGAAAATTTGACAGCTTCAATTGCATGTAAATTGATGAAGTTACAAAATACCTTCATATCATACTTAAAATGCCCACCATACACAAAAATAAACTCAAACTGAATTAAAGACATGGCATCATAAATCCACTGGAAGAAAATACAGGCAAAACATTATCTAACATAAATCAATAGCAGGTCAGTCTTTCAAGAAAATAGAACTAGAACCAAAAAAATAAACAAATGAGACATTCAAGCTTACAAGCTTTTGCACAGCAAAGGAAACCATAAATAAAATGAAAACACAACCCATGGACTTGCAAAAAATACTTGCAAATGATGTGGCCGAGAAGGGCTTAATCTCTAAAATATAAAACTAGATCATACAGCTCAATAACAATCAAAAAATGAAAAGAAGATCTAAATAAACATTTTTTCGAAAGAAAACTTGCAGGTGGTCAAAAAGCATAGGAAGTGATGCTCAGCATCTCTAGTTATCAGAGAAATATAAATCAAAACTACAGTGAGGTACCACATCACACCAGTGAAGTACCACATCACACCAGTGAGAATGAATAGTAAAAAAATCCACAAATAACAAATGCTGTAGAAGGTGTGGAGAAAAGGAATTCTCCTATACTGTTGGTGGGAATGTAAACTGTCTCAGCCACAGTGGAGAATAGTATGGAGATTCCTTAAAGAAAACTAAAACTAGAATTCCCATATGATCTAGCAATCTCATTCATGGGCATATATTTGGACAAAATTATGATATGGAAAGATACATGCATCCCAATGCTAATAGCAGCACCTTTTACAACAGCAAAAGTATGGAAACCACCTAAATGTCCAAGAAGAGATGAATGGATAAAGTTGATGTGGTGTATATATATATGTATTTACACATACACTCACACACACACATAATGGAATACTAATCAACTATGAAAAAGAATGAAATGAAATGTTGCATTTCATTTTATTCAATCAGATTATTTTACATATATCAATATACATAACTGAAATATTTGATGTACACTAGAAACTAACACAATATTGTACATTAACTGTACTTCAGCTTAAAATGTTTCCCAAAGCTATTTAGGTCAACTCCTATATTTCTCTTCTTCTTCAGTGTAGATGTTACTTATTTAAATTATAGTTAGATTCATTTGTGATTGTTTTTATTCTATCTCTCCTGGCATATACTTGTTGATTTTTTTTCTTTTTCTTTTTAATTTTATTTTTACTTTATTCTACTTTACAATACTGTATTGGTTTTGCCATTCATTGACATGAATCCGCCACAGGTGTATACGAGCTCCCAATCCTGAATCCCCCTGCAGTGATTTTTTAAAAGGTATGTATTTATAGAATCAAATTAGTTTTTGTGATGAACTTTTCTGTGGATTATAACCAATGTATAGATGTATGGTTACCAACACAGTTTTACGCAGTCCCATCACCCCTCTCCCCTTACTCCCAACATGCCTCCGTTTATTTATTTTTTCACTCATGAAATTTTATCTAAGGTATTTCCTATTTTATCAATTGTGAATAAAGTTGCTATAAATATTTATCTACAGGTTTTCAATATATTTTCCACAATTAGGATTCAGTTCAGCTCATTCACTCAGTCGTGTCCAACTCTTTGTGACCCCATGAATCGCGGCACGCCAGGCCTCCCTGTCCATCTCCATCTCCCAGAGTTCACTCAGACTCACGTTCATCGAGTCTGTGATGCCATCCAGTCATCTCATCCTCTGTCGGCCCCTTCTCCTCCTGCCCCAATCCCTCCCAGATTCAGAGTCTTTTCCAGTGAGTCAACTCTTCTCATGAGGTGGCCAAAATACTGGAGTTTCAGCTTTAGCATCGTTCCTTCCAAAGAAATCCCAGGGCTGATCTCCTTCAGAATGGACTGGTTGGATATCCTTGTAGTCCTAGGGACTCTCAAGAGTCTTCTCCAACACCACAGTTCAAAAGCATCAATTCTTTGGTGCTCAGCGTTCTTCACAGTCCAACTCTCACATCCATACACGACCACAGGAAAAACCATAGCTTTGACTAGACGGACCTTAATCGGCAAAGTAATGCCTCTGTTTTTGAATATGCTATCTAGGTTGGTCATAACTTTTCTTCCAAGGACGAAGCGTCTTTTAATTTCATGGCTGCAGTCACCATCTGCAGTGATTTTGGAGCCCCCAAAATAAAATCTGACACTATTTCCACTGTTTCTCCATCTATTTCCCATGAAGTGATGGGACCAGATGCCATGATCTTCGTTTTCTGAATGTTGAGCTTTAAGCCAACTTTTTCATTTTCCTCTTTCACTTTCATCAAGAGGCTTTTTAGTTTTCCTCTTCACTTTCTGCCATAAGGGTGGTATCATCTGCATATCTGAGGTTATTGATATTTCTCCCGGCAATCTTGATTCCAGCTTGTGTTTCTTCCAGTCCAGCGTTTCTCATGATGTACTCTGCATAGAAGTTAAATAAGCAGGGTGACAATATACAGCCTTGATGTACTCCTTTTCCTATTTGGAACCAATCTGTTGTTCCATGTCCAATTCTAACTGTTGCTTCCTGACCTGCATACAGAGTTCTCAAGAGGCAAGTTAGGTGGTCTGGTATTCCCATCTCTTTCAGAATTTTCCACAGTTTATTGTGATCCACACAGTCAATAGCTTTGGCATAGTCAATAAAGGAGAGATAGATATTTTTCTGGAACTCTCTTGCTTTTTCCATGATCCAGTGGATGTTGGCAATTTGATCTCTGGTTCCTCTGCCTTTTCTAAAATAGATTTAATTATCTAAATACATAGATGTAATATTAAGAAGGCATGTGGTAGATGTATACTTACATTTATGACAAAGTATAAAATTATTTCTCAAAATTGCCATACCATTTTATGAGTATCCCCATCCTTCCTAACACTTGATAGTGACAAATATTTTAGACATTACAATGTACAGAAATGTTTACTTGTTGCTTTAATTCTCATTTCCCTAATGACTAAATTATGTTCAACATACATTCATTTGCTTCTTTGCCATTTCTTTATCTTTAGTGAAATGTTTACTCTGATCTTTTGCTCACTGTCAATCAGTTATGCATGAATCTTAATTTACTTCCTCTGTAGATGAGTTGGAACTAAAACCACTGAATGGACTGTAAATGCAAACAATAACTACTGTATAGTGTATTCTCTAAACTGGGATTCAGAATATCTAATAAAATTGCATATGAATTTACCTTTTGAAACAATATCTTTCTCTAACAATTAACTCTAGAAATTATCTACCAAATACACACATACACATAAACATACCCACAATAAGGGAAGTCAGTAATGAAAGTGTTATTTGTAAAAACAGGATATTAGTAGCAATCTTAATACTCATCCATCCATTGAAACCTTGTTAATTAAACCACAGGGCTTTTGTATAATGGAGAAATATGCAAATATAAAAAGAATGATATATATCTTATGGAGAGTGAAAACGTGGCTTAAAATTCAACATTTAAAACACTAAGACTGTAGCATCTCTTTCCAACACTTCATGGCAAATAGATGGGAAAAAAGTGAAACAGTGACTGATTTCACATTCTTAAGCTCCCAAGGCACTGTGGCTGCTGACTGTAGACACGAAATTAAAAAAAAAAAAAAAATTACCTTGCTCCTTGGGAAAAAAGCTATGACAACCTAGACAGCACATTAAAAACCAGAGACATTGCTTTGACAACAGAGGTCCATATGATCAAAGCTAGGGTTTTCCCAGTAGTCATGTATGGATGTGAGAGTTAGACCATAAAGAAGACTGAACACCAAAGAACTGATGCTATCAAACTGTGCTGAAAAGACTCTTGAGATTGCTTGGACAGCAAGGAGATGAAACCAGTCAATCCTAAAGGCAATTAATGCTGAATACTCATTGGAAGGACCAATGCTGAAGCTGATGCATCACTACAGTGATCACCTGTGCTAACAGCTGACTCATTGGGAAAAACACTGATACTGTGAAAGACAGGACAAGAAGTGAAGGCGGTGGCAGAAAATGAGATGTTTAGACAGCATTACTGACTCAATGAATATGGATTTGAACAAACTCTTGGTTCAGTTTAGTTCATTAGCTCTGTCATGTCCAATTGTTTGGACACCATGAATCACAGCACAGCAGGCCTTCCTGGACATCTTTAACTCCCAGAATTCACTCAAACTCATGTCCATTGAGTCAGTAATGCCATCCAAACATTTAATCTTCTGTCATCCCCTTCTTCTCCTGTCCCCAGTCATTCCTAGCATCAGGGTATTTTCCAATGAGTCAACTCTTCACAGAAAGTGGCCAAGGTATTGGAGTTTCAGCTTCAGTATCAGTCCTTCCAATGAACACTCAGGACTGATCTCATTTAGGATGGACTGTTTTGATCTCCTTGCAGTTCAAGGGACTCTCAAGAGTCTTCTCCAACATCACAGTTCAAAAGCATCAGTTCTTCAGCACTCAGCTTTCTTCACAGTCCAAATCTCACATCCATAAAAGACCATTGGCAAAACCATACCCTAGACTAGACAGACCTTTGTTGGAAAAGTAATATCTCTGCTTTTGAATATGCTATCTAGGTTGTTCATAACTCTCCTTCAAAGGAGTAAGCATGTTTTAATTTCATGGCTGCAATCACCATCTGCAGTGATTTTGGAGCACTAAAAATAAAGTCTGACACTGTTTCCAATGTTTCTACATCTATTTCCCATGAAGTGATGGGACCAGATGCCATGATCTTTGTTTTTTGAATGTTGAGCTTTAAGCCAACTTTTTCACTCCCTATTTCATTTTCATCAAGAGGCTTTTTAGTTCCTCTTCACTTTCTGCCATAAGGGTGGTGTCATCTGCATGATATTGATATTTCTCCTGGAAATGCTGATTCCAGCCCAGCATTTTTCATGATGTACTCTGCATATAAGTTAAATAAGCAGGGTGACAATACACAGTCTTGATGTACTCATTTTTCTGTTTTGAAACCAGTCTGTTGTTCCATGTCCAGTTCTAACTGTTGCTTTCTGACATGCATATAGGTTTCTCAAGAGGTAGGTCAGGTGATCTGATATTCCCACCTCTTTCAGAATTGTCCACAGTTTATTGTGATCCATACAAAGACTTTGGCATAGTCAATAAAGTGAAATATATATATTTTCTGGAATGCTCTTGCTTTTTCGATGATCCAACAGATGTTGGCAATTTGATCTCTGGTTCATCTGCCTTTTCTAACACCAGCTTATACATCTGGAAGTTCACAGTTCACATACTGCTGTAGCCTGGCTTAAAGAATTTTGAGCATTACTTTACTGGCATGTGAGATGAGTGCAATTATGCTTTAGTGTGAGCATTTTTTGGCATTGCTTTTCTTTGGGTTTGGAATGAAAACTGACCTTTCCAGTACTGTGGCCACTGCTGAGTTTTCCAAATTTGCTGGCATACTGAGTGCAACACTTTCACAGCATCACCTTTCAGGATTTGAAATAGGTCAACTGTATTCCATTACCTCCATTAGCTTTGTTCATAGTGATGCTTTCTAAGGCCCACTTGACTTCATATTCAAGGATGTCTGGCTCTAGGTGAATGATCACATCATCGTGATCTCTTTTTTTGTACAATTCTTCTGTGTATTCTTGCCATCTCTTCTTAATATCTTCTGTTTCTGTTAGATCCATACTATTACTGTCCTTCATTGAGCCCATCTTTGCATGAAGTGTTCCCTTGTTATCTCTAATTCTCTTGAAGAGATCTCTAGTCTTTCTCATTCTGTTGCTTTCCTCTATTTCTTTGCATTGATCACTGAGGAAGGCTTTCTTATCTCTTCTTGCTATTCTTTGTAAGTCTGCATTCCAATGGGAATATCTTTCCTTTTCTCCTTTGCTTTTGCTTCTTTTCTTTTCACAACTATTTGTAAGACCTCCCCTAGAGAGCCATTTTGCTTTTTGCATTTCTTTTCCACAGGGATGGTCTTGATCCCTGTCAGCTGTACAGTGTCACAAACCTCCATCCATAGTTCATCAGGCAATCTATCAGATCTAGGCCCTTAAATCTATTTCTCAATTCCACTGTATAAACATAAGGGATTTGATTAGGTCATACCTGAATGGTCTAGCAGTTTTCCCCACTTTTTTCAATTTAATTCTGAATTTGTCAATAAGGTTTTGATAATCTGAGCCACAGTCAGCTCCTGGTCTTGTTTTTGTTGACTTATCCATCTATGGCTGCAAAGAATATAATCAGTCTGATTTCTGTGTTGACTGTCTGGTGATGTCCATGTGTAGAGTCTTCTCTTGTGTTGTTGAAAAGGTTGTTTGCTATGACCAGTGCCTTCTCTGGCAAAACTCTATTATCTTTTGCTCAGCTTCATTGTGCATTCCAAGGCCAAATTTGCCTGTTACTCCAAGTGTTTCTTGACTTCCTACTTTTGCATTCCAGTCCTCTATAATGAAAAGAACATCTTTTTGACTGTTAATTCTAAAAGGTCTTGTAGGTCTTCATAGAACCATTCAACTTTAGCTTCTTCAGTGTTACTGGTTAGGGCATAGGCTTGGATTACCATGATATTGAATTGTTTACCTTGGAAACAAACAGAGATCATTCTGTAATTTTGCGATATCATCCAAGTACTGCATTTCGGACTCTTGTTGGCTATGATGGCTACTCCATTTCTTCTATCGCATCCCTGTCCACAATAGTAGATATAATGGTCATCTGAGTTAAATTCACCCATTCCAGTTCATTTTAGTTCACTGATTCCTAGAATATTGAGGTTCACTCTTGCCATCTCCTGTGTGACCACTTCCAATTTGCCTTGATTCATGGACCTGACATTCCAGGTTCCTATGCAATATTGCTCATTACAACATTGGACCTTGCTTCTATCCCAGTCACATTGACAACTGGCTATTGTTTTTGCTTTGGTTCCATCCCTTCATTCTTCCTGGAGTTATTTCTCCACTGATCACCAGTAGCATATTGAGCACCTACCGACTCGAGTTGTTCCCCTTTCGTTATCCTATCATTTTGCCTTTTCATACTGTTGACTGCATTCTCAAGGCAAGAATACTGAAGTAGTTTGCCATTCCCTTCTCCAGTGGACCACATTCTCTCAGACCTGTCCACCATGACCCTCCCATCTTGGCTGGCCCTACACTGCATGGCTTACTTTCATTGAGTTAGAGAAGGCTGTAGTCCATGTGATCAGACTGGCTAGTTTTCTGATTATGGTTTCAGTGTGTCAGCCCTCTGATGCTGTCTCATAACACCTACCATTTTACTTGGGTTTCTCTTAACTTGGATGTTGGATATCTCTTCACAGCTGCTCTAGTAAAGCACAGCTGCTGCTTCTTCTTACCTTGGCTAGGGGGTAGCTCCTCTTGGTCTCTGCCCCTGACTTCGGCCATGAAGTAGCTCCTCTTGGCCGCCACCCGTGACCTTGGATGTGGGGTAGCTCTTCTCGGTCACTTCTGTGCTGATGTAGCCTGGGACTCTTGGTTGCCACCTCTGACCTTTGGAGAGGGGTAGCTCCTCTCTACCACACTTCTCTGTGGTCCATCACAGCCAGCCTAACAAACTCTGGGAAATAGTAATGGGCAAGGAAGCCAGGCATGCTGAGTTCATGGGGTCACAAAGTGTCAGACAGGACTTTGTGATTGAACAACAATGCTGTCATATTAAGAATATATTGTTTTTGTTTTTGAGTAAGATGATTAAGTGTAAAAATGTATAAATAGTATGTAGCACAAAACTTCTTGTTTAGAGAAACAAAATATATGCTTGCTTATTTAGAAGAATAAACAGAAGAGAAAAATCAGAATAAAATGTATAGCTTTAAAGGGGGATGGGAATAGGATAGGCATCTTAGGGGTATCTATATATTTTTGATATTGCTTTTATTATGTTGTCTTTTAATATGATAATATTTTACTTGCATTAAAATAAAGTTGAAAGTCAATTAATAAAATTGAAGTCAGATTAAACTTTAAAATAAAGCAGGAACATATTTTATTTTTATATCAAATTGATAATATAACTGTACAAAAATAATAAAAATTGAGGCAAAATTGGTACCTCGTGGCCTGACAGGACACCCTGAGTGTGAATCTATCCTAAGGAACATTGAAATACAAAATATCTTTCATGTTAATAGCTTTGTTTTGGGTCATGGTAGTGCTAGTTATTTTGCAACAAACTTTTTTGTGTGCTGTAGGACAGAACAGATCAGCATGGATATTGATGTTTTGGGAAACCCAGTGTGTCACCCTGGAAAAGGAAATTACAGTAATGGAAGTGGAAAGGACAAGGAAGAATGCTATGGTTTTTATATTCAATTTGGAAATAGTGATATTAGTCCTTCATCTTTTAAAAAGATATTCCTTAGCTTTGTCTTCTGCAAAGACTTGAAACTATGATACTTCAGTACTGTGTCTCACCTCCATAATGATTGTTATCTATAACAATCAACTAAAAGAAATTAGAATCATTTAAATAACTTGCAAGTTTCATGTAAGGGACAGCAAAAATGTAAGATGAACGTGGGATACTTTGTTCTGTCAGAAAGCAAGGTGATGTTAAGAGACTAACTAGAACATATAAATAACAAAGGGAAATGCTTGAGCTGGCTCTCAATTTTGAGATTCAGCATTAAAGACAGTGGCACGTGGCTTATAGTGTACTATTGAATGAAAAATCCATGAATTCACAGTGAAACTTGAAGACTGGAAAGATAATTCTTTACAGAAGAACAATAGCTGCCAAATTTAGACAGAACAAGATAATTAGAAAATCAACACTGTAAATTTTCAAAATTATCACCAGTTCAATTTCTTATACTGATATATAATAAAGGGAATAAAAAGATATCTTTTGTAACAGAGAGTTCTGAAAGATACCACTTTCATCAGACAATTAAATTTAACATCACCAGTAATAAGATAAATAACATATGCACCTCCAAATGTGATACAGTGAAAAGGAAATATTACTTTAGTAGTACTGTTAGAAAAAAACAAATAATGATAATAACCTGAATCTAATTATGAGCAAACTCAAATTCAGACTGTAACATTCTGCCAAACAGTTGTTATGTTAATACTGCTGTCATTAAAGACACATACACAGTGAGACAGTTCTAATTTTTCTATATTAAAAGATTGAAAGAGAGATAAGTAAATACAATAACTTCATAGGTACATCATGGATGTGGAAAATTAAAACCAAGCATACAGATCTGTTTTTAGGCCCATTAAAGATAAATAATAATTTTAAGATAACTAAAAGACAACTGAATAAAGATCTGTGATAGGTCAAAGATTTAACATACAAAAGTAATATAAATTAGGACATGTTGTGTAAAGTATTTCTTATTAAAGTAGGTGCTGATGTTTTTGAAAGAGCTCAGTAGATAGAACAGATGTTTTATATTTGTTTCCCTCTTGTTAACATACATCTGTTTGTTGCAAATGAAATAAAATCATCCACAATGAAGTTTTCATACCTGACTGTATTTGTTTCTAAATTGCTTATGAGGACCATTGAAATTTAATAATATAAGAGCTAGATTTTCCTGTATTTTCAAAAACTAGTCAAGATATGGGAAATTCTAAACTCAACCTCATGTAGGGGAAATAGAAATGAAAATAAGTGCTCCGAAAGGAAGCAAATAAATAAGTGGAAATCATAGAAAACAATTGCAATTTAATTTTATTACATTGGAAACTGAGAATAAGGTATACAGAAAATATATTTTTCCCTTTAAATAAATGTATTTTAATATGGAAAACAGAGTGATTCATCTTGACTAATATTACACAATCTTTAGAAAAAAATGATACAAATATGATATGCCAGGTGTTGGCAAAGCAAAGGATTTATTAATGTCATTTTAAATTAGTAAAATTAAATGATATTTCTCAGAGTAATTATTGTTTATTGCTCTCAATTCCAAGATGTATGTTAGAAACAAAAGGCAAAACTCTGGGCTATAAATAGAAAAAGAAAGCTAAAATGGGATTCTGGATATGTTGAAATACATACACCAGGGAAGCCCTAGTGTATACCAATAAGATTAAATAAGATGGAGGGTAAAGGTGTTATTTTTAAATATGCCATATTTTGTTTCTCAAAAACTTCTACTTAAGGTGAAACCATGCCAAGAGCAACATAAGCAAATACAGAAGCTAATACTGAAAATGCCAATTTTGGTGCAATATAGTATACCATCTGTGTGTAAAGACTTTAAACAAAATGAAACTTCAAATAAAGTGTGATTTCCACTTGCAATATTGGAAAGATTTTTTAAATTTATTCATGATAAATAAGAATTTATTAAAGCATCTATGCCTATATTCATATGGTTTGGGAACACTTCATTATCAAGTGGCCTGAGCTATGCCAAGCTCTAGAAATATGTCTTTAAATGTCTGTCCCTCCTCCTCCTCTTCCACCTGGAGAATTACATTCATAAGGCTACAGCATCAGCTTCTCTGTAATATATTCTATGAATCATTTAGGGGAAAAAATATTCTTATTACTGAAGTCTCATAATATTTGGGCATGTTTTTATTTTATTGTTTGATACTATCTCTGGTTGTTCATTGCAGCTAGGTATCCAGAAAAGAAATCTATGGATTGACCACTAACAAGGACAGTTTATTAAAAATATCACAATTGTGATAAGGTAACACTTTTACAACATCATAGATTAAGAACGTTTACATCTGGGCATATGATTTTTGGCTCCTCCATCCAGTAAATCAGCCACACATTCTGTTTGATTTCATTCAGTTAGTTTCCTGGAGATAAAAATACTTCTGATTAGCCAGATTAGGGTCAGAAACTCCTAGTTGCAATACTTTTATGGGTGAAATAAATAACTTATGGCATACCAAAAGTCATTATAACTTAGAATATTTCTTTCAGTTCCAATTCACTTTCTATACTTTAAACTTACTAAGAATTACTAAAGTTCTCAAATATCCACAGCAACTCTTTTTGAAACTTAGTCAGTCAGCAAGGATGGTATATCGCAGCAGCAGCAGCAGCAACAGCCTATTGAACAGACAATGTTAGACAGTAGCTTAGGATATGCAAACACATATATCTGGAATCAAGATTGCTGGGAGAAATATCAATAACCTCAGATATGCAGATGACACCACCCTTATGGTAGAAAGTGAAGAGGAACTAAAAAGCCTCTTGATGAAAGTGAAAGGGGAGAGTGAAAAAGTTGGCTTAAAGCTCAACATTCAGAAAATGAAGATCGTGGCATCCGGTCCCATCACTTCATGGGATATAGATGGGGAAACAGTGGAAACAGTGTCAGACTTTATTTTGGGGGGCTTTAAAAATCACTGCAGGTGGTGATTGCAGCCATGCAATTAGGGAGACGTTTACTCCATGGAAGAAAAATTATAACCAACCTAGATTGTATATTGAAAAGCAGAGACATTACTTTGCCAACTAAGGTCCGTCTAGTGAAGGCTATGGTTTTACCTATGGTCATGTATGGATGTGAGAGTTGGACTGTAAAGAAGCGCCAAAGAATTGATGCTTTTGAACTGTGGTGTTGGAGAAGACTCTTGAGAGTCCCTTGGACTGTAAGGAGATCCAACAAGTCCCTTCTGAAGGAGATCAACCTTGGGATTTCTTTTGAAGGAATGATGCTAAAGCTGAAACTCCAGTACTCTGGCCACCTCTTAAGAAGAGTTGACTCATTGGAAAAGAGTCTGATGCTGGGAGGGATTGGGTGCAGGAGGAGAAGGGGACGACCGAGGATGAGATGGCTGGATGGTATCACGGACTCGATGGATGTGAGTCTGAGTGAAATCCGAGAGACGGTAATGAACAAGGAGGCCTGGTGTGCTGCGTTTCATGGAGTCGCAAACAGTCAGACAAGACTGAGTGACTGAACTGAACTGAACTGAAACATATGTTACACACTAAGCAGATCTTTGACAAAAATTGACATTATTTTACAATAATTTATACTTTTCTTCCCCATTATACTGTGCAAGTTTTAGAAAATAGATATCTTATATGTTTATTTTATATGCATTGCATCTGATAGTGACAGGTGTAACCATAAGGTAAATAAACATATATTTTTTGGCATCAACCATTCTAATTAGATAAAATATTAAAAAATAAGTGAAATGATTCTAGAGACATGGATATATTATTACTAACCAGATATTAGAGATCACCTACTTTAAAAATAATAAATTTTTAAATGAGATGTGAAGACTCTAAATATTTAGAAAATAGTTTACAGGGATACAGGGATAAAATAATTGCCAAGTTAGAGTTGTCACATAGATTTTTCTCTCTTCAAACTTCAAGAAAGAACATATGGAAGCCATAGATAGCTAAAGTGAATGCATTAAAAAAACAGTTGATAAAAATAGATAATTGTTGATAGGAATAAAAGTAAATAAGCTAAAAATAAAATGTTAGCAATATCAACCATCAGAGAATTAAAAATCAAGTTCATATAATAGGGACAAAGGTATAAACACAATAGTATTATCCATGGACTACACTGAAACAAAACATGACTTATTTTCTGTGTATTCTTTAAGAAGAAAGGAAATTATTCAGTGTTCTTTTTTCCTTCCATATATTTCAACTAAACATAAAGCAAATAATGACCTAACCACTGAAATGAACAGATTCAGCTACCTGAAAAAAATACACTTAATTTGGGAATTTGAATATTTCATTTTATATAAAAAGCAGACAAAATTTCTAGTTAATTCATCTTCAAAATGACAGTTTTATGAGAGTGAAAAGAGGACTCTTCATAATTAAACAAGTACAATGGGCATAAACCAAGCCTATCTCAGGCAAAACAAGATTTGTGTCTCATAAAATACAGCTAATTTCTATCTATTTTATCTGTGCATAATTTTTACACATAAATCTCTTTATAGTTTAGATTAATCAGAGACAGGAAGATTTTTTTTTTCTTAGTTGGAAAATTGTTTTATTTGTAGAGACTGAGCTAAGTATCATTTTTGGTAGAAATCAATTCTCTTGTTTGAGAAAGTATATTTCAAAAAATGTTTGATTATACCAAAAACAAAGTCAAAATTTGGTGTTAAATCTGAAACAATGTGAAATTTATCTTTAAATATTCAATATTTTTTATATTAGAAATTTGCAAAAAATGAATTTTTGCAGAGATTATTAGATTGATGTACTGCTTGCTTATGAATCCTGAAATTTTGAGTAGCAACAGTTACTGGCATATATTAGGTATCATTCAGTTGTTTAAAGAGACATATATTAAAATTTTAATAAAGATGAAGTATATGTATGCCTATAATATTTATGTTATGCATTCTCACTGTCTTCACCAAATTTTTCTTTTATAAAATGAAGAATTCTATCTTACCTAACATTTATACATAGACAAGAGTAGGCCCACATTAAAACTAACAAAGAAACTGAAACTGCCCTATGTGTTTGAGAAATGTCATGCCTGCCACCAAAGCCAGAGTATCATTTAAGAACTACCTACTGATTGCCTATTGAGACTGTCTGTCCATATCAGTCAAGACATTACATGGACACCTGTCAGATTCAGCCTGTGAGAATGAATCCCATCCAAAGAACTTATAATTCATGGACATCAGGAAAAAAATACTAAAATACCAGTCATTTTCCTTTATCTTCTTAAGGAATACCTGAACAACGTGTAGAGAAATTCTGTGTAGGAAATTTTGGCTCTTTATCAAAGATTCAATAACATGTAATCTGATAGAAATTGTGAATTCACTAAGCCAATAGATAAAAGGACTGGTTCAAAACTGGGAAAGGAGTATGTCAAGGCTGTATATTGTCATCTTGCTTATTTCACTTATATGCAAAGTACATCATGCAAAATGCTAGGCTGGATGAAGCAAAAGCCAGAATCAAGATTGCCTTGGAAAAATATCAATAACATCAGATATGCAGATGTCACCACACTTATGGAAGATACTGAAAAGGAACTAAAGAGCCTCTTGGTGAAAGTGAAAGAGGAGAGTGAAAAAGCTGGCTTAAAACTCAACATTCAAAGCTGAAGATCATAGCATCTGATCCCATTACTTCATGGCAAATAATTGGAGAAACAATGCAAACAATGAAAGACTTAATTTTCTTGGGCTCCAAAATCATTGCAGATGGTGACTGCAGCCATTAAATTAAAAGACACTTACTTTTAGGAAGAAAAGCTATGGTCAACATGGACAGCATATTAAAAAGCAGAGACATTATTTTGCCAACAAAGGTCCATACAGTCAAAGCTATGGATTTTCCAGTAGTCATGTATGAATGTGAGAGCTGGACCATAAGGAAGGCTGCATGCCAAAGAATTGATGTTTTTGAACTGTGGTGTTGAAGACTCTGGAGAGTCCCTTGGACTGCAAGGATATCACATCAGTCAATCCTAGTGGAAATTGATCCTGAATACTCATTGGAAGGACTGAGGCTGAAGCTCCAATATTTTGGGCACCTAATGCAAGTAGGAGCCGACTGTGGCTCAGATCATGAACTCCTTATTGCCAAATTTAGACTTAAATTTAAGAAAGTAGGGAAAACTGCTAGATCATTCAGGTATGACCTAAATCAAATCCCTAATAATTATACAGTGGAAGTGAGAAATATATTTAAGATCTGATAGAGAGAGTGCCTGGTGAACTATGGAATGAGGTTCGTGACATTATACAGGAGACAGGGATCAAGACCATCAAGACCATCCCCATGGAAAAGAAATGCAAAAAGCAAAATGGCTGTCTGCGGAGGCCTTACAAATAGCTGTGAAAAGAAAAGAAACAAAAAGCAAAGAAGAGAGGTGGTCCTAAGATGGCGGAGTAATAGGAATAGGAGACCACTTTCTCCCTCACAAATTCATGAAAAGAACATTTCAACGCTGAGTAAATTCCACAAAACAACTTCTGAATGCTGGCAGAAGACATCAGACACCCAGAAAAGCAGATCATTGGCTTCAAAAACAGGTAGGAAAAAATGTAAAAGATGAAAAGAGAGACAAAGGAGGAAGGGAGGGAGCTCCGTCCCAGGAAGGGAGTCCTGTCCTGGGAAGGGAGTCCTGTCCTGGGAAGAGACTCTTAAGAAGAGAGGTTTCCAAACACCGGGAAACATTCTCACTGCCAAGTTGGTGATGAGCCTTGGAAGCACAGAGGGCAACATAACAGGAAGGAAAAATAAATAAATAATTAAAAACAACAAATTACGAGCCCGACAGTAACTCCCCCAGCAGAAAAGCAGCACAGACACCTGCATCTGCCACTAGCAAGTGGGGGCTGGGCAGGGAGGCATGGGAGGTGCAGGCTGCAGTGCTTTTTAAGAATCAGGCCGGAACGCCCCACGCATAACCAGAGTGCACTATCTTGGGCAAGCAAACCAGACTGTGGGATAGCTACCACGCTAAACACTCAAACATAAGACATCACCAGGACCACGCACAGAACAAAGGACAGAATGGAAATAGCCAGCTGCAGAACATCCCCCTCCAGTGACAGGCAGCCAGAGCCTTAAGGACTGGAAGGGGGCAATTGCAGCCCAAGAGAGACATTACCTACCAAAATTCAAGCAGACTTCTTTGCTAACTAAGACTTCTGGGGGTTCTGGACAGTCATCAGCCGCCTGAGAAGGAACGCCAGCCGTACACCCAGAAAACTGAGCAGCAGGGAAAGGCGATAAGTCACAGCAGCTATGCCAGTTCCAACCTGGGAAGGGCACAAAATGCAGGCCCAACCAAATGTGCACCTCTGAGGACTACCTGAGTGCCAAGCCTGAGCAGCTTAGACTGGGGAGGTGCATGAAGCCTAGAGCCAGCCTCAGATGGTTCCCCAGCAGAGCAACGTAGAGCTTGAGTGGTGTGCACTGTGAGCAGGGGCAGGTCCAGTGTGGATGAGACACTGCAAGCACTCGCCAGTATTATTTGTTCGCAGTATCCCTCCCCCTCCCCACAGCACGACTGAACAAGTGAGCCTAAAAATAAAAATAAAAATAAGTGTCCACCACCGCCCTCCCTGTGTCAAGATGAAAATCAGACACTGAAGAGACCAGCAAACAGAAGAAGTTAAACAGAGAGAACCACCTTGGAAGTAATTCTACACTGCCGACACCACCAGAGAAAGGGCCAGATATATCTTTACTATTTTTATGCTCATTCTTTGTGTGTGTGTGTGTTGATGTTTTTGCATGAAAGTTTTTCTTTTATTTTTCTTCTTCTTTTTTAACTTTCTTAAATTTTTAAGTCTTATATTTCTCTAATTTTTATTTTTATGACCTGCTATTACTTTTCAAAAATAAAAAAGACCCTATTTTTAAAGCAAACACCGTATATAGTATTTTGTGGTGGTTGTTATTCTTTTAATAATCTTGTAGCTTTTTTCTTCTTCTTCTTCTCTACTTTAATATTGTATTTTTGAAAATCCAATCTCTACTCCAGATTTTTAATCTTTGCTTTTTGGTATTTTTTGGTATTTGTCAATTTATACATTTAAAAACCCAATCTTCAGTACCCTATTTTACCTGAGAGCAAGATTACTGGCTTGACCACTCTTTCCTCCTTTGGACTCTCCTTTTTCTCCACCAGGTGGCCTCTGTTTCTTCCCACCCCTTGTCTTCTCTACCCAACTCTGTGAATCTCTGTGTGTTCCAGATGGTGGAGAACACTTGGGGAACTGGTTACTGGCCAGATCTGTCTCTCTCCTTTTCATTTACTTCTTTTATCCTCCTGGCAACCTCTGTCTACTTCCTCCATCTCCTCTTCCCTGTATAACTCCGTGAACACCTCTGAGTGGTCCAGACTGTGGAGCACACATAAGGAAGTGATTACTGGCTAGCTTGCTGTTTCCTCTTTTGATCCCACCTCATCTCATTCCAGTCACCTCTAACTACCCCCTCCCTCTTCTCCATGTAACTCAGTGAACCTCTCTGGGAGTACCTCAATGTGGAGAAATCTTTCATCTTTAACCTAGATATTTTATCATCACTGCTGTATAGATGAGGAAGTCTTGAGGCTATTGTAAAAATAAAACTGAAAACCAGAAGCAGAAACCTTAAGCCTAAATGCTGAGAACATCAGAGAAACCCTGAATACATGGAACATTAATCGATAGGAGCTCATCAAACACCTCCATACCTACACTGAAACCAAGCACAACCCAAGGGCCAACAAGTTCCAGAGCAAGACATACCACACAAATTCTCCAGCAACACAAGAACAAGCCCCTGAGCTTCAATATACAGGCAGCTCAAAGTTACTACAAAACCACTGACGTCTCATAACCCATTACTGGTCACTTCACTGCACTCGAGAGAGAAGAAATCCAGCTCCACCAACCAGAACTCCAACTCAAGGCTCCCTAACCAAGAAACCTTGACAAGCCACTGATACAACCCCACCCACAGTGAGGAAACTCCATAATAAAGAGAACTCCACAAATTCCCAGAATATAGAAAGACCACCCCAAACGCAGCAATATAACCAAGATGAAGAGACAGAAATACCCAACAGGTAAAGGAATAGGAGAAATGTGCACCAAACCAAACAAAAGAGGAAGAGATAGGGAATCTACCTGAGAAAGAATTCCGAATATTGATAGCGAAAATGATCCAAAATCTTGAAATCAAAATGGAATCACAGATAAATAACCTGGAGACAAGGATTAAGAAGATGCAAGAAAGGCTTAACAAGGACCTAGAAGAAATAAAAAGAGTCAGTATATAATGAATAATGCAATAAATGAGATCAGAAACACTCTGGAGGCAACAAATAGTAGAATAACGGAGGCAGAAGGTAGGATTAGTGAAATAGAAGATAGAATGGCAGGAATAAATGAATCAGAGACCAAAAAAATGAATTAAAAGAAATGAGGACATTCTCAGAGACCTCCAGGACAATATGAAATGCTCCAACATTTGAATTATAAGAATCCCAGAAGAAGAAGACAAAAAGAAAGACCATGAGAAAATCCTTTAGGAGATAATAGTTGAGAATTTCCCTAAAATGGGGAAGGAAATAATCATCCAAATCCAAGAAACCCAGACAGTTCCAAACAAGATAAACTCAAGGTGAAACACCCCAAGACACATATTAATCAAATTAACAAACATCAAACACAAAGAACAAATACTCAAAGCAGCAAGGGAAAAACAACAAATAACACACAACGGGATTCTCATAAGACTGCAGATTTTTCAATAGAAACTCTTCAGGCCAGGAGGGAATGGCAAGACATACTTAAAGTGATGAAAGAAAATAACCTACAGCCTAGATTACTGTACCCAGCAAGGATCTCATTCAAATATGAAGGGGAAATAAAACTTTACATACAAGCAAAAGCTGAGAGAATTCAGCACCAACAAACCAACTCAAAAACAAATGCTAAAGGATATTCTTTAGATAGGAAACACAAAAAGGGCATATAAACCCGAACCCAAAACAATAAAGTAAATGGCAACGGGAGCATACTTATCAATAATTACCTTAAATGTAAATGGGTTGAATGCCCCAACCAAAACGCAAAGACTGGCTGAATGGATACAAAAACAAGATCCTTATATATGCTGTCTACAAGAGACCCACCTCAAAACAAGGGACACATACAGACTGAAAATGAAGGGCTGGAAAAAGATATTCCATGCAAATAGAGATCAGAAGAAAGCAGAAGTAGCAATACTCATATCAAATAAAATAGACTTTAAAACAAAGGCTGTGAAAAGAGACAAAGAAGGCCATTACATAATGATCAAAGGATCAATCCAAGAAGAAGATATAACAATTATAAATATATATGCACCCAACATAGGAGCACCCCAATATGTAAGACAAATGCTAACAAGTATGAAAGGAGAAAGTAACAATAACACGATAATAGTGGGAAACTTTAATACCCCACTCACAACTATGGACAGATCAACTAAACAGAAAATTAACAAAAACCCACAAACTTTAAATGAAACAGTAGACCAGTTAGACCTAATTGATATCTATAAGACATTTCACTCCAAAACAATGAATTTCACCTTTTTTTCAAGTGCTCAGAGAACCTTCTCCAGGATAGATCACATCCTGGGCCATAAATCTAACCTTGGTAAAATAATTAAAAAAAATAAAAATCTTTCCAAGCATCATTTCTGACCATAATGCATTAAGATTAGATCACAATTGTAGAAGAAAAGTTATTAAAAATTCCAACTTATGGAGGCTGAACAACAGGCTTCTGAATGACTAACAAATCACAGGAGAAATCAAAAAGAAATCAAAATATGCATAGAAATGAATGAAAATGAAAACACAATAACCCAAAACCTGTGGGACACTATAAAAGCAGTGATAAGAGGAAAGTTCATAGCAATGTAGGCATACCTCAAGAAACAAGAAAAAAATCAAATAAATAACCTAACTCTACACCTAAAGCAACTAGAAAAGGAAGAAATGTTGAACCCCAGAGTTAGAAGAAGGAAAGAAATCTTAAAAATCAAGGCAGAAATAAATGCAAAAGAAACAAAAGAAACCATAGCAAAAATCAACAAAGCCACAAGCTGGTTCTTTGAAAAGATATATAAAATTAACAAACCATTAGCCAGACTCATCAGGAAACAAAAGAGAAAAATCAAATCAATAAAATTAGAAATGAAAACGAGAGATCACAACAGACAACACAGAAATACAAAGGATCATAAGAGACTACTATCGGCAATTATATGTCAATAAAATGGACAACTTGGAAGAAATGGACAAATTATTAGAAAAGTACAATTTTCCAAAACTGAACCAAGAAGAAATAGAAAATCTTAACAGACACATCACAAGCATGGAAATTGAAACTGTAATCACAAATCTTCCAGCAAACAAAAGCCCACATCCAGACAGCTTCACAGCTGAATTCTACCAAAAATTTCAAGAAGAGCTAAAGCCTATCCTATTGAAACTCTTCCAGGAAGTTGCAGAGGAAGGTAAATTTCCAAGCTCATTCTATGAGGCCACCATCACCCTAATACCAAAACATGACAAAGATGCCACAACAAAAGAAAACTACAGGCCAATATCACTGATGAACATAGATGCAAATATCCTCAACAAAATTCTAGCAATTCAAATCCAACAACACATTAAAAAGATCATACACCATGACCAAGTGGGCTTTATCCCAGGGATGCAAGGATTCTTCAATATCTGCAAATCAATCAATGTAATTCACCACATTAACAAATTGAAAAATAAAAGCCATATGATTATCTCAATAGACGCAGAGAAGGCCTTTGACAAAATTCAACATCAGGAATTTTGGAACGTACCTCAGAAAGGAGGAATAGAAGGAACGTACCTCAGCATAATAAAAGCTATATATGACAAACCCACAGCAAACATTACACTCAATGGTGAAAAATTGAAAGCATTTCCCCTAAAGTTAGGAACAAGACAAGCATACCCACTTTCACCACTACTATTCAGCATAGTTCTAGAAGTTTTGCCCACAGCAATCAGGGCAGAAAAAGAAACAAAAGGAATCCAAATTGGAAAAGAAGTAATACTCTCACTGTTTACAGATGACATGATCCTCTACATAGAAACCCCTAAAGACTCCACCAGAAAATTACTAGAACTAATCAATGAATATAGTAGAGTTGCAGGATATAAAGTCAACACTCAGAAATCTCTTGCATTCCTATACACTAATAATGAGAAAGTAGAAAAAGAAATTAAGGAAACAATTCCATTCACCATTGCAACAAAAAGAATAAAATACTTAGGAATATATCTACCTAAAGAAACTAAAGACCTATATATCGAAAACTATAAAACACTGATGAAAGAAATCAAAGAGGACACTAATAGATGGATAAATATACCATGTTCGTGAATTGGAAGAATCAATTAGTGAAAATGAGTATACTACCCAAAGCAATCTACATATTCAATGCAATCCCTATCAAGCTACCAGTGGTATTTTTCACAGAACTAGAACAAATAATTTCAAGATTTGTATGGAAATACAAAAAACCTTGAATACTCAAAGCAGTCTTGAGAAAGAAGAATGGAACTGGAAGAATCAACTTGCCTGACTTCAGGCTCTACTACAAATTCACAGTCATCAAGACAGTATGGTACTGGCACAAAAACAGAAATATAGACCAATGGAACAAAATAGAAAGCCCAGAGATAAATCCACACACCTATGGACACCTTATCTTTGACAAAGGAGGCAAGAATACACAATGGAGTAAAGACAATCTCTTTAACAAGTGATGCTGGGAAAACTGATCAACCATTTGTAGAAGAATGAAACTAGATCACTTTCTAACACCATTAACAAAAATAAACTCAAAATTGATTAAAGATCTAAATGTAAGACCAGAAACTATAAAACTCCTAGAGGAGAACATAGGCAAAACACTCTCCGACATAAATCACAGCAGGATCCTCTGTGATCCACCTGCTAGAATACTGGAAATAAAAGCAAAAATAAACAAATGGGATCTAATAAAAATTAAAAGCTTCTGCACAACAAAGGAAACTATAAGCAAGGTGAAAAGACAGCCTTCTGAATGGGAGAAAACAATAGCAAATGAAGCAACGGACAAACAACGAATCTCAAAAATATACAAGAAACTTATGTAGCTCAACTCCAGAAAAATAAACGACCCATAAAAAAAAAAAAAAAGGGCCAAAGAACAAAATAGACATTTCTCCAAAGAAAACATATGGATGGCTAACAAACACATGAAAAGATGTTCAACATCACTCATTATCAGAGAAATGCAAATCAAAACCACAATGAACTACCATTTCACACCAGTCAGAATGGCTGCAATCCAAAAGTCTACAAGCCATAAATGCTGGAGACGGTATGGAGAAAAGGGAACCCTCTTACACTGTTGGTGGGAATGCGAACTAGTACAGCCACTATGGAGAACAGTGTGGAGATTCCTTTAAAAATTGCAAATAAAACTGCCTTATGGCACGGCAATCTCACTGCTGGGCATGCACACCATGGAAACCAGAATTGAAAGAGACACATGTACTCCAATATTCATTGCAGCACTGTTTATAATAGCCAGGACAGGGAAACAATCTAGATGTCCATCAGCAGATCAATGGATAAGAAAGCTGTGGTACATATACACAATGAAGTATTACTCAGCCCTTAAAAAGAATAAATTTGAATCAGCTCTAATGAGATGGAAGAAACTGGAGCTAATTATACAGAGTGAAGTAAGCCAGAAAGAAAAACACCAATATAGTTTACTGACACACATATATGGAATTTAGAAAGATGGTAATGATGACCCTGTATGCGAGACAGCAAAGAGACACAGATGTATATAACAGACTTTTGGACTCTGAGGGAGAGGGAGAAGGTGAGATAATTTGGGAGAATGGCATTGATACATGATTACTATCATGTAAGAAATGAAGCACCACTCTATGTTCAATACAGGATACAGGATGCTTGGGGCTGGTGCACTAGGATGATCCAGAGAGATGATATGCGGTGGAAGGTGGAAGGGGGTTCAGAATTGGGAGCTCATATACACCCATGGTAGATTCATGTCAATGTATGACAAAACCAATACAGTATTGTAAAGTAAAATAAAGCAAAAATATGTTTTTTTTTAAGCAAAGGAGAAAAAGAAAGATATAAGCATCTGAATGCAGAGTTCCAAAGAATAGCAAGAAGAGATAAGACAGCTTTCTTCAGTGATCATAGCAAAAAAAAAAAAACAGAGGAAAACAGCAAAATGGGAAAGACCAGAGATCTCTTCAAGAAAATTAGAGATACAAAGGGAACATTTCATGCAAAGATGGGTTTGATAAAGGACAGAAATGGTGTGGACCTAACAGAAGCAGAAGATATTAAAAAGAGATGGCAAGAATACACGGAAGAACTTTGCAAAAAGATCTTCATGACCCAGATAATCAGGATGGTGTGATCACTCACCTAGAGCCAGACGTCCTGGAATGTGAAGTCAAGTGGCCTTAGAAAGCATCACTATGAACAAAGCTAGTGGAGGTGATGGAATTCCTATTGGGCTATTTCAAATCCTGAAAGATGATGCTGTGAAAGTGCTGCATTCAATATGCCAGCAAATATGGAAAACTCAGCAGTGCCCACAGGACTGTAAAGATCAGTTTTCATTCCAATCCCAAAAAGGCAATGCCAAAGAATGTTCAAACTACCTCACAATTGCACTCATCTCACATGCTAGTGAAGTAATGCTCAAAATTCTCCAAGCCAGGCTTCAGCAATAAATGAACCATGAACTTCCAGATGTTCAAGCTGGTTTTAGAAAAGGCAGAGGAACCAGAGATCAAATTGCCAACATCCGCTGGATCATCGAAAAAGCAAGAGTTCCAGAAAAATATTTCTGCTTTATTGACTATGCCAAAGTCTTTGAGTGGATCACAATAAACTGTGGAAATTTCTGAAAGAGATGGGAATACCAGACCACCTAACCTGCCTCTTGAGAAATCTGTGTGCAGGTCAGGAAGCAACAGTTAGAACTGGACATGGAACAACAGATTGGTTCCAAATAGGAAGAGGAGTACATCAAGGCTGTATATTGTCACCCTGCTTATTTAACTTATATACAGAGTACATCATGAGAAATGCTGGACTGGAAGAAGTACAAGCTGGGATCAAGACTGGCAGGAGAAACATCAATAACCTCAGATATGCAGATGACACCACCCTTATGGCAGAATGTGAAGAGGAACTAAAAAGCCTCTTGATGAAAGTGAAAGAGGAGAGTGAAAAGTTAACTTAAAGCTCAACATTCAGAAAACAAAGATCATGGCATCTGGTCCCACCACTTCATGGGAAATAGATGGGGAAACAGTAGAAACAGTGTTCAGACTTTATTTTGGAGGGCTCCAAAATCACTGCAGATGGTGATTGCAGCCATGAAATTAAAAGATGCTTACTCCTTAGAAGAAAAGTTATGACCAATCTAGATAGCATATTCAAAAGCAGAGACATTACTTTGCCGGCTAAGGTCTGTCTTGTCAAGGGTATGGTTTTTCCAGTAGTGTATGGATGTGAGAGTTGGACTGTGAAGAAGGCTGAGTGCTGAAGAATTGATGCTTTTGAACTGTGGTGTTGGAGAAGACTCTTGAGAGTCCCTTGGACTGTAAGGAGAGCCAACCTGTGTGTTCTGAAGGAGATCAGCCCTGGGATTTCTTTCGAAGGAATGATGCTAAAGCTGAAGCTCCAGTACTTTGGCCACCTCATGTGAAGAGTTGACTCATTAGAAAAGACTCTGAATCTGGGAGGGATTGGGGGCAGGAGGAGAAGGGGACGACTGAGGATGAGATGGCTGGATGGCATCACTGAGTCGATGGACGTGGGTCTGACTGAACTCCAGGAGTTAGTGATGCACAAGGAGGCCTGGCATGCTGCAATTCTTGGGGTTGCGAAGAGCCAGACACTACTGAGCACCTGAAGTGAACTGACTGCAATAGCTGACTCCTTAAAAAAGACCCTGATGCTCGGAAGGTTTGAAGGCAGAAGGAAAAAGGGATGACAGAAGATGAGAATATTGAATAGCATCACTGACTCAATGAACATGAGTTTGAGCAAGCTCCAGGAGATGATGAAAGACAGGGAAACCTGGTATGCTGCAGTCCATGATGTCATAAGGAGTTGGATACACCTAAGTGCCTGAACAACGACAACAAGACAATGGAGTGTCAAAGTGCTTCAAAGGAGAGCAGAGGAGCCATCTTACATTTTTGTTAGTATTTTTATTTCATATACATATATAAATACAAATAAATGAACATATTATTTCAAGATAAAAGAGAAGACATCATAGAAGAAATCACCTTGAAACTTCAGGATGTAGAGAGATTATTCTAGTGTTTAGAATTAGGATATGATTCACTTTGAATATTGGATTTAATTTTAACTTTAATAACGAATAAGAGTTGAAAATATGGTTTTGGAGAGGAGAGTAGGTGTATTGGATACAACACTGTTTAATACATTCACTCTCCTCCTTTCTTACGAGAAACCATTTTTTCCCCCTTGGGGAAGCAGTAAAAATCTGTAGCTCCTCACTTGTCCTTAAAACAAGGGTTGTATATATGTTGTGCTGTGCTCATTTATGCCCAACTCTTTGCAACCTCTGAAATGTAGCCCACCAAGTTCCTCTGTACATGGAGTTTTCCAGGCAAGAATACTGGAGTGTCTTGCCATTTCCTACTCCAAGCAATCTTCCCATCCCAGGGATCAAACCTGTGTCTTCTTCATTGGCAGGCAGATTCTTTACCACTGCACCACCTGGGCACAATGATACTTTTGAGTGTAACATTTGCTTATTTCTCTTTCTTCCTCACTACAGATTGATATGATTCATGAAATCATATCATCTTCCAAATTCAGGATAATGATTATCAGTCAAGATTGAGAAGGAAGTGGCAGATTGGCATCTTTATTTAACTTTATATTTATAAAATATAAATATATTTATATAAATTTATATTTAAATGTTTAATTTTATATTTATATAAAAGTTGGATCTTTATTAACTTTCTCAAGCAGTAGAACAAATCTTATATTACCACTCTCAGGACATTTTGTTAGGTGATTAAAATAAAATTCATGTTTTATTAATAAGAATATAGTTAAGTATCTCATGTAAACCATTTGAATGCAATTTTAGCAAACACAGGGCATCAATGGTGATATTTTAAAATACAGCATGGAAAATCTATCATGCAAATTAGAATTTCATAGCATATACGTAAACAGGTCCTAGGATAAATAATATGTGAACCAAGAATATGTAAAATCACTTTGTAGGAGATTTTGATATTACAACTATGTCCTGAAATACTATGGGTTCACATTCATTTCTGCAGGCCTACGGAGTTCTGAAATACACAAATGGAGCTGTGTTATACGAAGATTACTCTTGCAGCATTTTCAAAGACAACTTTTGATGGGAAAAAATGCCCAAGTGAAATTAGATTAAGATTCTGAGCTAACACAGTACAATATTGGTCATGTGGATGCAGAAGGAAGAAATCGTGCATGAAATAGTTGAGAATAGGCAACATGTTAAGGGATAAATGAGTGTGAGCTGAGGAGGAAGAAAAAAAAAAGTAGCAGAGTAAAACTGAGAGTACAATTGTGTTATTAACAGACACAAGGAACATGATGTAAAACAAGTTTGGAAAGTAGAATTAGTTGAGGTTAATCTAATGTTTAAGTTATTGTTTACTCACTAAGTCATGTCCTACTCTTTTGCAACCCGCCATGAACTGCAGCCTTCCAGGCCCCTCTGTCCATAGGATTCCAGGCAAGAATACTGAAGTGGGGTGTCATTTTCTTCTCAAAGGGATCTTCACAACCCAGGTATCCAACCTGTGTCTTCTGCATTGGCTGGTGGATTCCTTAACCCTGAGCCACCAGGAAAGCCAATGTTTTAAGTTAGTATTGCATAAATATTTTTTTCTATAATGTAATAACAAACTGCAGTCAATTTAACCAATAAAAGCACTTTATAAACAAGGTAAAAGTGATAAGAAAAAGATGTGGGTATGGTCATTGGTAACTTTGTTAATTGTAAAATATTCATTGTAATATTTCAGAGTAAGTAAATGGAGTGGGGTTCAAATGAAGAATAAAATTTAATAAGGATTATAAGTCAAACATATTAGTAAAGTCAGCCTTATTTTTCAGTGTAAAATATGTTGTGTGGTTAATGTTTTAGAATGTGTGTCATTTTAATTGTATGGTTTTAATTCTTTCAAATCAAAATAACTGTCAAATAAGACTGAAGTGACTTAGCAGCAGCAGCAAGGCATTATATCTACCAAGAAAGCATAGTACATGTACTCTTATGGGTCAGTCTCCAGTTTATGACCATTTGCTGAGGCCCAGGTAGGCTGAATTCAAGGAAAGAAGTTTCAACCCTTCCAAATTTGAGCTATTCAGAAATGCAAACTATTCTATCTCATGTTTCTAAGAGTTGTCTAAGAATGAGTTTACTCTGAGTTACTAGTCCTAAAACAATTTAAAGTCCCAGAAAGGTAGGTTTGGGATATAAATTTAAAATATCCAAGCTAAATTTAAGACTAGTGTATAAACTTAAAAAAAAAAAAAAAGACTAACAATAAAAAATTAAAATCTATTGTTCTATCTATCTTATTACTGAATATTATCAAATGTTTAATAACTGAAAACACTGTTACAATCAAATATAAACTTCTGCTCAATCACTTTAATTTATTTTAAAATTTATTAAACTACGTGAAAAGTTTTCTAATTTATGGCTTTTTTCCCCCAAAAATTTAAACTTAATGCCATTTACCAATTTTCTTTCAGTCATGAAAGGTTTTCTCCACATTTCTAACAAGAATTTATTCATTACATTAGTTTTCTATAGTCAATAATTTGTTAAATATAAAATGTATACTTACAGAGTATACAAAGTAGAAAAACAAAAATAAAGTTATTTTCAAAATCTTCAATGTAATTATTTGATACATAAAATAATTGTCACCTTTGCAATGGTATTTTCTATAATCATATTTCCCTTTGCTCACTAAAGCCTTTAATAGTCTTATTATCATTTTCCTTTAAAATTTTTAAAATATTATCTTTTTCTTGATAAACTCATCTCTTCCCCTTATTTTCAGGACTTGGAATTTTCCTCATGGCTCTCCACAGTTCCTTCCTTGTCTCCTGTTTCTCCATCACTTGGAAAAAGGTACTACTCATATTTTATGTATGCATATAAAAGTATATACCATATGTTTATTATGTAAAATATGAATAAATGAATATGTCTCATCTTCATTTCTTATACCCTAAAGAGCATATAACATACATATAAATAATATTCACTACTTAGTTTTATTTGGCTGAACAAATGCACCTAAAACCACCACAACTAAAACCATTCTATCCTTTATTCATAGTTATATTCACAAGTCTAATCATTTATTATACAAACTAAAGATTTACCTTTGCATTTTTTTCTTTTTTAGTCTTGCATCAAAATCTAAAAGCTTTGCCCTTTCAACAGCATTCACATTCATCACTTCCTTTCCAGTGTAACTATGTTTTGGGGGCATTAATCTCTTCATATGTGCTTAATTATAGTACTATTCTAAACATTTTATCAGAGTCCATTCTAATTAACCACAAATAACACCCCTGGATCAGACTTAATTAAATATCACTTTCATTAAAATTACTACCTATCTTGATGTGATCAGTTTTCAATTTTCATGGATTATAAGATAAAATTTCTCTCTAAAAAGTGAAGTGAAAGTTTTAGTCATGTCTGACTATTCAGACATGATTACTCAGTCATGTCTGACTATTTGTAATCCCATGGACTGTAGCTCAGCAATCTCCTCTGTCCATGGAATTCTCCAGGCAAGAATACTGGAGTGGGTAGTTATTCCCTTCTCCAGAGGATCTTCCCAACCCAAGGACTGAACTTGGATCTCCTGCATTGCAAGCAGATTCTTTACTGTCTGAGCCACCAGGGAAGTCCCTCCTCTTTATAATCTAGTATTTAAGACAACCCACAATCTTACCTCAAGTATCATATTCTTCTAAAACTGCCTTTATGCTACTCTTTTTTTCCTGAATGTGTCTCATTCACATGATTTTTTTTCTATAAATGGCAACCTAAAAATGATCTGGGACAGTAAACACTGATATTTTATAATGAAATAACTATATATTTACTTATATATTTATTAAAATTAATGCAAACCAATACATTAAACTATGATTTCACAGATAATATAATAGTTAACTGATATTATTAGTAACTTTATTCCTGATTTTTACAAATAGTAACTATATAGTAACTCTAATCCTGATTGCATCATGCTACCACCTGGATGAAATTTATAAGATTCATGATCTTTGATTTTCCCTCAATTCTTAATCAGTAATACCCAATTCAGAACTGGCTCTTAATTTTTAAATTCCTCCTGATCACAGCAAAAGCTCAAGGCCCTATAAGAAGACTGGTGGGAGGCATAAAGTGATCTACTCAACAATGTCTACCTCCTAATTCCTGACACATACAAACAAATCACTTTTCATGAAAAAAAAAGATTTTTTTAAACAACATAAAATTATGTGTTGATGTTATCTCACAAAATAATAGAAATAAGTTCAATATCTATATGTTGTTAAAAACAGTATCATATTTAAGCAACATAAATATTTCATAAATATTTCATCCTCTACTTTTGATGTATCATAGTAAATTAGATTAATAATTTCTGTTCAAAACAACAGTTTGAGACTATTCTGTTCAGGGTACAAGCAAGATTGATTCTAGATGAATACTACTATGTGTTTCTAATGATAAGTGGAGTATAATTTTCAGAGTCACAGTCAAATAAACCCAAATGATAGGAGAAAGGAAATTAAATAGAGAAATTCATATATACACACACACACACACACATACATAGCAATTTACTTTGTATTCCTCTTTTCTAAATACCTTCTTTGTATACACTGGTTCACAGTACTTACGTGAGATTCAATTTCTCTCATATATTCATTTCACCCTCTAAATTCAGTCTAAAATTAATTTTTTCTTTATCCATCTAGTCTCTAAATAAAAGTTTTATGTCATGCATTCCCTTAATTTCAGCTTGTGTTTTATCATTACTGGACTCCCCTTGTGGCTCAGCTGGTTAAGCGTCCAGCTGCAATTTGGGAGACCTTGGTTTGATCCCTGGGTTGAGAAGATCCCCTGGAGGAGGGAACAGCTGCCTCTTCCAGTATTCTGGCCTGGACAATCCCATGGACTGTATAGTCCATGGGGTTGCAAAGAGTCAGACACGACTGAGAGACTTTCACTTCACTTCATCATTACTAACTGTACTGAAGATCCTTTGCTTTCTGGTTATATTAATCAACCTATTGCAGAAGCAAAAGCAGCCATAAACTAATTGTTACCTGTTGTAAATCTGAAGAATAGTATGATGTGTTAGAGAAATCACAGTACTAGGAGTTAGAAGACTCAGATTTATATCATTTATACCTTTACTATTATGTTTTAGCTAAATCATCTGGGCATGTCACTTAAGCCTCCTAAGCCCCAAATGTATCAACTGATAACAATGACTAGTTCAGTGGGTTAGTGTGAATATTATAACCAACAACACATATAAAGGGATTTAGTATGGTGTTCCATTCATTGAATTTTCCATCGATTCATTAATTGCCTGAATTATTATGACTCACATTGAGAAGCGTCATGTAATTGATCTTCTTACACATACATTGTTCAGAATAATAAAAAAAGAGAATTTGCTTTTTTCTTTAGAATTATATGTGAAAGTTTTTTTTTTAATTAAGAAAAATGGGCTTTCTTTATAGAAGATTTCCTTGTTTCTTTCTTTAAATAATTTATTTTCCATAGTCACATTTGGTAGAAGTTAAAGCAGTTCATTGGTCATGTACTTTGTTTTCTCTGGTTTGTCAGTGTTTTAAAACAAGAAACACTTGCCTGCTTAGACCATGTGTGCTTGACAGCTAGGCAATACGTCACTAAGAAATACCATTAGAATAAAAATTCCTAATGGAATCATAAAATTTTCCCTACCTATTGAAAAGAAATTACTTTCACAATCTAGCTTCAATCAACTTTCACACAGTCTATTTTCACATTTCATTTGATTACTACACTCTGGTGACGATGTGGATAAAGAATTCACCTTCAGTGCAGAAGCTGCAAGAGATGCGGGCTCCATCCTTGGCTTAAGAGAATTCTCCAGAAGGAAATGGCAGCCCAATGCAGTATTCTTGTCTGGAAAATCTCATGAACAGAGAAGCCTGGTGGGCTAGATAGAGTTCACAGGTTTGCAAAAGAATCAGACAGGACTGAGTGACTAACCATGCACACTGCATTGTGCTTGGTAGTTTAATAGATGAAAAAGTAATATTAAAACCAAATTTAGAGAAATTTACTTAATCCATGAGCACTGATTGAAAAAATTTATGTTTTTATACTATTGTAGCAGACCATGCATGAATATTAATTTACGACAATTTTCTAAGAGTTCCATTCAGTTGGGAATTAAATTAAGTAGTACATAAAAATAGTCAATATATTTAATGAAAGTATACTGAAAATTATTATTACAGTGGTTAAAAGTGTATAAATCTATCTGTGGTATTTTAAAGTGATAAAATCATACTCTCTACATTGAGAAAGAATTAATTCTATGTCCTTTAAACCTTATTTCTTAGTCGCATTCTTGATCTTGTCATATGCAAAGTAAAATCCTTTCCCAACATCTTAATCTCAAACAAATGGATATAAAAATAATACTGATGGCTTTAATTGATTTGGGAGGAAACAGAAATTGCACATGTAGATTTTACCTAAAAATTATGGCAATATTTTAGAGACGTGAAAGCAACAGTATTAGTATCATTCTCAATAGTAGAAATGCTTTGTTTGGTCTTAGTTATAACTGACATTTTATGCTATATATAATAAGAATATCCATAATATAAAGTTACTTAGGCTTCTAAAGAGTTTTCTACAAGCAATAATATAACATAGAGGTGAATGTTCAATTTTGCAGTCAGAAACATTGTAGGTCTCTGACTTTTAGCAGACCACCTTACCTGCCTCCTGAGAAATCTGTATGCTGGTCAAGAAGCAACAATTAAAGCTGGACATGGAACAATGGAATGGCTTCAAATTGGGAAAGGAGTACATCAAGGCTACATATTGTCAACCTGCTTACTTAACTTATATGCAGGGTATATCATGTGAAATTCTGGGCTGGCTGAAGCACAAACTGGAATCACGACTGCAAGAAAAATATCTATAACCACAGATACACAGATAACAACATCCTTATGGCAGAAAGCAAAGAGAAACTAAGGAGCCTTTTGATGAATGTGAAAGAGGAGAGTAAAAATGCTGTCTTAAAATTCAACCTTCAAAAAATTAAGATCACAGCTGGTCCCATCACTTCATGGCAAATAGATGGGGAAACAATGCAAACAGTGAGAGACTTTATTTTCTTGGGCTCCAAAATCATTGCAGATGGGGACTGAAGCCATGAAATGAAAAGATGCTTACTCCTTGGAAGAAAAGCTATTATCAACTTAGATAGCATATTAAAAAGCAGATGCCAACAAAGGTCCATCTAGTCAAAGCTATGGTTTTTCCAGTAGTCATGTATAGATGTGAGATTTGGACTATAAAGAAAGCTAAGTGCCAAAGAATTGATGCTTTTGATCTGTGGTGTTGCAGAAGACTCTTGCAAGTCCCCTGGACTGCAAGGATATCAAACCAGTCAATCCTAAAGGATGTCAATACTGAATATTCATTGGAAGTACTGATGCTGAAGCTGAATGTCCAATACCTTGGCCACCTGATGTGAAGAGCTGACTCACTGAAAAGGACCCTGATGCTGGAGAAGATTGAAGTCAGGAGGAGAAGGGGATGATAGAGAGTGAGATAGTTGGATGGCATCACTGACTCGACAGACATGAGTCTGAACAAGCTCCAGAAGTTGGTGGTGGACAGGGAGCCTGGTGTGATGTAGTCCGTGGGGTCACAAAGACTCAGGCATGACTGAGTGAATGAAAAGACTGTATTTTAGTATTAGGCTGGTAAAAAGATCTCTCATGCTCTATTTCCTCTTCTGAGAAATAAAAATGTTATTAGCACTTCTCTCATATATGATTGCTAAATGAATATTTTATGCAGTGGCACTTAAATACAAAACTTGTCTTTAGTTCTTTTTCCATCAAAATAGTCTTTGAGTAAATGTCCTAATTCAAGTCAAAATTACATTATGGCAAAACTATTTTGTGACAATACAATTTTTTTTTCAAATTGGATTTCTGTCCCCTTCACCTTATTTATTTTCATTATTTGTTTATTCTTTATTTTAAAACAAAAAGTGAAAGAGAACCTTTTAAAAGCAAAGAAACAATAAAACTCCTTTCAAACAAAGGCCAAGATCAGAGTTCACTTGGAAAATATCAAATAAACAAAGAACTAATACTGATCCTTCTCAAACACTTCCAAATCATTGAAGAGCAGGGGTCACTCCTGAAGTCATTCCATGAATCTACTATCACTGTGATACCAAAACCAGACAAAGACACTACCCAAAAAAAAAAAAAAATTACAAGCCAATATCTATGATGAATATAGATGAAAAAATTCTTAGCAAAATTTAGCAAACTTAATCCAACAGTGCATAAAAAGAATCATATACCATACCATATACCAAGAATCATATATCATATACCTTACCTGGGTTCATTTCAGGGTCACAAGGCTGCTTCAACATATACAAATCAATCAACGTGATACACCATGTCAACAAAAGAAAAGACAAATATCACATAATCATCTCAATAGATGAAGAAAAAGCACTTGATAAAATTCAGCATCCATTCATGGTAACAATTCTCACCAAATAACATTTTTATGTTATTTATGAAAAACCATAGATAACATAACACTCAAGAGTGAAAAGATGAAAGACTCCCTGCTAAAATCTGGAAAGACACAAGGATGCCCACTCTCACCACTTTAATTAAACATAGGATTGGAAGTCTCAGGCATAACAGTCAGATAAGAAATAAAAGGTATCCAAATTGGAAGGGAAGTGGTGAAATTGTTACTGTAGGCAGATATCATGATACTATACATATATAGAAAACTCTAAAAACTTCACATAAAAACTATTAGAGCTGAAAAACAAATTCAGCAAGGTAGCAGTGTACTAGGTTAACATACAGAAATCTGTTGTATCTCTTCACACTAACAATGAACCATCAAAAAGAGAAAGTTAAAAAATAAAAATAAAACACTTTTAAACATCACATCAAAAAGCAAACAAAGAAAATTTAGGAATACACCTGACCAAGAAGGGGAAGTCTTATACACTGAGAACTATAGAACATTGATTAAAGGAAACTGGAGATGGTTCAAAGAAATGTTAAGATATCACATTCTCTGGGACTGGAAGAATTAATGTTGTTACAATGGCCATATGACTGAAAGCAATATACAGATTTAATGTGATCTCTATGAAACTGCCCATGACATTTTTCACAGAACTAGAACAACAAGAAAAAGTCCTAAAATTTATATGGAACCAGTAAGGCCCAGCATTGCCAAAGCAATCTTGGGGAAAAAGAACAACGCTGTAGGCATAACTCCCCCAGACTTCAGACAATACTACAAAGTTATAGTAATCAAAACAGCATAGTATTGGCACAAAAACATAGTGCTCAATGAACAGAAAAGATAACCCAGAAATAAACCCACATTCCTATGGTCAATTTATCTTGGACAAAGGAAACAGAAACATACAATGAAGAAAAGACAGTATCTTAAATAACTAATGCTGGAAATACTTGACAGACACATATGAAAAATGAAATTAGCACATTCTCTAACAGCATACACAAAAATAAACACAAGATGGGTTATAGACTGTGAATACTATAAACTCCTAAAGGGAAACATAGATAGCATGCTCTTTGACATAAACTGTAGCAGCAATATATTTTTTTTAAATTAATCCCCCAGAGTAATGGAAATAAAATAACAAAAATAAATGAATGGGACATAATTCAATCTAAAAGTTTTGCACAGCAAAGGAAACCACAAGTGAAACATAAATATATCATACAAGCTGGGAAGAAATATTTGCCAACAATGCAAGTTCTAAAAAAATACAAGGAGTGAATAAAACTCAGTATCAAAAAACCAAACAAACCAATCAAAAAAAAAAAAAAAAAGGGCAGAAGACCTTAATAGACATTTCTCCAAAGATGACGTACAGATGACCAACAGGCACAAAAAAGATGTTCAACACTACTAATTATTAGAGAAATGCAAATCAAAACTATAGTGAAGTGTCACCTCAAATTGGTCAGAATTACCATAGTCAAAAAACCTACAAATAAGAAATGGTGGAGAGAGTGTTGAGCAAAAGGAAATATCCTACATTTTTGGTGTGAATATTATTGGTGTAGCCACTATAAAGAACATTATGGAGGTTCCTTAAAATAAAATAAAATGAAGATAGAGGGTTATAATATAATCCAGAAATCCCAATGCTGGCCATTCATCCAGAAAAGACTTTAATTCAAAAATACATGTGCCCTAATGTTCATAGCAGCATTATTTACAATTGTCAAGACATGGAAGCAATCTCAGTGTCCACTGACACATGAATGGATAAAGATGTGATATATACATAGCCATTTCATTCACAAAAAGAATGAAATAATGTCATTTACAGCAACATGGATGGACCTGAAGATTATCATACTAAGTCAAGAAAGTCATTTCAAAAACACAAATATTATGAGGTCATTTATATGTGAAATCTAAAAAGTGATACGAATGAACTTATTTAACACAGAGAAACAGTTCACAGACATAAAAAAACAAATTTATGGTTACTACATGAGAAAGGGGGTATAGGGATAAACTAGGAATTTGAAATTAAGAGATATACACTACTTTATATAAAAATAATAAACAAAACCCTACTGTATAGTACATGGTATTCTATTCAATATCTTATAAACAGAAAAGCATCTGAAAAAGAACACATGTGTGTGTGTACAAACAATTATTTTGCTGTTTGCCAAAAACTAATACAACATTGTAAATTAACTATAATTTAAAAAAGAGCATTTTTTAAATTTTTTGTGATATAAGTTTATTTAATTAGAGGTTAATTACTTTACAGTGTTGTGTTGGTTTTGCCATACATCGACATGAATCCACCACAAGTATACATATGTTCCCCATCCTGAACTCCCTCCCCTCTTCCTGTCCATCCCATCCCTCTGGGAGAGTATTATTAAGCTATCAGAAGTACTAATCTGGTTTTACAAGCAATAATATATGTGGAAGTTAACCATAATTTTGAGTGTAATAATATTAAATAGATAATAGTTATTGAATATTAATAGTTTTGTAAATTAAAAACCGATCTGCATAAAACATTCTACAATTTAAAATACAACACATATTGAATGACACATTTAATACACATAGCTCTTAACATATAAAGAACTGCACTTTTAGTTATAGAGATTAATTTCTGTAGAATTAAATTTTGCTTCCTAAAAAAATGACATATGCAAAATATAAACATTTTTTCATTATAAACTCTTGCTTTCGGTTGCAATATTATTTATATATTATATGCTATATCTTCATCTGCTATCTATATGTGTAACTTTATGATTCTCTTAACAACACTTCATTTATAGCTAACATTCTGAATTGGATTTGTGTTGCCCTACTCTTGGTTCAATTCAGTTCAGTTTTTCAGTCGTGTCCGACTCTTTGTGACCCCATGAACCGCAGCATGCCAGGCCTCTCTGTCTATCACCAACTTCCGGAGTCCACCCAAACCCATGTCCATTGAGTCCATGATGTCATCCAACCGTCTCGTCCTGTCATCTCCTTCTCCTCCTGCCCTCAAACTTTTCCAGCATCAGGGTATTTTTAAATGACTCAGCTCTTCATATCAGGTGTCCAAAGTATTGGAGTTTCAGCTTCAACATCAGTCCTACGAATGAACATCCAGGACTGATCTTCTTTAGAATGGACTGGTTGGATGTCCTTGCAGTCCAAGGGACTCTCAAGAGTCTTCTCCAACACCACAGTTCAAAAGCATGAATTCTTCAGTGCTCAGCTTTCTTTACAGTCCAACTTTCATATCCATACATGACTACTGGAAAAAACATAGCCTTGACTAGATGGACTAGATGGACCTTTGGGGACAAAGTAATGTCACTGCTTTTTAACATGCTGTCTAGGTTGGTCATAACTTTCCTTCCAAGGAGTAAGCGTCTTTTAATTTCATGGCTGCAGTCACCATCTGCAGTGATTTGGGAGCCCAAAAAGTAAAGTCAGCCACTGTATCCCCACCTATGTACCATGAAATGATGGGACAGGATGCCATGATCTTTGTTTTCTGAATGTTGAGCTTTAAACCAACTTTTTTCACTCTCCTCTTTCACTTTTATCAAGATGCTCTTTAGTTCCTCTTCACTTTCTGCCATAAGAGTGTTATCATCTGTATATCTGAGGTTAGTGATATTTTTCCTGATAATCTTGATTCCAGCTTGTGCTTCGTCCAGCCTAGTGTTTCTCGTGATGTACTCTGCATATAAATTAAATAAGCAGAGTGACCAATATACAGCCTTGGTGTACTCCTTTACCTGTTGTTCCATGTCCAATTCAAACGGTTGATTCCTGACTTGTATGCAGGTTTCTCAAAAGGCAGGCCAGGAGGTCTGGTATTCCCATCTCTTTCAGAATTTTTGGTAACACACATTTAATTCAGTTTTTAAATGTTAGGATTTTTGCCAATGCTGAAAACAAAGAGGTTATTTAAACTAGTGATGATTTTCTAAATAATTCAATTAAATGCTCATTTAAGTGTATTTGGCTTGGGGGAGGATAATGTTAAAAATCTATAGCTGGACTTGTAATCTGGCTGTGTGCCTAGAAACACTGAACTGTGATTATTAAGTAGTTACATAAGGAACTGAGGACAAATGGTAACAAAAAATTAAGCCACTGTTGTCTAGAAGCAAAAGTTATACATGGAGTGAGAGAGTTATATATTTGTCTTTTAACTCACAGTTGCTTAAAAGCGTAACTGATCTGTGAATAGTAAACATAAGAACTGAGATCTGAAACTTCCCCCCGCCCCAGGATAGAGTTTGTTTTGGATAAAGTTCACTTGGAGTTGCATATAGAGATTTACTGGGGCAAGTAGTCAGAGTTAATACCATGAAGGCGTAAAAGTCAAGGAGCTCTGGAGCTGACTGGACACAGCAGATACTGCAGAGCTGCCCTGCTCTGAGGCTGGGAGGCAAGACTTTTATATTCCAAAACCAATGAATCATTGATGCCAATTGTTTAGCTCAAGGCATTTCTCTGAGAGGGACCCATCAGGGTGATTTTAGCAGCCAACATTTTGAGCAGCTACGGGAATGATTGCTGGGAATCTAGGAAGTATATAGTCTCTTAAGACAAATTGTAAAAGCCTATAGGAGGTTTTCAGTTTGCCCCTCCTCCTTGGCTGCATTGCAAATTGTGTAGGATTTTATTACCCTTGCCCCCTGTAGTCTGCAGAAATATTTTTGAACTGCAAGTTTTAAAAGATTATTTGAACTTACTGATAAATAGAACAATTACTTGTGTTTTAAATCAAATCTGTTCTTTTCTAATTTTTCAAATTTAAAACCTAGTTTTTCTCAAGCCAAAAAAATTATTTTTTAACCTTTTATAAGGTTAAACTACAGAGAGAGAACACAAATTTGGCCCTACTCATCCACCATCAGCAGAAAAATGGATTAAATATTTACCCAGCATGGCCTTGCCCACCAGAGCAAGACCCAGTTTTAGTCAAAGCCAGTTCCTTCCATCAGGGAGATTCCATAAGCTTTTTATCCTCATCCGTCAGAAAGCAGACAGAATGAAAACCATAATGACAAAAAACTAACCAAACTGATCACATGGATCATAGCTTTGTCTAATTCAATGAAACTATGAGCCATGCTATGTAGGGCCACCCAAGACAGACAGGTCATGGTGGAGAGTTCTAGCAAAACATTGTCCAAAAGAGAAAGGAATGGCAAATCATTTCTGTATTCTTGCCTTAAGAACCCCATGAACAGTATGAAAAGACAAAAGATAGGACATTGAAAGATGAACTTCCCAGGTTGGCAGGTGCCCAATAAGCTACTGGAGAAGAATAGAGAAATAGCTCCAGAAGGGATGAAAAGGCTAAGCCAAAGTGGCAACATCGTCCAGTTGTGGGTATGTCTGGTGGTGAAAATAAAGTTCATTGCTATAAAGAAAAATATTGCATAGGAACCTGGAAGGTAGGTCCAGGAATCAAGGTAAATTGGAAGTGGTCAAACAAAAGATGGCAAGAGTGAACATTAACATTTTAGGAATCAGTGAACTAAAATGGACCAGAATGGGCAAATTTAATTCAGATGACCATTATATCTATTAATGTGGGCAAGAATTTCTTAGAAGAAATCTAGCAGCCCTCATAGTCAACAAAAGAGTCCAAAATGCAATACTTGGATGCAATCTCAAAAACGACAAACTGATCTCTGATTTTTCTCAAGGAAAACTATTCAATATCACAGTAATCCAAGTCTATGCCTCAATACTAATGCTAAAAAAGCTGAAGTTGACAAGATCTTCTATAACACCAAGAAAAGGGTGCCATTTTCACCATAGAGGACTGGAATGTGAAAGAGATCCCTGGACGAACAGGCAAATATGGCCTTGGGCTACAACATGAAGCAGAGCAAGTTAGCAGAGTTTTGCCAAGAGAACACAATGGTCATTGCAAACCCCTCTTCCAAGAACAAAAGAGACGACTCTATACATGGACATCACCAGATGGTCAATATCAAAATAACAGTGATTATGTTCTCTGTGGCCAAAGATGAAGAAGCTGTATAGAGTCAGTAGAAAAAGAATGGGAGCTGACTGTGGCTCATATAATGAACTCCTTTCTGTGGTAAGGAGATACCCCTCATCCAAGGTAAGGAGCAGCAGCTGTATTTTGCTGGAGTACCATGAAGAGATACTCCACGTCCAAGGTAAGAGAAACCCAAGTAAGATAGTAGGTGTTGCAAGAAGGCATCAGAGGTCAGACACACTGAAACCATAGTCACAGAAAAATAGTCAATCTAATCACACTAGGATCACAGCCTTGTCTAACTCAATGAAACCAAGCCATGCCTGCAGGGCAACCCAAGACAGGCGGGTCATGGTAGAGAGGTCTGACAGAATGTGGTCCACTGGAGAAGGGAATGGCAAGCCACTTCAGTATTTTTGCCTTGAGAACCCCATGAACAGTATGAAAAGGCAAAATGATAGGATACCAAAAGAGGAACTCCCCAGGTCAGTAGGTGCCCAATGTGCTACTGGAGGTCAGCGGAGAAATAACTCCAGAAAAAATGAAGGGATGGAGCCAAAGCAAAATCAATTAGTTGTCAATGTGTCTGCTGATAGAAGCAAGATCCAATTTTATAAAGAGCAATATTGCATAGGAACCTGGAATGTCAGGTCCATGAATCAAGGCAAATTGTAAGTGGTCAAACAAGAGGTGGCAAGGGTGAACGTCGACATTCTAGGAATCAGCGAACTAAAATGGACTGGAATGGGTGAATTTAACTCAGATGACCATTATATCTACTACTGTGGGCAGGAATTCCTCAGAAGAAATGGAGTAGCCATCATGGTCAACAAAAGAGTCCAAAATACAGTACTTGAATGCAATCTCAAAAATGACAGAATGATCTCTGTTCGACTGCAAGGCAAACCACTCAATATCACAGTTATCCAAGTCTATGCCCCAACAAGTGACACTGAAGAAGCTGAAGTTGAACGGTTTTATGAAGACTTATAAGAACTTTTAGAACTAACACCCAAAAAGATGTCCTTTTCATTATAGGGGACTGGAATGCAAAAGTTGGAAGTCAAGAAACACCTGGAGTAACAGGTAAATTTGGCCTTGGATGCAGAATGAAGCAGGACAAAGAATAGAGTTTTGCCAAGAAAATGCACTGGTCATAGCAAACATCCTCTTCGAACAACACAAGAAAAGACTCTACACATGGATATCACCAGATGGTCAACACTGAAATCAGACTGATTATATTCTTTGCAGCCAAAGATGGAGAAGCTCTATACAGTCAACAAAAACAAGACTAGGAGCTGACTGTGGCTCAGATCATGAACACTTTATTGCTAAATTCAGACTTAAATTGAAGAAGGTAGGGAAAACAGCTAGACCATTCAGGTATGACCTAAATCAAATCCCTTATGATTATACAGTGAAAGTGAGAAATAGATTTAAGGGCCTAGATCTGATAGATAAAGTGCCTGATGAACTATGGAATGAGGTTCGTGACATTGGACAGGAGACAGAGATAAAGACCATCCCTATGGAAAAGAAATGCAAAAAGCAAAATGGCTCTCTGAGCAGGGCTTACAAATAGTTGTGAAAATAATAGAGACAAAAAGCAAAGTAGAAAAGTAAAGATACAAGCATCTAAACGCAAAGTTCCAAAGAATAGCAAGAAGAGATAAGAAAGCCTTCTTCAACGATCAATACAAAGAAATAGAGGAAAAGAACAGAATGGGAAAGCCTAGCGATTTCTTAAAGAAAATTAGAGATATCAAGGGAACATTTCATGCAAAGATGGGCTCTATAAAGGACAGAAATGGTATGGATCTAACAGAAGCAGAAGATATTAAGAAGAGGTGGCAAGAATACACGGAAGAACTGTACAAAAAGATCTTCACGACCCAGATAATCATGATGATGTGATCACTCATCTAGAGCCAGATATCTTGTAATGTGAAGTCAAATGGGCCTTAGAAAGCATCACTACGAACAAAGCTAGTGGAGATAATGGAATTCCTATTGGGCTATTTCAAATATTTCAAATCCTGAAAGATGATGCTGTGAAAGTGTTGCACTCAATATGCCAGCAAATTTGGAACACTCAGCAGTGGCCACAGGACTGGAAAAGGTCAGTTTTCATTCCAATCCCAATGAAAGGCAATGCCAAAGAATGCCCAAAGTACCACACAGTTGCACTCATCTCACATGCTAGTAAAGTAATGCTCAAAATTCTTCAAGCCATGCTTCAGCAATACATGAACCATGAACTCCCTGATGTTCAAGCTGGTTTTAGAAAAGGCAGAGGAATCAGAGATCAAATTGCCAACATCTGCTGGATCATGGAAAAAGCAAGAGAGTTCCAGAAGAACATCTATCTCTGCTTTATTGACTATGCAATAGCCTTTGACTGTGTGAATCACAATACACTATGGAAAATTCTGAAAGAGATGGGAATATCAGACCATCTAACTTGCCTCTTGAGAAATCCGTATGCAGGTCAGGAAGCAACAGTTAGAACTGTATATGGAACAACAGATTGGTTCCAAATAGGAAAAGGAGTACATCAAGGCTGTATATTGTCACCCTGCGTATTTAACTTATATGCAGAGTACATCATGAGAAACGCTGGACTGGAAGAAACACAAGCTGAAATCAAGATTTCAGAGAGAAATAGTAATAATCTCAGATATTCAGATGACACCACCCTTATGGCAGAAAGTAAAGAGGAACTAGAAAGTCTCTTGATGAAAGTGAAAGAGGAAAGCGAAAAGGCTGGCTTAAAGCTCAACATTCAGAAAACGAAGATCATGGCATCTTGTCCCATCACTTCTTGGGAAATAGATGGGGAAACAGTGGAAACAGTGTCTGATTTTATTTTTTGGCCTCCAAAATCACTGCAGATGGTGACTGCAGCCATGAAATTAGAAGACGCTTACTCCTTGGAAGAAAAGTCATGCTCAACCTAAATAGTATATTCAAAAGCAGAGACATTACTTTGCCTACTAAAGTCAGTCTAGTCAAGGCTATGGTTTTTCCTGTGGTCATGTATGGATGTGAGAGTTGGACTGTGAAGAAGGCTGAGTGCTGAAGAATTGATCCTTTTGAACTGTGGTGTTGGAGAAGACTCTTGAGAGTTTCTTGGACTGCAAGGAGATCCAACCAGTCCATTCTGAAGGAGATCAGCCCTGGGATTTCTTTGGAAGGAATGATGCTGAAGCTGAAACTCCAGTACTTTGGTCCCCTCATGCGAAGAGTTGACTCATTAGAAATGACTCTGATGCTGGGAGGGATTGGGGGCAGGAGGAGAAGGGGACGACCGAGAATGAGGTGGCTGGATGGTATCATGGACTCAATGAACGTGAGTCTGAGTGAACTCCAGGAGATGGTGATGGACAGGGAGGCCTGGTATGCTGCTATTCATCGAGTTTCAAAGAGTCGGACACGACTGAGCGACTGAACAGATTGCAAAATTCAGACATAAATTGAAGAAAGTAGGGAAAACCACTAGACCATTCAGGTATGCCTTAAATCATATCCTTTATGATTACACAGTGGAAGTGATAAATAGACTCAGGGATTAGATCTGATAAACAGAGTTTCTGAAGTATTGATGCAGGTTTAGAACACTGTACAGGAGGCAGGGATCAAAACCATTCCCAATAAAAAGAAATGCAAAAAGCCAAAATAGTTGTCTGAGAAGCCCTACAAATGTCTAAGAAAATAATTGAAAGGTAAAGGAGAAAAGTGAGCATATATGTAGTTTCAAAGAAAAACAAGGAGAAATAAGAAAATCTTCCTAAGTGAAAAATGCAAAGAAATAGAGGAAAACAGTAAAATGGGAAAGACTAGAGATCTCTTCAAGAAGAGTAGAGATTACAAGGGAATATTTCATGCAAAGATGGGCACAGTAAAGGACAGAAATGGTCTGGACCTAATGGGAGTAGAAGAGATTAAGAATAACTAACAAGAATACATTAACAAGAATACAGAAAAACTAAACAAAAAATATTTTAATTATCTGAGCAACCATGATGGTGAGATCAATCACCTATAGACAGACATCATGGAGCATAAATCAGGTGGGCCTTACAAAGCATCACTTCAAACAAAGCTAGTGGAGATGATGGAATTCCAGCTGAGCTATATCAAATCCTAAAAGATGATGTTGTTAAAGTGCTGCACTCAATATGCCAGCAAGTATAGAAAACTCAGCAGTGCCCACAGGACTGGAAATGGTCAATTTTCATTCCAATCCCAAATGAGGGCAATGCCAAAGATTGTTCAAATACTGTACAATTGCACCCATTTTACATGCAAGAAAGGGCATGCTCAAAATCTTACAAGCTAGGCTTCAACAGTATGTCAACCAATAACTTCCAGATGTACAAGCTGGCTTTAGAAAAGGCAGAGGAACCAGAAATGAAATTGCCAACAACAATTGGATCATAGAAAAAGCAAGATAATTCCAGAAAAAAAAATATATATATATATATATTTCTGTTTCATTGACTACGCTAAAGCCTTTGACTGTGTGGATCACAGCAAACTGTGGAAATGTCTTAAAGAGATGGGAATACCTGACCACCTTACTTGTCTCCTGAGAAACGTGTATGATGCTCAAGAAGCAATAGTTAGAACTGGACATGGAACAAGAGACTAGTTCAAAACTGGGAAAGGAGTACATCATATCAGTATATTGTCACCTCATTTAACTTATATGCGAAGTATATCATGTGAAATCCTGGGCTGGCTGAAGCAAAAGCTGAAATCAAGACTGCTAGGAGAAATATCAGTAACCTCAGATATACAGATGACATCACCGTAATGGCAGAAAACAAAGAGATACTAAAGAGCCTCTTTATGAATGGGAAAAAGGAGAGTGAAAAAGCTGGCTGAAAAGTCAACCTTCAAAACGCTGAGATCATCGCATCTGGTCCCACTATTTCATGGCAAATAGATGGGAATACAATGGAAACAGTGACAGACTTTATTTTCTTGGGCTCCAAAATCATTGCAGTTGGTGATTGCAGCCATGAAATTAAAAGATGCTTGCTCTTTGGAAGAAAAGCTATGACAAACATAGAAGATGTATTAAAAAGCAGAAACATTACTTTGCCAACAAAGGGCCATCTAGTCAAAGTTATGGTTTTTCCAGTAGTTAGTACAAATGTGAGAACTGGACCATAAAGAAGGCTGAACACCAAAGAACTGATGTTTTCCAACTGTGATACTGGAGAAAACTCTTGAGAGTCCCTTGCACTACAATGAGTTCAAACCAGTCAATCCTGAAGGAAATCAATTCTGAAAATTCATTGGAAAGACTGATTCTAAAGTTTCAATACTTTGGCCACGTGATATAAATAGCCAACTCATGGAAAAGATCCTGATGCTGGGAAATACAGAAGGCAGGAAAAGAAGAGAACAACAGAGAAGGAGATGGTTGGATGGCATCACCAGCTCAGTGGACACGAGTGTGAGTAACTCTGGGAGGTGATGAAGTACAGAGAAGCCTGGCATACTGCAGCCCATGGGGTCACAAATAGTTGGAAATGACTGAGTGACTCAACAACAACAAATCCTAGTAAAACAAAAATAATCACTTTCACATTTTATTCATTAAGCACTGTACCTGACAACTTTGTTGAAAATAAACTGACCGTAGAAATCTATTTCTGAACTCTCTGTTAATTTACTCTGTAAGTCTGTCCACTAACCAATACCACAGTAACTTAATAAACACAGTCTTGCTCTGAACATCAAAAACAGGTGTACAGTCCCTTCCAAAATCTTAAGTCTTTCCTATTGTTGTGGCTATTCTAGATACTCTGCCTTTTATTGTTGTTGTTTAGTCTCTAAGTCATGTCCGACTCTTGCTACCCCACGGTCTGTAGCCCACCAGACTCCTTTGTACATACACATTTTAAAATCGGCTTTTCATCTTCAAAGAAGCCTATTTTGAGTGGGATAACATTTAATTTCTTGATCAACTTTGTGAAAACTCTCATCTTAATACTGAGTCTTTCAATAATGAACATTTTATCACCCCGTTTCTGTGGTATTAAATTTCCTTGTTGATATTTGTAGCTTTTAGTTTATAAGCACAATACTTAAAGCTATACACAGCTTTACATGTATAAATAGTTAAATCAATATAGAATATTGGTAAAAGTGTAGATAAATTTATTGACTTTAATATATGTTTATATATTAAGCTCTAAAAATTCAATTTTTTTCATTCCCTATTGTATTAAAATTACATGATGCAAATGGCCTCATTTGCATATCTTGTTTCTCAGCTCAAATGTCTGAAACAACTGAGATGGCTGACTTCTCCTTCTAAGGTGGTGTCTTTCTACATGGGACCAAATCCTTAAGGAAGATAGACCAGGTTTTTTCAAAATATTGCAGTGTTCCAATAATTAAAGCCTTATCAAGCCTCATACTTGTTGATTTTCCATTGGTCATAGTAAGTAAAGTAGACATACCTTGAGTAATCTGGAAGGAAATGACATAAGAGTATCGATACTAGAAGGCATGACTCATTGTCAGTCATTAATCTAGTGACTTAATGCAAAAATCACAAACGATGCCCCCATATCAGCAGCTTAGAACTTTCACACTACATTTCTGTTATAGTATTGCTGTGATGTTACTCAGTGATGATATCACTCTGAAGATCTAGTACATGGAGTATCCCCAATCTCAAATTACATTCATATCTCATAGGCCAAAATAAGTTCTTTCACTATACCTATTTTAACAGGAAAGGAATGTTTGCTTTATTCTACTTTGCAGAGGGATACCTCACACCAGATATGTGTGTATATACAGCTGAACACTGTGTACCACAGTTCATATTCTCACTAACATGTGATAAGGCTCAATTTATTAATGTTTAGTTATCTAGATGCAATAACATGGTTTCATATTATGGAAATACTTTGCACTTACCTGGTAACTGGCAAGTATATTAGGTGTTAGATAGTATTACTACTATTAGTAGTTATAACAGATTGCCATTTAAGTTTTCTATGCTGTTAAATGCTGATTTATGATTTTGCCTATTTTTATATTAGACTGTGTCTTTTACTGACAGATTCTTGTCTTATTATTTTTCATTATATAATTTTGATACTAACTGCTTTTCAGATATATTAGTTTATGTATCTTATTTTTTAAGGCAGATGAAGCACTTCTTTATTGATACAGTCAGTAAGTGAAAAGGTTTTCAAACTGACAGTTTTGCCAATGTTTTTTCATGTCTGACTCTTTGCAATCTCATGGACTATACAGTCCATCGAATTTCCCAGAATACTGGAGTGGGTAACTGTTCCCTTCTCCAGGGGATCTTCCCAACCCACGGATCAAACCTAGGTCTTGAGCATTGCAGGATGATTCTTCACCAGCTGAGCCACCAGGAAATCCCAAGAATAAGGGCTGCTACTGCTGCTAAGTCACTTCAGTCGTGTACGACTCTATGCGACCCCATTGATGGCAGCCCACCAGGCTCCCCAGTTCCTGGGATTCTCCAGACAAGAACACTGGAGTGGGTTGCCATTTCCTTCTCCAAGAATAGGGGAGTGAGTAGCATATCCCTTCTCCATTGTATCTTCCTGACCCAGGAATCAAACCATGGTCTCCTGCACTGCAGGCAGATTGTTTACCAGCTGAGCTACCAGAGAAGCCCTCTAAATATGACTTTTATTATTGGTATAGTCAGTCAGTGAAAAGATTTTCAGACTGACAGTCTAGCCAATGATTTGTCTCAGAGGACAGTTTGCTTTCCTACTTACAGATATCATTGGACAATTGCAGATCTCCTCAGGAAAAGCAAGAAGTTTATTAACTGCAGAGAAAAGAGCAGACCAGAAGTCTTCATCTCAGCAGGAAGTCAGAACAGAATAAAGGGGAGCAAAAACTAAAGTGAGCTTGCCTAGTTCCATCTCTCAACTCCTCTGTTAGGTATTTCCTTCTCTTGTCAAGAAAAATAAGAAATGGGGGAGAACCCAGGTTTCAGGTGAATTAAACTTTTACAATATAAAAGTTGAAGCCAAGGTCTAACAGGTTCTTCAAATATCATCACCACACAGCATTATCCTATTTATTAAGATTCAGTTTCTTATATCAATACTGGAATTTTTAGACATTTTAAAATGTCTAACAGCTTTGTAAAGTTGTGTTTTTCTAAGAATTTGTCTATTATATATATATTAAGTTGGCTTGCATGAAAGTTTTATATCCTCTTACCTTTTTAATGTCTGTAAGATCAGTAGCATAGCTCCATTATTCATTCACTAAGAATAACTAATGTCCTCTTAATTCTTCTAGATCAGTGTTGCTAGAGATTTTTACACTTCTACAGTCTTCTCCAACCCCACATCAATATCACTGAGAAATCATTTACATACATCTCTGTATAGGTTTAAGGAGTACACCATGATATTTGACTTATGTATGTTAAAAATAATTATTATGAGGCACAGTTGTATAGAACTGTCTTTTGGACTCTGTGGGAGAGGGAGAAGGGGGGATGATTTGGAGAATGGCATTGAAACATGTGTAATATCATATAAGAAATGAATTGCCAGTCCAGGTTCGATGCAGGATACAGGATGTTTGGGGCTGGTGCACTGGAATGACCCAGAGTGATGGTATGGGGAGGGAGGTGGGAGAGGGGTTCAGGATTGGGAACACGTGTACACCCATGGTGGATTCATGTTGATATATAACAAAACCAATACAATATTGTAAAGTAAAAATAATAATAATTACTATGGTAAGTACAGCTCCATCTATCTTCTCATAAAGATTTTAAAAAGAGGAAAAAAAATAAATATATTTTCTCCTTGTTATGAGAACTCAGGATTTACTCTGTTAACCATTTACCATCTATTATACAGCTATAGCTATCACATTGACATTACACATTATATACCTAGAGGTTATTTATCTTATAACTGGAATTTTATACTTTTGATCACCTTCTTTCAATTGTAGATTTTATAAGTTGAAGGGTTATGATTACATAATGTTACTAATAACATGTCAAACAACAGAAGTCTCACTGTGATATTTTATTTAGAATTAAAATTTATATATGAACAAAATTTGCCTGCAATTTCAGTTTTCATGATTTTTTGTTATTTTAGTATGAAATTTATCTGAAATAATAATAAAATATATGCCAAAAAGAAAAGAGCACTCTTTTAAAACAAGAAACAAAAGGAATAAATGGACTTGCCTGTATATTAAATTAATGGAACAATTATACAAGTATACAAAGTTCTTTCTATAATATATTTAATTTTTGATCTTTTCATTCAAAAGCCTAGAAAAGTTAACTCCTAAGCAATGCTTTGCATTTCTAAATCTCCAACTACAACAACCTTTCAACATAATTTTCAAGTGAAAATAATGAGGGATTTTTTTTTTTAATCCTAAAAGAAAACACAGGAAGCATATACTCTTTAATATTAATCTGAGCAGGTTTTTGTCTTTCTTTCTTTCTTTTTATTTTATTTTACTTTACAATATTGTATTGGTTTTGTATTGGTTTTTCAACATGAAGAAAATATTATAAATTTTAAATTAATTTAAAACATTTTAAATGTTTTTTAATTATTTATTTATTTATTTATTTTAATTACAATACTATATTTGTTTTGCCATACATTGACATGAATCAGCCACAGGTGATCACAATCTCCCAATGCCAAAGCCCCCTCCCACCTCCCACCCCACATCCTCTACCTGAATCATCTTGTGCACCAGCCCCATGCATCCTGCATCCTGCATTGAACATAGATTGGCGCTTCATTTCTTACAAGAAAGTATACATGTTTCAATGCCATTCTCCCAAACCATCCCACCCTTTCCCTCTCCCTCAGAGTCCAAAAGTCCATTCTATACCTCTGTGTCTCTTTTGTTGTCTCACATATAGGGTCATCATTACTATCTTCTAAATTCCATATATATGTGTCAGTATACTGCATTAGTGTTTAAATGTTTTAATTCAGATATGGAACAGAAATGTCCCAGGTGAACTAGAAAACATGAATACTACCAAATTTTAAAAGCACCCTGTCCAAAAATACAGGAGCTCACTCAAAGGCTCTGTCCCTGGCCCATGTTGACATAGTTTGAGAACCAGACAGATTATAATTTATATTTAAAAAAATAATAAATATATAGCAATATGGTATTAGAGGTTGTTAGAGCAGCAATGCATTATACTGAAAACTGACAATATAATAACAGAATCAAGTATTATGTCGTCTATCTCTAATGATTTTATTTCAGCAGAACCAGTTGATTAAAATGGGAAATTCTTCTTTACAGAAAAATGTATCTAATAAATTCAGAATTAAAAGTAGAATTAAAATATTAACATTTTACGACACATAATGGAACAATGAATCTAAACAATTGTCAATATAATATTAAATGATTCTGTGAAAATTTAGTGAGGAAATCTTGCAGTGGAGTGATTGGGTTATAGTACTTCGTCCACAAAATAGTGCTTACATTAATAAACATGGAACAACTGCCATTTTATGCTACATAATGTAGAACAATAGGAAGTACAAAGAATAATTAGTATTCTTATCCCAAAAGTTGATTATAACTCTAATAAAATCTCTAGCAATAGTCTGCCATTTTATAGGAAATATAATAAACAGAAAAACCAAGTGAATGCTATCATGAAAAGGCAATTTGCCAGACCAGATGAAAGTTAGACTGTAAGACAGATAACTTGAGATTTCTAACAAGTTAATGCTCTTAAAAAATAATAATAACAACTCTAAATGAGTTTTTGTGCAACTTTCTGATACATGTGAAGTTTTTAGCAAGCACACTCATAAATAAAAAGGTAATTTTTAATTTTTTTTATTTTAAAATCAGAAAAATTAAATGAAAGCATGTTGCTTATTTTACTGATACAATTTTAAAACTCCTGCAAACTAGTCTTGCTTGTGGATCAAATAATAGAGACTTATGAAAACTGAGTGCTCTGAATCTTAAGACAGTAGTGGTATATAAAGTGTTCGATGGCAGAGCTTAAAATCATCATAAAACCTAAGTTTCTATTTCCTATTTCTTGCTGATTCTGTCCATTTGATAATTAAAGTTTGACCTATTATATCATAGACTCAAAATCTGAAATCATAATGGAAAAAAAAATTTTGAAATATTTGCAAATTTTTGAAATATTTGCAAAAATTTTTGAAATTTTTGAAATACTTGGTTTTGAATATTTGCATATTCAAAAACATATTAATAGTATATTGTTTCCATAAGATAATTGTTACAAAAGTACAAACAATATCTCTTTTTCACAAAAGTTCAAGTAATATCTCTTCTTTTACAAAAGTTGTAAGATTCAGTTCAGCTCTTATAACATCAGTGAGAATAGCACCACAGAAATAAAGATGCTGTTTACAGTGATTGGACAGAGCAAAACAAACAGAAGTTGTCCTTTCTCTATTTGTTAACCAGACTTAAAATCTATATTCATTGATAAAAGTCAAAATCTGCTTTTATACTAACAAGGATATACAGTTATGTAACATTTTCTAAAAAGAAAAAAAATTAAGACATAAAATATGCAAGTATAGTTAGTAGTATCTATAGTTGTATCAGTTCAGTTCAATCACTCAGTCACGTTCAACTCTTTGGGACCCCATGAACCACAGCACACCAGGCCTCACTGTCCATCACACACTCTCGGAGTTCACCCAAACTCATGTCCATTAAATCAGTGATGCCGTCCAGCTATCCCATCCTCTGTCGTCTTCTCCTCCTGCCTCCAGTCTTTCCCAACATGAGGGTCTTTTCAAATGAGTCTGCTCTTTCCATCAGGTGGCCAATGCATTGGAATTTCAGCTACAACATCAGTCCTTCCAATGAACACCCAGGACTGATCTCATTTAGGATAAACTGGTTGGATCTCTGTCCAGTTCAAGGGACTCTCAAGAGTCTTCTCCAACACCACAGTTCAAAAGCATCAATTCTTCAGCACTCAGCCTTCTTCACAGTCCAACTCTCACATCCATACATGAACACAGGAAAACCCATAGCCTTGACTAGACAGACCTTAGTCAGCAAAGTAATGTCTCTGCTTTTTAATATGCTGTCTAGGTTGGTCAAACCTTTCCTTCCAAGGAGCAAGAATCTTTTAATTTCATGGCTGCAATCACCATCTGCAGTAATTTTGGAGCCCCCAAAATAGTCAGCCACTGTATCCACTGTTTACCCATCTATTTGCCATGAAGTGATGGGACCAGATGCCATGATCTTCATTTTCTGAATGTTGAGCTTTAAGACAACCTTTTCACTCTCCTCTTTCACTTTCATCCAGAGGTGTTTAGTTCTTTGTGGGGCCCTAAATGGGAAACCTTAAAAACAAAGGGGCTAGCTTTGTGGTCAAAAACCTAAGACGGCGCCTGGCGGAAGAGATGGGGGTATGGTCTATGCTGTCTGTCAAAGTTTTTGATTGATTCTCTTGATTTCTGTGCACGTAGACAGTGTGCAATCTCCATAGACTCCTGTTATAATGAAGGGACATGACAATTTGACCTTTAACGTGATTGCTGCAACTATAGAAAGTCCCTCCTAAAACCCTCCTGTTCATCTATATAAGTTGGGAGTTTGCAACAATAAACCGGAACTGCTTCGACGGGACGCCTGTTGCATCTGATTGTCTCTCGCTCGCCGAGGGGTTGGGTTGGTGGACAGCAGGCTCACCTCTCCTTGGGAACCCCTCGGCTTTGCTGAGGGAAGTTTCACTGCCTCCACTCTTTCTGCAGAGTGCCCCCGCAGTTCTTCTTCTCTTCCTGCCTTAAGGGTGGTGTCATCTGTATATAAGAGGTTATTGAGATTTCTCCTGGCAATCTTGATTCCAGCTAGTGCTTCATCCAGCCCAGTGTTTCTCATGATGTACTCTACATATAAGTTAAATAAGCAAGTTGACAATATACAGCCTTGACATACTCCTTTTCCTATTTGGAAACACTCCATTGTTCCATGTCCAGTTCTAACTGTTGCTTCCTGACCTGCATAGAGCTTTCTCAAGAGGCAGGTCAGGTGGTCTGGTATTCCCATCTCTTTCAGAATTTGCCACAGTTTATTGTGATCCACACAATCAAAGGCTTTGGCATAGTCAATAAAGCTTAAATAGACGTTTTTTTCTGGAACTCTCTTACTTTTTCAATGATCCAGCAGATGTTGGCAATTTGATCTTTGGTTCCTCTGCCGTTTCTAAAACCAGCTTGACCATCTCGAAGTTCACGGTTCACATATTGATGAGGCCTGGCTTGGAGAATTTTGAGCATTACTTTACTAGTGTGTGAGATGAGTGTAATTGTGTGGTAGTTTAAGCATTCTTTGGCATTGCCTTTCTTTGGGATTGGAATGAAAACTGACCTTTTCCAGTCCTGTGGCCACTGCTGAGTTTTCTAAATTTGCTGGCATATTGAGTGCAACACTTTCACAGAATCATATTTTTGGATTTGAAATAGCTCAACTGGAATTCCATCATCTCCACTAGCTCTGTACATAGTGATGCTTTCTAAGGCCTGCTTGACTTCATATTCCAGAATGTCTGGCTCTAGGTGAGTGATCACACCATCTTGATTATCTGAGTCATGAAGATCTTTTTGTAAAGTTCGTCTGTGTATTCTTGCCACCTCTTCTTAATATTTTCTGCTTCTCTTAGGTCCAAACCATTTATGTCATTTATTGAGCCCATCTTTGCAGGAAATATTCCCTTGGTATCTCTAATTTTCTTGAAGAGATCTCTACTATTTCCCATTTTATCGTTTTCCTCTATTTCTCTGTACTGATCACTGAGGAAGGCTTTCTCATCTCTCCTTGCTGTTCTATGGAACTCTGCATTCAAATGGGTATATCTTTCCTTTTTTCCTTTGCTTTTCAGTTCTCTTCTTTTCACAGCTCTTTGTAAGGCCTTCTTAGGCAATCATTTTGCTATTTTGCATTTGTTTATCTTGGGAATGGTCTTCATTCCTGTCATCTGTACAATATCATGAACCTTTGTCCATATTTCATCAAGCACTCTATCAGAGTTAGTCCCTTCAATCTATTTCTCACTTCCACTGTATAGTTGTGTACATAAATAAAATGAGTCAAAGGATATAATGATTTGGCAAAGATCATAATTTTATTACTATTCAAAAATATTTATGATGTGAAAATATGTTTATCATAAATTAAATATTTCATGGAAAAATTAAATATATTCCATGTTGATTCATGAGAAGAATGATCTTTCCAGATACTCATCTGTGATCAAAGAAAAATAAATGTGACCTGTCTGAATTCTGCAGCAAATGTTTGAATAATACTGAAAAGTCAGAAGCTGAGCTTATGTAATAGGAATGCTGAGTCACAGCTAAAATACATGAAACTGTTAACAGCCCCCAGCAATGCTATCTCGTTTTTCTTATGCCAATAACTCAAAAGATGAAATGTAACTCACTGTGAAGGACAGAAATAAATGTGTCAGATATGATATATCAGTCCTAAAAATGAAGAAAAAGTACAGTTTTTAAAATACTATATTAATAAAATTGATTAATTCTTCCATCCCTTCTCCACTATATCTGGAACAGTAATTTCAGTGCATACAAATTCAGAAGTTTTGGGTCATGTCAGTCATTTTTCTTCACATAAGGAATTCATTGTAACTATGTTATTCAGTTTTGGAGGCACTAACAATTCATTGAAATGTATTTTTTTTTATAAAATATATTTTTCATTACTGAAAGGAATGGTAACAACTTGAATTCTTGTTCATCACAGGTAATGCACACAACAAGTGACAAAGAAATATCAAGTCAAATGTGACCTTGGATAAAACATATTTCTTTTATAAGACAGACTTAATTTCTGTAGATTCCAAATGTAAGGAAAATATGTAATGTTATATACAATTGATTAGAAGTCTTAAGCACTGTTTCATAAATAAACTTTTGTCAGATATTAATAACAATGGAATACAGATAACTATTTCATGAGAATAGTTAATTAATATAATAATAATTAATATATTCAATTAATACATTCAATAATAATTAATATAATCAACTTTATGTCATTTTCTCCTTTAGTAACATCAACAAAATAGTTCTAAATAAGGAGATACAGTGGGAAGAAGGGACTCTGTGATGACTACAATCAAAATAGTTCTCCTTTCCTTTAAACTAAAAACTCAATAAAATGTGCCTCTTATGACTCACATGAATATATGAGCTCAGAGGTAAATGAAGTCCTGAGTTCTAGGAAAAAAAAAAATTGCTATTTTAATTTCTCTTCCAGTTCTTTTGACAGGTGATTGGAAACTGGTTTAAAGAACTTTGCCTCTTCTCTATCTTCAGTTGAAATTTGAATAATATTTAATAATATTAAGTAGTTTCACTAATCCACAAAAATGAATTGAGAATGTTGGCTGAATCCTATTCTTTTTGTAATTCTTGGAGAATATATGGAAAAGAAAGAGTGGGAACATTTCTTTCTGTACTTTTCAGGGGAATATAGTCTATGTTCATGTGATGGTTCATGTGGGGAAGGCTTTGATGTCCACCACTGCAAAACCATTACAAATCTTAACTAAAATTAAACTACAGTAAGTAGGCAAAGAACAATAATATTTGAAAAAGAGACCAGCAAGACAAATTGGATAGTAACACTACCTTACATAAATATTAATAACAAATATACAATAATTTAAAAGATTTATAATACAGATAATGTTCATAGTATCTCTAAATATGAAAATGAAAAAGATGAAATATTAATAAAAATAATGGTCAGGTGTTATAAAGAGAAAATTTTTAAAAAAGTACCAAAAAATACAAGTCATTATATGTACAAATATTCAGAAAACTGCAAATAAAAATAAATGTTGACTCATTATTATCCTTTATGTTTCAACCTGTTAAAAAAAATTAAAGGCACATAGACGTTGTTGGAAGTTACTAGAAAATGACATGTCTATTGCTTGCATAAATTTCAGTTATTATTAAGACAAGCAACTGAACAGCCCCAAATAAAATTTTTTAGATGAAAATTTTTTTTTAAATAATATACTATACTAGGACATCTACTCTATAGAAATAAAATAACATTATATAATGATTTATGTATCACAAATATAATTGTAAGAATTGTTTCAGGGGAAGAAAAAAAGCAGAAAAATAGAAGGTGACTATTATTGGAAGGATAACTGTATAAATTGTGATATAGCTCCACTGTGAAGTGCTATTCAGTCATTAAAAATAATGAATTACATGTAGACCAATAGCCTGGGAAGTCTTTCATATTGTTCAATGAAGATAGCAGAAAAGTTTGCAAAATGTTTATACTTGAAAGGCATAAGATAACTAAAAACTCCATGTATTATATATACAATTAAATAATTAAATTTATAGCAGCTTTATATTAGATTGTTTATATGAGTTATTTAGAAAGCATCACTACAAACAAAGCTAGTGGAGGTAATGGAACTCCAGTTGAGCTCCTTCAAATCCTGAAGAGGACAGAGGATGCTGTGAAAGTGCTGCACTCAATATGCCAGCAAACTTGGAAAACTCAGCAGTGGCCACAGGACTGGAAAAGGTCAGTTTTCATTCCAATCCCAAAGAAAGGCAATGCCAAAGAATGCTCAAACTACCACACAATTGCACTCATCTCACTTGCTAGTAAAGTAATGCTCAAAATTCTCCAAGTCAGGCTTTAGCAATACATGAACCATGAGCTCCCTGATGTTCAAGCTGATTTTAGAAAAGGCAGAGGAATCAGAGATCAAATTGCCAACATCGCTGGATCATGGAAAAAGCAAGAGTGTTCCAGAAGAACATCTATTTCTGCTTTATTGACTATGCCAAAGCCTTTGACTGTGTGGATCACAGTAAACTGTGGCAAATTCTGAAAGAGATGGGAATACCAGACCACCTGATCTGCCTCTTGAGAAATCTGTATGCAGGTCAGGAAGGAACAGTTAGAACTGGACATTGACCAACAGACTGGTTCAAAATAGGAAAATGAGTACATCAAGGTTGTATATTGTCATCCTGCTTATTTAATTTATGTGCAGAGTACATCATGAGAAATGCTGGACTGGAAGAAACACAAGCTGGAATCAAGATTGCTGGGAGAAATATCAATAATCTCAGATATACAGATGACACCACCTTATGGCAGAAAGTAAAGAGGAGCTAAAAAGCCTCTTGATGAAAGTGAAAGAGGAGAGCAAAAAGGTTGGCTTAGAGCTCAACATTCAGAAAATGAAGATCATGGCATCTGGTCCCATCACTTCATGGGAAATAGATGGGGAAACAATGTCAGACTTTTTGTTTTTTTGGTTCCAAAATCACTGCAGATGGTGACTGCAGCCGTGAAATTAAAAGACGCTTATTCCTTGGAAGAAAAGTTATGACCAACCTAGATAGTATATTCAAAAGCAGAGACATTACTTTGCCGACTAACGTCTGTCTAGACAAGGCTATGATCTTTCTTTTGGTCATGTATGGATGTGAGAGTTGGATTGTGAAGAAGGCTGAGCATCGAAGAATTGATGCTTTTGAACTGTGGTGTTGGAGAAGACTCTTGAGAGCCCCTTGGACTGCAAGGAGGTCCTACCAGTCTATTCTGAAAAAGATCAAACCTGAGATTTCTTTGGAAGGAATGATGCTAAAGCTGAAACTCTAGTACTTTGGCCACCTAATGCAAAAAGTTCGCTCATTGGAAAAGACTCTAATTCTGGGAGGGATTGGGGACAGGAGGAAAAGGGGATGACAAAGGAGCCATGGCTGGATGGCATCACGGACTGGATGGATGTGAGTCTGGGTGAACTCTGGGAGATGGTGATGAACAGGGAGGGCTGGCGTGCTGCGATTCATGGGGTCACAAAGTGTTGGACACGACTGAACAACTGAACTGAACTGATATGAGTTATTTGATGGAACACTGGTTGGATGAATGGATAAGAGTTATCAAAATCTAAAGAAAAAAAAAAGAGAGAGTATATACAAAACTGGCAATTTTGGTGTTTGCATTTATGTTAAATATTGTGTTGCTAACATCAAAACTACTATATATCTTTTTTTTTTTCAAATATTTTCAACTTTTTATTTCTGGGTTATTTTTTTAATTACAATACTGTATTTGTTTTACCATACATTGACATGAATCAGCCACAGGTGAACACAATCTCCCAACTTTTTTCTACATCCTGCTTACATTGAGTAACATCCTCCCAGGTGCCTAAAAGATAAAGAATATGGAGGCCTGGCAGCAATCCTTTAGTCAACAGTGAAAACCCGTCACCAATATTATTTTTAACTCTTCAGAAAAGGCTCTGTATCTTTAAGATGCTTTTAAGCTTTGTGCCTGTCGCATTTGGGGTGCTGTAAGCAATTCACAAGCTGTAAGAAGTCTGGGGAACCTGTTAGGCAAGCTAAAGAGCTATCAGAGGGAGTTTAACTGAAACATCGCTTTCAAATGCAGAAGACTAAAGCCCTGATTTGACTTTTTCTCAGAGAATATCAGAAGAATGGAAAATCAGAGCACAGAGGCTGGCAGATTCTTATTTTTGGGGGTGGATGCTCAGGAAATGCCATGGGGAACCCCTGAAGTTTGATCACACCCTGCATATGCCAGACTTCCTTCCACGTGACCCTGTCACAGGCAGAATTCCTCACACTGTCTCCTAGCAAAATATAAATTGTAAAAAATAATTTGCCCAGCAGATCGTTTGAGATAATTCATTTAAAACTGTTTACTGATCATTAAATAGGCAAATGTGGAACTTTGACGTTGTAAAAGACCAATGACATTTGAAGAATAAACCAAATAATTGTTTTTGATAAACAGAGGGGCAATAAAGGCAAAAGGTGAAACCCCTCAATTTGATTAGTAGGGTAAAACAGACCAATTATTAAATACAGTCTCATAGAATTTACAGATGCAGCCATAGTTTTTTTCCAAGATCACTGGTCATCATTTGTGTGGGACCTAGTCTAATTACAAATCTACAATCTATTGACTATGGAGACACCATGAGATCAGTATTCGAAACCTGAAGTAGAATAAAAGTGAAGAGAAAGGCACAAGAGAGGGGAGGAAAAGGAGCAACATGTAAATTTGTCTTAGGTCACCTCTGGAACCTGTGTTTTTAAGAGACATAGCTGTTTTTTAGAAAAGGAAGCCCTATCTCAGTTACAATAATTCACGAACAATGTATGGGCCAAGGATATGAAAGAGATTACTTTATTCTGGAGAAAGACCTCAGATTTGATGTATAATCAGAAACAGAGAAAGAAAGAGAAAAACAAAGGAGAGGGAGAGGAAGAGGAAGAAGTGGAAAGAAAAGTTGGAAAAAAAATATTCTCTTTATGTGATAAGTAAGGCCAGAGTTCTGGAAAACCAGAGCAAACCATGCTGGTAATCTCTAGACATGATACCCTCAGCACTAATTTCACTGTTAAATTACAAAAAAAAAAAAAAATGTAACACTAGAGTCTGGATTATGATTGTTTTTTTGTTTGTTTGTTTGTTTTTCTTCAGTCAGAAAAGAACATAGCATTAAATTGAGGTTAGGGACTAACACATACTTCATGCCAAATTTAAACAAATGCGCCTAAACAAGATATACTTAATGTTTTTCCTGGATTCAAAGAAACTTTAATAATATATGTAAATAAGTTTGAGGTGTCTAAGGGTTGACCTTCTAAGTGAGATTGGAAAGTATGGGAGAAAACCAAGTATATTGGGGAGTCCTTTGAAGGAGATGCAAAGATTTAAATGCGCTTTTACTGCCAATTTCTATAACTTACATGAATAACAAATGCTAAAATGCATCTTGTACCTACGTGCAAGGCAATATTCTAAGTCATTTGTCTGTACTAATTTATTTCATCTTTCAATATCCCTATGAAGAAGGTATTATAATAATTTGTAATTACAAGACAAGACAATTAAGGCACAGTTAAGCTTCGTCACATGAAATTCTAGGAAGATGTACATGAAGCTCAGCAACACTGGACTCTGGGCCAGGGAGCTCCAAGTACACAGCTCCTTGTATGTATCTTGTGGACATGCGAAGCTTTCTGGAGACCCTCCCATCTCCCACCAGGGGCACAACCAGTCTGAGGTGGTGAGTGTTCTGGCACATGGTGGAGGGTGATGGATGCATAGGTGAGACATGGAAGAAATGTGAAAAATGGACAGTCTCTCATCCATGTGATGAGATCAGACTTACACATCATCATGATTTACTTATTGTCTTAGAATGTGCAGAAATGCAGATTGTTAGTTATTTCTCTGAGAGAAGAAGAGGTCTTCCATTTACAGCAACAATGCTTTTTCAAAACTTAAGATAGCAAATAACTCACATAATTAGCAATAAAATAATTGTACTCAAATCTAGTCAATTCCAGACCCTGAATCTCTAAATCATTACATGCAGATAATGGCACATAAAATATTTAAACACCTGAGAGTAGGACATTTACCATATAGATATTGTCAAATGAGTAAAAAGAATCTAGAAAATAGTTCTAAAGAATAAGAAAAAGTAGAAATAATAGAGGTAGGTAGAAAAGTAAAACTCAGGGTAGAATAATTGGTATGAGTAATCAGAGAAGTGAGTGATGTTTCAGAAAGAGAACAGATATTTTTTGAGAATAGTTACTACCTATCTCTAACAAGAAAGAAGTCAAGCAAGGTGAAGGTTTTTAAATGTACAATGGCTCTAAAAATTTAGAGTTTTTCTTTGGTTTTTCTTAGGTTAATTTTTCAAACATAAGAAATATAAAAATATTGCTTATAATAAATATTGGTAATATAAAACCTTAAGTTTAAATACCTATACTCACATCCTTCAATATCCAAGTTAACAATATTGTTTGAACTAAAACAATGCCAACATCTGATATTTTACTAGTTATTATAATCATTTAAAGTCTCCTAACAATATTCTTTGGCATGCCTTTCTTTGGGATTGGAATGAAAACTGACCTTTTCCAATCCTGTGGCCACTGCTGAGTGTTCCAAATTTGCTGGCATATTGAGAGCAGCACTTTCATAGCATCATCTTTCAAGATTTGAAACAGCTTAACTGGAATTCGATCACCTCCACTAGCTTTGTTTGTAGTGCTGCTTTCTAAGGCCCACTTGACTTCACATTACAAGATGTCTGACTCTAGATGAGTGATCACATCATCATGATTATCTGGGTCATGAAGATCTTTTTGTATAGTTCTTCTGTGTATTCTTGCCACCTCTACTTAATATCTTCTGCTTCTGTTAGGTCCATACCATTTCTGTCCTTTATCGAGCCCATATTTGCATGAAATATTCCCTTGGTAGCTCTAATTTTCTTGAAGAGATCTCTAGTCTTTCCCATTCTGTTGTTTTCCTCTATTTCTTTGCATTGATCGCTGAAGAAGGCTTTCTGATCTCTACTTGCTATTCTTTGGAACTCTGCATTCAGATGCTTATATCTTTCCTTTTCTCCTTTGCTTTTCACCTCTCTTCTTTTCACAGCTATTTGTAAGGCCTCCCCAGAGAACCATTTTGCTTTTTTGCATTTTTTTCCTATGGGGATGGTCTTGATTCCTATCTCCTGTACAATGTCACGAACCTCATTCCATAGTTCATCAGGCACTCTATCTATCATATCTAGGCCCTTAAATCTATTTCTCACTTCCACTGTATAATAATAGGGATTTGATTTAGGTCATATCTGAGTGGTCTAGCAGTTTTCCCTACTTTCTTCAATTTGAGTCTGAATTTAGTAATAAGGAGTTCATGATCTGAGCCACAGTGAGCTCCTGGTCTTGTTTTCATCAACTGTATAGAGCTTCTTCATCTCTGGCTGCAAAGAATATAATCAATCTGATTTTGGTGTTGACATCTGGTGATGTCCATGTGTAGAATCTTCTCTTGTGTTGTTGGAAGAGGGTGTTTGCTATGACCAGTGCATTTTCTTGGCAAAACTCTATTAGTCTTTGCCCTGCTTCATTCTGCATTCCCAGGCCAAATTTGCCTGTTACTCCAGATGTTTCTTGACTTCCTACTTTAGCATTCCAGTCCCCTATAGTGAAAAGGACATCTTTTAGGGTGTTAGTTCTAAAAGGTCTTATAGGTCTTCATAAAACCATTCAACTTCAGCTTCAAGAAAGGCAATGCCAAAGAATGCTAAAACTACCACACAATTGCACTCATCTCACATGCTAGTAAGGTAATGCTCAAAATTCTCCAAGCCAGGCTTCAGCAATACGTGAACCGTGAATTCCCTGATGTTCAATCTGGTTTTAGATAAGGCAGAGGAACCAGAGATCAAATTGCCAACATCCGCTGGATTATGGAAAAGCAAGAGAATTCTAGAAAAAACATCTATTTCTGCTTTATTGACTATTCCAATGCTTTTGACTGTGTGGATCACAATAAACTGTGGAAAATTCTCAAAGAGATGAGAATACCAGTCCATCTAACCTGCCTCTTGAGAAATCTGTATGCAGGTCAGGAAGCAACAGTTAGAACTGGACATGGAACAACAGACTGGTTCCAAAGAGGAAAAGGAGTACATCAAGGCTGTATACTGTCACCCTGTTTATTTAACTTATATGAAGAGCACATGAGAAACTCTGGACTGGAAGAAACATAAGCTGGAATCAAGATTGCTGGAAGAAATATCAATAACCTCAGATATGCAGATGATACCACCGTTATGGCAGAAAGTGAAGAAGAACTAAAGAGGCTCTTGATGAAAGCGAAGGAGGAAAGCGAAAACATTGGCTTAAATCTCAACATTCGGAAAACAAAGATCATGGCATCCGGTTCCATCACTTCATGGCAAATAGATGGGGGAAACAGTAGAAACAGTGTCGGACTTTATTTTGGGGGCTCCCAAATCACTGCAGATGGTGACTGCAGCCATGAAATTAGAAGATGCTTACTCCTTAGAAGAAAAGTTATGACCAACCTAGATAGTATATTCAAAAGCAGAGACATCACTTTGCCGACTAAGGTCTGTCTAGTCAAGGCTATGGTTTTTCCTGTGGTCATGTATGGATGTGAGAGTTGGACTGTGAAGAAGGCTGAGCGTCGAAGAATTGATTCTTTTGAACTGTGATGTTGGAGAAGACTCTTGAGAGTCCCTTGGACTGCAAGGAGATCCAACCAGTCCATTCTGAAGATCAGCCCTGGGATTTCTTTGGAAGGAATGATCCTAAAGCTGAAACTCCAGTACTTTGGCCACCTCATACGAAGAGTTGATTCATTGGAAAAGACTCTGTTGCTAGGAGGGATTGGGGACAAGAGGAGAAGGGGATGACCGAGGATGAGATGGCTGGATGGCATCACAGACTCGATGGACTTGTGTCTGAGTGAACTCCGAGAGATGGTAATGAACAGGGAGGCCTGCCGTGCTGCAATTCATGGGGTAGCAAAGAGTCGGACATGACTGACCGACTGAACTGAACTGAACTGAACTGATAGAACACACAAATCTTTCAATGCCAGAAAGAAGGGGTGGAGTCTGGAAATGTGTGTGTGTGTGTTTTGTTTTCCTGTGTATGATGTAAATACAGGTTTGAATGCTAATGGGGATAAATCTGTAGAAGGGGTGAATGATAGATACATCATGGTAGAATTGCTAAGCTATTGCCAAGAGTAGTCAAAGGATGATATCTAGTGTACAAAGGATGGCTATTGGACACAGTAGAAACATGAACAATCCATCCATAATGATAGGAGAAAAGGTAGAATGTTGCATACAGTTTCATTTAGGAAGATTTGTTGGAGGCCTCTGGAAGTTCTCAGTAAAAAATGTGATTGAAATCATTACATAAAAATAAAAATAGTGGAGAAAGTTTTTCATGAGGGTAAAATAAATATGCTTAATGTAGTCAATAAAGTTTTAATTAATATGATGGCATGTGTAATTAACCATGAAATATTGAAACATAATTCATATTATAAAGCAAATAATGCTTCTAAAGATTAAAGAAAAATAAAATGTAAGAACACCATAAGCAGTACTGTAAATATACTTTTTGACAAATGACATATTAATATCCTTTGTAAGGAAAATTCCTTTAAAAACTAAAGGAAAGGAAAATTTGCTGTAAATATACACCTATCACAAATAATGCTAATAAAATGATAAAAGAATACTAAATGCTAACAAAAACTGTAGGAGTATGATAAATATAATCAATCACATAATACATGAAAAACATGTCTAGATAGAACAGTCGCATTTTTAAATAGAAATAATCTTTTAATGATCTATGATAGCTCAGCTGGTAAGAATCTGCCTGTAATGCTGGAGACTTCAATTCAATTCCTGGGTTGGGAAGATCTCCTGGAGAAGGAATAGGTTACCCACTCAAGTTCTGGAGCTTTCCTCATAGCTCGGATGGTAAAGAGTCTGCCTAAAATGCAGGAAACCTGGGTTAGATCCCTGACTTGGGAAGATCCCCTAGAGGAGGGCATGACAATCCACTTCAGTATTCTTGACTGGAGAATCCCCATGGAGAGAGGAGTCATGTGAGCTAAAGTCCATGGTGTCACAAAAAGCCGGGCACTACTGAGTGACAAAGCACAGCACAATCTTTTAATAACTTGATTTGGTTAAGTTATGCAAACACAAAACTCACCAATTGCTAGGCAATTAAATTTGGGGGAAAATTCTGAGATTTTAGAAATAATATCTGTAACTTCTGATGGAATAAATTCACCTCTAGGATTTTGAGCCCAAGAAAGTAGCCTAAGATGCACACAGTTACTTCTAAGGAAATTACCTACATTACTCTTTACTATTGTAAAAATTCAGAAAAATAATCACTGTTGAACAATAGGAAATGGTTTAAATAATTTATACTAGAATATCCTGCAATTTAAAACTATTTAATGGCATGGAGAAATGCTTTCATTTTTATGAAATTATTTGTATACCCTCAAATTTCATGTTGAAGTCCTAGCCCCCAGTGTAATTCAGAAAGTGATTATACTTGGAAATAAGGCCTTTGGAGAGGTAATTATGGTCATTTAAAGAGGTAAATGTTGTCATATGGATGAGTCTTCATTTAATATGGCTAAGAGTTGGACTGTGAAGAAAGCTGAGTGCTGAAGAGTTGATGCTTTTGAACTGTGGTGTTGGAGAAGACTCTTGAGAGTCCCTTGGACTGCAAGGGGATCCAGCCAGTCCATTCTGAAGGAGATCAACCCTGGGGTTTCTTTGGAAGGAATGATGCTAAAGCTGAAGCTCCAGTACTTTGGCCAACTCATGCGAAGAGTTGACTCATTGGAAAAGACTCTGATGCTGGGAGGGATTGGGGGCAGAAGGAGAAGGGGGTGACTGAGGATAAGATGGCTGGATGGCATCACTGAGTTGATGGACATGAGTCTGAGTGAACTCCAGGAGTTGGTGATGGAGAGGGAGGCCTGGCATGCTGCCATTCATGGGGTCGCAAAGGTTTGGACACGACTGAGAGACTGAACTGAACTGAACTGAACTGAACTGAACTGAATGCCCTTATTAAAAGAGGGAGAGACACAAAGGCTATGTGAACACAGAGCAAAACACGTGAGGACAAAATAAGACTCCCTCTGTCTGCAAACCAATAGATCTTGGGAGAAGTTAAACTAGCTGACATTTTCATCTTGAACTTCTAGGCTTTAGAACTGTTAGAAAATAAATGCTTACTGTTTGAGCCACCAGTCTGCAATGTTTTGTTTTGGTAGCCTGAGAAAACACAATAGTCTTTTGTTAAATTTTAACTCTCTTAATGTTAACTCAATGTTAACTCTATCAATAGTGTGATCATAATTTTTAAAACACTTTATTATTCTTTACTCCAATTATTTATTTGATGTCTAGATTGAAGTGTAAGTCAATGAAGAAGAATGAAAGAGAAGAACAAAGGAAATAAAGGAGGAAGGGAGAAAAGGATAGGTGTACATATTTTTTAAAATGCCTATCAACCTCCAATTTAAATAAATCTATAGTTTATAAATAAAAAATAAATAAAATAAAATAAAAATTACCCCCCAAAAAAGATTGTAAGAATTAGAGATACATTATTGTTTATTTTTATGTAATTATTTTTACTGAAGTATAGTTGATTTACCATAGTGTTAATTTCAGGTGTACAGCAACATAGTTCAAATATACATTGAATACTTCTCCATGAAAATGTGATACTAAGATTCTTGTAAGTGCACAAACATAGTTTCATGTATATTTGTAATTTATTAACATGGTTTTCAATGTGAGAATATAATTATAAAGACTTTTAGTTTTCTCTGAGATTTGCTTCATTTTCAAAATAAACGAAAGTAGTAAAACCTTAATATTGTCTTATATTTTGAAGAAACTCACAAACTTGAAGCTGCCCATCCTGTTTTGAATCTTAAATATATTTGAAAAAATGTAAAAATATACAGGAAAACAAATCATTGAAATAAATTGTATTTTAATCAGTTATTGAACATTTTTTCTAATTATAACAAAGTTCCAGAGTATAATCTAAAATTCCTCTTACAGATGTAGAGATACCAGCTTCAAAAGTATAGATTGAAAAGGTGGACACCTGACAGTCCCATCATTCTAAAGCATTGTTTTATGACCTGCCTATATTTAATAGTAGTTCTTTGGAGGCTGATAACCCTTTTGTGATTTACTGTGGTTATCCCTTATACCACCTGTGCCTGATATTAATTAAAAACTGGGGAGACAATGTTATAAAAATGAAAAATTTTCTTTGTCATCAGGGAAAAAAAGACACTCGGGAAGTTCTTTGTTCATCAAAGTTTGGTGATGCTCCAACTACTTGTCCCAAGGCTAGCACTTTATATCTCTACAGCTTGAAGCTGTTGAGCAGCTGAAAGATAAGCTTGCAATTTCAATAGTAGGCTTGGATATATAATCATGTGTTTCTGTCACTTGAATTAAATGTGCTTAGAAAACTGAATGTGGCCTATGCATTTTTCAAGTCCAGGGCTGAAATAAACAGTTTGGACCTAGCAAGACTTGATGCTAGCTGTTAATCTATGAAATAGTCCACCAGTATCTGTCATTTTGTATTAACTGACTGCTTTTGTATTCATGTTTTAAAGCACACCAACTTACAGATGACTTTAGAGATGGAGTCCCAAAAGTTATCCATCTGAAAAATTTTATGTATTAAAAATATTTTCTCCAAATTAAGCCCCATAAAATGTACTTTGTCATGACAAATATTAGCTAAACTTTCTAGCATTCTACTATTTATGAGAAAAATGCTAAAATAGGTAGTAATTTAGAAGAGATTTTATTAACATTTATAATTTATTAATAATGCTTTTGTATGCTTCTTAGCATTCAAAAATGTTAATCCTTTGAATTGTAACATTGTGAATTATATTCTATATTGCTTTTATAAAATCAAAGTGAACAAGATTTTTGTAACAGTTCAAATCAAACCAAAGCATATGAAAGTGAAGCTTTTCTTTCTCCTCTTCAATTTCCTGACCATAATCAATGTTAACAATGTGGCATATATTATATACATTATATATATTCATGCACACACACACACACACATATATACACACACACAAGTAAAATATTTCTATTTTTGTTATTGTTTGTCGCTAAGTCTTGTCCAACTCATGTAACCTCATGGGCTGGCCACCAGGCTATTCTGTCTATGGGATTCTCCAGGCAAGAACACTGGAATGGGTTGCCATTTCTTTCTCCAAGGGATTTTCCTATCCAAGAATCCAACCCACATCTTCTGCATTGGCAAGCATGGTTTTGTTTTGTGTTGTTTTACCAGTGAGCCACTAGGGAAGCCTAAAATATACTTACAACACATCTATTAAGTTTCTTTTATTGGATTAAAAAAAAAATGGAATCAGGCTATAGTATCATGAAAAATTTCTGAAGCTAATATATCTAACATTTAAGTATTGCATATTACATAGTTCATTTAAATACATTTTCTATTGATTTATTATCAGATTTCTAACAATGCTGCAAAAACAAGACATATGCATGTGTATTTAGGTGTATATATATTTATTTTTGCTGTCATTTATTTATGTAGCTTATATTAGCCTGGTAACTATTATTTGTCAAAGAGTATATATTTTTCAATAAATACTATCAGGTAATTTCCTTATTTTTGGAATTATTACTGAGGCAGCTCACATTTATATGGAAAATTTCAATTATTCACATGTACTCCAGCAATGGAAATATATTTTAAATTTCTATTACCTTAAAAAGGTGAAATTGGTATGAATCATAGGATTTTATTTTACATAAGTTAAAGAATTCAAGACACATATTACCTAAAGGTAAATTCTGCATTTTACATAGAATTTTGTCATATAATTCTGTTATCCAAATTTTGAGAATTTTGTGCTATACAAAAATTTATGAAAATTAAAGGGACTGTTGTGGCGGTGTGTAATTTCCTCTGTTCTATCTCGTCACAAAAAAATGTGAAGCAACGGATGTTAAAGCTCTCAGACAGACCGTGTCTCAGGTCTCAGACAAACTGTGTTACAGCTCTCGGACAGATCTGTGTTACAGCTCTGTGTTACAGCTCAGTTTTATTTAGAAAATAAAGGAAAATATATCCTCAGGGCATGAGGACATGCTGACCCAAAAGACGCAAGTGAGAGAGCTCACACGCTAGAGATAGCCCCGGACATTCGGCTCCTCTTTTTATATGCTTTTTCCTCCCCCTGGGTCTTCCCTATGTAAATGGGGCTAGCCAGGAGTGCTGTTTGTTCTACCCAAGGTCCTCACTCTTGTCCTTGGACCTTCCTTTGTTCTATTTTCTCAGGCTTTTCCTTTCCTTGTCTTTAAGCCACTGCCATTCTGGACTCCCTTTCTCCTATTCTAACTACCTAACAGGACAAAAATGGAGTAATTTTAATGAATTTTAAAAAGGATGGAAATTTTATTAAACAAGTTTTCAGCAAATTGAAGAATTGGAAAGAAAAACACTGAACTATATATCTCAGGGGCTTCCCCAGGTGGCTAAGTAATAAAGAATCCACCTGTCAATGCCAGAAATGTGGTTGCAAGGAGTCAGGTATGACTGAGTGACTTATATAAACAAACAAAATTATCCTCACTATTAAATGAGATTTATATTGATATAAAATTAGAGGTATATCATAACAAGGATGTGCTGTGCTTAGTCACTGTCCTGTCTGACTCTTGCGACCTCATGGACTGTAGCCCTTCAGGCTTCTCTGTCCATGCGGGTTCTTCAGGCAAGAATACTGGAGTGGGTTGAAAGTGCCCTCCTCTAGGGGATCTTTCCAACCTAGGGATCAAACTCAGGTCTCCTGAATTTCAGGCAGATTCTTTACCAGCTAAGCTACTAGGGGAGACCCATAACAAGGATAGATGGCATTTAAGACAAGTAAGTAAAAAGTTATAAGGAAAACCTATTGTTGAATATGAATGGAATAATACTAACAGCAGCTTTGTTGATGCAAATTACTTTATGGGATGATACTTCCCATGGAGCAGCTTTCATAATTCTTCTTTAAAATGCGACTAGAGAGTTTCTCAATTACATAGAGAAGTTGGTTAAAAATATAGAACTTTGGATAGGAAAATTCAGACAGAGGACATTACCTTTATAATTGAAACATAATTGTATTTGACATTATGTTGAGGTTGATAATCATAATTATTGCTATTAAAATGACACTAAAAACCAGTAAAACTTTGCAACTTTAAAGGCATAATTCTCAAATTTAATTATTTTGAACATTTTTCCTATATTTGAGGAAAATTTTCAAATCACATATAGTGGTATAAAACATCTTTATTTATTTCAGGATACTAAAACTCTGCCAAACTTTTTGTGAAAATTCCAGTTAAAAGAAACCTAATAACCATTCTTCAAAATTTAAAAGAAATGTAAGACCTCTGTCTTGCTAATAATCTTGTAAGTTGTACTATGCTTATTCTAGAATAATAAGATGTTATGACTTCAGTTCACTTCAGTTCAGTTCAGTCGCTCAGTCATCTCCAACTTTGCAACCCCATGAATCGCAGCACACCAGGCCTCCCTGTCCATCACCAACTCCCAGAATTCACTCAGACTCACGTCCACTGACTCAGTGATGCCATCCACCCATCTCATCCTCTGTCGTCCCCTTCTCCTCCTGCCCCCAATCCCTCCCAATATCGGAGTCTTTTCCAATAAGCAAACTTTTCACATGAGGTGGCCAAAATACTGAAGTTTCAGCTTAAGCACCATTCCTTCCAAAGAAATCCCAGGGCTGATCTCCTTCAGAATGGACTGGTTGGATCTCCTTGCAGTCCAAGAAACTCTCAAGAGTCTTCTCAAACACCACAGTTCAAAAGCATCAATTCTTCAGTGCTCAGCCTTCTTCACAGTCCAACTCTCAAATCCATACATGACCACAAGAAAAACCAGAGCATTGACTAGACGGACCTTAGTCGGCAAAGTAATGTCTCCACTTTTGAATATGCTATCTAGGTTGGTCATAACTTTTCTTCCAAGGAGTAAGTGTCTTTTAATTTCATGGCTGCAGTCACCATCTGCAGTGATTTGGGAGCCCAACAAAATAAAGTCTGACACTGTTTCCACTGTTTCCCCATCTATTTCCCATGAAGTGATGGGACCAGATGCCATGATCTTTGTTTCCTGAATGTTGAGCTTTAGGCCAACATTTTCACTCTCCATTTTCACTTTCATCAAGAGGCGTTTTAGTTCCTCTTCACTTTCTGCCATAAGGGTGGTGCCATCTACATATCTGAGGTTATTGATATTTCTCCCAGCAACCTTGATTCCAGCTTGTGTTTCTTCCATTCCACCGTTTCTCATGATGTACTCTGCATATAAGTTAAATAAGCAGGGTGACAGTATAGAGCCTTGACATACTACTTTTCCTATTCAGAACCACTCTGTTGTTCCATGTCCAATTCTAACTGTTGCTTCCTGACCTGCATACGGATTTCTCAAGAGGCAGGTCAGGTGGTCTGGTATTCCCATCTCTTTCAGAATTTGCCACAGTTTATTGTGATCCACACAATCAAAGGCTTTGGCATAGTCAATAAAGCAGAAATAGATGTTTTTCTGGAACTCTCTTGCTTTTTCCATGATCCAGCAGATGTTGGAAATTTGATCTGGGTTCCTCTGCCTTTTCTAAAACCAACTTGAACATCAGGGTGTTCATGGTTCATGTATTGCTGAAGCCTGGCTTGGAGAATTTTGAGCATTACTTTACTAGCATGTGAGATGAGTGCCATTGTGTGGTAGCTTGAACATTCTTTGGCATTGCCTTTCTTTGGGATTGGAGTGAAAACTGATATTTTCCAGTCCTGTGGCCACTGCTAAGTTTTCCAAATTTGCTGGCATATTGAGTGCAGCACTTTCACAGCATCATCTTTCCAGATTTGAAATAGCTCTCTTTGTGACCCCATGAATTGCAGCACGCCAGGCTTCCCTATCCATCACCAACTCCCGGAGTTTACACAAACTCATTTCCATCGAGTTGGTGATGTCATCCAACCATCTCATCCTCTGTTATTCCCTTCTCCTCCTATCCCCACTCCTTCCCAGCATCAGGATCTCTTCCAACCAGTCAACTCTTCACAGGAGGTGGCCAAAGTATTAGAGTTTCAGCTTCAACATCAGTCCTTCCAATGAACACCTATCTCACATTTGCCATACATTGACATGAATCAGCCATGGTGTACAAGTGTCCTCATCCTGAACCCCCCTTCCACCTCCCTCTTTACCCCATTCCTCTGGGTTGTCCCAGAGCACCTGCTTCATGTATCAAACTTGCACTGGTCATCTATTTTACATAATGGTAATATACACATTTCATTGCTATTCTTTCGTTTCGTCCCACTCTCACCTTCTCCTATATAGTCCAAAAGTCTGTTCTTTACATCTATGTCTCTTTTGCTATCTTGCTAATAGGGTCGTCATTACCACCTTTCTAAATTCCATATATATGCATTAATATATTGTATTGGTGCTTCTCTTTCTGACTTATTTCACTCCAGTTTCATCCACCTCATTAGAACTGTGAGTACCTAATTTTTATTCTATGAAAGTGATTCAATGTCAGAAGAAATAAATTTAATGCACAATCTTTCTAAGTAATTTAGAAGGACCCACAGTAGAACAGAGCACAAACACTGAGAGGTTTTGGACACATTATTTAGGATAATTTTCAATGACAAGAAGAAATGTATTTGAGAATATTTGCTTAAAACTACAAAAGCCAAGCAAAGATTATCTACACACAGGGCTCATTGGGTAGGATTTTTCCTATATATGTTAAAGATTAACCTTTTATGTAAGGAAGCAGAATTGCAAAGCAAGCAAGATAATATTGATGTTGTACTTTCGTGACTAGGATGAAGTAAAATGTGTATCAGTGTATATGTTCTTCATAAAAAATTCTCCTTCATTTTTCAGGGCAGAAGCTCAGTTTCTATTAAAAAAACCACCTTAGATGTGAAAAACTTATATCTCTTTCACTTAAAGCCTAGGTAGCATTTTCCTTCTTCAACATGTGGCATCTATTTCGTTATCCACTATGAATACCCTAAATCCCACCATCAGTTGCACCACACAGAAAGTGGCAAACAAATCAAGGATCCACCACTGATTCTGAAATGGAGCACCTAAAATTGCATGTAATGCTTTTTTAAAAGATGTTATTTGATTAGGGTACAAACACTTAACATGAGGTCTACTATCTTAACTCATTTAAGTATACAATATGTTATTGCTGACTAGAGGGACAGTGCACATCAGATCTCTAGGGCTCATTCTTCTTGTCTAACAAACTATATCAATGTTGACATATCACTATTGCTCATATCCCATTAGATAAAGTTTGACCCTATAGTCAACGTTGGCTCTGAAACTGTAAATGTATTTTCATGGGGAGTAGGGGAGGTATGTTATAGCCATGTAGCAAGCTCAGACTACATATATATATATATAGTATTGTATAGCTAGTAAGATGTGGAGTTAAAACTTGATCTTGGGCCACTTACTCCATAGTTTGCCCTAATACATACATATATACATATATGTATATATGTATATGTATGTATATGTATGTACATATATGTGTATATATGTGTGTGTATGTATATATATATATACATACCCAAGATCAAGTTTTAACTCCACATCTTACTAGCTATACAATTTAGGAATATATACTTCTCTGTGCTTCACTTTCATTACATGTGAAATGGGAATAATAGTATTTATCTTGCAGGATGGCTTCGATAATTATGTAATACAGTAGTACAATTGCTCAGTCATGTCTGACTCTTTGCAACCCCATGGACAGCACCCCACCTGGCTTCCCCGTCCCTGGGATTCTGCAAGCAAAAGTACTAGAGTGGGGTGCCATTGCCTTCTCCAATGCATGAAAGTGCAAAGTGAAAGTGAATTTGCTCAGTCGTGTCCAACCTTCAGTGACCCCATGGACTGCAGCCTACCAGGCTTATCCATCCATGGGATTTTCCAGGCAAGAGTACTGGAGTAGAGTGCACTTAGGCTGCTTCATATCTTGGCAATTGTAAATAAGGCCTTTATGAACAGTAGGGTGCACATATCTTTTCAAAATAATGTTTATGTACGATTGGAATTGCTGGGTCTCATGGTAGTTCTATTTTTAGTTTGTGTGTGTGTGTCTGCGTGTGTGTGAAAACCTTTATTAAGTTTTCCACAGTGCCTGCGCCAATTTACATGTCCACCAAGAATGTCCAAAGTTTCTTTCTCCACATCCTCACCAACATTTGTTATTTGTATTCTTTTTGATAATAGCCATTCCAGCAAGTGTGAGGTGCTGTCTCATTGTGGTTTTGATTTGCATTTCCCTGATGGTTAGCAATGTTGAGCATCTTTTCATGTGCTTATAGGCCATCTGCATGTCCTCTTTGGAAAAATGTCAAATAAGGTCATCTGACCATTTCTTTTTAACTTTTTAAAGTTGAGTTACAAATGGGATCTAATTAAAATTAAAAGCTTCTGTGCAACAAAGGAAACTATAAGTAAGGTGAAAAGACAGCCTTCTGAGTGGGAGAAAACAATAGCAAATGAAGCAACTGACAAACAACTAATCTCAAAAATATACAAGCAACTTATGCAGCTCAACTCCAGAAAAATAGATGATCCAATCAAAAAATGGGCCAAAGAACTAAATAGGCATTTCTCCAAAGAAGACATATGGATGGCTAACAAACACATGAAAAGATGTTCAACATCACTCATTATCAGAGAAATGCAAATCAAGACCACAATGAGGTACCATTTCACAACAGTCAGAATGGCTGCAATCCAAAAGTCTACAAGCAATAAATGCTGGAGAGGATGTGAAGAAAAGTGAACCCTCTTACACTGCTGGTGGGAATGCAAACTAGTACAGCCACTATGGAGAACAGTATGGAGATTCCTTTATTTTTTTTATTTTTTTCTCTTTATTTTTATTTAATTAACTTTATTTATTTTTTTAATTACAATACTGTATTTGTTTTTCCATACATTGACACGAATCAGCCATAGGTGAACACAATCTCCCAATGCCGAAGCTCCCTCCCACCTCTCACCCCACATCCTCTACTTGAATCATCCTGTGCATCAGCCCCATGCATCCTGCATCCTACATTGAACATAGATTGGTGCTTCGTTTCTTACAAGAAAATATACATGTTACAAATAGATACGTCTTAGGACCCAGCAATCCCACTGCTGGGCATTCACACCAAGGAAACCAGAATTGAAAGAGACACATGTACCTCAATGTTCATTGCAGCATTGTTTATAATAGCCAGGACGTGGAAAAAACCTAGATGTCCATCAGCAGATGAATGGATAAGAAAGCTGTGGTACATATACACAATGGAGTATTACTCAGCCCTTAAAAAGAATAAATTTGACTCAGTTCTAATGAAATGGATGAAACTGGAGCCAATTATACAGAGTGAAGTAAGCCAGAAAGAAAAACACCAATACAGTATACTGACACAGATATATGAAATTTAGAAAGATAGTTATGATGACCCTGTATGTGAAATAACAAAAGAGACACAGATGTATAGAATGGAGTTTTGGACTCTGTGGGAGAGGGAGAGGGTGGGATTATTTGGGAGAATGGCACTGAAACATGTATACTATCATGTACGAAACGAAGCTCCAGTTTATGTTTGATACAGGATACAGGCTGCTTGGGGCTGGTGCACGGGGATGATCCAGAGAGATGATATGGGGTGAGAGGTGGGAGGGGTTTCAGGATTGGGAGCTCGTGTACATCTGTGGCTGATTCATGTCAATGTATGGCAAAACCAATACAGTATTGTAAAGTAGAATGAAGTAAAAATAAAATTAAAAATAAAAACAAAAAAGTTGTTATGTAAACTGTTTATATTTTAGATATTAAATACTTATCGGCCACTTTGTTTTCTGATATTTGTCTCTCATTCAGTAGGCTGTCTTTTTAAATTTGTCAGTGGTTTACTTTGCTATGCAAAATAGCTTTTAAGAATGATTTGTTTTCATCTATTTTTGTTTTTATTCCCTTTGTTTAGAGGACAGATTAAAAAAGTTGCTACAATTTTTGTTACAGAGGGTTCTGTTTTCATCTGTGAGTTTTATAGTTTCTGGTCTTATATTTAGGTCTTTAATCCATTTTGAGTTTATTATTGTATATGATTTTAGAGAATGTTCTAGCTTCACTCTTTTACATATAGCTGCTCAGTTCTTCCAGCACCAGTTATTGAAGAGACTGTCTTTTATCTATTGCATATTCTCACCTCCTTTGTCATAGATTAACTGACCACAGGTGCATGGGTTTATTTCTGTTCCATTGATCTATGTGTCTGTTTTTGTGTCAGTATAATACTGTATCAATGATGTAGTTTTCTCATATAGTCTGAAGTCAGGGAGAATGATTCCACCAGCTCTGTTCTGCCTTCTTAAAATTTATTTTGTTATTCCTGGTCTTTAGTGTTTCCATATAAATTTTAAAATTATTTCTTCAAGTTCTGTGAAAAATAACATTTAATTTGACAGTCATTGCATTTAATCTGTAGATTGCGCTGGATAATATAGTCATTTTTATGACACTGATTCTTCCAATCCAAGAACATGGTATCTCTTCTGGGTAATATTTTTAAAATTTTCTATGTATGTGACCATGTCATCTGTAAATAATGAGTTTTCTGTCTTCCTTTTTGAGTTGGATTTCCTGTGATTTCTCTTCTTGTCTGTTGCTGTGATTAGGAATTTGATACTGTGTTGAATAAAAGTGGCAAAAGTGGACATATTTCTGTTGTTCCTACCTTAGAGGAAATGCTTTTGGCTCTTCACCATTGAGGATGAGATTAGCTCTGAATTTGTTAAATATGACCTTTATTGTGTTGTGGTATGTTCCTCTATGCCCACTTTCTGGAGAGTCATTTTCATAAATGGGTGTTAAATTTTGTTCAAAGCTTTTCTGCATCTATGTAGGTGATTGTATGCTTTTTATTCTTCAGTTTATTGATGTGGTGCATCACACTGATTTAGTATATGTATTGAAAAAAATCTTACATCCCTGGAATAAGTCCCACTTGATCATTTTATATGATCCTTTTAATGTATTGTTGGATTTGGTATGATAATATTTTGTTGAAAAATTTTAAATCCATGTTCATCAGATTTGGCCTACAATCTTCTTTTTCTGTGATATCTTTGTCTGGTTTTGATATCAGGGTGATGCTGACTTCATAGAAAGAGTTCAGAAGTTTTCCTTCCTCTGTAATTTTCTGCAATAGTTTGAGAAGATCAGGTGTTAACTTTTTCCATATGTTTGATAGAATTCACCTGTGAAGCTATTTTGTCCTGAGCCATTGTTTGCTGGAAGTTTTAAGGTTACCGATTCATTACTGATATTTGATCTATTTGTGTTTTCTATTTTTTTCATGGTTCAGTCTTGGGACATTGTGCCTCCCTAAGAATTTGTCTATTTCTTCTAGGTTGTCTGCTTTATTGGCATGTAGTTGTTTGCAGTAGTCTCTTAAGACCCTTAGTATTTTGTGGTGTTCCTTATACCTTTTCCTTTGCATTTCTACCTTTAATTATTTGGACCCATCCCTTCATTTCTTGGTGATTCTAGATAAAGGCTGATTTTTTTTCCCAAAGAACCAGCTTTCAATTTCAGTAATCTTTTCTATTTGTTTTCTTGTTTGACCTTTAGTCTATATTTCACTTGCCCTCTGATCTTCATGATGGACTAAATATTTATAAAACATCCCTTCCAATAGCAACAGACTACACATTCTACTCAAGTTCATATATGACATTCTCCAGAATTTATCACATACTGGGTGGGCCACAAAGCAAGCCTTAGTAAATTTTTAAAAACTGAAATCACATTAAGCATCTTTATTGAACACAGCATTATGAGATTACAAATAAACTACACACACAAAATGTAAAAACATAAACACATGGATGTTAAACAATATGCTACTAAAAAAAAAAAAAAAACACAATGTATCACTGAAGAAATCAAAGTGGAAATCAAAAGCTACCTAGAGACAAACAGCAATGACAGCACAACAACCCAGTACCTATGAGACATGACAAAAACAGTTCTAAGAGGGAAGTTTACAGAAATACAATCCTATCTCAGAAAACAAGAAAAATCTCAAATTAACAAACTAAACTTATGCCTAGTGAAAGTCCTTAAAGAAGAACAAACAGAATCCAAAGTTAGGAGAAGGAAAGAAGTCATGAAAATCAGAGCAGAAATAGATGAAAGAGACATAAAGAAAACAATAGCAAAGAGCAAGGCAACTAAAAGCTAACTCTGAGAAGATAAACAAAATTAATAAAACTTTAGCCAGGCTCATCAAGGGGGAAAAAGAGAGAGAGAGAGAGAGATTTTAAATCAATAAAGTTAGAAATGTAAAAGGAGAAATTACAATAGATGCCACAGAAATACAAAGATTTCCCAGCTGGTACAGTGGTAAAGAATCTACCTACCAATGCAGGAGATGCAGGAGATGCAATAGATGCAGGTTTGATCCCTGGTTTGGGAAGATCCCCTGGAGTAGGAAATGGAAACCCACTCCAGTATTCTTGCTTGAAAAATTTCATGGACAGAGGAGCCTGACTAATGTCCATGGGGTCACAAAGAGTTGGACACAGCTGATCAACTGAGCACAGATACATAAGAGACTACTATATGCAAGTATATATCAATAAAATGGACCACCTACAAAAGATAAACAAATTCTTAGAAAGGTATAATATCTGAAAACTGAACATGGAAGAAATAGAAAATATGAAAAAAATCATAAGTATTGAAATTGAAAGTAAGATTAAAAAACTCTCAACAAATGAAAGTCTAGGACCAGATGGCTTCACAGATGAATTCTATCGAATATTTAGAGAAGCATTAACAACTATCCTTCTGAAACTCTTTCAAAAATTTGTACAGGAAGAAGCACTCCCAGACTCACTTTATGAGGCCATCATTACCCTGATACCAAGCCAAAGAAAACATAACACAAAAAATAAAATTATAGACCAATATCACTGATAAAGATAGATGGAAAAATCTTTTTTAAAAAGTGCAAACTGACTAAAGTAATAGATGAAAAGTATCATGCATCATGATAAAGTGGCATTTATCTCAGGGATGTAGGAATTGTTCAGTATCCACAAATCAATCAATGTGCTATACCACTTTAATAACTGAAGAATAAAAAAATAATATGATCATCTCAACAGATGTAGAAAAACCTTTTGATAAAATTCATCATCCTTTTATGACAAAAACTCTCCAGCAAGTGGGGATTGAAGGAAACCACCTCAACATAATAAAGGCCGTATCTGATAAACCCACAGGTAACAGCATACACAGTGGTGAATAGCTGAAATCATTCCCTCTAAGATCAAGAACAAGACAAGGATGTCCACTCTTACCACTTTCCTTTAACATAGTTTTGGAAGTCCTAGAAACAGTGATGAGAAGAGGAATTTAATGGATCCAAATTGAAAAGGAAGAAGTAAAACTGTCACCGTTTGCAGATGACATAATACTTTACATTAAAAAATAAAATAAAATCCTGACTGTACCACCAGAAAACCAATAAAACTCAACAATGAATTTGGTAAATGTACAGGATACAAAATTAATATACAGAAGTCTGTTGCATTTTTTGCACACTAACAACACCTATCAGAAAGAAAAATTAAGGAAACAATCTCACTTGCCACTAACCATTAAAAAGAATAAAATATAGGAATAGAACACTCATTGATGCTTTTGAACTGTGGTGTTGTATAAGATTCTGGAGAGTCCCTTGGACTGCAAGGAGATTCAACCAGTCCATTCTAAAGGAGATCAGCCCTGGGTGTACTTTGGAAGGAATGATGCTAAAGCTGAAATTCCAGTACTTTGGCCACCTCATGAGAAGAGTTAACTCATTGGAAAAGACTGATGCTAGGAGGGATTGGGGGCAGGAGGAAAAGGGGACAATAGAGGATGAGATGGCTGGATGGCATCACCAACTCGATGGACGTGAGTTTGAGTGAACTCTGTGTGTTGGTGATATACAGGGAGGCCTGGCTTGCTGCGATTCATGGAGTCACAGAATCGGACATGACTGAGCAACTGGACTGAATGGAAAAGAACTGAGGACACTCTGACATAAATTGCAGGAATAATTTTTTTCAATCAATTTCCTAAACTAATGGGAATAAACAAATGGGCCATAATTACTCAAAAGCTTCTGCACAGCAGAGAAAACCATATACAAAACAAAAGGACAACCTACAGAATGGTAGAAACCATTTGACAACAATGTGACCTACAATCCCCCAAATTTACAGAGAGCTCATGAAGCTCACTAACAAAAACAAAGACAAAAAAAAAAAAAAGACAGAAACAACACAATCAATAAATAGAAAGAAGACACAAACAGACCTTTCTCCAAAGAAGACATGTAGATGACCAAGAGAAACATAAAGATGCTCAATATTGCTAATTATTCAGTTCAGTTCAGTTCAGTCGCTCAGTCATGTCCGACTCTTTGGAACCCATGAATTGCAGCACGCCAGGCCTCCCTGTCCATCACCAACACACAGAGTTCACTCAAACTCATGTTCATCGAGTATGTGATGCCATCCAGCCATCTCATCATCTGTCGTCCCCTTCTCCTCCTGCCCCAATCCCTCTCAGCATTAGAGTCTTTTCCAATCAGTCTACTCTTTGCATCAGGTGGCCAAAGTATTGGAGTTTCAGCTTTAGCATCAGTCTTTCCAATGAACACCTAGGACCGATCTTCTTTAGAATGGACTGGTTGGATCTCCTTGCAGTCCAAGGGACTCTCAAGAATCTTCTCCAACACCATAGTTAAAAAGCATCAATTCTTCTGCACTCAGCTTTATTCACAGTCCAACTCTCACATCCATACATGACCACTGTGAAAACCATAGCCTTGACTAGGCAGATTTTTGTTGACAGAGCAATGCCCCTATTTTCAATATGCTACCTAGGTTGGCCATAACTTTCCTTCCAAGGAGTAAGCGTCTTTTAATCTCATAGCTGCAGTCACCATCTGCAGTGATTTGGGAGCCCAAAAATAAAGTATGATACTATTTCCACTGTTTCCCCATCTATTTACCATGAAGGGATGGGACCAGATGTCATGATCTTCGTTTTCTGAATGTTGAGCTTTAAGCCAACTTTTTCACTCTCCTCTTCACTTTCATCAAGTGGATTTTTGGTACCTCTTCACTTTCTGCCATAAGGGTAGTGTCATCTGCATATCTGAGGTTATTGATATTTCTCCTGGCAGTCTTGATTCCAGCTTATGTTTCTTCCAGTCCAGCGTTTCTCATAATGTACTCTGCATATAAGTTAAATAAGCAGGGTGACAGTATACAGCCCTGATGTAGTCCTTTTCCTATTTGGAACCAGTCTGTTGTTCCATGTCCAGTTCTAACTGTTGTTTCCTCACCTGCATATAAGTTTCTCAAGAGGCAGGTCAAGTGTTCTTGCATTCCCATCTTTTTCAGAATTTTCCACAGTTTATTGTGATCCACACAGTCAAAGGCTTTGGCATAGTCAATAAAGCTGAAATAGATGTTTTTCTGGAACTCTGTTGCTTTTTCCATGATCCAGAAGATGTTGTCAATTTGATCACTTATTCCTTTGCTTTTTCTAAAACCAGCTTGTACATTTCAAAGTTCATGGTTCACATATTGCTGAAGCCTGGCTTGGAGAATTTTGAGCACTACTTTACTAGTGTTTGAGACGAGTGCATTTGTGTGGTAGTTTGAGCATTCTTTGGCATTGCCTTTCTTTGGGACTGGAATGAAATCTGACCTTTTCCAGTCCTGTGGTCACTGCTGAGTTTTCCAAGTTTACTGGCATATTGAGTGCAGCACTTTCACAGCATCATCTTTAAGGATTTGAAATAGCTCAACTGGGATTCTATCACCTCCACTAGCTTTGTTCATAGTGATGCTTTCTAAGGTCCACTTGACTTCACATTCCAGGATATTTGACTCTCAATTAGTGATCACACCATTGTGATTATATGGATCTTGAAGCTTGTTTTTGTACAGTTCTTCTGTGTATTCTTGCCACCTCTTTTTAGTATCTTCTTCTTTTGTTAGGTCCATACCATTTCTGTCCTTTATCAAGCCCATCTCTGCATGAAATGTTCCCTTGCTATCTCTAATTTTCTTGAAGAGATCTCTAGTCTTTCCTATTCTGTCATTGCATTGTTCACTGAGGAAAGCTTTCTTATCTCTTCTTGCTATTCTTTGGAATTATTCATTCAGATACTTATATCTTTCCTTTGCTCCTTTCCTTTTCACTTCTCTTTTCACAGCTATTTGTAAAGCCTCCCCAGACAGATATTTTGCCTTTTTGCCTTTCTTTTCCATGGGGATGGTCTTGATTCCTGTCTCCTGTACAATGTCATGAAACTAAATCCATAGTTCATCAGGCACTCTGTCTATCAGATTTAGTGTCTTAAATCTATTTCTCACTTCCACTGTATAATCATAAAGGATTTGATTTATGTCATCCCTGAATGGTCTAGTGATTTTCCCTACTTTCTTGAATATAAGTCTAAATTTGACAATAAGGAGAGAAATACAAATCAAAATTACAATGACTTGTCATTGCACTTCAGTCAAAGTGGCCATCCTCAAAACACCTATGTACAATAAATGCTGAAGAAAGTGTGGAGGAAAGGTAACCCTTCTTCACTGTTGGTGGGATAGAAAATTGGTGCAGCTACTACAATGAACAGAATGGAACTTTCTTAAAACCCTAAATATTGAGTTATGATATGATCCAGGAATCCCATTCCTGGGCATGTATCTGTAGAAGGCACTAATTCCCAAAGATACATGTGCCCAATGTTTATATCAGTGTTATTTATATTAAAACAGCTAAGACATGGAAGCAACCTAAATTTCCACTGAAAGATAAATATTTACAGAAGAAATGGTACCTATATAAATGGAATACTACTCAGTTATTTTAAAAATGAAAAAATGCCATTTTCAGCAACATGAATGGACCTATAGATTATTGTACTAGGTGAAGTAAGTCAGAGAAAGGAAAGTATCATATGATACTATTTATGTGTAAAGTCTAAATGATGACACAAATTAACTTGTTTACAAAACAGACTCATAGACATAGAAGACAAACTTATGATTACTAAAGGGGAAAGGTAGGCAGAAATGAATTTGGAATTTGGAAAAGATACACGGTACTCTATATAAAATAGGTAAACAACAAGGGGACCAACTGTAAAGCACAAGGGACTGTATTCAATGTCTTACAACAACCAATAATGGAAATAAATTTGTAAAAGTATACATATGTTTTGCCAGGGTCCAGCCCCTGCAGGATCCAGGGGAAACCTCAGGAGAGATGGCATTGGCAAAGAGCTTTAGAAAAAGATAAAGAAAATGTTGCAGATAAGAAAATAGAGGCGAGAAAGAGGCTGATATTCCTTGGTTTACACAGAAAGCCAATCAATTCCCAGACAAGGGACTTGCTCTGTTCACGTAGGCCGCAGGTGCCCTCCTGGTCTCCCAAGGGAGTGAAGATGCAGAGTGCCTTCCCATTCAGGTCTTAGAAGCCCAGGCAGGAAAGTGAATGCAGAGAGCCTCTATGCTCCAAGGGATCAGCCTGAAAAAGAGAGTAAGAGAGAGAAAGAAAGAAAGACACGGGGGGGGGACCAGGCTTTTGTGGAACTGATCCTGGTCCATCACTTTATTTTTCAGGGAAGCTTTTATACCTTGACTTCTACATAGAAGGAAATGAAAGATGCAAAGTCATACAGACTCAGCCCAAATATTACATCTGTTTTGTCTTTATTGAAACCAGGATTTTTTTCTGCATTCCTTTCCTATAAACAATGTTGTGTACATTATCTTCTGGCCTTGGAGGCCTGTGGACATTTTATGGCCCTCTTTTGATAAAGGCTGCTCAACCAGAAAACTTATTTCCCTTGAAACGTTTTTTTTTTTTTCTTTATAGTTCTAATCTATGTCAGCCTCAGAAAGTATTACATAGAGTTACATTTCTCACGGAGCAAAGGTGCAGTGAGTTACAACAAAGAAAGAACCTCAAAAGTCTGATATGGTTAATTTCAAGGCTACACTTGTTTTTCTTACATTCCAACTATGTTAGCTAATGCACTCCCAGGTGCACAGTGGATAAAAGATATGGGAACTTAGCAGCAAGCATTGGCTCAACAGTGAAATCCTACACCAGCACTACTCTAATAGTTTTAAACTCTTTGAAAGGATCTATATTTTTAGGCTGCCCATGCCTCTCACAGTTGGGAGGCTGTGAATAATCATGTGTAGCTGCAAGAGTCTGGATAAACCTGTCAGACAAGCTAGAAAGCTATCAGAAGGGGTTGATTTGAAATATTCTTGTCATATCCAAGAGACTTATTACCTAGAGTCCTAAGCTGATTTTCTCCAGAGAAAGGTGGTCAGGGATAGCCCCTGTTAATGTCAGAAGAGTTGGTGAAAGGCACAAAATAGTAAGACAGATGGATTCTGGTTTTGGGGTAGATGCTCAAGCAGGTCCAGGGAGCCTCTCAAGTCCTGAAGCCTTGCTTATCAGGTCTCTTCCACATGACCTTGTCATGGATGAGATCACCTGTGCTGACTCCCAGCACCTCCTCCATTTTTATTTTTTAAGGCAGCCAGATGTAATTCAGTCGTGAGCTTTTGAGTGCTCTGTTGAAGAGTTCTGACAATACAAGGAAGAATAATTATGAGAAGCAGAATTAGAGCGGCCACAGCAGCATAGCTAAGAATAGTAGACAGAATGTTTTTCCTGAAATAAAGTTAGAGAGTGTATGGAAAAAGTCATTTGTTTTTTCTGTGGCAGTAAAATCTAATCAGGAGTGTTCTATGATCTTTATGTGATTGTGAAGTTTTCCTAAATCTAAACTAATGTTGGAACTATTTGATACCCCTAAAATGTGGTTTTTAATCCTCTCCCAGTTATAATCTGTCTCGTTTACTTTCAGGGGTGTTACACAAATCCACCAGTAGTTGGCATGACAGGATAGTGTCAACTTCACTTTTAATGCCTGTAATTTAGTCCCAATATGTGTTACCGCTTCTTCCAGGGCATCTACCTTCATTTCTAGCTTTCTATGTATAACCTCCTGTGTTGTCAACCCCAAAGAAACATTCACGGACATAGTATCAACATACTGGGTAGTATGCACTTGTTGAGCCAATGACATCTCTGCCACAGCAACAGTAACAGTAACAGTAGTAGTTGAAGTAACAGAAGTAATTGCTGTTAAAGCTGATATTTCTAAGATAACTAAGCCCACAAACCATCATGATCACATTAAATCTTATAGTTGTTGTAACACAGCAAGACCATAGTTATCATACCAATTAGTGGTTACAGTCACAAGCATCATAAGATAGGGTGGACGTTGTAATACCACAAAGGAGTAAACATTATATTAAGGGGTAAAACAAGATGAGAGCATACATTGTTTACAAGATATTACATTAGGTACACCTGAATAATTTATTTGTACATTAAGTTTCTTCCGAGATCTCTGCTGTCGGTCGTCTTAGAGTCTGTTGGACTTTTCCTGTGGGCAGTGGAGGCAGGGGCAGTGGAGTGTCTTTTTTTCTTTTGTGGTCAAAGCAATGGGGGAATTGGATGTCTGGGGGACTGTGACATGGCGAATCAACCTGTCTGGATTTTTAGAAATGAAACTATTCTGTATAACACTGTAATGATGATTATATGTCCTATATACATACATAGCATATACATCATTAAGAGTGAACTGTAACAAACTTTAGCATTTGAGTGATTGTGGTATATCCATATAGGTTCATAGGTTCACTGATTTTAACAAATCATTGTGATGATGGATATAAGTAGGGCGATCAAGCCTGTGTGGTGACAGGAAGTGTATATGACTTTGTTCTATCCACTCAATTGTTGCTAATAATTGTTGCTAATAATGCTCTAAGTTCAGGTCAGTTCAGTCACTCAGTCATGTCCGACTCTGCGACCCCATGAATTGCAGCACGCCAGACATCCCTATCCATCACCATCTCCTGGAGTTCACCCAAATGCATGTCCATCGAGTTGGTGATGGCATCCAGTCATCTCATCCTCTGTCAAGAATTAAAGAGCCTCTTGATTAAAGTGAAAGAGGAAAGTGAAAAAGTTGGCTTAAAAGTCAACATACAGAAAGCTAAAATCATGACATCTGGCCCCATTAGTTCATGGCAAATATATGGGGAAACAGTGAAAGCAGTAACAGACTTTATTTTTGGGGGCACCAAAATCACTGCAGTTGATGACTGCCACCATGAAATTAAAAGATACTTACTCCTTGGAAGGAAAGTTATGACCAACCTAGACAGTATATTAAAAGCAGAGACATTACTTTACCAACAAAGTTCTGTCTAGTCAAGGCTATGGTTTTTCCTGTGGTCATGTATGGATGTGAGACTTGGACTGTGAAGAAAGCTGAGTGCCAAAGAATTGATGCTTTTGAACTGTGGTGTTGGAGAAGACTCTTGAGAGTCCCTTGGACTGCAAGGAGATTCAACCAGTCCATCCTAAAGGAGATCAGTCCTGGGTGTTCATTGGAAGGACTGATGTTGAAGCTGATACTCCAAACTTTTGGCCACGTGATGCAAAGAGCTGATTCATTTGAAAAGACCCTAATGCTGGGAAAGATTAGGGATGGAGGGGAAGGAGACGACAGAGGATGAGATGGCTGGATGGCATTACCCACTCAATGGAAATGAGTTTTGGTGAACTCCAGGAGCTGGTGATGGACAGGGAGGCCTGGCTTGCTGCAGTTCATGGGATCTCAAAGATTCAGACACAACTGAGCAACTGAACTGAACTGAACTGAGACCCAGAGCATCTGCAATCTGTTAGAATAAAGTCACCATCTCCTGTACAAGAACTGTAATTGGAGCTGTGTCATAGTGTGTAATAATTGTTTAATAATATTCATCAATTTTCATGGCATTTGTAGTAGTAAGAACAGTGAATTAAATAGGAGTTAGCATCTCCAATCCCAATGGCTCTTTGTTTCTCACATCAAGGACTTATGGGGGATTCTGTCAGCTGCTAAAATTATACATACCACATGTACACTAATGAAGAAGGGAAATAAACCCTGTAACAAAAGTTTATTTAAGATTCAATTTATTACCCAGTTGCCAACTACCTATGTGTTAATACTTTCAAGAACTATACTGGCTTTTGATACAATGATACCAGTGTCAGTTCAGAATGGGTATCTAACCTGTGTATCTAATATGGGCATTCCTATTTTCCATTGTACAATCATGGAAAGAATGGGATATAGGTACTGCATGTACTTGCAGTGGTATTTTAGAGTCTTTCCTCTTGGGGATTGACCTGTCCTTTAGATTATGGCTTCTAGATATGAGAATGTGATTCAGATCTAAATATGCTATGAAATAATAAGATTTTCCATTACAGTGTGCAATAACAACTTTCTTCTTATAACAAATAAGTTTATCAAATATTACTCAACTATTAAGTAGTAGGAGCAAGAATTGCACTCTAGCAGTATAGAGTTAGAACTTCTGATTCAAAGCACTATACCACATTGCTTTTCCAATAGAAGAAATAATAAATAATTAAAAATAGGAGTAATGCATTATGTTTACCAAAGTAATAAATTATGGTACTATAATTTTTGGCCATGAAAAATGGTAATGCAGCTCTAAGTTTACTAATCTGTGAAGATGTTAGAACAAATAAGTCAGTGAAGAGAAGCATGGCTAAAATATTAAGCATTATAAGCCTGATCCTCCCAGGTGGTTCGGTGTTAAAGAATCTGCCTGACAGGCAGGAGATGTGCATTTGATCCCTGGGTGTGGAAGATCCCATAGAGAAGGAAATGACAACTCGCTCCTGTATTCTTGCCTGAGATATCCCATGGACAGAGGAGCCTGGGAGCTACAGTTCATGAGGTCACAAACAGTCAGACACAACTGAACAACTAAACAGCAGCAGCAGCATTATAAGCCCATGTCTGTAAATTGCATGTACATATGAAAGTGTATGGAATCTACTATTATTGGTGTTAATAACTATAAATTATTCTATTATGGAGTTTGCAAAGGACAAAAGAGAACATTAGGCATCTTACAGATCAAAGCATCAATAGAACATGGTTTTAGGATAGGAAAATTTAATATAATTTTAAGTAGAGAAGAACAAGTCAGTATAGAGAAAGCTGTCAAAGGTTCAATGACTACAATAAAATTAATAAGGAATTATTACACGTGAGGCATTTTTCTCAGTATGGTACACATAAAAATCTATTCCATCCTCATAATAATCCCATTTAAAAGCTCTTATCTTCATTTTCTATAGAAAATTCAGGCTTAAAAAGAATGAGTAACTTATTCAGCCATTTCATTTTATGAGCCCATGTTTTTTTCTGTTTTAGACTATAGCAGACTGTTTCATCTACCTATAAGAGATAAGATAGGAAAAAAGGACTTATGCTTACATACTTTGACAATGCCAATTCCTCACCCTCAAAATTCAAATTAATCATCCATATTGGCTACTCAATGCATCATTACCAAAATTAATATGGGTTCTTAGCAGTATTTTTTGAAAGACAAAGAGTGAAATTATTCTGAATATTCAGTTGACTTGGATTATCAGAAATCATGCCAAAGGATATTAATAATTAAAGATACATTTGCATTGACAGTAATTACAAATTATTTATAAAGGCTTTAAAAACAATTTAAATAAAAAAGCTTTAGATGGGTGATTTAAGTGGAAATCATCATTAGAAAGATCAAACCCATAGTATCACAGGAACGAGTTTTAAATTATGCACGTTTGAAATCAATGCTAGATCTCACTTTGCTTCCTAGATTTAGGAACAGCAGTTTCTTCCTTTAGATTGCTGTAATTAGCACTAGCCTCAGATGCTCATTTACACCTTTGGCAGTCAAGGATTGGAAACTTGACTTTCACTGATGGTATGTTATAATCACACCAGCTTTGAGCTTTTTCTTCCCTCTGATTTTTGTTGATAACATTCACAACAACATTAAGAAAAAATATCAAAGTACATTTCTCTTGAGTTAAATCCTTTAAACTCAGAGAGCCTCAGAATGCATGGATAATTCATAATAAGATTTTAATAGATTGCCTTTTGTTTCTTTGTTGTTGATCTCACATAGACAAATACAAAAAGAAAAAGAATGTATGGTTAATGAACAGTTTCTCCATATGTATATAACCTAAAGATTTCTCAAAAATGTTGTTTATTATGAAATAAAAATATTAAAACTTATAACACTGTGTCAAGGAATTTTTGGATTAAATATAGTATTATTACTCTCATTATTATACTATGTATATGTGCTATACTTTTATACTATACTATGATGAATATCAGAGAAGGCAATGGCCACCCACTCCAGTGTTCTTGCCTGGAGAATCCAGGGGCAGACGAGCCAGGTGGCTGCTGTCTATGCAGTCGCACAGAGTAGGACACTACTGACACAACTTAGCAGCAGAAGCAGCAGCATGATGAATATAGAATTTAGAATTACATAAGTTAATTTACAGCTTAAATAAGAGAATTTAATTACCAAATTCTGGTTTCAACCGTGATACAAGCTACATAGTGCTCATATTCTTAAAATGAGATAAAAAGGAATTTTAGCACATAGTAAAATTTTAAATAAGAACATTTACTTATAAAATGGATGGCTATCTGTTTTTCATTAAGTTCCTACTCCCTTTACCCATCAATATCATGACCATAATGATTTTTGGATTTTTATAGGTTAATTTCTAATGTTTGTATGTAATTATAAAAGCCTCATATAAACAAGTATATTCATCTGATTTGTGCCAAAATAATGTTCTCTGTTAACAAGTATGTTTATTTATCATGTATTGGAATGTATTATGTATACTCAAGGTGTATCTTGTGTTGGAATGTACTGTGTGGCTTTGGCAGGACTACACACTTGTAGCTGCTGATTCTCAGGTGTAAAAAACATGTTATTTAGAAAACAGATGATGATCAAGAGGATATAGCATGGATTCTAGAAGAAAGAACAGAAGTGGTGTCTTTAGTAAATAACACACTAGAGGCCTATTTGCCAGGTGCAGGAAATAGATGAAAATTTTCTGCTATGCATGATGAATGCTGTCAAACCTGAAAGAGAAGTCAAGTATAATGATGATTTCCACAATCTGCACATCTTCACTGTGATTCATTCACCAAAAGATATCTCAAATGATAAGCTCTTCAATTTTCTTTTAATAATTAATTCTTCTAATGGAGAGAAATAGAAACTAAAACACTGCTGTTCTGACTCTATTTCTAGATATTTCTCCTTTTTTTTTTTTCCAGTTGAACAGGAGAAATCATTTGGAGTTAATTTCTTCTGTTTATTATATTTCTTCTCTCCTCAAAGTTAAATTTTCCTTGACTTTATTAGTGGAGACTGGGTTTCAATTGTGATTTGATCTGAATAAAATCAGATATAAGTATAGCTGTTTCATTTTCAAGAGGAAGAAAGAGTCTGAAAAGAGACAGTTGATGTTCTTAAAAATGAAGTGGCCTGGAAAGTCACCATAGAATGGGAAGGTGAGGCTGGAGAATAATTGGGTATATAAATTGTAAATTTTTGAAAAATAGTTTTAAAATATCAGGGAAGTATTAAGAGCAAGTCCAAAGCAGAGGACTGATGCATGCGAAGATGAACGAGAACCTCTTAGAATTTTTACTCTTAGTATTTGTGAATGATTTACAATACAAAGAAGATCGAAATAGGCAATAGAAATAAAAACAAAAATAAACAAATGGGACCTAATCAAACTTACAGGCTTTTGCCCAGCAAAGGAAATCATATATTGTCACTCTGCTTGTTTAACTTTTATGCAGAATACATCATGTGAAATGATGAGCTGGATGAAACACAAGCTGGAATCAAGGTTGCAGGGTGAAATATCAATAACCTCAGATATGCAGTGACACCACCATTATGGCAGAAAGTGAAGAGGAACTAGAATGCCTCTTGATGGAGGTGAAAGTGGAGAGTGAAAAAGTTGGCTTAAAGCTCAACATTCAAAAAATGAAGATCATGGCATCTGGTCCCATCGCTTCATGGCAAATAGATGGGGAAGCAGTGGACACGGTGTCGGACTTTATTTTTGAGGGGCTCCAGGACCACTGCGGATGGTGATCGCAGCCATGAAATTACAGGATGCTTCCATCTTGGAAGGAAAGTTATAACCAACCTAGATAGTATACACAAAAGCAGAGACATTACTTTGCCAGCAAATATCTGTCTAGTCAAGGCTATAGTTTTTCCAGTGGTCATGTATGCATATGAGAGTTGGACTGTGAAGAAAGCTTAGCACCCAAGAATTGATGCTTTGCAACTGTGGTGTTGAAGACTCTCGAGAGTCCCTTGGACTGCAAGGAGATCCAACCAGTCCAATCTAAAGGAGATCAGTCCTGGGTGTTCATTAAAAGGACTAATGCTGAGGCTGAAACTCCAATACTTTGGCCACCTCGTGCGAAGTGTTGACTCACTGGAAAAGACCCTGATGCTTGGAGGGATTGGGGGCAGGAGGAGAAGGGGACGACAGAGGATGAGATGGCTGGAAGGCATCAGCGACTCAATGGACATGAGTCTGAGTGAACTCCAGGAGTTGGTGATCGACATGAAGGCCTGGCGTGCTGGGGTTAATGGGGTCGTAAGGAGTCAGACATGACTGAGTGACTGAACTGAACTGAACTGATAACCACTGCAGATGGTGATTGCAGCCATGAAATTAAAAGACACTGCTCCTTGGGGGACAGACTGTGACTAACCTAGACGGCATATTAAAAAGCTCAGACATCGCTTTGCCGACAAGGGCGCATCTGGTAATGGCTATGGTTTTTCTAGTGGTCGTGTATGGATGTGAGAGTTGGACTGTGGGGAAGGCTGAGCGCTGGAGAATTGATGCTTTTGAACTGGGGTATTGGAGAGGACTCTTGAGAGTCCCTTGGATTGCAGGAGATCAAACCAGTCAATCATAAAGGAAATCAGTCCTTTATGCGAGACAGTAGAAGAGACACAGATGTATAGAACAGGTTTTTGGAGTCTGTGAGAGAGGGAAAGGGTGAGATGATTTGGGAGAATGGCATTGAAACATGTATAACATCATATATGAAATGAATCGCCAGTCCAGGTTTGATGCATGATACTGGATGATTGGGGCTGGTGCAATGGGACAACCCAGAGGGATGGGACGACCCAGAGGGATGGGACGGGGAGGGAGGAGGGAGGGGGTTCAGGATAGGGAACACGTGTATACCTGAGGCGGATTCATGATGATGTATGGCAAAACCAATACATATTATAAAGTAATTAATCTCCAATTAAAATAAATAAATTTATATTAAAAAAAAAGAAAAATGAAAAGATAGTCTACCAAATAGGAGAAAATATTTGCACATGATGCAACAAAGTGTTAATCTCAAAAAAACTAAGTTTTTGGACAATAACTTATTTAATGATAACTAATTATTATTAATGTAAAATAATATAAAAAAGAATGTTTATATGAGTGTAGCTGAGTCACTTTTCTGTGTAGAAGAGATTAAAATGTTGTTGAGTCCTAAAACTCAACAACAAAACTTAAACAATGGGCAGAAGACCTTAACAGACATTTCTCCAAATAAGACATACCCATGGAGAGTAGGCAAATAAAAAGATACTCAATATCACTAAATATTAGAGAAATGCTAATCAAATAACAATGAGGAACCACTTCACACCAGTCAGAATGACCGTCATTAAAAAGTCTACATGTAGCACATACTAGAAAGAGTGTGAAGAAAAGGAAACACTCCTACACTGTTAGTGGGAATATAAGTTGGTAGAGCCACTGTGGAAAACAGTTTGGAGGTTTCTTAGGAAACTAAAAATAGAATTATCATATGATCCAACAATCACACTCCTGGGAATATGCTCAAATAAAATTATAATTTAAAATGATACATGCAAATATATGTTCATAGCAGCACTATTCACAATAGCCAAACCATGTAAATAACCAAAATGTCCATTGACAGTAGAATGGATAAAGAAGATATGATACATATATACAGTGGAATACTATTCATCCATAAAAGATGAAATAACCCCATTTGTAGCAACATGGATGAAACTAGAGATTATCATGCTAAGTGAAGTAAGTCAGAAAGAAAAGTACAAATACCATGTGACATCACGATATGTGGAATCTAAAATATGTCACAAATGAACCTATCTACAAAACAGAAACATACTCATAGAGAGACTGTGGTTACTGGGGTGAGGTGGGGAAGGAGAGAGTTGGTAGATGTAAACTATTACACTCAGAATGGATACAGAATAAGGTCCTAAGGTAGAGCACAGGGAATTTATTCACTATCCATTGATAAACCATAATGTACAATAATATTTAAAAAAGAAACAATGTGTATATGTATGTAACTGAGTCAATTTTCTATACAGCAGAGATTGGCAAAATGTTGTAAATCAACAATACTTCAATGAAAAATATAAAAATATAAAACAAGAAAACATCGAGAAGAAAAAAAGAACAAATATCCATCAGCAGATGAATGAATGAGAAAGCTGTGGCACATATACACAATGGAGTATTACTCAGCCATTAGAAAGAATACACTTGCATCAGTTCTAATAAGATGGATGAAACTGGAGCCTATTATACAGAGTGAAGTAAGTCAGAAAGAAAAACACCAATACAGTATACTAACACACACACACACACACACACACACACACACACACACACATATATATATATATATATATATATATATATATACGGAATTTAGAAAGATGGTAACGATAACCCTGTATGCGAGACAGCAAAAGAAACACAGATGTATAGAACAGCCTTTTGGACTCTGGGAGAGGGAGAGGGTGGGATGATTTGGGAGAATGGCATTGAAACATGTAAGATATCATATATGAAATGAATCACCAGTCTAGATTCGATGCAGGATACAGGATGCTTGGGGTTGGTGAACAAGGATGACCCAGAGGGGTGGTACGGGGAGGGAGGTGGGAGAGGGGTTCAGGAGGGGGAACACGTGTACACCCGTGGCTGATTCTTGTTGATGTATGGCAAAACCAGTACAGTATTGTAAAGTAATTAGCCTCCAATAAAAATAAATAAATTTAAATTAAAAAAAGAAAAAGAACAAATGGCTGTCATAAAAGCAGTTTTCCATTGACAGTTCAATTCAGTCTCTCAGCTGTGTCTGACTCTTTGAGACAACATGGACTGCAGCATGCCAGACTTCCCCTATCCATCACCACTCAAGGAGCTTGCTCAAACTCATATCCATTGAGTCACTGATGATATGCAAACATCTCATCCTCTGTTGTCATGAAGTTTGAGCTTCAGCATCAGTCCTTCCATTGAATATTTAGGACTGATTTCCTTTAGAATTGACTGATTTTTTTAGGCTTTCAGGCCAAGGGATTCTAAAGAGTCTTCTCCAACACCACAGTTCAAAAACATCAATTCTTCAGTTTTCAACTTTCTTTACAATCCAACTCTCACATCCATACACAACTACTGGAAAAACAATAGCTTTGACTAGATGGACCTTTGTTGGCAAAGTAATGTCTCTGCTTTTTAATATGCTTGCTAGGTTGGTCATAGCTTTTCTTCCAAGGGGTAAGCATCTTTGATTTTCATAGCTTCAGTCACCATCTGTAGTGATTTTCAATCCCCCAAAATAAACTCTCTCACTGTTTCCATTGTTTCCCCAACTATTTGCCATGAAGTGATAGGACTGGATGCCATGGCCTTCATTTTTTGAATGTTGAGTTTAGGCCAGCTTTTTACTCTCCTTTTTCACTTTCATCAAGAGGTTCTTCCATTCCTCTTCACTTCTATAAAGGTGGTGTCATTTGTGTTTCTGAGGTTATTGATATTTCTTCTGGCAACCTTGATTCCAGCCTGTGCTTCATCCAATGCAGCATTTCACAAAATGTACTCTACATATAAGTTAAATAAAGTGGGTGACAATATACAGCCTTGACATACTCCTTTCCCGATTTGGAACCAGTCTATTGTTCCATATCCAGTTCTAGCTGCTGCTTACTGACCTGCATACAGATTTCTCAGGAGGCAGGTCAGGTGGTCTGGTATTTCCATCTCGAAGAATTTTCCACAGTTTGTTGTAATCTACATATTCAAAGGCTTTGGCCTAGTTAGTAAAGCCTAAATAGATGTTTTTCTGGAATTCTCTTGTTTTTAATGTATTATTCAAAGGATGTTGACAATTTGACCTCTGGTTCCTCTGCCTTTTCTCTGCTTGAACATCTGGAAGTTCACCATTCACATACTGTTGAAGCCTTACCTGGAGACTTCAGCATTACTTTGCTAGCATTTGAGATGAGTGAAATTGTGTGCTAGTTTGAGCATTCTTTGGCATTGCCCTTCTTTGGGATTGGAATGAAAAATGAACTTTTCCAATCCTGTGGCCACTACTGAGTTTCCCAAATTTGCTGATATATTAAGTGCAACACTTTCACAGCATCATATTTTGGAATTTGAAATAGCTCAACTGGAATTCCATCACCTCCACTAGCTTTGTTTGTAGTGATGCTTCCTAAGGCCCACTTGACCTCTAACTCCAGGACATCTGGCTCTAGGTGAATGATCACACCATTGTGATTATCTGGGTCCTGAAGATCTTTTTTGTATATTCTTTGCATATTCTTGACAACTCTTATTAATATCTTCTGCTACTGTAAGGTCCATATCATTTCCATCCTTTATTGTACCCACTTTTTGCATGAAATATTCCCGTGGTAGCTCTAATTTTCTTGAAGAGATCTCTAGCCTTTCAATTCTATTGTTTTCTTCTATTTCCTTGCATTGATCATTGAGAAAGTCTTTCTTATCTGTATGAAAATTTTATTAAAGTATGGAGAGTATATATACAAGAGTGAATGATAAATATCAACTTCTAAGATAATTATATGGAGGTGTGGCAGAAAGTGAAGAGGAACTAAAAGCCTCTTGATGAAAGTGAAAGAGGAGAGTGAAAAAAGTTGGCTTAAAGCTCAACATTCAGAAAATGAAGATCATGTCATCTGGTCCCATCACTTCATGGCAATTAGATGAGGGAAACAGTGGAAACAGAGTTAGACTTTATTTTGTGGGGCTCAAAAGTCACTGCAGATGGTGACTGCAGCCATGAAATTAGAAGATCCTTACTCCTTGGAAGAAAAGTTATTCAAATGCAGAGACATTACTTTGCTGACTAAGGTCCATCTAGTCAAGGCTATGGTTTTTCCTGTGGTCATGTATGGATGTGAGAGTTGGACTGTGAAGAAGGCTGAGTGCCAAAGAATTGATGCTTTTGAACTGTGGTGTTGGAGAAGACTCTTGAGAGTCCCTTGGACTTCAAGGAGGTCCAAGCAGTCCATCCTAAAGGAGATCAGCCCTGGGATTTCATTGGAAGGACTGATGCTAAAGCTGAAACTCCAGTACTTTGGCCACCTCATGCGAAGAGCTGACTGACTGGAGAAGACTCTGATGCTGGGAGGGATTGGGGGCAGGAGGAGAGGGGGTCGACAGAGAATGAGATGGCTGGATGGCATCACTGAGTCAATGGACATGAGTCTCAGTGAACTCCGGGGGTTGATGATTGACAGGGAGGTCTTGTGCGCTGCGATTCATGGGGTCGCAAAGAGTTGGACATGACTGAGCGACTGAACTGAACTGAACTGAATACAAATTCAAAAATATAGTAGGAAATAAATGAGCCCTCTTTCCTAATTCTCATCAAAAGGATGAAGACAAAAACTTTTTGTCCAATATATGTATATACAAGTCCCTTTGTCTAGATCTGTGCTGGTAAGTAGAGTAGCCATTAGCCATATATGTCTTTATACATTTAAATTTTAATTAAAGATAAATAAAATTTAGAACTTCCCTTATGGTCACGTGGTTAAGAATCTGCCTGCCAATGAGGAAGACACAAGTTCAAGCCCCAGTCCATGAAGATTCCACACCCCATGGGGCAACTAAGCCCACACGCCACAATTACTGAGGCCTAGCACTCTTGTGCTGCAACAAGAGAAGTCACTGCTGTGAGACGCCTGCACTACTACTAGAGAGAGGACTCCATTTGCTGCAACTAGAGAATTCCCACAGAGAGCAATGAAAACCCAGGACAGCTAAAATAAATAAAGCAAATAAAATTTAAAAGTAACATCTCTGTTATATTACTCAAATCTTAAGTCCTAAATAGCCTCACAAGGCCACTACTTAACCATGTTGGACAGCACAGATATAAAATATTTCCATCATCACAGAAAATTCTACTACCAGGGAATTCTAGGAAACTATGCGAAAGGACTTCATGAGGCATATTTAAGTGATTAGCCAAGAATAATTTAAATAACAACTTTAACTGAAGTGAATACATAAAGTTAATAAACAAATGAATAATTGAATAAAAAAAAAAAAAAACTTGAACAAGTATGACTATATACCCCAAGTCAGACATGGTCCTCTTTTAGTTCCTAAATCAGCCTTGTTTTTGTAATATAATGATACAGATGTTTAAGTATACCAAGAACTTCACACCGAAGTTTGTTATTGTTTTTCCTCTGCTACCTTCCATTACATTTTAAAGAAGGCAGACTTAGTTAACATTCACATATCTCATGCACAGTTTTTCTCACTCATGCCATTCTAGTGTGATTTTTCATTTTAAGAGAGTCATTCAGAATACAAGATCTATTGACTGAAAGACTGAAACAAAGATCTTTAACCTGAACATACAATAACATTCCATAGGTACAAGTGATTGCTTTGAAGTGTTCTCACTTACTGCCTCTCTTGAATTACAGATGTCTTTGTTAATATATTGTCACAATATGTTGCTTCCTTTGAGACAGTGTCATTGGATACGCTATCTCTAATAGACACATCAACTAGCAAGTAGGAGTAGTTTCTGTACTGAGTGACATTTCCCCAAAAAATTATATAACATTACATGTTTTTGTAATATCTATGTGTTGGTATATGGAAAAAGGGCATAATAGATCTCAAAGTTGTTTGTAATCATAACTATAAACTTCTGATTTATTTATTTTCAGAAAAACAGAAATAGGACATTATAGTGTAAATATAATAAAGGCACAAATTTCATAAATAGGAATTTACCAAGTATATTTCTAGGATCTAGATATACAACAATGCCATTTTACTCGTTTGTATTTATTTTCTTCTAGGTTCAGATAAATAATTTCTTTTTCAAAGCTGTGTTTTATTTCTGGTTTTTAATATTTTTGTTTTTATCACATGGTAAAAATTCCCAGTAATTAAATGCAGAAAGTCTTTGTATTTGAGTAAGTCTTTATTGTTTTACTTTTCCAGAAAAAAAAAAAAATCCTTAGATTTCTGTCTAATAACATGATTTGTTACACTGTCAGCAACTTTTGACTCTAATATGAACATATTTTATCTGTGAGATGTTTGCTAATATGTTATCTTTCCCCATGGGATTTAAATGATTGAATTGATTAATATTATCTTATCTTCAAATTACTTTTTATTGGGACCCCAGAAGAAAAGAGTCTTTATATTGAATAGCTTATTTTTTTTTTTTTGGTTTCATATCATTGAATTCCCTCCCAGCAACTCATCATAGTTCAAGTGTGTTATTGTTTAGTTACTTTATATACATGTCTGTGTGAAGCACACAGGAATATGGTGGTACTTCAAAAAAATGATGAATGAAGCAAGTGAAATCAATATTTTGCTAGCTTCAGTTCAGTCACTCAGTCATGCCCAACTCTTTGCAACCCCATGAAATGCAGCATGCCAGGCCTCCCTGTCTATCACCAACTCCTGGAGTTCACACAAACTTATGTCCTTCAAGTCGGTGATGACATCCAGCCATCTCATCCTCTGTCTTCCCCTTCTCCTCCTACCCCCAATCCCTGCCAGCATCAGGGTTTTTCCAATGAGTCAAATCTTTGCATGAGTTGGCCAAAGTATTGGAGTTTCAGCCTCAGCATCAGTCCTTCCAGCCATCACCCAGGATTGGTCTCCTTTAGGATGCACTGGTTGGATTTCCAACCAGTCCAAGGGCCTCTCAAGAGTCTTCTCCAGCACCACAGTTCAAAAGCCTATATTCCTTGAAATGCAATTCCTATCATTATAGAAAATTCTACTTGTTAGGGAATGCTAGGAAAGTATTGGAAGGAACTTCTTAAGGCATAATATTTAAATGACTAGAAATAATTGTAGAAACGGTTAAATCATAAATCTTATGAATTTTAAGAATGAAAAAAGTGAGAATTTTATGGGTTAAAAGTCTTAATTTTATGTACAAGTTCACAACACCTCAGATGTATTTGTACTAAAAGATATGTATCTTTTTCAGAATTCTGCAATGTCAACTTCTTGTAAACAATTCTTATTGAACTCTGAACTAGTTCAGGTTTTTCAGGTTTTAATTCAATCTTATTTATTTTTCTTGGAATGTATTAAACAACTGCTTAAATATTCCCTGTGGCAATCTTCTAAGATGTTATTGAGGGTAATTTAAAATTTCCAACTTTTTAATAAATTAAAAAATTGAACATGTTATTGTGATAAAAGGCAATGCTAAGAACACAGTGGAAATGGTTTGACTGGCATGTGTACTTCAACTTTAAAAATTATATCTATAACACTTGATTTCAGTGCATTTTTCCCCAGTAAATTAAAGCATATACTTCTTTTAACAAATATGAGGTTTACCTAATATCTAACTCTAGGGAATTAATTGCAGTATGTTGAGAGTAATCTTTAAAGATCTAAAGGCTAAATTGTTGAAACTGCTGAAAGCAATGGTCTGGCCACCTCTTCCAGTTATGAATATATGGGAATAAATGTGGTGAATGAGAAATAACATGAACAATTGTTTACTTATTTAAATTTTCCTCAATTTTTACATATTAATAGTTGTGATTAAATAGGTCATTAAACATGTATTCACCTGTCAATTAAATATGCTTTGCTTAGTTATCATTTAACTTTCTTCAGAATTGGATAAAGTGCCCTGAATTGCTTTCAAAATATTTCCCTTGCAAATGAGAATCAAAACCACATGAATAATACAATATATACTAAATTAATAATAAAATAATGAATAATATTTCAAACACTTGAAACTGATTTGAATTCATTTGAAACATGAGTTTAGAAATAATTTTCTTTTGTAATTTCTTCTTTTAGAATAGCAACTGCAAATAATCGAGAAAAATTATCATGTGCCTTCAGTGTTTTAAGAACAATAATTATTTTTTCACAATAACTGTTTCTATTAAAATATAGTCTACTTATAAGAGCTAATCATTAGAATGAAAAATGAAGTCTAGACAACAAATCATAAGGTTTATGAAATTATATCATAACAAGAATAATACACTTGGATTACTAAAAGAATTTTGAAAAGTCTCTCTGAAAAAAACTATGACATACATTTTATATGTTTATTTCTTATATAGTAACCAACAAAATTAAAATTATTTCATGAGTTTTACATCCACAGTTAAAGAGAATGCTCACTTTAGTAAGTCAGAGATGTGTGAAAGTGTTAGTCATTTAGTTGTCTCTGACTCTTTGAGACTCCATGGACTGTAGCCCACTAGGCTCCTCTGTCCATGGTATTCTCCATGTAAGAATACTGGAGTAGGTAGCCATTCTCTTCTCCAGGGAATCTTCCCAAACCAGGGATAGAACCCAGATCTCCCACATTGCAGGCAGATTATTTACTGTCTGAGCCACCAGGGAAGTCCAGTTAGCCATAACATAAAAGTTAATAAGAAGAGTCATAAAAATACAAAATATTTTGATTATTTTTGTTAAAAACAAGAAAGAGATAAACATTTATGCTTCTTAAAAATTTTAATATCTGAGATTTATATCTATATTTTTAAAGTTTAATCCTATTCCTGCACTCAAACTTCTCTGATTAAACATTTTGCTAGATAGCATATTTATTTTCCAAAACAATCCTATCCTTTTTGTTTTTGTTTTTCAGTGAACAAACAAAATTCTGAAAATAAAAGTCTTTCTGTCAAATGAAAACCTTTTAGAATACTGAGCATTAGAGTTTATGGATTTTAACTAAAGATCACTAAATTCCTAATTTCGGGAAACATTTCAAAAGCTTCTGTATGTGTGTGGTAAGTTGCTTAAGAAGTTTTCACCTCTTTGTGACTCCATGCACTGTAGCCCACCAAACTTCTCTGTCCATGTGATTTCCCAAGGAAGAATACTGAAGTGGGTTGCCATTTCCTTCTCCGGGGGATCAAACCCACTTCTTTTATGCCTTCTGCATTGGCAAGTGTGGTCTTTACCACTAGCACCACCTACGAAGCACTCAAAAGCCTCTACTATGAGTGAAATTAAGAGGATAGCACAGGACACAAAGCAAATTTCTAAAAACTCTAAGCTCATCACCAAAGTTAAAGGTACATAGTTGAAACATTGTTATCTGTTTTTAATTGTACAGATTTCCAGAGAGAAGTAAGGCACAATAATATTATGTGATTAAACAGTAGTAAGTAAATGGAGGAAATGAATAGATAATGGACCATACTTTTAACAATTGGCTCAAATTCTGAAATTTTGGAAACCAAAATGACAGTGCAAGAACCTGCAAACAGAACAAAAGAAATGCTTGTGGAAGAGAAAAGATGGAAATTATCACCTGATTGTGAAAATTGTGTTTCATTCTACACTGGAGAAGAGTCTCTTCAATTAGAAAATGAGGAAATACTATGTACTCATAACTTCTTTATACTTGCATCATACTTGAGAAATATAAAAGTACACATTATTTTAATATTATTTATAAATTGTTTAAAATCACACAATAATATTCTGATTTTTAACATTCTCTCTGTGTATTGTTAATAGTGGTTCAATGAAGACCTACAAGAACTTCTAGATCAAACACCGAAAAAGATGTCCTTTCCATCATATGGGATTGGAATTCAAAAGTAGGAAATCAAGAGCTACCTGGAATAAGAGGCAACTTTGGCCTGGGAGCGGAAAATGAATCAGGGCAAAGACAAACAGAATTTTGCCAGAAGAATGCACTGGTCATAATCAATCACCCTCATCAAATGACACAAGAGATAACTCTACACATGAACATCACCAAATGGTCAATACCAAAATCTTATTGATTATATTCTTTGCAGTCAAAGATGGAGCTGATTTATATTGTCAGCAAAAGTAAGACCTGAAATTGACTGTGGTTCAAATTATGAGCTCCTTATTGCAAAATTCAGCCTTAAATTGAAGAAAGTAGAGGAAACCAATAGATCATACAGATATGACCTAAAACAAATCCATTATGATTATGCAGTGGACATGGCATATAGATTCAAGGGATTAGATCTGAGAGACAAAGTGCCTGAAAAACCATGGATGGAGGTTCCTAACATTGTACAGAAGGCAGTGACCAAACCATCCCCAAGATAAAAAAAATTCAAGAAGGCTAATTGATTGTCTGAGGAGGCCTTACATGTGGTTGAGAAAAGAAGAGAAAGGCAAAGGAGAAAAGGAAAGGTATACCCAACTGAATATGAAGTCCCAAAGACTAGCAAGTAGAGATAAGAAAACCTTTGTAATGAACAATGCAAAAAAAAAAAAAAAGAAAACAATAGAATAGGTTGGACTATAGATCTCAAGAAAATTACAGATTCTAAGGGAATATTTCATGCAAAAATGGGCACAATAAAGGACAGAAATGGCAAGGACCTAACAGAAGCAGAAGAGATTAAGAAGAGGTGGGAAAAATACACAGAACTATACAAAAAGGTCTTAATGACTTGGATAACCATGACAGTCTGGTCACTTACCTAGAGCCAGATATCCCATAGTGCGAAGTCAAGTGGGCTTAGGAAGCATCACTATGAACAGAGCTAGTGAAGGTGATGGAACTTCAGCTGAGCTATTTCAAATCTAAAAGATGATGCTGTTAATGTGCTGCACTCAATATGCCAGAAAATCTGGAAAACAGCAGTTGCCATGGGACTGGAAAAGATCAGTTTTCATTCCAATCTCAGGCAATGTGAAAGCATATTCAAACTACCATACAAATGCACTCATTTCATATGCTAGGAAGGTAATGCTCAAAATCTTTCAAGCTAGGCTTCAACAGTATGTGAACCAAGAACTTCCAGATGTACAAGCTGGGTTTAGAAAGAGCAGAGGAACTAGTATGCAAATCAAATTTGTTGGATCAAAGAAATCTGTTGGATCATAGCAAAGCTAGGGAATTGCAGAAAAACATCTACTTCTGTTGTACTGACTACACTCAGAGACTTTGTGTGGATAACACTAATTGTGGAATATTAAGAGATGGGAATACTAGACCATCTTACCTGTCTCCCTGAGAAACCTGTAAGCAGGAGATGAAGAAACAGTAAGAACTGAACATGGAACAACGGACTAGTTGAAAATTGAAAATGAAGCACATCAAGGCTGTATTTTGTCATCTTGCTTATTTAACTTATATACAGTTAACTTATATAACTTATATACTTCATGCCAAATGCCATGCTGCATGAATCACAAGTGGAATCAAGATTGACAGGAGAAATATCAATAACCTCAGATATGCAAATGATACTACCCTAATGACAGAAAGCAAAGCAGAAATACAGAACCTCTTGATGAAAGTGAAAGGAAGAGTAAAAAAGTTGGCTTGAAACCTGACATTCAAAAAATTAAGATCATGACATTCAATCCCATCACTTCATGGCCAATAGATGGGGGACAAGGGGAAGCAGTGACAGACTTTATTTTCTTGAGCTTCATAGTCAGCACAGATGGTGACTGCAGTCATGAAAATAAAGGACACTTGCTCCTTGGAAGAAAAGATATGATAAACCTAGACAGCATATAAAAAGCAGAGACATCATCTTGCAGATGTGAGCGTTGGACCATAAAGAAGGCTGAGTACTGAAGAATTGATGCTTTTGAATTCTGGTGCTGCAGAAGGCTCTTGAGAGTCCCTTAGGCAGCACAGGGATCAAAAAGTCAAGCCTAAAGGAAATAAACTGAATATTCATTGGAAGGACTGATGCCTAATCTGAAGCTCCAGTAGTCTGCCCACCTTGGTGCAAAGAGCCGACTCACTGGAAAAGACTCAGATGCTGGGGAAAATTGAAGGCAGGAGTAAAGGGGACAACAGAGGATGGAGATGGCTGAAAGGCATCACCGCCTCAGTGGACATGAACAATCATAAACTCTGTGAGAGACTGTGGAGAAGGCAATGGCAACCCACTCCAGTACTCTTGCCTGGAAAATCCCATGGACAGAGGAGCCTGGTAGGCTGCAGTCCATGGGGTCGCGAAGTCAGACATGACTGAGCGACTTCACTTTCACTTTTCACTTTCATGCATTGGAGAAGGCAATGGCAACCCACTCCAGTGTTCTTGCCTGAAGAATCCCAAGGACGGGGGAGCCTGGTGGGCTGCTATCTATGGGGTCGCACAGAGGTGGACACGACTGAAGTGACTTAGTGGCAGCAGTAGCAGCAGCTGTGATAGACTGAAGAAGAGGAACCCTGGAGTGCTGAAGTTCATGGGGTCACAAAGAGTTGGACACAGCTTAGGGACTGGACAACAACTGTTAATAGCAGTTCTAGCAACACCTTAGCATAAAAGGAAAAGGCAAATATGGTTTATTTGGACTTTACTTCTCATATTTTATATTGTCGTATCAAGCGTGTTTTATGTGGACTTAAAATATAGTTTAAAGGACTTACTTCTTACTACTCAGAAGAGGCATATCAACACTAATTTTTTTTCTTTCAATACAGATTGTAAATTCCAATCTTTTACCATATCCTCATCAGGTCGAGATTGGCAGCTAGCTCTGTTGCTCTATCCCTCTATTTTTCCCTCACTCACTTTTCTTTACTGGTAGTTAGGCTGTTATTGACAATAAAGTATAAATCGCTGTCCTTCTCGGCATCTTTAGAGCTACCTCTGCCATCCTGAACTCCTTCCTCTTCTTCTTATCGCTGGTCTTATGTTTCTCATTATTCAGATTTCCCGTGTGCTATTTGTCCTTCAGTTTCATGGTTTCCTACTGAATGCCCCTAGAAGTATGATATTCTGGGAACTCAGAAAGGTATAGGGTAAGAAGGAGAAATAAGTAATTCCAGCGGTCAGTCCTCTCCAGAAAATATCTTTTCAAGATAATAATTTGTTATGCTAATGCTCATTATAGGGAAGGCACTGCTCTAATCATGTTCCACAAAGTAATTCCTTTAATCTTAACAACTCTATGGTAGACATCTTGCTTTCACATCCATTTTACAAATAAAAATATTGAGGCTCTGAGAAAATAATGAAATAGCTGAAGATCACACAGAAAAAGTCAAATCACATATTTGATCTTGAATAGTCTGTGCTTGCTATGCAATTCTTAACTTCTTAACTACAATTCTGTGCTAGTAATTTACACCACCTTTGTTAACAAACACTTAGAGATTGTCTCCAATTTTAGGAAAGATTTCTTATCCTGAGCTTTCATGAGAGCCTGATGTTTACACTATTGTCAAGGAGAGGAAGGGAAGAGAAGGGGAAAGGCCTGCCACATAATTGTACCTCTTCATAAAATCTATTCAATAGTTGTCAAACAACTGAATTACATGAAGGAAGATTCGGTATGTGTTTGTTTTTCTCCAATTAAATGTCAACATTTGGTGACTTTCACATAATTTAGTTTATCTATTGGGAAATAAAATGAGCTTTTACTTTTATACATTGTATGGTTTTCATTTTCGTATAAAATGATGGTACCATATTTGAAATAATATTTTTCATAATCAGACATTTTTACAATACTCACACAGCTGTCAAACTATTTCAACCTTGCCACACTCCAAGACCTACTAAAAAGCCCCAGTTCTTTCCATATCATCCCAGCCATATACCCGTAGTTCTTAGTGTCATTTCACTAATATTTGCTTTTCATTATTTTCACCAAACTTTTATGTTACATTTAGCATGCTTTTTGTACAAATCCCTCACTTAAATAATATGCATAATTGTTTTATAATTTGTATTCCTATGTATATATTTTATTTTAGTTGCATTTATTTAAAAATAAATAAAAATTTTCTAAAAATTTCTAAAAATTATAATAAAATCTTATATTTTAAAAATAATTTAAATTTAATAAAATTTAATAACTTAAATTATTTAAAGATAAATAAATTTAAATTATAAATTAAAATATATGATTTATTATAATTATAACAAAATGATTTAAAATTTTTTTCTATATATTTTATTTTAGGGATTCCCTGGTGGCTTAAATGGTAAAGAGTCTGCCTGCAATTTTGGAGACCTGGGTTCGATTCCTGGGTTGGGAAGATCCCCTGGAGAAGGAAATGGCCATCCACTCCAGTATTTTTGCCTGGAGTATCCTATGGACAGAGGAATCTGGAAAGCTACAGTCCATGGGGTTACAAAGAAAAATTTAAATTTAATAAAATTTAATAACTTAAATTATTTAAAAATAAATAAATTTAAATTATAAATTAAAATATATGATTTATTATAATCATAATAAAATCATTAAAATTTTATTTCTATATATATTTATTTTAATATTTATTTATAAATAAATAAAATTTATTTATGTTTATGTATTTAGATATTATATATATATATATATATATATATATATATATATATATATATACATACATAAAATGCTGTGTCCCCATAGGACCATGAGATGTCTGAAGTCATAAATATTGTCTTGTATATCAATAGTTCATTACAGTACCTACTATTACAAGAGGCCCAATACATTCCTGTGGTTATAATAATAATAAATAACTTCCTTTAAATAAGGTAATACAAGAGAAGGATTTAGTTAAGTGGTTGTTTTCCCTTAATACTTTAATGATTTTTAATACATATCTATTGCTGCATGTAAAAAGTGTGGAAAGTGTGAAAGTCGCTGTTGCGCCTGGCTCTTTGCAACCTCATACAGTCCATGGAATTCTTCAGGCCAGAATACTGAAGTGGGTAGTCTTTCCCTTCTTCAAGAGATCTTAACAACCCAGGTACAAACCCAGGTCTCCCATGTTGCAGGAAGCTTCTTTACCAGCTACACCACAAGGGAAGCCAAAGAATACTAGAGTAGGTAGCCTACCCCTTTTCCAGCAGATCTTCCTGACTCAGGAGTTGAACCAGCGTCTCCTTCATTGCAGGTGTATTCTTTACCAACAAGCTATCAGGGGAGCCCATACAGGGACCCCAAAACTTAGCTGTTTAGAACAACACATTGATTATCTCACAATTTCTGTAGTTCAAGTATTTTGGCATAGAAACAGAAATAGCACAAACTAATACATAAAATAAATCTAATGTGTCAGTTATACTAAAGAGAAATTCACTGAATTTTGCAGTAAAAGACAGAGAGAGCAATTGAATAATAAACGTAGAAAATAACTCCTTAAGTTTGCTGTTTGTAACTGACTCACTTTAAAAGCCTGAGTACAAAGAATAAATACAATAAAACTTTAAAGGATTAAATTAAATATTAGTCAGTCAGTTCAGTCACTCAGTCATGTCTGACTGTTTGTGACCCCTTGGACTGCAGTATGCCAGGCCTCCCTATCCATCACCAACTCCTGGAGCTTGCTCAAACTCATATCCATAGAGTCAGTGTTGCCATCCAACCATCTCATCCTGTCATCCTCTTCTCCTGCATTCAATCTTTCCCAGCATTAGGGTCTTTTCCAAGGAATCAGTTCTTTGCATAAGGTGGCCAAAGTATTAGAGTTTCAGCTTTACCATCAATCCTTCCAATGAATATTCAGGACTGATTTCCTTTAGGATTGACTGGTTTTGATCTCCTTGTAGTGTAAGGGACTGTCAAGAGTCTTTTCCGACACCACAGTTCAAAAGCATCATTTCTTTTGGTGCTCAACTTTCTTTATAGTCCAGCTCTCACATCCATACATGACTGCTGGAAAAACCATAGCTTTGACTAGATGAACCTTTGTTGGCAAAGTAATGTCTCTGCTTTTCAATATGCTGTCCAAATTAAATACACATTCACTGATATGGACTAATACCCAAAACTAGAATATTTAGTAAAAAATAATTGTTTGTAAATATACTCACGGTGATTTCTGTCCATAAAGCTTACAAAGTTTTAAAAGTAAAAATATACTTTTTAGGGATATTCAGAATCCATTAAAGAAATCAGTAAATGAATAAAGACTAACACACTATGTTTCAAAAATAGTATTCAGTTCCGTTCAGTCAGCTCAGTCGTGTCCGACTCTTTGCAACCCCATGAATTGCAGCATGCCAGGCCTCCTTGTCTGTCAATTGTTTTATAATTGATCAACTGAAGAAATTCTGTACTAAATCATACAAGGCAAATTTGTAAAAATATTCTTTAAAAAAAAGAAGCTTTTACAATTTTCATTGAGCAAATGAATTTAGCTCTATTTGGCAAATGCAACCCATTGTGAAAGTAGATGCCTCTTTGGAAGAAATCAACTCATTATCACATAAAATCATTGTACCTTTTGGTTCTATCTATAAGCCTACAAAACAAAATTCTAACATTTGAAAGAAGACTATCAATGAAACTAGTAATGCTATATGTCATCTAGTTTTTGTTTGTTTGTTTGCATGTTCTTGTATTCTTTTTGATATCCTCACTCCCTCTTCTTAAACTGATTTTGTACTCTGCATTATTTCAGCCTGCTATACTTCTGTTTTTGACTAAGCTCTAGTCTTAAGTTGCCCCTTCATTGTCATTCACTCATATACCAAGATTAGGAGAGTTGTTTATGACCCCTAAAATATTTGACTTCATCTCATAACATATTCAGGTTGTATCATTCTTTGTTATTTTATTTCAGATTTTTTTTTCCCTGCTAAATAGTCCAAATTGTGTCACTTTCTAAGTAGGATATTATTTTATTTATAATATGCTTATGTGAACGTCAATATGTGATTTATCATTTCATTGCTACGTTTAAGATTGACACTATTCAGAGTTACTATTACCTGATATTACTTGGGAATTTATAAATAAATTATGTATCTTATGTCTATTACAATTTAAAAGAGTCAAAGTTAAAAATAAATATAAAAAAGGTTATAATAAAATATTCTTAACTCAAGAATTAAATTGCAACCACTTACATAAAATATTATCATTATATAGTATAGTATCTTTGAAACTTGTTTTAAAAATGTTATTTTTAATATAAATTTATTTATTTTAATTGGAGATTAATTACTTTACAATATTGTATTGGTTTTGCCATACATCAACATGCATCCGCCACAGGTATACATGCATTCCCCATCCTGAATGCCCCTCCCTCCACCCTCCCCGAATTTAAAATATTTTATTGAACTTTGACAGGATCCCAAACATTTGAAGAGTTATAATTTAGTGAAAAGATAATTTGTTTTTCTGAAACAATTGAATAAATTGCTGACCTAAGCCCCTTCACTTTTGCATACTATATCGTGTTTCCAACAACAACAACAAAAATTTTCCTACATAACCACAATCAGTTCAGTTCAGTTCAGTTCAGTTCAATTGCTCAGTCATGTCCGACTCTTTGCGACCCCATGAATAGCAGCACACCAGGCCTCCCTGTCCATCACCGACTCCCAGAGTTTACCCAAACTCATGTTCATCAAGTCGGTGATGCCATCTAGCCATCTCATCCTCTGTCATCCCCTTCTCCTCCTGCCCCCAATCCCTCATAACATCAGAGTCTTTTCCAATGAGTCATCACTTTGCATGAGGTCACCAAAGTACTGGAGTTTCAGCTTTAGCATCAGACCTTTCAAAGAACACCCAGGACTGATCTCCTTGCAGTCTAAGGGACTCTCAAGAGTCTTCTCCAGCACCACAGTTCAAAAGCATCAATTCTTTCACACTCAGCTTTCTTCACAGTTCAACTTTCACATCCATACATGACCACTGGAAAAACCATAGCCTTGACTAGACAAACCTTTGTTGGCAAAATAATGTCTCTGCTTTTTAATATGCTATCCAGGTTGGTCATAACTTTCCTTCCAAGGAATAAGCATCTTTTACTTTCATGGCTGCAATCACTATTGGCAGTGATTTTGGATGCTCAAAAATAGTCTGACACTGTTTCCACTGTTTCCCAATCTATTTCCCATGAAGGGATGGCACCAGATGCCATGATCTTCATTTTCTGAATGTTGAGCTTTAAACCAACTTTTTCACTCTCCTCTTTCACTTTTATCATAAGGCTTTTAGTTCCTCTTCACTTTCTGCCATAAGGGTGGTGTCATCTGCATATCTGAGGTTATTGATATTTCTCCCAGCAATCTTGATTCCAGCTTGTGTTTCTTCCAGTCCAGCATTTCTCATTATGCACTCTGCATATAAGTTAAATAAGCCACAGTACAAACACCACATCAGGAAATTAATAATGATCATTCAGTTCAGTCACTCAGTCATGTCTGAATTGCAGCACGTCAGGCCTCCCTGTCCATTACCAACTCCTGGGGTTCACACAAACTCAGGTCCATCAAGTCAGTAATGCCATCCAGCCATCTCATCCTCGGTCGTCCCCTTCTCCTCTTGCCCCCAATCCCTCCCAGCATCAGAGTCTTTTCCAATGAGTCAACTCTTTGCATGAGGCGGTCAAAGTACTGGAGTTTCAGCTTTAGCATCAGTCCTTCCAAAGAACACCCAGGGCTGATCTCCTTTCGAATGGACTGGTTGGATCTCCTTGCAGTCCAAAGGACTCTCAAGAGTTTTCTCCAGCACTACAGTTCAAAAGCATCACTTCTTCGGTGCCCAGCTTTCTTCATAGTCCAACTCTCACGTCTACACATGACCACTGGAAAACCATAGCCTTGACTAGACAGACCTTTATTGGCAAAGTAATCTCTCTGCTTTTGAATATGCTGTCTTGGTTGGTCATAACTTTGCTTCCAAGGAGTAGCGTCTTTTAATTTCATGGCTGCAATCACCATCTGCAGTGATTTTGGAGCACAAAAAAATAAAGTCTGATACTGTTTCCACTGTTTCCCCATCTATTTCCCATGAAGGGATGGGACCAAATGCTATGATCTTCGTTTTCTGAATGTTGAGCGTTAAGCCAACTTTTTCACTCTCCTCTTTCACTTTCATCAAGAGGCTTTTTAGTTCCTCTTCATTTTCTGCCATAAGGGTGGTGTCACCTGCATATCTGTGGTTATTGATATTTCTCCCAACAGTCTTGATTCCAGCACATGGTCATTACTCTTATGTGATACTGAGACCCCATTCAAGATTTGCCTGTTATCCCAATAATGTCCTTTCTAACAAAAACTTCACTTTTGAAAACTTTTTAGTTTTTATTACCACTTACCCTACATGAAAAATTACAAAACCACAGAACATTGAGCAGACAACAGTGTTAAAATGCTGCATGACAATTTTCATTCTGCTAAAGATGACTGGTTTAGATTAGCCCCATAAAATGCTCTCTCTTTTAACTTCATATATATAAGTAAAAATTGCATCTCTTCCAATAGCATTAAAAATCAGTTTCTAACTATTAAAACAATGGCTTTCTCTTCAGTTAAAAATATGTCAAATCCTTCACTACAGTGACAGACCAAAATTTCTTTTTTAAGCTGCCTGGTTATGTCAAATATTTCTGTCCACATACTAAATTAATTGAAATTTAAAGTTACTATTAACATTTTTCCCACCCTCAATTCGATGTGGTTCTAATACTCCAGGCCTGCAGATTGTATTAATGATGAGGGAGTAAACTGAAATCAACAGATAAATTAAAGAGCTATGTTTATTACTCATAAAAAAGTTACTAGCTTATTTTGTTTTACTTATTCATTTAAAACAAATTTAAAAGGAAAAAACTTCTAAACGTTCATTTTTTTTTTCTTTCCAATCCTTTCCCTAAATATCCTCACATGCACAATAACAACATTCCATTCAGTTCATCTCACCTTTTGCCCTTGTTACCTTCTTCATACATTCTTGAAAAAATATTATCTGTTTTGGAGACAAGAGTGTCATACAAAAAGTGTCTGTCAGTGTAGAATTTACACAATGAATGTGAATATTTTAACAACTGTATTGAATACATATCATATAGCATGCTTCAAAAATACCTAAATAGCCTTGCAACAGAAAACATAGTTGTAAATCACACATCAAAAATTCAAAATTTGAACTATGTTAATGGAAAATTGACACTTATGAGAATTGAAAAAGCAAAGTTGTGATGTCTACTGTCTCTTTACTGTCCTAACCTAATAATATTATACTGTGAACTGAAGTGAAGTCACTCAGTCATGTCCAACTCTTTGCGACCCCATGGACTGTAGCCTATGAGGCTTCTCTGTCCGTGGGATTCTCCAGGCAAGAGTACTGGAGTGAGTTACCATTTCCTTCTCCAGGAAATCTTCCCAACCCAGGGATCAAACCCGGGTCTCCCACATTGCAGGCAGACTACAAAGTTAAAAGTTGGTCTTGAAAAAATATATCAGTACTTTTTTATCGTACATATAATTTTCTATTTTACAGTATAGCTATTTATATTTAACTATTATGCATAATTTAGCTCCCTTTTAGAGGAGAGCTTATGCTTGAAGTCACTTTAAATGCTGAAGAGATATTCTTTTTTTTTTTTTTTCCCGAAGAAAACAATCTGTTTCTCAAATGTAGTTTGCTAAACTTGGCTTGGTTACCTGCCTGAATAGCCAGTAAATATGATATTTTGAGATGACTGAGTTTTGTATCCTTCCTCTTTAACTTACATACTTACTCATGTTGTACCAGCCACTTCACCCTGCTGAGCCTTAGTGTTCTTGACTATAAAGATGCACTGATTTGTGATAACACACAGTTAATAACTTTTTTCTCAAGGGAAATGGGAGTTCGGCAAACAATCAATAGTAGACATAAATATAAAAGAGCCAACGATGACAGATAGAAGCAAAGAATAAATTAGGAGCTTAAATTAAATTCATATACACACACAATACTCTCTAGTGGGTTATACCAGAAAAAAACAATGAATTATGAGATAGATTACAAAGCAAAAAAGATGAGCATTAGAGTCTTTCCTTGACCATGAAATTGATGTATTGATAAAGTGATTTAAACTAAGTTTAGGATTAAATCAGAAATAAATGTATCAGTAATCAAGGTATTCCAAAAGAAAGGGAGAATGAACTGGCTGAAGGCATACTTTTAGAGTTATAATGAGACCTAGTCTCCCACAGCAAAGCATTTCAGGGGTGAATTGGAGCAATAAAACTTTATTATCAGCTCATAATATATACTCAAGAAGCTGTTGGAAATTGCAGATAGAAGGCTAAAGTATGATCAGCTATCCTTGAAGTAGGTTCAGATGAAGGGTAGCTTAGATAGACCTTACTAAGGGTTCATGTCTTTCTTTTCTGGTGAAAGTCAGTCAGCGTTGCTCAGTTTTGTCCAGTTTGTTGTTGTTGTTGTTGTTGTTGGGTTTTTACTTTATTCTCCTTTACAATGCTGCATTGGTTTTACCATACACTGACATGAATCAGCCACAGGTGTACACGAGCTCCCAATCCTGAAACCCCCTCCCACCTCTCACCCCATATCATCTCTCTGGATCATCCCCATGCACCAGTCCCAAGCATCCTGTATCCTGTATCAAACATAAACTGGTGCTTCGTTTCTTACATGATAGTATACATGTTTCAATGCCATTCTTCCAAATCCTCCTACCCTCTCCCTCTCCCTCAGAGTCCAAAAGTCCGTTCTATACCTCTGAGTCTCTTTTGTTGTCTCACATAGAGGGTCATCATTACTATCTTTCTAAATTTCATATATCTGTGTCAGTATACTGTATTGGTGTTTTTCTTTCTGGCTTACTTCACTCTGTATAATCGGCTCCAGTTTCATCCATTTCATTAGAACTGAGTCAAATTTATTATTTTGAAGGGCTGAGTAATACTCCATTTTGTATATGTACCACAGCTTTCTTATCCATTCATCTGCTGATGGACATCTAGGTTGTTTCCACGTCCTGGCTATTATAAACAATGCTGCAATGAACATTGAGGTACATGTGTCTCTTTCAATTCTGGTTTCCTCGGTGTGAATGCCCAGCAGTGGGATTGCTGGGTCATAAAGCAGATCTATTTGTAATTTTTTAAGGAATCTCCACACTTTTTTCCATAGTGGCTGTACTAGTTTGCATTCCTACCAACAGTGTAAGAGGGTTCCCTTTTCTCCACATCCTCTCCAGCATTTACTGCTTGTAGACTTCTGGATCACAGCCATTTTGACTGGTGTGAAATGGTACCTCATTGTGGTCTTGATTTGCATTTCTCTGATAATGAGTGATGTTGAGCATCTTTTCATGTTTTTGTTAGCCATCTGTATGTCTTCTTTGGAGAAATGCCTATTAAAAATTCCAACATTTGGAGGCTGAACAACAACCTTCTGAATAACCAACAAATCACAGAAGATATTTAAAAAAATCAAAACATGCATAGAAATAAATGAAAATGAAAACACAACAACCCCAAACCTGTAGGACATTGTAAAAGCAGTGCTAAGAAGAAAGTTCATAGCAATACAGGCATACCTCAAGAAACAAGAAAAAGTCAAATAAATAACCTAACTCTAAACCTAAAGCAACTAGAAAAGAAAGAGATAGAGAATCCCAGATTTAGTAGAAGGAAAAAAATCTTAAAAATTATGGAAGAAATAAATGCAAAAGAAACAAAAGAGACCATAGCAAAAATCAACAAAGCCAAAAGCTGGTTCTTTGAAAGGATAAATAAAATTGACAAACCATTAGCCAGACTCATCAAGAAACAAAGAGAAAAAAATCAAATCAATAAAATTAGAAATGAAAATGGAGAGATCACGACAGACAACACAGAAATACAAAGGACCATAAGAGACTACTGTCAGCAATTATATGCCTATAAAATCGACAACTTGGAAGAAATGGACAATTTCTTAGAAAAGTACAACTTTCCAAAACTGAACCAGAAAGAAATAGAAAATCTTAACAGACCCATCACAAGTATGGAAATTGAAACTGTAATCAGAAATCTTCCAGCAAACAAAAGCCCAGGTCCAGATGGCTTCACAGCTGGATTCTACCAAAAATTTCAAGAAGAGCTAACACATATCCTACTCAAACTCTTCCAGAAAATTGCAGAGGAAGGCAAATTTCCAAATTCATTCTATGAGGCCACCATCACCCTAATACCAAAACATGACAAAGACGCTACAAAAAAAGAAAACTACAGGCCAATATCACTGATGAACATAGATGCAAAAATCTTTAATAAAATTCTAGCAATCAGAATCTAGAAACACATTAAAAAGATCATACACCATGACCAAGTGGGCTTTATCCCAGGGATGCAAGGATTCCTCAATATTCGCAAATCAATCAATGTAATTCACCACATTAACAAATTGAAAAATGAAAGCCATATGATTATCTCAGTAGATGCAGAGAAAGCCTTTGGCAAAATTCAACATCCGTTTATGATAAAAACTCTCCAGAAAGCAGGAATAGAAGGAATGTGCCTCAACATAATAAAAGCTATATATGACAAACCCACAGCAAACATTACACTCAATGGTGAAAAATTGAAAGCATTTCCCCTAAAGTCAGGAACAAGACAAGGGTGTCCACTTTCACCAATACTATTCAATATAGTTCTGGAAGTTTTGCCCACAGCAATCAGAGCAGAAAAAGAAATAAAAGGAATCCACATTGGAAAAGAAGAAGGAAAACTCTCACTGTTTGCAGATGACATGATCCTTTACATAGAAAATCCTAAAGACTCCACCAGAAAACTACTAGAGCTAATCGATGAATACAGTAAAGTTGCAGGATATAAAATCAACACTCAGAAATCCCTTGCATTCCTATACACTAATAATGAGAAAGTAGAAAAAGAAGTTAAGGAAACAATTCCATTCACCATTGCAACGAAAAGAATAAAATACTTAGGAATATACCTACCTAAAGAAACTAAAGACCTATATATAGAAAACTATAAAACACTGATGAAAGAAATCAAAGAGGACACTAATAGATGGAGAAATATACCATGTTCATGGATCAGAAGAGTCAATATAGTGAAAATGAGTACACTACCCAAAGCAATCTACAGATTCAATGCAATCCCTATCAAGCTACCAGAGTATTTTTCACAGAAGTATAACAAATAATTTCAAGATTTGTATGGAAATACAAAAATCCTCGAATAGCAAAAGCAATCTTGAGAAAGAAGAATGGAACTGGAGGAATCAACTTGCCTGACTTCAGGCCCTACTACAAAGCCACAGTCATTAAGACAGTATGGTACTGGCACAAAGACAGAAATATAGATCAATGGAACAAAATAGAAAGCCCAGAGATAAATCCACACATCTATGGACACCTTATCTTCAACAAAGGAGGCAAGAGTATACAATGGAGTAAAGACAATCTCTTTAACAAGTGGTGTTGGCCTGGGAAGCCCAGAAGCAACTCTAAAATATATTAGCATGTGGACTGCAGATCAATCTTGATGGGAATGGACACAACTGTTGGTAGAATTTTCAGTGCCATGTCCCCAACATTCCTGGACCTCAGCTCATACAGAAGGTTTTGGTTTGGCCTTCTTCTTGAGTTGGGAAGATCCCCTGGAGAAGGGGATGGTGGCCCACTTCGGTATTCTTGCCTGGAAAATTCCATAGTCAGGGGAGCCTGGCAGGCTACAGTTCATGGAGTTGCAAAGAGTTGGACATGACTGAAACGAGTTAGCACACACATACACACACACACACAAACACATTAGTGGTAAAGAACCACTCCTGCCAATGCAGGAGACGTCAGAGACTTGGGTTTGATCCCTATGTCTGGAAGATCTGCTGGAATAGGAAATGACAACCCACTCCAGTATTCTTGCCTGGAGAATCCCAGAACAGAGGAGTCTGGTGGACTGCAGTCCATTGGGTTGCAAATAGTTGGACATGTGTATATACATTCTTCCTGGTTACAAGCATATGAAGGCAGATTCCTTAGTGAGGAATCTTGATGCTGTGTTTAATCAATGTCACGATGGTTATACTTATCGCTGTGTCATGACCATTCATCAGACTGTGTTCCTATGAACAGTCTCACAGTAATCGGGGCCTGTTTCTACTTATCTCAAAAGAGCTCTGGGAAACAGGGGTGCTATAACTGTGGGGTACAAAAGACACACCTACAGAAGAAGTGGCTTTAACTGGCTACCATAGCAGATGAATATTTTGTTTTGTTGTTATTAAAGCTAAGCCATTATATATTTGGTTCCATCTTTAAAAGTGTTCAAAACTATTTGTAATTATTACAAAGCAAGATTAATTTCATTGATCTTTAATGCAAAGTGTATAATTATAAAACAGTACACAACTTTAGGTGTTTTATAATTAAAGTACATATGTAAGTTCAAAAAAAAAAAAAAAAAAACAAGTGGTGCTGGGAAAACTGGTCAACTATTTGTAAAAGAATGAAACTAGATCACTTTCTAACACCACACACAAAAATAAACTCAAAATGGATTAAAGATCTAAATGTAAGACCAGACACTATAAAACTCCTAGTGGAGAACATAGGCAAAACATTCCCCGACATACATCACAGCAGGATCCTGTATGATCCACCTCCCAGAATAGTGGAAATAAAAGCAAAAATAAACAAATGGGATCTGATTAAAATTAAAAGCTTCTGCACAACAAAGGAAACTATAAGTAAGGTGAAAAGACAGCCTTCTGAGTGGGAGAAAACAATAGAAAATGAAGCAATGGACGAACAACTAATCTCAAAATATACAAGCAACATATGCCGCTCAACTCCAGAAAAATAAACAATCCAATCAAAAGATGGGCCAAAGAACTAAATAGGCATTTCTCCAAAGAAGACATATGGATGGCTAACAAACACATGAAAAAATGCTCATCATCACTCATTGTCCAGCTTTTTGAGAGTCCATGGACTTAACAGTCCGTGGAATTCTCCCGGGCAAAGCAATGGAGTAGGTAGCCTTTCTCTTGTCCAGGGGATCTTCCCAACCAAGGGATCAAACCCAGGTCTCCCGCACTGCAGGTGAATCTTTTTCCCAGCTGAGCCACAAGGGAAACCCCTTCTTTTCTGGAATCTTATGTTAATTATCAGACAAGAAAAGACTAATTTCATCTGAAAAAATGGAAACAAATGTATTTTTCTCCCTTTTAGAATTCTTTGGAGGAAAGATGAAGATGAAGTCACTCAGTTGTATCCAACTCCCTGTGACCCCATGGACTGTAGCCTACCAGGCTCTTTCGTCCATGGAATCTTCCAGGCAAGAGTACTGGAGTGGTCTGCCATTTCCTTCTCCAAAGCATTTATTAATTAATAACAGAAAGACTACATCTAGTTTATTATCTGTGAGTAGATTAAATTAGCATCTGCCTTGCCATGTCTCCTCTATGGCTGCAGGAGATGGAGGTTGGATCCCTGGGTTGGGAAGATTCCCTGGAAAAGGGAATGGCTACCATTTAGTATTCTTGCCTGGAGAATCCCAGGGACACAGGAGCCTGGCAATCTACAGTCCATGGGGTCATAAAGAGTTGGACATGACTCAGTGATTAAGCATGCATGTGACTTGCTTTGGGTCAATCAGTGTCAGCAATCATGATATAAGCAGAAACTCGAAAAGTGCATGCTTGCCTTTTTGCATGTCCAGTCTTCTTTCCCTTGTATTAATAATTCTGTCACCGGTATGAGACCAAATTTGAACCTATGGGAGAGAACGTGAGGGACATGTGCAGGAGAACTGAAGCCATCCTAGAAAAGCAACCCCAAGCCAGCCTGCTTGCAGACACAAAGTTAAGGAGTAAAGATCTCTGTAAGTGAGTAAGTGAGTGAAAGTTGCTCAGTCGTGTCTGACTCTTTGTGACCCCATGGCCTATACAGCCCATGGAATTCTCCAGGCCAGAATACTGGAGTGAGTAGCTCCAGATTTCCCTTATCCAGGGGATCTTCCCAACGAAGGGATCAAACCCAAGTCTCCCACATTGCAGGAAGATTCTTTACCAGCAGAGCCACAAGGGAAGCCCAAGATCCCTATAACCCAACCCAAAGCTGCAAAACAATCAATCCAATCCTGAACAGACATTCAGGAAACAACTGTCATTTTAAACCTCTGGACTTTGTTTACTAGATACATTTTTGACTCTCAAAACAACAACAACAACAACAACAACTGAAGCACACACACACACAGGAAATCTTCCTGTTATCCCAAATGAAGTTAACAACTGATTTCCCTTGGGAAGGATATCTATAGTTGCACAACTTTAAGTCCCATAATCCTTGGTAGACATGCCAATTTGTGTTATTTTAGAAAGCCACTTACTTCCCCTGGTAGATTCCTTGAGGAATCTGAGCTCTGAAAATGTTTTGCTACTTGCTGAGAGCCTGGAGAATCAAGGAATGTTGCTTAGCCAATGTTAAATGGTAATACTGTTCATGATCTACTCCCTCCCTGATTCTCCACATCTGCCCTTGTGCTGCTCGGTTTAACTTTATGGACTATTCTGAAACTAATGATTCCTAAAGGTTAAGGTTTTTCAATGAATATAAAGTCATGAATATTAGTTTTCTACTTTATAGGTTCAAGGTACATAATGAATTCCAGCTTAAGCATTTTCTTTTACTTAATAACCAGGAAGGTTAAAGGATCTCTATTTCTTGTCAAGGTTTTATCAATAAAATTATAATGAAAAACAGTCAAAACATACCAAAGGTTAGAAATGAAGTTCTGGTGATTCTGCAGGGGCACTCTCTCCTGAAGGTTTATTTGAAACATAAGGGATATGTACTTATAATTGATAATCTTTTATAGAAAGGTATAACTTATAGTGTTCCATCATTCTTAATTGAAAGACTAGGATACCAAGCACAGGTTAATCATGTGTTCAGTTAATTAAACTGTCTCTTCAGTTAAATAGCTTGATTGAAAACTGCTAGTCTTATTAAACTAAACTTTCAAACTCTCAGGTTTGCAAAAACAACACTCTTTCTGTATGCATTCTTTCCATTGCTTCCTTATAGGCTCCCAAAGTATTGAAAGGTAGATATGTGTTTTTCCCTATTAAGGATATAGAAATTGTGCCACATCATTGTGAAGTGATGTTCCTAAGATAACAAAGTTAATAGAGGCAGAATTATGATATGTATCCTTTAGGATCAATCCTCTCTGTGCTCTGACTAAGTGTGCTTAGTCACTCTGTCATATACAACTCTTTGTGACCCCATTGACTATAACCTGCCAGCTGCCTCTATCCATTGGGATTTTCTAGGCAAGAATACTGGAGTGGGTTTCCATTTCCTGCCCCAGGGGATCTTCCCAACCCAGGGATCAAACCCAGGTCTCCTGCATTGCAGGAGGATTCCTTATCTTCTAAACCACCAGGGAAGCCCGAGATCAATTCTAAAGGAAATCAGTCCTGCATATTCACTGGAAGGACTGATGCTGGAGCTGAAGCTCCCAATACTTTGGCCACTGTGCAAAGAACTGACTCATTGGTAAAAACCCTGGTGCTGAGAAAGACTGAAGGCAGAAGGAGAAGGGGACAATAGAGAATGAGATGGTTGGATGGCATCACTGATTCAATGGACTAAAGTTTGATCAAACTCCAGGAGAGAGTGAATAACAGGAGATAGTGAATAACACTGGTGTGCTGCAGTCCATGGGGTCACAAATGAGTAGGACAGGACTGAGCAATTGAATAACATAATAGTTAAACAGATGCATCTTGATAATATATTAAATAAATTATTGGCAGATTTATTAACTATCATAATTCAAAATAAAATAAGAATAAAAGATACTAAGACATATTTGCAGTTGCTATAATACAATATGAAAATGTCTGTGAGTTTTCCTACTGAGAAAGTTACAAGCATCACTAATTTACCATAATTTATTGCCTGATATATATACATAATGGAAGAAAATGAAATTTCAGTTGGAAATTAGTGGGGAAAAAATATATATGTAAATCATATGAAATATAATTCACCTATCTAGATAGTTTCCCAGAATTCCCTCTGGTCTCTATGGTTAACAGGTTTTGTACTTCAAACTTACAGGTAAGTTTTTACTGCTGATTTATGCTTGCATGAAAGTTTAAAGTAGGTTTTTTGTTATTGTTGTTTTTCTGGTTTATCTTATGTAAATCTTATAGTTCTCTTGAGGTATGGTGATTTTGGTGCAGCACCAGTTTACTGTATATAATTTTTTAATTGAAATATCCATGCTTAAATTACCTGAAGGAGTCTTATTCACTCATCTTAATTTACTATGAACAACATTAAATAACCTTAAATTGCAGTTTGCTCCTAAATAGTTGTAGTCTAAAGTCAATCAGATGATTTATAAATACATTGTACAGATATAAAAGGGTATGAATTAATGCCTAATTATCATATTTATATCCCATTTATATGTTTTCATTTCTTATTTTATGCAGGTTGACTGCAATTATGTAACTTTATACCCATGACAGAATGCAATTTTCTGGGTTTTTTTTCCAGCATTATGGAAGAATGATGTACTAATTCTTCTCAGCACTGTAAGATTTAGAGTTTTGGTTAAATCAGAGTCGGACATGACTGAGACTTTACTTTCACTTTTCACTTTCACGCATTGGAGAAGGAAATGGCAACTCACTCCAGGGTCCTTACGTGGAGAATCCAGGGATGGGGGAGCCTGGTGGGCTGCAGTCTCTGGGGTCTCACAGAGTTGGACATGACTGAAACGACTTAGCAGCAGCAGAAGCAGTGGACAAAAAATTAAACATAAGTTCCTAGATCAAAGTTAAGGCTTTAGAAAGTAATATCAATAGCCTTTACTTGAATACATTATATAAATAAATATTTTTACAAAGTCACAATGAATTTTGTAGATTTGGTCTATATCTACAAACACTGTACCCACTGGCATTTTTCTTTACACATAACTGAACATAAAATGCTGTCACAAATACCACCCACAATGCCTTCCAGGCTTAGATGCAGAGTAAATTTAAAACCATATTCACCAAGGCTAAATAAAATAAAGTAAAATAAGTAACACGGGCTTCCCTGGTAGCTCAGAGGTTAAAGCATCTGCCTGCAATGTGGGAGACCCGGGTTGGATCCCTGGGTTGGGAAGATCCCCTGGAGAAGGATATAAAAACCCACTCCAGTATTCTTGCCTGGAGAACCCCATGGATGAAGGAGCCTGGTGGGCTACAGTCCACGGGGTCACAGAGAGTCAGACACAACTGAGAAGTGAAATGATAAAGCTGACAAGAACCAAAATAAATACAGACCTAGTTAGTACATGCAGTAATTTATAATAAATATTTATTAGCAATTTCATAGTGGTTTGCCATTCATAAAATATGTTTACACAAACAAATGTGAAAAGAGACAAGGATTGATATCATCAGAACTGTTTGTTATATACTATTTCAAAACTCATCATGGTTTTTTGATAAACAGAAAAATTAACTCAGCTCTGGGACCACATAATATATGAACTTCTTACCTCCCCAAAAAATGTAAATTTAGACACTATTTATTGACTTGGATTAAAAAGAACATACTAGATAAGTGAATGCTTCACTAGAGACAAAAGCTATGTTCATCTATTCTAGTAAAGATACTAGGAGAGTAGCTATGCTGCGACTATGTCTTGTTTAAGTGGCCCTTACTAGTCTAGTAGGTGAAATATCCTGCCATTCACTGGCATGGCTCTTCTGTGTATTAAATACCATGTGATACCTCCCAAAAATCTTTAAGGTTTGAGGCCTTATTGCACGGGTACTGGAATTGCTGCTGGCAGGTACTCTTGGTTGTCATCCCCCTTTAAGAGTGCTGATTGATTTACCATTAGTCACCAACCCTTTCCTTAGGGCAACCCACATCCAAAAACTTATTAATACAACAGTAAAAATATAGCATTCTTATACCTATTTCATGAAATCTAAAGGCCAATTCTTGTTCCAGTTATGCCTGTGGAGTTGTCTGAACATATATTAAGGGACGCAAAAGAGTTCAGCTTATTCCTTTGCTCAGTTTAGCTTTTTTTCCTTCATTTTCACAGATGTTAATCTTAAAATCACTTCCTACTACCCCTCTTGCCTAGTTAAAGTGTACACAGCGAAGTTAGGAATTAGAAATAAGATTTCAGTGAGAAAGACTTGACACATTCAAGTGTTATTCAAATTATAGACCTTTCTTTTAAGGACTAGTCTGTCCATACTTGGGTAAATATTTATCCCTTTTGAGAAGACAAAATCACCAGGTTATCAAAGTGATATCATTAATATTTTTGCCATAAAAATAATTTTTCATTCTCAGAGACTATGATTGCCAACCAGTCTTCCGATTTTGCTTTTCCCAATAGATTTCTTTTTAAAGAGATATTGTACTCACTAGAAGATATGAAGCAATAATTTCCTAGGCAGTAATGGCTGTAATTATGAATTAATAAGTCACCTTCTAGCTATTTATAATATATAGTTAACTTATGAGCTTGAGTAATTATGCTAAGAATTATTACATTTACAAAATTTTTATGTTTCTGCCACATGCCATGAACTATTACAAGCACTTTATATTTGAGTTATTCCTCACATAAATTCTCATAAAAACAAAGCAGATACAAATATCTTTATTTTACTAATAAAGTTAGCAAAGTTTCAATGATTTCCCTAAGAACGCACTACTTAGAAGCCTAATCAGCTTAGATTAGGAAGCTTAATGATATGAACTCAAGTCCATGGTGTGTTCAAATCCACATGAAGAACTAATCTTTTCTGGTATAAACACAATCTTGTTAAACTCAATAGACCAAAAATAAATAAATAAAAAGAAAAAAGAAAAATCAGAATGTTCTTGCTGCTGCTGCTGCTGTTAAGTCGCTTCAGTCGTGTCCAACTCTGTGCGACCCCATGGATGGCAGCCCACCAGGCTCCCCATCCTTGGGATTCTCCAGGCAAGAATACTGGAGTGAGTTGCCAGTTCCTTCTCCAATGCATGAAAGTGAGAAGTGAAAGTGAAGTCGTTCAGTCGTTTCCGACTCTTTGCAGCCCCATGGACTGCAGCCTACCAGGCTCCTCCGTCCATGGGATTTTCCAGGCAAGAGTACTGGAGTGGGTTGCCATTGCCTTCTACTAGCAATAACTTTAAAGCTTATACATACCCAAACTTATTTTTAACCATAATTAAATTTTGTCTTCACATCAGAGATATCACATGTCATCAAATCTCTGTGAACTTGATTTGGGGTATATTTACTTGATCTGATGCACTGAGAATTGCTAGCAATTCTTTATAAATGTATACACTTTATTTTAAGATCAAATGTATCTCTATTGTTCATTGCATAGTCTTTAAAAATGAAGAAATGGCATGAATACAATAATAATAGCCAATATTATTTAAACATGTATAAGGCATTATATTGAGTGAACTCCAGGAGTTGGTGATGGACAGGGTGACCTGGTGTGCTGCAATTCATGGGGTCGCAAAGAGTCGGACATGACTGAGTGACTGAACTGAATTGAACTGACCTGAATGTATAAGGCACTCATTTTAGCATTTTAATATGTTGACCCAAATAATACAACAAACCTTTTACCAGATATTTGCTATTATTATCTCCATTTCACAGATAATATAACTGAGCCATAGACATGTTAAATGACTCACCAATGATTGCAAAGCTTTGAAATGGAAAAACCAGAAGAGAGAATGGTATTAGTTCAAAAATTGGAACATCAGCAGAGATAAGTTAACATACGGGAAGCTGAGAGGACTTTTAAAGAGGATACCTAACAAGCTTCCCATTTCCATCTGCTCATGCATACATACCCTTTTTTTACACCTTTATCTCTTCAGTTGTCTAATCTTCAGGTTTCAGGTGGACTCCATAAATAACTAGAAAGGAAGATAGCTCTGTGTTTTGATTTAAACACCCTAGAAAATCAGTTACACTGAAGTTATTTTATTACTGACTTAGCAGGATTTTTTTTTTTTTATCATCAGGACATCTTTTTTAGGAGAAAGTAATATGGAAAATTTTATAGCTAGATAATATCTCTTAAAACATATTCTAAGACAGCAAACCTGATTGATGTGAGGCACAACTGAGTCCAAATAAGTGTGTGCTACATGTGCATAAAATATTAAGAGATTATTATGATTCATACTCTGATTTAAGGCTTTGTAGTCTAGGAAGAATGTTGCTTAAACAAATCTTAGAATTTTTAGAGTATATAAATGAATTGAAGCATACAAAAGGGAAAACAAATTTGAGAGCATCTTTATAAATGCACACACTTTATTTTGAGATCAAATGTGTCTCTATTGTTCATTGCATAGTCTTTAAAATGAAGAAATGGAATAAATAAAATAATAATAGGCAGTATTATTAAAACATGTATAATGTATAAGGCACTTGTTTTAGCATTTTAATATGTTGACCCAAATAAGACAACAAACTTTTACCAGATATTTGCAATTTAGTATTATAAACATAAGTACAGAGTACAAAAGCTCTTTTAAGAGACATTCCTACCACAACTTGAGAAAGAGTAGGTTTTATGAGATAAATAGTGCCTGGCTGAAAATTGCAGAATAGGTAAATAAAGTAAGAGTGGACATTATGGAAAGAGCAATCATATGAGGAGACTTGAAATTACAATGTTTAGTTAGTTTAATAATCTACAAGGTGGGCAGTAATTCTTGAGGCATGGAGTTTGCATATCTTGTTGTCTATATAGAATTCATGCTGCCAATGTAATATTACATAATTTAACATTATATAGGAAACATATAGGGTTACTGACACAATATTATTTTTCCTCCTGTTTTTTTTTGTTTTCAGTTAGCTTTTTTTTTTTTTTTTTTAAATGGGTCTGATTTGCTTAGGCTGTCAAAATAAACAATCTCCTTCTCAGGCTCTCTTGAAACTAAAGGTGACCATGTATCCAGTTTTGGACAAAGTAGAAGTATATTAGACAGGAATTCCTGTAAATCCATTATTTTCATGATCAAAAGGAATATGGTCAGTCATTTTATATGTTGCTTTTTCCTCCTCTTTTCTACTGGAAACTTAAAAGAACTTTGTGGAAATGCATTAGCCTTATTGTGACCCTGAGGTTGAAAGATATATGGTGCAGGGTCCAGAGTAGAAAGATATGTTTGAACTCTCAATGATTTCTTCATTGTGTTAATGTTCTAAGAAGTCCCAACAGCTCATAACTAACTTGAGAGATCAAACAAAAGGCAAAATAAGGAGAGGGGCGGGCATTCTCATTATTACTGAATAATGTTTGATTGAACTGTGTTGCTTAATATGCGAGCCAGATTGCTAACTAAATATCACCATTAGGCAAACTTACTTACCTAGTCACAAACAATGCTGAGCTAGGGCTTGTATCTCTGTGTGGTGAGGAAAGAACTTTCCCTTGGAGGAGAAGTGAGGAATGTTTGTTTTTATGATCAGCTCACCTGCAAGGAAGGAAACATGGAATAAAAAGGCTAAACAGATACATTGAACTAGCAGCCAAAGCACCTTCACTTCCCTGAAGTAGAGAAAATAAAGTGTTAAGAGATGCAAGAGACCAGAATTACTCTAAATCGTCCTTTTATATGTGAAAAACATTACAAGATTGGGGGAAAAAATGTTTCCTCCTGACATACTATTTCAGTCTAGGCTGTCTACCTCAGAATTATTATTGGCTGAGAAAAATAAATTAAAAATTACCGGTGGATTTCTCTTACATGCAGTCAAACCAAATCTTAACTGTTTCAGTAGGTAACAAAATTTAACAGAAGACTATGAAGATATCTGGTTGTAATGAATATATGTTAAAAGTTTTGAAATCTATCCTGTATGACATTGAATATTTTAAAAATTTGGTAATGTATAACTATGGATAACACACTGCCTCCTTTTCCCCTGGTTGAGACAAAAAATAATGTGAATGGAATTGAGAATTCAGTGAGGATTATGGATTTCAAAAATATTATAGAGGCATCATTGATATTGTTGTTGTAGATAGCTATTCAGTCATGTCTGACTCTTTGTGACCTCATGAACTGTAGCCTGCCAGGCTCTTCTGTCCATGGAATTCTCCAGGCAAGAATACTGGAGTGAGTTGCCATGCCCTCCTCCAGGGGGATCTTCCTAACCCAGGGATCTAACCCAGGTCTCCGTCACTGCAGGTGGATTCTTTACTGTCTGAGCCAACAGGAAAGCCCATCAATGATGTTATTTAGTAACTTATTGAAAAGAATGGAGAAAACAAATAAAGGATGACACATAAAATGTACTGTTTTGTAAGAAAAAGAAAAGGAATTGAGAGTGGGCAGAAAAGCAAAAGATGGATGTGGAAGGATGAATTCAGTTTCAGACATTTTGATTTTGATTTACTGTGGGTCAAACTAAGTACAGACTGATCCAAAGGCATTAGGCAATGATATATACTGAGTTAGAGGCCAATGGTGTTGATGGACTAATCACATGCTTTGACGACATCAATAGAAAAACCATTGGGTGAAATCATGACAGTTTCTCTAGGAGAATATGCAGCACAGAACAGAAATAGCACTTAAGAAAGAGGTCCAAAAATGATAAGAATAACCTGCAAAAAGACAGCAGGAAAATCCAGAGGAGAATGATGATAGGAAGTCAATAACACTGGTTAGGAGAAAATGTTTTGCATCAGTAATGTTCAGAGAGACTAATAACAAGAAAAAGACTGAATGAATTATATCCTTTCCCATTTCACAAACTATGTCATTGATAACCCTGTCAAAGTAACCTCAGCAGAGATGGCCATAGGTGAGGCATAGTAGATGGTAAAATGTTGAGAAACAAATAGGAAATGAAACAATTGCCTCAGTAAATTCAATCTATTCTCTCAAGAAGTGGAGACCTGGATATAAAGAGATACAGTGGATAGAGGCATTTGAGAAACATACATATTTACTGTGTTATTATGGCTATTTATTTCAAAAAATATGAAAATTATGCCTTTTAAAAGTAATGATTAAATATTGAACAAGGAAGGTTTATTAAAGGATCTTGAAGATAACTAATGGGTTGTCATTCTCTAGAAAGGATTGGAATATGAATCAGAATGTATTCTGAGAACACATGAAAAAGGGAAAAGCAAGATTAAGACTTTGGAGACATGGAGACCTGAGACAAAATAGGAGGTAAACAATCAGATTTTACGAGTCTGCTTGTATCTTATCTTCTTTTGATGTAACTGAAGTTTTATACATAAGTAGTGGTCAGTCAATAACTCAGAGTCATATGCAATGATTTAAGAGCAAGTTGAAGGTAAAAGTAACTGCAACTCTAAAATGATTTCATATTTGCATGAAATCTCTAATTTAAAAACCCTTGTTAAAATTAAGACTTTCCTGGTGTCTCAGATAGTAAAGAATCTGCCTGTAATATTAGAGACCTGGGTTCAATTCCCTGAGTAGGGAAGCTCCCCTGGAGGAGGGCATGGCAACTCACTCCAGCATTCTTGCCTGAAGAATCCCCATGGACAAGAGGAGCCTGATGGGCTTCAGTCCATGTGGTCGCAGAGTCAGACATGACTGGGTTACTAAGCACACTACATAAAATCAAAAGAGCTTTGTTCAGACTAGAGGTTCTATATTCATGATAAAACAGTTTACCTCAAATTTTTCTTTTCACCTGACCCTAACTGTATGGGAATTATGAAAGATAGAATAACTAAATATGAAACAAATGAGATTTTAAACACTACAGAGACATGGTGAATGAGAGAAAAACAACTATGACACTTTTATTTAGCAGATATGCTTGAATAATGAGCCAATAGCATGGTGAAAAGTTCAACCTATTTCTCTAAAATTGTAGCTGATGAAAATTATGCCAGGATAAGTTTGATTTTCTATAGTTTATAAAGTGTATCAGACAATGAATATCCGGTTTCAGGACCTTAATATATAAAATCAGATTATACCATCAAGACACAAGAGACTACCCTAAACAACTTGAAATAGATATAAGAATGCAGTTATATGTATGGCATACTCAACAGGCGAGTGAGAGAGCAGCACTTCCTGCCACATACCTGAGGAAAAAGAGCCATATTCTCTCTGGGAATATAGTCAAATGTGTAGACAGCTTCAGACAGAACACATAAATGGATTTAAAAAGTGGTACACTGCCTTGTACAACTATAAACCCCTGGAAACAAATACTGTGGCACTTGTCACAATATTGGGTAATTTGGTTTGAGGGAATTTATGGTAGTCTTTTTAATGACACTTTTGTGACTCCATGCTGACTTATTACTCCCTGCTCTTTTATTTCCTATACATTTGAGGTAATTGTTAGAGCATGGGTTCTGGATTCAAATAACATAAATAAACTGTTTAGATATATGGTGTTTTTCCAGTGAAATGTTAAAACAGTTACCCCAAAACCTATTCTCAATATACTTGTCACCTTAAAATTAACTTTGTGTTGGCAAGGTTCTGTTTTCGATAAAGTAGGTTGTCGGTAAATACTAGATAATTATTTACTTCTCTTTCATTTCCATTTATCAGTTTTTAACTTTTCCCTCATTCATAACCCGGACTTTCATATTTTGTTTATCAAAGCTTTCAGATCTTGGTAGTGGCTCTTCTTTACAGGATGTGAATGGCAATAGAAAATTATCAAAGGAGATTATATGATCCCAGAGAGACAGGGCCAAGTGAGAATACGTAAGTGTCACAGACAAGGTTGGTGTGATTACCACAGTAACCAGGAGACCAAATGTTAATCAGAAAGTTGTGAGAAAGAGAGATATTTCATGTTGGATAATGCATCGTGATGTCAGGATGGGCTGCCTGTTAAACTCTTATTTGATTTTATAGGTAGAAATATCCTGGGTCCGGTGACCAAAAGTCTAAATTTAATCACCAAAACAGACAATGGTGGCCCCTCCACAAACGGCTCCTCTGGATTCCACTCCACAAAATTGAGCTTTCAGTTCAGAGATCCAGAGCCTCTGAAATGAAGGGGAAGTCAGCTCCCTTTTAGGAAGGACCCTGTTTAAATTCTAAGTCTGGCCTCTCTTACCATTTAAAAAGATGTACAAAACTTAGTGGACCTCTTTAGAATTCACAGGCAACATATATGTAATTTCTACTTTCTACTTATATCCATTTACTGAGCAAATTAAAAACCTGCCAGTTTCAGATAGATCCCATAGGAAAATAAATCTCTTAAATAGGAACATACAACCCTGACCCTTGGGTCATATAACTAAAATGATTTGATGGAGCTTGACCTATCTATAGCTGATAGATACAACAGATGTTGTATGCAACCTTTAAGACATTGGAGCAAAGCTATCCCCTCTTCTTAAAAAAAAAAAATCACTTTTAAAGAAATAACATTTGACTTAACTACTGAGTCCGAGTAGAATTTAACCACACAATCATGGGTCAGATTTTATCATGAAAACTGATCTTCCCCCTCATGAACTGTGATGTTTTCTGACCTACCAGGCTGTGCAGTTTAAAGTATTCAGTTATTAAATGGAAGTTGTATACACCGTATCAGTATAGAACAGGAACTAAATGTACAAGTAACCCAAATGAAAAATGATCTCTGTTTCTCACAGCTCCCATTTTTCCAACATTTCTTTTTCTCACAATTTGCATTATGATCTCATGGGAAATTCACTATGACCACTTTACCCAGGAATAATAATTCAGTTAGAGTTACAGATGGTTATACACAATATGCTATATGTTTATGAGAAATGGAATATTTCCTGCCATATCAGTAAACAAAGATGTCATAGTCATCAACAGCTGCAGCCCTCCAATGTGAGCTGGTGAGTCCTAAGGAAACACAGGAAGGAAAAAATACCCAGTTAGCAGCCATCAGATTCAGATTACAGCCACTCGCTACATAAGCTACAGGGAAGCTCAGGATGAGAAAAACACCACAGGATATTCCAATGGGCTACAGTCCATGGGGTCACAAAGAGTTAGACATGACTGAGTGACTAAGCACAGCAGTATAGCACATACTGGTCCCAGGTAGCTGAGGTGCATATCAAAGGAGTGATTTCAGTGAACCCAGATTCTTGCACCTTCCTATACATAGAAAATCACTACATTCCTTAACTTGGATTTTCTATTTTTCTTTAACAACAATCTTTTGATGTTCAGACTATTTGTCCTTTGTTGCAAAACTTCTATATAACTTGGGTCCTCTCTTTTCCTCCTTGAAGCAGTTCTCTCAGGGTTACTTGACATGCTATCACTCGAGATTTCAATACCAAAAATTCCCACCAAATAAAACTTAATTCTCAGCTTTAAGATTGTTAATATTTTTTATTATATTTATTTTAAAAATATAAATTTATTTTAATTGGAGGTTAATTACTTTACAATATTATATTGGCTTTGCCATACATCAATATGAATCCACCACAGGTGTACATGTGTCCCCCATCCTGAATCCCCCTCCCACATCCCTCCCTGTAACATCCCTCTGGGTCATCTCAGTGCACCAGCCCCAAGCATCCAGCATTATGTGTCAAACCTGTACTGGTGATTAATTTCATATGATATTATACATGTTTCAATGCCACTCTCCCAAATCATCCCACTCTCTCCCTCTCCCACAGAGTCCAAAAGACCGTTCTATCCATCTGTGTCTCTTTTGCTGTCTCATATACAGGGTTATCATTACTATCTTTCTAAATTCCATATATATGTGTTAGTATACTGTATTGGTGTTTTTCTTTCTGGCTTACTTCACTCTGTATAATAGACTCCAATTTCATCCACCACATTAGAACTGATTCAAATACATTCTTTTTAATGGCTGAGTAATACTCCATTGTGTATATGTACCACAGCTTTCTTATCCCTTCATCTGCTGATGGACATCTAGGTTGCTTCCATGTCCTGGCTATTATAAACAGTGCTGTGATGAACATTGGGGTGCAAGTGTCTCTTTCAATTCTGGTTTCCTTGGTGTGTATGCCCAGCAGGGGGATTGCTGGGTCATAAGGCAAATTATTAATATTTTTAAAATTGACAGTTAAAATCAAACAGTGATCTCACTGCTGCTCCATTCAGTAGTGACCCTAAAGATGAGAGGTGAATAAAAATCTTCCAAAAGGGATATAGACTTTTGAGAAATCTGTAATATTATTATATTCCTTTTTTAGGAAAAGGTATTTACAGAGCTGTAAGTCATTAATTCATGAGCAATAACTAACAATTTGGGTAGATGATAAATAAATCAGAAGGAATACAATTAGAAAATTGGCTACACGAAAGTTTCAAAATTGTGAGACAGAGTGATTATGTGTCCCATCTGAATGCTTGCCAAAGACTGACCTAGGTTATTTTTCACCAGCTCAGTCATGTCCAGTTCTTTGCAACGCCATGCACTTCAGCATGTCAGGCTTCCCTGTCCTTCACCATCTCCCAGAGCTTGATTTCTCAAACTCATGTCCATTGAATCGGTGATGCCATCCAACCATTCCATCCTCTGTCTTCCTCTTCTCCTCCTGCCTTCGATCTTTCCCAGCATCAGGTATTTTCCAAAGAGTCAGCTCTTTGCATCATGTGGCCAAAGTATTGGAGCTTCATCTTCAAGCATCAGTTCTTCAATCAATATTCTGGACTGGTTTCCTTTAGAATTGACTTATTTGATTTCCTTGAAGCTCAAAGGACTTTCAAAGGTTTTATCCAACACCACAGTTCAAAAGCATTGATTTTTCAGTGCTCAGCTTTCTTTATGGCCCAACTCTCACATCCATACATGATTACTGGAAAGACCATAGCTTTGACTAGATGGGCCTTTGTTGTCAAAGCTGTAAGGTGAGTGCAGAGAAAAAGACAGTGAGCAGGGAGGTCAGGGAAAAGGGAAATTTATTAGAGGGAAACGAGAAGGTAACTTGCCCTTAAGAAGAACCAGTGTTCTCCCTTTCTGACAGGGTCTTTCTTATACCCCACCAAAGAAAAATTCTCTGAAGGGATGGTTAATTTTTAGCCTGCAGTTGAATCCTATGGTCATGTAGCTGGAGGTCTGGAATCTGGTGGTCTCATAGTTTTGAGAATGTAGGCACCAGTGAGAAAACAAATTGTTGTTTGGGCAATTTGGTCAGTCTCAAGAGTCACTGTGGTTTTATTATTGGTTTGAGAGGTTAACATAATGAGCCATTTTAACAATGAGCCCCCATGTAGACCCTATCAGTAATGTCTCTGCTTTTTAATATGCTGTCTAGACTGGTCATATCTTTTATTCCAAGGAGTAAGCGTCTTTCAATTTCATGACCGCAGTCATCACCTGCAGTGATTTTAGAGCCCAAGAAAATAAAATCTGTTACTGTTTTTATTGTTTTCCCATCTATTCATCATTAAGTGCATTAAGTTATGGGATCAGATGCCATGACCTTAGTTTTCTGAATGTTGTTTTAAGCCAGCTTTTTCACTCTCCTCTTTTATTTTCATCTAAAAACTCTTTAGTTCCTCTTTGCTTTCTACCATAAGGGTGGTATCATCTGCGTATCTGAGGTTATTGATATTTCTCCTGGCAATCCTGATTCTAGCTTGTACTTCATTCAGCTAAGCATTTCACATGATTTACTCTGCATATAAGTTAAATAAACAGGGTGACAAAATACAGCCTTGATATATTCCTTTTCCAATTTGGAACAAGTCTGTTATTCCATGTCCAGTTCTAGCTGTTGCTTCTTGATCTGCATGTTTCCCAGGACACAGATAAGGTATTCTGGTATTCCCATCTCTTGAAGAATTTCCCCCAGTTTGTTGTGATCAACACAGTCAAAGGCTTTAGAGCAGTCAATGAACCAGAAGTAGGTGTTCTTCTGGAATTCTCTTCCTTTTTCAATAATCCAGTGGATGTTGACAATTTGATCTCTGGTTCCTCCACCTTTTCTAAATTAAGCTTGTACATCTAGTGGTTTTCATTTCACATACTGTTGAAGCTTAGCTTGGAGGATTTTGAGAATTACTTTGCTAGCATGTGAAATGACCGTGATTGTATGGTAGTTTGAACATTCTTTGGTATAGCCCTTCTTTTGGATTGGAATGAAAACTGATCATTTCCAGTCCTATGGAGTTTTCCAAGTTTGCTGGCCTATTGAGTGTACCACTTTAACATCATCATCTTTTAGGATTTAAAATAGTTTAGCTGGAATTCCTTTACCAATGCTACCTTTATTTGTAGTGATGCTTCCTAAGACCCACTTGACTTTGGACTCCAGGATGTCTGGCTTAGGTGAGTGATCCTACCATCATGGTTATCTGGGTCATGAAGATATTTTTTATATAGTTCTTCTGTGTATTCTTGCCACTTCTTCTTAATATATTTTGTCTCTGTTAGGTCCATACTGTTCTTTGAGCCAGACTTCCCTGTGAATGTCCAGGAGTCTCTGATTCTGGCATAAGCCTTTTGAAGGAGGTCGGATTATCTCCATTAATACACCCCAGCCATCAGTGGAAAATTGGATTAAATATTTACTGAGCATGACCTTGCCCACCAGGTCAAGAACCTTCCCATCAGGAAGCCTTCCCATTAGGAAGCCTTCTCATCAGGAAACCTCCACAAGCCTCTTATCCTCATCAATCAGAGGGCAGACAGAATGAAAACCACAATCACAGAAAACTAACCAAATTGATCACAGCATTGTCTAACTCATTGAAACTATGAGCCATGCCTGTAAGATCACCCAAGACAGATGAGTCATTGTGGAAAGTTCTGACAAAGTATGGTCCTCTAGAGAAGGGAATGACAAGCCATTTCAGCATTCTTGCCTTGAGAACTCCATGAGCAGTATGAAAAGGGAAAAAAAAAATATTACACTGACAGATAAACTCCTCAGGGCAGTAGATGCCCAACATGCTACTAGAGAAAGTGGAGAAATAGCTCCAGAAGGAATGAAGAGGCTAAACCAAAGCAGAAACAATACCCCCATTGTGGATGTGTCTGATGGTGAAAGTAAAATCAAGTTATGTGAAGAATAATATTGTAAAAGAATCTGGAATGTTAGGTCCATGAATCAAGGTAAACTAGAAGTGGTCAACCAGGAGATAGCAAGAGGGAACATCAAAATTTTAGGAATTAGTGAACAAAAATGGGCCAGAATGGGTGAATTTAATTCAGGTGATCATTGTATTTAGTATGGTGGGAAAGAATCCCTGAGAAAAACTGGAATGCCCCTCATAGCCAACAAAAGAGTCCAAAATACAGTACTTATGCACAGTCTCAAAAATTACAGAATGCTTTCAGTTCATTTCTAAGGCAAACAATACAGTATCACAGTAATCCAAGTCTATGCCCCAACCACTAACGCTGAAGAAGCTGAAGTGGAAAGGTTTTATGAAGACCTACAAGACTTTCTAGAACTAACGTCAAAAAAAGATGTCCTTTCCATCACAGAGGACTGGAATGCAAAAGTAGAAAGTCAAGAGACACCTGGACTAACAGGGAAGTCAGGCCTTGGAGCACAAAATGAAACAGGGCGAAAGCTAAGAGAATTTTGCCAAGAGAACACACTGATTGTAGCAAATAGCCTCTTCCAACAACACAAGACCCTACATGAGGACATTAGCAGATGGTTAGTACCAAAATCAGATTGATTATATTTTTTGCAGCTGAAGATATAGAAGTTCTATACAGTCAACAAAAGCAAGATCAGGAGCTGACTTAGACTCAGATCATTAACTCTTTATTGCAAAATTCTGACTTAAATTGAAGAAAGTAGGGAAAGCCCTAGGCCATTCCAGTATGAACTAAATCAAATCCTTTAAGATTATACAGGGGAAGTGACAAGTAGATTCAAGGGATTAGCTCTGATAGACCTAAGTAGAAGGGTGTATTACTTACCATATGAAGGCAGTACTCCAAACTGTGGATGGAAGCCAGCCACTCTTGCCCTTACACAATATAAATAGTAATCCAAGTCTATAACAAGTCAATCCAAGAGGCCATAACATCAGCAATAATGCTTAATGTTGCCTTAATAACATGGTTTTGTAAATCCTCAATTATTGAAAATAGTCACCATGTTTTTGGTTTTTCCCAGTAACTCCATCTCAATAGTTCCATCTTATCAGGCAAAGGACAATTGTGCTATTATCTTTATTTGTAAGTATGATTAAGAGAGTTTACATAAATTTCAAGTTGTCAAGAGGTTTGCTCTGAATTCTACTTTGGCAGGTTGGTCAAGCTAGAACTTAGATTTCCCCAAATATCCTTCTCTATGTAGCCTCATATTAGATTAGTACAGAAAAGAAACTTGTGGGATAAAGAAGTAAAATATCAACCATTATTCTCTGAAGTTATCTGTCAGATAGGTTTAAGAACAGAAGCAGGGATATTCATATTTGGTAGTTTTGACTATTCCTAACCAAAGAAAGACAATGCAAAGAATGCTCAAACTACTGCACAACTGCACTTATCTCACATGCTAGTAAAGTAATGCTCAAAATTCTCCAAGCCAGATTCAGCAGTACATGAACCATGAACTTCCTGATGTTCAAACTGGTTTTAGAAAAGGCAGAGGAACCAGAGAAAGAATTGCCAACATCTGCTGGATCATGGATAAAGCAAGAGAGTTCCAGAAAAACATCTATTTCTGCATTATTGGCTATGCCAAAGTCTTTGTGTGGATCACAATAAACTGGAAAATTCTGAAAGAGATGGAAATATCAGACCACCTGACCTGTCTCTTGAGAAACTTGTATGCAGGGCAGGAAGCAACAGTTAGAACTGGACATGGAAAAACAGACTGGTTTCAAATAGGAAAAGGAGTACGGCAAGGCTGTATATTGTCACCCTGCTTATTTAACTTCTATGCAGAGTACATCATGAGAAATGCTGGACTGGAAGAAACACAAGCCAGGATCAAGATTATCGGGAGAAATCTCAATAGCCTCAGATATGCAGATGACACCACCCTTATGGCAGAAAATGAAGAGGAACTAAAAGCCTCTTGATGAAAGTGAAAGAGGAGAGTGAAAAAGTTGACTTAAAGCTCAACATTCAGAAAACGAACATCATGGCATCCGGTCCCATCACTTCATGGGAAATAGACGGGAAACAGTAGAAACAGGGTCAGACTATTTATTTTGGGGGGCTCCAAAATCACTGCAGATGGTGACTGCGGCCATGAAATTAAAAGACACTTACTCCTTGGAAGCAAAGTTATAACCAACCTAAATAGCATATTCAAAAGCAGAGACATTACTTTGCCAACTAAGGTCCGTCTAGTCAAGGCTATGGTTTTTCCAGTAGTCATGTATGGATGTGAGAGTTGGACTTTGAAGAAGGTTGAGCACTGAAGAATTGATGCTTTTGAACTGTGGTATTTGAGAAGACTCTTGAGAGTTCCTTGGACTGCAAGGAGATACAATCAGTCCATTCTCAAGGAGATCAGCCCTGGGATTTCTTTGGAAGGAATGATGCTAAAGCTGAAACTCCAGTACTTTGGCCACCTCATGAGAAGGGTTGACTCACTGGAAAAGACTGATGCTGGGAGGGATTGGGGGCAGGAGGAGAAGGGGACGACCGAGGATGAGATGGCTGGATGGCATCACGGACTCAATGGAAGTGAGTCTGAGTGAACTCTGGGAGTTGGTGATGGACAAGGAGGCCTGGCATGCTGTGATTCATGGGATCACAAAGAGTTGGACATGACTGAGCAACTTTACAGACCTGAATCCATATTTACATCCAGCTACTTTCCCAATGGTTGGTCTTGCTGACCAATAGCTGCCCCAGGCCCACTGACAAAATCTAATTTAAAGACTCATGGAGGAGATAGACAAGAGAAATAGCTTTACAAAGACCACTCCAGAAGCCCATAGACATAGTAGAATGAAGCTAAAGCAATGCTGGAAGGGAAATTTATCACATTAATTGCCTATATCAGAATATATAGTAAAACATAAAAAAAAAAGAGGAAATTAAAGAAACCAAGAGTAACTGATTCTTTAAAAATAGATAAAATTCTAAAAATCTGATATAAATAAAAAGAGAGAAGAGATAAATCACCTGTATCAGAAATTAAGCAGGGGACTATCACTACACATCCTGCTGCAATAAGATTTTATTTTCAATAGAAAAAACAAGTTTCTTAACATTTATTTAGCATGCTTCCAATACAATAGTACATTGTCAGTATTCACATGTACAAAAGTTACCTATAAGTATACAGAGGCAATAAAGTTGTACCTCTGCAGAGTAGCAAAGGGGAGAGTGTAAATCAGACTTTAGTATTTAACCTTACTCCTGCTCATTCTACTTTTAATAAACAAGTATTATAAAATCTAGCTTAATAAAAATTATTAGGTATTATATAGTAACTTTATTTTTTTTAAAATACTTTATTCTACATTACAATATTGTATTTGTTTTGCCATACATTGACATGAATCAACCACAAGTGTACACCATCTCCCAATGCTGAAGCCCCCTCCCACCTCCCACCCCATATCATCTCCCTGGATCATCCCGTGCACCAGCCCCAAGCATCCTGTATCCTGTATTGAACATAGACTGGTGCTTCGTTTCTTACATGATAGTATACATGTTTCAATGCCATTCTCCCAAATCATACCACCCTCTCCCTCTCCCTCAGAGTCCAAAAGTCCATTCTATACCTCTGTGTCTCTTTTGTTGTCTCACGTAGAGGGTCATCATTACTATCCTTCTAAATTCCATCTATATGCGTCAGTATGCTGTATTGGTGTTTTTCTTTCAGGTTTACTTCACTCTGTATAATTGGCTCCAGTTTCATCCATCTCATTAGAACTGAGTCAAGTTTATTCTTTTTAAGGGCTGAGTAATACCCCATTGTGTATATGTACCACAGCTTTCTTATCCATTCACCTGTTGATGGACATCTAGGTTGTTTCCATGACCTGGCTATTATAAAAAGTCCTGCAGTGAACATTGGGGTACATGTGTCTCTTTCAATTCTGGTTTCCATGGTGTGTATGCCCAGCAGGGGATTGCTAGGTCATAAGGCAGTTCTATTTGCAATTTTTAAGGAATCTCCACACTGTTTTCCATAGTGGATGTACTAGTTTGCATTCCCACCAGCAGTGTAAGAGGCTTCCCTTTTCTCCACACCCTCTCCAGCATTTATTGCTTGTAGACTTTTGAATCGCAGCCATTCTGACTGGTGTGAAATGCTACCTCATTGTGGTCTTGATTTGCATTTCTCTGATAATGAGTGATGTTGAACATCTTTTCATGTGTTTGTTAGCCATCCGTATATCTTCTTTGGAGACATGCCTATTTAGTTCTTTGGCCCATTTTTTGATTGGTTCGTTTATTTTTCTGGAGTTGAGTTGCATAAGTTGCTTGTATATCTTTGAGATTAGTTGTTTGTCAGTTGTTTCATTTGCTATTGTTTTCTCCCATTCAGAAGGCTGTTTTTTCACCTTGATTATAGTTTCCTTTGTTGTGCACAAGCTTTTAATTTTAATCAGATTCCATTTCTTTATTTTTGCTTTTATTTCCAGTATACTGGGAGGTGGATCATAGAGGATCCTGCTGTGATTTATGTCGGAGAGTGTTTTGTCTATGTTTTCTCTAGGAGATTTATAGTTTCTGGTCTTACATTTAGATCTTTAATCCACTTTGAGTTTATTTTTGTGTGTGGTGTTAGAAAGAGGTCTAGTTTCATTCTTTTACAAGTGGTTGACCAGTTTTCCCAGCACCACCTGTTAAAGAGGCTGTCTTTGTTTCATTGTATATTCTTGCCTCCTTTGTTGAAGATAAGGTGTCCATAGGTGTGTGGATTTATCTCAGGGCTTCTATTTTGTTCCATTGATCTATATTTCTGTCTTTGTGCCAGTACCATACTGTCTTAATGACTGTGGCTTTGTAGTAGAGCCTGAAATCAGACAATTTGATTCCTCCAGTTCCATTCTTCTTTCTCAAGACTGCTTTTGCTATTTGAGGTTTTTTGTATTTCCATACAAATCTTGAAATCATTTGACCTAGTTCTGTGAAAAATACTGCTGGTAGCTTGATAGGAATTGCATTGAATCTGTAGATTGCTTTGGGTAGTGTACTCATTTTCACTATATTGACTCTTCCGACCCATGAGCATGGTATATTTCTCCATCTATTAGTGTCCTCTTTGATTTCTTTCATCAGTGTTTTATAGTCTTCTATATATAGGTCTTTAGTTTCTTTAGGTAGGTATATTCCTAAGTATTTTATTCTTTTCACTGCAGTAGTGAATGAAGTTGTTTCCTTAATTTCTTTTTCTACTTTCTCATTATTAGTGTATAGGAATGCAAGGAATTTCTGAGTGTTGATTTTATATCCTGAAACTTTACTATATTCATCGATTAGCTCTAGTAGTTTTCTGGTGGAGTCTTTAGGATTTTCTATGTAGAGGATCATGTCATCTGCAAACAGTGAGAGTTTTACTTCTTATTTTCCAATTTGGATTCCTTTTATTTCTTTTTCTGCTCTGATTGCTGTGGGCAAAACTTCCAGAACTATGTTGAATAGTATTGGTGAAAGTGGATACCCTTGCCTTCTTCCTGACTCTAGGGGAAATGCTTTCAATTTTTCACCATTGAGGATAATGTTAGCTGTGGGTTTGTCATATATAGCTTTTATTATGTTGAGGCACATTCCTTCTATTCCTGCTTTCTGGAGAGTTTTTATCATAAATGGATGGTAAATGTTGTCAAAGGCCTCTTCTGCATCTATTGAGATAATCATATGATTTTTATTTTTCAATTTGTTAATGTGGTGAATTACATTGATTGATTTGTGGATATTGAAGAATCCTTGCATCCCTGAGATAAAGCCCACTTGGTCATGGTGTATGATCTTTTTAATGTGTGCTGGATTCTGATTGCTAGGATTTTGTTAAGGATTTTTGCATCTATGTTCATCAGTGATATTGGCCTGTAGTTTTCTTTTTTGTGGTGTCTTTTTCAGGTTTTGGTATTAGGGTGATGGTGGCCTCATAGGATGAGTTTGGAAGTTTACCTTCCTATGCAATTTTCTGGAAGAGTTTCAGTAAAATAGGTGTTAGCTCTTCTTGAAATTTTTGGTAGAATCCAGCTGTGAAGCCATCTGGACCTGGGCTTTTGTTTGCTGGAAGATTTCTGATTACAGTTTCAATTTCCATGCTTGTGATGGGTCTGTTAAGATTTTCTATTTCTTCCTGGTTCAGTTTTGGAAAGTTGTACTTTTCTAAGAAATTGTCTATTTCTTCCATGTTGTCCATTTTATTGGCATATAATTGCTGACAGTAGTCTCTTATGGTCCTTTGTATTTCTGTGTTGTCTGTCGTGATCTCTCCATTTTCATTTCTAATTTTATTGATTTGATTTTTTTCTCTTTGTTTCTTGATGAGTCTGGCTAATGGTTTGTCAATTTTATTTATCCTTTCAAAGAACCAGCTTTTGGCTTTGTTGATTTTTGCTATGGTCTCTTTTGTTTCTTTTGCATTTATTTCTGCCCTAATTTTTAAGATTTCTTTCCTTCTGCTAACTCTAGGGTTCTCTATTTGTTCCTTTTCTAGTTGCTTTAGGTGTAGAGTTAGGTTATTTATTTGACTTTTTCTTGTTTCTTGAGGTATGCCTGTATTGCTATGAACTTCCCTCTTCGCACTGCCTTTATAGAGTCCCACAGGTTCTCTGTAGTTGTGTTTTCATTTTTGTTCATTGTGATGCATATTTTGATTTCTTTTTTATTTCTTTTGTGATATGTTCATTATTCAGAAGGGTGTTGTTCAGCCTCCAAATGTTGGAATTTTTAATAGTTTTTCTCCTGTAATTGAGATCGCACCTTAGTGCATTATGGTCAGAGAAGATGCTTGGAATAATTTCGATTTTTTTGAATTTATCAAGATTAGATTTATGACCCAGGATGTGATCTATCCTGGAAAAGGTTCCGTGTGCACTTGAGAAAGAGGTGAAATTCATTGTTTTGTGGTGAAATGTCCTATAGATATCAATTAGGTCTAACTGGTCTATTGTATCATTTAAAGTTTGTGTTTCTTTGCTAATTTTCTGTTTAGTTGATCTGTCCATAGATGTGAGTAGGGTATTAAAGTCTCCCACTATTATTGTGTTATTATTAATTTCCCCTCTCATGCTTGTTAGCATTTGTCTTACATATTGCGGTGCTCCTATGTTGGGTGCATATATATTTATAATTGTTATATCTTCTTCTTGGATTTTCCTTTGATCATTATGTAGTGGCCTTCTTTGTCCCTTTTCACAGCCTTTGTTTTAAACTCTATCTTATTGGATATGAGTATTGCTACTCCTGCTTTCTTTTGGTCTTTATTTGCATGGAATATCTTTTTCCAGCCCTTCACTTTCAGTCTGTATGTGTCCGTTGTTTTGAAGTGGATCTCTTGTAGGCAGCATATATAGGGATCTTGTTTTTGTATCCATTCAGCTAGTCTTTGCCTTTTGGTTGGGGCATTCAACCCATTTACATTTTAGGTAATTATTGATAAGTATGCTCCTGTTGCCATTTACTTTATTGTTTTGGGTTCGGGTTTATATGCCCTTTTTGTGTTTCCTTTCTAAAGTCTATCCTTTAGTATTTGTGGAGAGCTGATTTGGTGGTGCTGAATTCTCTCAGCTTTTGCTTGTCTGGAAAGCTTTTGATTTCTCCTTCATATTTGAATAAGATCCTTGCTGGGTACAGTAGTCTTGGCTGAAGGTTGTTATCTTTCATCACTTTAAGTATGTCTTGCCATTCCCTCCTGGCCTGAAGAGTTTCTATTGAGACATCTGCAGTTATTCTTATGGGGATCCCCTTGTGTGTTATTTTTTGTTTTTCCCTTGCTGCTTTTAATAATTGTTCTTTGTGTTTGGTCTTTGTTAGTTTGATTAAAATATGTCTTGAGGTATTTCACCTTGGGTTTATCCTGTTTGGCACTCTCTGGGTTTCTTGGACTTGGGTGATTATTTCCTTCCCCATTTTAGGGAAGTTTTCAACTATTATCTCCTCAAGTATTTTCTCATGGTCTTTCTTTTTGTCTTCTTCTCTGGGACTCCTATAATTCGAATGTCGGAGTGCTTCATATTGTCTTGGAGGTCTCTGAGGTTGTCCTCATTTCTTTTAATTTGTCTTTCTTTTTCCCTCGCTGATTCATTTATTTCTACCATTTTATCTTCTATTTCACTAATCCTATTTTCTGCCTCTGATATTCTACTATTTGTAGCCTCCAGAGTGTTTCTGATCTCATTTATTGCATTATTCATTATATGTTGACTCTTTTTTATTTCTTCTAGGTCCTTGTTAAACCTTTCTTGCATCTTCTCAATCCTTGACCCCAGGCTATTTATCCGTGCTTCCATTTGGATTTCAAGATTTTGGATCATTTTCACTATCAGTATTTGGAATTCTTTCTCAGGTAGATTCCCTATCTCTTCCTCTTTTGTTTGGTTTGGTGGGCATGTCTCTTGTTCCTTTACCTGCTGGGTATTCCTCTGTCTCTTCATCTTGGTTATAATGCTGCGTTTGGGGTGGCCTTTCTATATTCTGGGAATTTGTAGAATTCTCTTTATTATTGAGCTTCTTCTCTGTGTGTGGGTTTGTATCACTGGCTTGTCAAATTTTCTTGATTAGGGAGGCTTGTGTTGGAGTTCTGGTGGGTGGAGCTGGATTTCCTCTCTCTGGAGTGCTGTGACGTGTGAAGTAATGGGTTATGAGACGTCAATGGTTTTGGAGTATTTTGAGCTGCCTGTATGTTGAAGCTCAGAGGCTTGTTCTTGTGTTGCTGGAGAATTTGTGTGGTATGTCTTGCTCTGGAACTTGTTGGCCCTTGGGTGGTGCTCAGTTTCAGTATAGGCACGAAGGCGTTTGATGAGCTCCTATTGGATAATGTTTCCTGTATTCAGGAATTCTCTGATGATCTCAAGATTTGGACTTAAGCCTCCTGATTCTGGTTTTCAGATTTATTTTTAGAATAGCCTCATGATTTCTCCATCTATACAGCACTAATGTTAAAACATCTAGGTTAAAGATGATAGGTTTGTCCACCTTGAGGGTCGCCCCTAGAGGATCGCTGAGTTACTTGGGGGAGAGAAGAGGGAGGGGGTAGTTAGAGGTGAGTGGAATGGGATGAGGTGGAATCAAAAGAGGAAAGAGCAAGCTAGCCCGTAAACACTTTCTTGTGTGCGCTCCAAAGTCTGGACCTCTCAGAGTTGGTCACAGAGTTATACATGGAAAAGGAGAGGGAGGAAGTAGATAGAGGTGGCCAGGAGGATAAAGGAAGGAGATGCAAAGGAGGGATACAGATCCAGCCAGTGACCAGTTCCCTGAGAGTTCTCCTCATTCTGGAACACACAGAGATTCACAGAGTTGGGTAGAGAAGAGGAGGGGTAGGGGAGGAGACAGAAGCCACCTGGTGGAGAAAAAGAGAGTCCAAAGGAGGAGAGAGTGGTCAACCCAGTAATCTCACACTCATGTAAAATTGGGTACTGGAGCTTAGGTTTTTAAAAGTACAAAATTGGCAAGAAATACCAAAATGCCGAGATTAAAAATCTGGAGTAGAGATTGGATTTTCAAAGATAAAATATTTAAAACAAGAAGAAGGAGAAAATTTTTAAAAAAATAAAAAAAATAAAAGACTCCAGAATTATTAAAAGACAACAACTTCCACCACCAAAAGGAGTATATACAGCATTTGTTTTAAAGATAGGGGTTTTTGTTGTTGTTGTTGTTTGTTTGAAAAGTAATATTAGGCTATAAAAATAATAAATAGAAATATAGAGGAGTTAAAAATTTAAGCAAGTTTAGGGGAAAAAAGATGAAGAAGAAAAAACAAATTAAAAAAATTTTTAAGAAAAAAAATTCTTAAAAAAATCACACTTCCACATCAAACCCCCCAAAAAGATTTTTTTTTTATCATAAAAGTAGTAACGGTATATCTGGCACTTTCTCTGTTGTTGTGGGCTGTGTGGGGCCACTACCAAGGCAGTTTCCTCTGTTTGACTTCCTCTGTTTGCTGGTCTCTTCCGTGTCTGACTTCCGTCTTGACACAGGGAGGGTGGTGGTGGACTCTGCACTGGGCTTGCCCCTTCTCCCGGTGGACACTGCTCAGGCTGTCTGTTGTTCCATGGGATAACCGTCTGGGGCCTGCCCAAGGCTTCATGCACCTCCCCGGTCTAAGCCACTCAGGTTTGGTGCTCAGGAAGCCCTCCGAGGCTCGGATTTGGTTGAGCCTGGGCTTTTTCCCTTCCCAGGTCCGAGTAGCTAGGGAGTTTGGTGCGCACAATTGCTGCGACTTCTGGCCTTTCTGGGTTGCTCAATTTTCTGGGAGTACCACTGGGGCTCTTTCTCAGGCAGATGATGACTGTTCAGAGCCCCCAGAAGTCTTAATTAGCAAAGAAACCTGCTTGCAATTTGGTAGGTAATGTCTCTCTTGAGCTGCTATTGCCCCCTTCCAGCACTTAAGGCTCTGGCTGCCTGTCACCGGAGGGGGATGGTCTGTAGCCAGCTATTTCCGATCCGTCCTTTGTTCTGTGCACGGGCCTGTCAGAGTCTTATGTTCGAGCGTTTTGCATATTAGCTATTCCACAGTCTGGTTTGCTAGTCCAAGATAGTTCATTCTAGCCACGCGCGGACCCGATTCTGGCCCCATTATGACCCGATTCTCAAGAAAAGCCCTGCAGCCTACGTCTCCCGTAGCCCAATTCTTAGAAAGCACTGTTGCTGGCGCCTTGCGCTCCTCCCTGCCCAACCCCCACTGCTACTGTCGGATGCAGGCGTTTGCGCTGCTTATCCGCTGGGGGTTTACTGTTGAATTCATAATCTGTTGGTTTTAATTATTTATTTATTCTTCCTTCCTGCTATGTTGCCCTCTGTGCTTCCAGGGCTCACCCCAGACATGGCTGTGAGTATGTTTCCTGATGTTAGGAAACCTCTCTTTTAAGAGTCTCTTCCTGGGACAGGATTCCCTTCCCGAGATGAGGCTCCCTCCCTACCTCCTTTGTCTCTGTTTTCATCTTTTATATTTATTCCTACCTGGTTTTGAAGCCAATGATCTGCTTTGCTGGATGCCTGATGTCTCTGCCAGCAATCAGAAGCTGCCTTGTGGAATATACTCAGCGTTGAAATATTCTTTTGATGAAGTAGTGAGGGAGAAAGTGTTCTCCCCATCCTATTCCTCCGCCATCTTTAGTAATAAGAAAGATTTTTAAAATACTATCAACAAATTAGTTCATAAATTCAATTTAGAAGATTTAGACTAATTATCTGAAAACCATGGATTAACATAACTCAATCAATATTAAATAGCCAATCTGAATAATTCTATATCCATGACATAAATTTGATGCATAAATAAAACTCCTCTCAAAAGTAATCTCTAGATCCAATGGTGTCACTGAATTCTATCAAAAATTTAAATATAAATTAGCCCCAAATGAAAGTGAAAAAATGTTTCTCAATGCATATTTTGAAATCAGTATCACTCTGATATCAAAATCAAATATAGTTCCTCCCTCAGAAAAGAAAAGAAACTTAAACACCAACATCTCTCCAGAAATTATAAGTGAAAACTCTTAAAAGCTTTAAGAAAGTATCAAATGTACCCCAGAGTAAACCAAAAACTTATGATAACAGATAAACAGAAATGCACTTAATAGGTCATAGCAGCTTTTTTTGATAACAGATAAAAGTAGAAATAATAAATATACCTTTAATGGGTAAATAGTTAAACATGTTTGTGATATATTCATACCATGGGTCTCTACTCAGCAGTAAAACAAACAAACAAAAAAATTTGCCTATTGATATGTGCAACAATTTGAAGGGATATAGGCTGAGTAAAAATCTCAAATCTTAGGATGTTATATACTGTATGATTCCATTTATATATTGCTGAAATGACAAAATTACAAAAATGGAGAACTAATAAAACAGTTTCCAAAAGTGAGCAGGAAATAGGAGGTTGGTATTGCCATAAAGGGCAACAAGAAGGATCATTTTGGTGATGGAACTATGTTGTATCTTGACTGTAGCAATGTCAATATCCAGGTAGTGATACTATACCATCAGTTTCTCTATTCATGCTTCTACCATCTCTATGTACCGTACTATCAAGTTTTCAATATGGTACTATAGTGTGTGTGTGGAAGGGAATCTGGATAAATGAGACACTGAAAGTATCTATAATAGTTTATAGAACTGAATATAAATTATCTCAAAAAAAAGGTTTAATTAAAATTATATTACCAGGTCAGTAACTCATTCTTTGAAATCTCTCTTTACTTGACATTAGGACATTATACTCTTCATTTTTGTCCTACATCCTCATGTGTCATAGCTGGCTAACTGGATATTTTTTTACATAATTATTTCTTCTTTAATTATTTTCCTCATCTCTCTGATTTCTGAATCATTGAGTACTTCAGAATTCAGGCCCCATACAACTTATCTTTTCTATTTACATTTGTTTTCTACAGATTATTAAGCTTAAAAACCATCTATGTACAGAGTTCCAAAAACTTGCCAATCTGCTATTAATCAATCATCTGAGCACCCTGCATTCCACATAGTGGAATCTAGCTTCTGACTTAATATTTCCAATTGAATGTTTGAAAGGCATTATAAATATAGTGTTCCTAATGTTAAGCTCCAAATTTTTCCTCCAAAATTTCTTCTGATAACAAAGCTTTCTATCTCAGTGAAAGGTATCTTTAGTTTAATTTAGTTGCAGAGAAATCCTCAGCTTACTTTGACTCTTCTTTACTCTTTCTTTACTGGAATTAATCAACTAGGAATTCTTATTTCTTAAAGTCAATTCAAGTATCTTTCACTTTTTATCACTTTCAGGGCATTCACTATGGCAAAATCACCATTATTTTCATTTAAATGCTCATAATAACCTTCAAATTTTACTTTCCACTTATTTCTGTTTTCTTGGACTTCCTGGCCTCCACCCACAGTCTATATTACTACAACAAAAATAAAATTTAAGTGTAAGTGTTCTCAGTCATGTCCTATTCTTTGTGACCCCATGGACTGTAGCCAGCCAGGCTCCTCTGTCCATGAGATTATCCTGGCAAGAATACTGCAGTAGGTTCCCATTTCCTTCTCCATGGGATCTTCTCAACCCAGGGTTGAATCCTTGTCTCTTGTGTCTCCTGCATTGGCAGGTGGATTCTTTACCACTTAGCCACCCAGGAAACTCAACCAAGTAAAATTTTAAATGCTGTTGCAGTGGATATTTTTCTCAGGTAACAAAATATACAAAAACCTTTGCCTTCACTTTGCTTATACTTTGGTACGTGAGAAACATTGAAAACTTAAGAGAAGTAAGTAAAATATGTGTTCTATAAGATGGCAATGTCTAGGCTATTGAAAGGGAGCTAACATAGAAATACATGCTCATATGCAATTGAGAAATCAAACACACAGTAGTTTAAAATAGGATCTCTAAATGAAAGTTACAAAAATAAATGCTCCAAATTACAGACACAGATTTGTAATCCAAACAACTCACACAGACAGCTTCCAATGTGTGCTTCAAGGTGAGGAAGAACAAGGATTTATTTATATTTGTTAATGATGTTAGGTAAAGACGACCAGGACCCCAAAAGAGTGTCTAACAGGCTTTACTGGGGAAGCACTCCCGGTCAGGGTTCCTGGACCCAAAGGAGGCAGGTCCAGGAAGTCTGCGTGCACGCACTGTGTTAGAAGTTTGTTTATATATGCACGCTGCGAGAGATGGGCAGATTAATGGATGGGGGTTTGGATAGGTTGTCGGGCCAAGGTGTCATGGGCTGATAGGTCCTTCTACGTGGAGGAGGTGGGGTGGCTTTAGCTGGGGAACTGTGCTGTCACTGGTCCCCCGGATCCAGGAGGCTTCCTCTGTTCGGGGGTAGGGACTTCCCCTGCTGGCAGGGGAGAGGAGGGGCGGCTCATCATGGCAGCCAGTGAAGTGTGCTGTCATTGGTCCCCAGGATCTGGGAGGATCCTTCCGTTAGGGACCTTCTTGTTAGCAGGAGAGAGAGGAGGCAGCCCATCATGGCCCTCAAGGTCTGACCTTACAAATGATTCTCCCGGTAAGCTAGCCAGTAATTTAGTAGAAAGATTTGAAAAAATACATAACTAACTTATAGCTTGTAATATTGGAGAAGGAGAATCCTATGGATGGAGGAGCCTGGTAGGCGCTAGTCTATGGGGTCGCAAAGAGTCAGACACGACTGAGTGATTTCACCTTATCACCTTAGTAATTAACTCTGACTACTTGTGGATAGATTTTGGTTATTGAGTGTTGCCCATTAGAGGCCACATTGTCTGCCTTTGGGTTCACTGCCACCATCTGAATAGTGATATCTTTCTTGAAGCACAGAGAACTTACAGGTAAGATTTTCTTTGGTATGATGTGATTCCAAACAACTGTGATTAGTTATTATCCAGCAAAACTCTGTCCTTCTCATAAGCTGCCTTAAGGAGCATTTTTAATTTGAAACCTCTCATATTTCTTCTAATTTCTGCTTTAAACTCAGGCTGCAGGCACATTTTTTTGGCCACCTAATATACCTTTATTAAATTTGATATTTCAGTGCTTTAGAGACACAGTATCAATGGAATTCAACAACTTGAAAAAAGAAAAAGTGAAACTGTTAGTTCCTCCCTCATGTCCAATTTTTTTGCCACCCCATGGACTGTAGCTCGCTAGGCATTTCTGTCCATGGAATTCTCCAGGCAAGAATACTTGAGTGGGTTGTCATTTCCTACTCCAGGAGATCTTGCCCACTCATGGATTTCACTGGATCTCCAGCATGTAAGACAGATCCTTTACCATCTGAGCTACATCTAATCAAAGAAAAGACATTTCATTTCATGTAATACCCTAGCACTACTTCTATATGACTGGGTAGTCACTGTCTGGATACCGTCTTTTCTTCATGGCAAACAGTGAAAAGAAAGAAAAGATTTAATTAGAAATTAGTATAAATTTTGAAAACTTTAAAGAATGTAAGAGGAGATCCTCACTAACAAAATCAGAAATAAAGTTAAACAAAATGCCTTATGGCAATAATTTTGATAAAACAGACAATGGAATCTATTAGACCCAATTGCAAGGAATTAGTTTTAGGGGAAAAATGAAAAGCTCAACTTTAGTGCATAGATTTTCCTTCTTTCTAAATTTATAACTTATTTACTGTGCTCTGTTGAGACTATAACTCCCTTTTAAAATTATTTGAAAATTATACTTTTACTGATGGTGCATAATAAAAAACATACATTTTTGGCTCTTTCATAAATAATGTAAAATGAGAAATAATGTAAAGGACTCTGCTATCTGAAAACACATCTAGTGTTTAATTGTATTTTAATATTTGATAGACTTGGTGCAAGTATAATTATTACTTGCTTAATTTTACCTCTTTGAAATTTTGGCATCAGTATTTTTGAGATAATAATTATCAGAAAATTCTTCGGCATTTAACTAGCACTAAATGTAGGAAACTGGAATACAGCCAACATTTTTCAAAAATGATGTTTATTTTAACTTCACTGCAATAGTAAAGGGAATTATATCATTCAGGAACAGAGAAATATCTTATCATTACTATGACTCCCTAATATTGTCCTTACCCATATGTTTAACCTACTCATACTACACAGAAAGAAAAATTAACATTAGTTTTCTGAACTGGAGAGACTATGTAAACTAAAGATTGGTGCCAGTTATATTGATTTAAGAATGAGATGATCTGTGCTGGGCTTAATCACTCAGTCATCTCCACGAGGCTACTCTTTCACTAGGGATTTTCCAGGCAAGAATACTGAAGTGGGTTGCCGTGGCCTCCTCCAGGGCATCTTTCCAAACCAGGGACAGCATCCGGGCCTCCCGCATTTCAGGCAGATTAGTTACTGTGAGCCAGCAGGGAAGCCCAATGTGTCTTATTTAATGGTAAGTTTCAAGAAGTCTCCAGAGATCAGATATATTGATATTGGGTATTTCTAGGCAAATGAAGCTATAGCACCCTCATTAAAAACAATGGAATTTTACTCAGCCTTAAAAAGGAACATTGAGTCAGCTATAGTGATGTGCATGAACCTAGAGCCTGTCATATAAAGTGAAGTCAGAAAGAGGAAAACAAATGTTGTATATCAATGCATATATATGGAATCTAGAAAACGGTATTGATGAGCCTATTTTCAGAGCAGCAGTAGAGGTGCTGACACAGAGAATGGCTTGTGGACACAGGGTGGAAAGGAGAGTGGGACAAGTTGCATTGACATATACATTGATTGATTGATTGGTACATTGATATGCAACGAGAGTAGCATTAATATGTACACACTACCATGCGTATACAGTGTGTATATAAAACAAATAGCTAGTGGGAAGCTGTTATATAGCAGAGAGAGCTCAGCTCAATACTCTGTAATGACCTAGAGGAGTGGAATAGGGAGGATAGGAGGTGGGCTCAAGAAGAAATGGATATATGTATACATATGGCTGATTCATGTTGTTGTACAGCAAAAAATGATACAATATTGTTAAGCAATTATATTTCAATAAAAAATAATTAGTATCCCTTATAAATCCATGGTGGTGATGACAGTTTAACCACTGAGTTGAGTCTGACTCTTGTGATGCCATGGAGTGTAGCCTGCTAGACTCATCTGTCCATGGGATTTCCCAGGGAAGAACACTGGAGTGGGTTGCCATTTCTTTCTCCAGGCTATATATCCACACAAAACCATAATTCAAAAAGATGCACACATCTCTTTGTTCATAGAAGTGCTATTTGAAATTGACAGGGCATGGAAACAGCCTAAATGCCCATTGACAGAGGAATGGATAAAGAAGATGTGGTACATATATACAATGAAATACCACTCAGTCATAACAAAGAATGAAATGATGCCATTTGCAACATGGATGGAACAAAAGATGATCATACTAAGTGAAGTAAGTCAGGAAGAGAAAGACAAACAATATGATTTCATGTATAAGTGGAATTTAAAATATGACTCTGGTGAATTTATCTGCAAAACAGACTCAGAAACAGAAAACAGACTCGCGGTTGGCAAAAGAAATGGGCCATGGAGTAGGAATAGAGTGGTAATTTGGGATTCAGTTCAGTCACTCAGTTGTGTCTGACTCTTTACAAACCCATGGACTGCAGCACACCAGGCTTCCCTGTCCATCACCGACTCCTGGAATCTACTAAAACTCATGTCTGTAGAGTTAGTGTGGCCATCCAACTATCTCATCCTCTGTCATCCACTTCTCCTCTCGCCTTCAATCTTTCCCAGAATCAGAGTCTTTTCCAATGAGTCAATTCTTTGCATCAGGTGGCCAAAGTATTGGCGTTTCAGCTTCAGCATCAATCTTTCCAATGAATATTCAGGACTGATTTCCTTGAGGATTGACTAGTTGGATCTCATTGCAGTCCAAGGGACTCTCAAGAGTCTTCTCCAACACCACTGTTCAAAGGCATCAGTTCTTTAGTCTTCAGTCTTCTTTATGTTCCAACTCTCCCATCCATATATGACTACTGGAAAAACCATAACCTTGACTAGACAGACCTTTGCTGACAAAGTAATGTCTCTGCTTTTCAAAATGCTGTCTAGGTTGGTCATTACTTTCCTTCCAAAGAGTAAGCATCTTTTAATTTCATGGCTTCAGTCACCATCTGCAGTGATTTTGGAGCTCCCCAAAATAAAGTATATTACTGTTACCACTGTTTCTCCATATATTCACCATGAAGTGAAGGGACTGGATGCCATGATCGTAGTTTTCTGAATGTTGAGTTTTGAGCCAACTTTTTCACTCTCCTCTTTCACTTTCATCAAATGACTTTTTAGCTCTTCTTTACTTTCTGCCATAAGGGTGATGTCATCTGCATATCTGAGGTTATTGATATTTCTCCTGGCAATCTTGTTTCCAGCTTGTGCTTCATCCATCCCAGCATTTCACATGATGTACTCTGCATATAAGTTAAATAAGCAGGGTGACATGGGATTAGTAGATGCAAAGTATTATATATAGAATGGAAAACAAAAAGTTTCTACTGTATAGCACAAGGAACTATATTTGATATCCTGTAATAAACCAGAGTGGAAAAATATTTAAAAATAATGTGTGTGTGTGTGTGTGTGTGTGTGTATGAGTCATTTTGCTGTATAGCAGAAATTAATACATTATAAATGAACAATATTTCAATTAAAAATAAATTATTATGCCCTATAATAAGAAGGAAAGAACATAGATGGATATCTTGCCTTCTGTGTCATAAAGGTTACTGCCACTTATACACAGAACTTTGAGAAGTATATTATTTATTCACAATTATTTCTTTCCATTCTGCCCTTGATTTAGTCCAGGCAACAGTAAACCTATGTTATCTTGCCTTAGCTGGCTTTGAGCTTAAGCTATAAAAGATTCAAAAGGTAGAATGTGGGTAGAATGTTACTCTCTGGTTCTAAACAGAAGCTATAAGATGCATAAGTAGTATCTGATAATTCAGATGTTACTCAAAAATCAGTGTACAAAAACTGTAACATTCTCAAAAGTTTCACTGCATTTAGAAACAAAGACATATTTTGGAATAAATAAAGCTATGGATTGAAAGTATCAGTTTCTCAGTAGTGTCTGACTCTGAAAACCCATGGACTGGACCCCACAAGGCTCCTTTGTCCATGGAATTCTCCAGGGAATAATATTGGAGTGGATTGTCATTTCCTTCTCTAGGGACTCTTCCTGACCCAGGGATTGAACTTGGGTCTCCTGCATTTCAGGCAGACTCTACCATCTGAGACACCAGGGAGCCCTAACTGAGTTGAACTGAACTGAATGTGTCCCCAAATTTATTTTGTTGAAACCCTAATTCCCAATGTGATTGTACCCGTGTGTGGTGTGTTTGAGAAGTGATTGGGTCACAAGGGTAGACCCTTCATGGTGACCTTCCAGTCCTGAGACAGAGAAGACTCTCTCTCTCTTTCTCTCCTTCTATCTCTCTCTCTCATTCCCTTTCCCCCTTTCTCCTTCTCTGCTAATTATGTGTGAAAGAATATGAAAAGGCAGTCCTCTGTAGACTCCACCAAGAATCTGATTTGTAGCTTCCAAATCTGAGAAATACAATCATTAAACTACTCAGTCTATATTTTTAAAATTCTAACAGCTCCAACAAAGACAAAGCGTAATGTGGCTCCCAAATCACTGTAGATGGTAACTGCAGCCATGAAATTAAGAGATGCTTGCTCCTTAGAAGAAAAGCTGTGACAAACCTAGACAGTGTATTAAAGAGCAGAGGCATCTCTTTGCTGACATGAGTCTGAGCAATCTCTGGGAGATGGTGAAGGACAGAGAAGCCTGGCATGCTGCAGTTCATGGGGCTGCAAAGAGTCAGACATGATGTAGTAACTGAACAACAATGGATAAGTTGTATGGTGGAAATAAAATTGAGATTCCAATGGGAATGACTGAGAGTTTCTGAAACAGAGTAAAAGTAGTCAACATTTACAAAGAAATATGGCTATAGAGGGGACAACACAGGTAAAGTAATTGGTATAGTATAAGAATTTGAGGCAAGGCTTTTAAGTTTAAGGTTTTAAAATTTATGTTTTTTTAAAAGTTTTCATACATATGATCACCTTTAAACATACAGTAACATGTCAATACAGAGGACTGAACAAACTTAAAATGTATAAGACAGTTGGGATAATGAAATGGATCAATATCACTAAGAAAGTGGGAAAGGGGAGAGACAAAGCCTTCCCTTAAGACAAAGCCTTTTCTAAATGTAGTATTATAGAGTTAAAATTTTTATCACTATTTCTATTTTCTCATGAAGTTCTGAAATGGTATCTTGACATGAGTAAGTGATTATGTGTTTCACAATATGTCTGAAAAGAGTGATAAAAGTTTGCAATATTTTTCGTTGTGAGGGAATTATGAAAATAAAACATTTAGTAGGAAACAGTGAAGGTGTATTTAATATTGGGAAACAAGAATCTGTATTGTGTTGTCTAGTATTAGTTAATAAAGTTCACTTGAATGTAGTAGTCAATGAAAATAATGGCTAAATTTAGAGTGCAGATAATTCACTCATTTTAGGTACTGCATTCTTCAGTAACTGAGAAAATAGTGACTAAAATTGAGTAGTTGGAGGAATAGACATAGCCAGATGGCATAATGCTCAAAAGAACAGATGTTTTTAATGTGAGGGTGGTGCAGTAATGATCTTAAAGCTACATTCAGGAGTGATTTGGATATCATCCTTGTTTCTTAGCTAATGTAGGAGGGATACAAGATAATGAGAAAGCTGTAACAGGAGTTATACTTTTAGCAGACAAACAGGTTTCAGTCAGTGCAATGACATAGAGGTCAAATATATGGAAATGTTCAGGCTGTGGAAAGTCTTGTAGCTGAGAATGAGTTCCAGAAACAGTGTTATGTTTTGGTAGAGAACAACAGTGGGAAAGCGAGTTGATACAAAGTCAGCAAAGCATAGATGAACCTGTGAATATGATTTTTTAAAAAGCTGCATTGTACAGTTTAAAAGAGTTGAGTGAATTTTATCTCTATAAAAATAAAAGGTATTGAAAATATGGAGATACATGAGGACTAAAGGTACTTTCATAGAAGATGAAATATTAGGAGAGAAATGTTAGAATTAACTGGACAAATTTTTTCCAAATGCATTAATTTAATTCATACCCAAGAGAAAGAGGTAACTCAGGCTTCTTCCTACAAGAATCAGCAGAAACATACAGTTGTATTGGACAGTGCTGACTTTTAGCTATAGTGCTGGCTCAGCTGGCTTGTCAAGAAAACTGAGCCCTGACAAGCACTGCTACACATCACCAGAGGCACATAATAAACAATTTTGAAGGGGTCAGGCGGAAGACAGAATTAAACACACACACACGTGAATTAAGTAACAAAAATCTTATTGCTAAAAACACCATCATCTCCCCAAGAGTAGGTGAGTGCATGCTCTAAAAAACAGTGGCAGATACTGTGCCTTCTATGAAAATTGTAAACCTCTAACATTTTTTTTCCTTTGTGTCTATTATAGATTTTTACTGTTTCAATGGAGTTCATTCTGCTTAGATAGGATTCAAGACAGAAAAAATAAAAAATAAAATAGAAAATAAAGATGGACAGGGACTGTGATATTCTTCATTACATATCATCTATTATCAGCAGAAGAAAATGCCTGTTCTGTTCTAAGCTCAGTGTTGAATTTTGAATAGCAGAGAAAAACAGAAAATTATGACAGTCCTCATTGACAAGTGTTCCACAGAAATAAATCTGAGATGCTACAATATGGCAATTACATTGATATATCAGACAACAAAGCCCCTTGTAACAAACCCCAGGGCACCTCAAGAGGAGGGAGGAACACTATGTGATCATGGAGAGATTCACTCCATGTGAAATTCATTGAGACATACAGGCTGTGTATTGAGATTTTGCTGTCATTTTAATATAACTAAGTTTCCTAGAGTTATTTTAAAGAACTCTATTGTATAATACAAAGAGAAAATATTAAACAAGATAATTTAATAAGAATGAAATAATGATTGATGGCAGGCATATCAAAATCTAGGATGATGTAGAGAAACTGATTTTAGGCAAGAATAATCTGTATTGTAATTTCTTGATTTTATTTTTGTTTGTTTGTTTGTTTTTTGACAACTGGACAGGAGAGAAAGGTACTAGAGAAAGAAGGAAGGAAAAATACATTTCCTGGAGAAAAATTAAGCAGTCTGATTATGACATGTATTTATAAAGCTTTTCAGTTCAAAAACATTGAATCATGTAAATTAATAATTAATTAAGAGAGTCTTTGTTATTCTTATAATGTGAACAATGTAAAAAGCCTGTCAGCTTTCTGTAACCTGTTGGTTAAATCCCAGTGGTATTACAGTTCATGTCCTGGGCATTGATTAAGACTCCAGCTTGATTTTTTGTTCAGTAGAGTTAAATTATTCAAAATTTATTTATTTTGATCTCAAGGAAGGTCACAATAATTCATCAGAAAATTTCAAGATTCTCTCTAGTATTATTTTGTTTATCTTTATCTATCTGGATGTCTCTCTTAGATAGAACAACAACAACAACAACAAAATCAAAACCCCTTGTGCCTAGTGCCTTAATACTTAAATAACAACACACAAGGCAAATTTCAGAGATGCCCTTTGAAACTTGAAAGCCTTTTACTGTTTTATAATTTCTCAGTTGTAAAATTTTAAAATGGCATTAAGTATATAACCCATTTTGGGGACAGAAAGAGATAACATTCAGATTTTTGTTACAGGACGGTGGTGCTAACATTTGTAATATAAAAATGAGGTAGCACTCACCAATAGAACTGCTGATATGAAATGAATGAGAAATGTTAAAGAAAGATATTCTAGTTTGTTTGTTCATTTGTTTGTTTTTTTTTAATTTACAAATAGCTATTATTTAATTTTTGATTCCTAGTTGCTTCAGTGGTAAAGAAGCTGCCTGCCAATGCAGGAGACATAGGTTCCATCCCTGGGCTGGGAAGATCCCCTGGAGGATGAAATGGCAACCCAGTCCAGTATTCCTGCCTGGAAAATCTCACAGACAACTAAACAACTCAGAAGCATTAACAACTATTGGATTCTTCTGTGCTGAGTGTCCTCAGCTGCTCTGTCATGTCCGACTCTGTGACCCCATAGACTGTAGCATGCCAGGCTCTTCTGTCCATAGGATATTAAAGGCTAGAATAATGGAGTGGGTTACCATTCCTTTCTCCAGTGGATTACCAATTCCTCCTAAGGACTGAACCCGAATCTCATTCTCCTGTACTGTCAGACAGATTCTTTACCACTGTGCCACCTGGGAAGTCTCACTTAAATCTTAGGAAATAGTTAATATTTTAAAATTATTAATAAAAACAAAGCAAAAAATGATGAAGTGTATTATTTCCTGATTGCCAAACAAATTAGAAGGAGATCAGATTCAGCTAAATATACAGAAATAAAATAATGGTGGTGGGAGCACAGGTGAAATCAGACAATTCAAAACTTATGATGAATAGAAACTGATCAACAGTGATATCCAGAGGAGAGAAACAATAATGGAGTGAATTGTGGGTAAAGCTTGGTTAGGAAGTGTAAATAGAAAAAAATTTTCAACCTGAACTCATCGAGTTCTAGTTGATTAGGATAATGCCTTACCCATTTCTGTCTGTCCCCACTAACAACAGGCTGAAGAAGAGGTGCAAACACTTGGTCTTGGTTACTTGAGGAAGGGAAAACAGAGGATGAGCTAGCACTGGAGTAATTTATGGAGAGGACAATCCAACATAGTAAAGGAATAAATATATATTTCCCCACAGGAAGCAGTAGATTCTTTGAATTAATTGACTTGAGCATAAAACAATAGGGAATCAAGGGGACTGTGAGAAAGGAAAGAAGTCTCATTAAAAGACATTGAAATTTAAAGAAAAATGGCTCTGAGCACCAAAACACACACATGAAAAGCAGCAATTAAAAAAAAAATGCATGGCCATGGCCAAATGAAGTCCTTGTTCTACTAATTTGTTTTTCCTGCATAAATAAATGGAATAAATCACAAATCAGATCAGGGCTTAGCTTTGGAAAATAATTAATAGAAGAAATACATCTTAAATATCATATATCAATAAAAGGAAGGAGAGAAAAACAAAACACAGAAAACTGAGAATCAGAGGGAAAAAATATCAGTAACATCCAACTAATCATTAACTTTGGAGTGATTTCTCAGACACAACAGCATAAATATTATTTTCTAGGATGCTTAACTCAGAACTCAGAATATCAAAAACTAAGATTATTTCTACACAAACTATATGAGCTCCCTGAAGAAAAAGAATTTTACTTTTCATATTTACTTTCTAATAGGAAAAACTATTATAGACTATATGTAAGTTTGAAATGTATTTCACTATATAGCAAAAGAGGATGTTTTCCGTCATTTTACAGAAAATTAAAAATTACTTATTGACAAGATCATACTTACAACATAAATAGTCATATATGCTAGTAGTAATCTAAATATGGCCATCTATGTTGAAATTCAATTTAGTATTGCTTTTAAATGGTAAAATTGAGGAAAGAATAAAATGTAACATAGTCATATGATAAAGATCAGTATCCGTTCAGTTGCTCAGTCATGTCCAGCTCTTTGAGACCGCATGAATCACAGCATGCCAGGCCTCCTTGTCTATCACCAATTCCCAGAGTTTATGCAAACTCATGTCCATTGAGTCAGTGATGCCATTCAGCCATCTCATCCTCTGTCTTCCCCTTCTCCTCCTGCCTTCAATCTTTCCCACATCAGGGTCTTTTCAAATGAGTCAGCTCTTCGTATCAGGTGGCCAAAGTATTGGAGTTTCAGCTTTAATATCAGTCCTTCCAATCAACACCCAGGACTGATCTCCTTTAGGATGGACTGGTTGGATCTCCTTGCAGCCCAAGGGCCACTCAAGAGTCTTCTCTAACACCATATTTCAAAAGCATTAATTCTTTGGCTCTCAGCTTTCTTTAGAGTCCAACTTTCACTTCCATACATGACCACTGGAAAAACCATAGCCTTGCGTAGGTGGACCTTTGTTGACAAAGTAATGTCTCTGCTTTTTAATCTGCTGTCTAGGTTGGTCAAGGAGAAAGCATATTTTAATTTCATGGCTGCAATCACCATCTGAAGTGATTTTGGAGCCCCCAAAAATAAAGTCAGCCACTATTTCCACTGTTTCCCCATCTATTTGCCATGAAGTGATGGGACCAGATGTCATGATCTTAGTTTTCTGAATGTTGAAACTTAAGCAGACTTTTTCATTCTCCTCTTTCACTTTCATCCATAGGCTCATAAGATCTTCTTCACTTTCTTCCATTAGGATGGTGTCATCTGCATATCTTGGATGTGGGGCCACTCAAGACAGACAGGTCATGGTGGAGAGGTCTGACAGAATGTGGTCCAGTGAAGAAGGGAATGGCAAATCACTTCAGTATTCTTGCCTTGAGAACCCCATAAACAGTATGGAAAAGCATGATAGGATACTGAAACAGTATGATAGGATACTGAAAGAGGAACTCGCCAGGTTGGTAGGTGCCCAAAATGCTACTGAAGTTCGGTGAAGAAATAACTCCAGAAAGAGTGAAGGGATGGAGCCAAAGCAAAAACAACATTAAATTTTTGAATATGACTGGTGATAGAAGCAAGGTCCGAAGTTGTGAAGAGCAATATTGAATAGGAACCTGGAATGTTAGGTCCATGAATCAAGGCAAATTGGAAGTGGTCAAACAGGAGATGGCAAGAGTGAACATCAACATTCTAGGAATTAGAAAACTAAGATGGACTGGAATGGGTGAATTTAACTTAGATGACTATTATATCTACTACTGTGGGCAGGAATCCCTCAGAAGAAATGGAGTAGCCCTCATAGTAAACAAAAGTCTGAAATGCAGTACTTGGATGCAATCTCAAAAACGACAGAATGATCTCTGTTCATTTCCAAGGCAAACCATTCAATATCACTGTGATCCGAGTCTATACCCCAGCCAGTAATGCTGAATAAGCTGAAGTTGAATGGTTCTATGAAGAGCTACAAGACCTTATAGAACTAACACCCCAAAAAAGATGTCCTTTTCATTATAGGGGACTGGAATGCAAAAGTAAAAAGTCAAGAAATACTTGGAGTAACAGGCAAATTTAGCCTTGGACTACAGAATGAAGCAGGAAAAAGGCTAATAGAGTTAAAGGCTACACATGGACATCACCGAGTGGTCAACATCAAAATCAGATTGATTATATTCTTTGCAGCCAAAGATGGAGATGCTCTATACAGTCAGCAAAAACAAGACCGGGAGCTGACTGTGGCTCAGATCATGAACATCTTATTGCCAAATTCAGACTTAAATTGAAGAGAGTGTGGAAAACCACTAGACCATTCAAGTATTGCTGGAGTCCAGCTCCAACAGCCAGGGAATCAGCCTGAAGGAATGGGCAGTGTTGATGAGAAACAGTGCAGCCTCTTGGACTGCATATTTATTTCAAGCTTACGATTCTCTTTTATATTTTTACAAAAGCATTAGGTCAAAGGTTTGACATTTTCAGTTCCCCCTGACACAGATTTGTTGTCTTCTTAAATCGTAGTTGCCCCTCAAAAGAAGTTCCTGCCTCAGTGATTCTCTTATCTACTTCTTCTTTTGTGTCCTTGTGAATACATTGTAACTCATGCTAATGTCTGGGCTGCATACCACATTCCTCAGTTTATTTCTTATCTTTCTAAATCCCGTTTGCCTCTAGTATCCTGAGCTCACTTTCCCTAAAAAGGCTTCTAACCACTAATATCTCCAAAATTCCTAATTTCTATAAGCTATAGTAAAATATGCTAATATTACAACATTCCTTAAATCTTTAGTTTCTAACTATTTTAATTATTCCTAAGCCCTAAATTCAGGAAACTTGTTTGCCATAAACATTTCCCTCACAAATAGGTTTCAGATAGCAATCCCTCCCATGGCCTCAAGCTGCAGCCTACATGCTCATCCTGGAACACTCTTTTCTAAAGGTCCTTGAACAAATGTCAATGATTAATTTTATGAATTATTCTCTGAGCACAGCTGCAGAAGGCTTTGTGCCTTCTCATGCTCCTCTCAAGAACAATAAGCACCTTAATATTTTTTTCAGTCAACTCAGCCGAGGAAAGGAAAAAAGTCAGAATCACAAGGCCTAACTCTTTCATCCCAGGTTAGTGCATGAGGGACAAGGAGAGGGAGTTGGGGCCATGCCTCCATTTTGTTAGTAATGCCTAAGGAAGCTCCCAGCAAGGTATGACCTAAATCAAATCCCTTAATAGATTTAAGGGACTAGATCTGATAGACAGAGTGTCTGATGAACTATGGAGTGAGGTTCGTGACATTGTACAGGAGACAGGGATCAAGGCCATCCCCAAGAAAGAGAAATACAAAAAAGCAAAATAGCTGTCTGATGATGCCTTACAAATAACTTTGAAAAGAAAAGTGAAAAGCAAAGGAGAAAAGGAAGGATATACTCATTTGAATGCAGAGTTCCAAAAATAGCAAGGAGAGATAAGAAAGCCTTCCTCGGTGATCAATGCAAAGAAATAGAAGAAACAACAGAATGGGAAAAACTGGAGATCTCTTCAAGAAAATTAGAATTATCAAGGGAACATTTCATGCATTATGGGCACAATAAAGGACAGACAGAAATGGTATGGACATAACAGAAGCAGAAGATATTAAGAAGAGGTGGCAAGAATATACAGAACTATACAAAAAAAAAAAAAGATCTTCACAACTCATATAATCATGACGGTGTGATCACTTGTCTAGAGCCAGACATCCTGGAATGTTCAAGCTAGTGTTAGAAGAGGCAGAGGAACCAAAGATCAAATTGCCAACATTTGCTTGATCATTGCAAAAGCAAGAAAGTTAAGAAAATTATTGACTATGCTTTATTGACTGCTGCTTTATTGACTATGCCAAAGCCTTTGACTGTGTGGATTACAATAAACTGTAGACACTTCTGAAAGAGATGTGAATACCAGACCACCTGACCTGTCTCTTGAGAAACTTGTATGCAGGTCAGGAAGAAACAGTTAGAATTGGACATGGAGCAACAGAGTGGTTCCAAATCGGGAAAGGAGTATGTTAAGGCTCCATATTGTCACCCTGATTATTTAACTTATATGCAGAGTACATCATGAGAAACACTGGACTGGATAAAGCACAAGCTGGAATCAAGATTGCCAGAAGAAATATCAATAACCTCAGATATGCAGATGTTAAAGATAGTAGGTGAAAATTTAAAACTAAAACCATTTCAGTCAACAAAGATCTTCAAAATATATTTGTGAATGATAGAAGAAATTGTAACATTAGATGAATTATAAGGTATTTGTTATAAACACACACGATATACATTTTCTATGACTAAAATTTATAATTTTAAAAATATTGCATGTGGGTAAATTTTTAGTACATGCCTCTAAAAAAGAGTAGGGCTGAAACATCCTCTTATTTTTAAAAGAAAATTATTAATTATATAACAAAATAATACTATTATTTATTATCTGTGTGTGTGTGTGTGTGTTGTGTGTTAATCTCTCAGTCATGTCTGACTCTTTATGACCCCGTGGAGTGTAGGCCACCAGACTTCTCTGTCCATGGAATTCTCCAGGCAAGAATGCTGGAGTGGGTTGCCATTCCCCTCTTCAGGGTATTTTCTGCAGCCAGGGATTATACCTGGGTCTCCTAAATTGCAGGCAGATTCTTTACCATCTGAACCACCAGGGAAGCCAAAGAAGCATATACTGTACATTAGTAATTAAATATACAATAGGATGAGATGGCTGAATGGCATCACCAACTCGATGGACGTGAGTTTAAGTGAACTCTGGGAGTTGGGAATGGACAGGGAAGCCTGGCGTGCTGCAATTCATGGGATCACAAAAAGTTGGACACTACTGAGCAACTGAACTGAACTGAACTGAACTGAAGTAATAGATGAACAAATAGATACATACATATTTCAAAAGGAAGAAATTCTAAAGTCTGATAAATGGGAGCAAATTTAAAACCACTTCAAAGATGACACCTTCCTTCCTAGTAAGGTTTTAAATCATAGAAGTCCTTAAGGAAAAGGTTGGTTTATATAGGTTCTAAACAAAAATGTCTACTATTTTACTTTCCAGGTGGAAGAATAAGTTGGCATATTTTTTATTTTAAAAATTTCTCAAGTTTCAAACTCTAAAAGATTATTTTCTTGACTCAGAGATTCTACTTTAAAGAAACTATATCACATAAATTGTCTGACAAATATGCAAGATTTAAATAAATTATTCTTCATAGTTTTATTTATGATACAAAAATTTGAAATAATACAAATAATATGCACAGAGGAAGAAAAATCTTTATAAGCATATTTCAAGTAAAGATATTCTATCACTAGAAACACCAGAAAACATATTAACTAATGTAGATACTTTTCATAATATAAAACTTGATACAAAAGCAAACATGATTTCTTACATGGTATGATTGCAATATATTCAAAGTGTATTGAAAAGTAAATTAGTAAAATTATTCCCAAACTTTGTATCAGGGTAAACTGTGAAGAAGAGGTGGCAAGAATACCCAGAAGAACTATACAAGAAAGATCTTCATGACCAAGATAATCACACATGTGTGATCACTCACCAAGAGCCAGACAACCTAGACTGTGAAATCAAGTGGGCCTTAGAAAGCATCACTTTGAACAAAGCTAGTGGAGGTGACAGAATTCCAGTTGACCTATTTCAAATCCTGAAAGGCAATATGCCAGCAAATTTGGAAAACTCAGCAGTGGCCACAGGACTGGAAAAGGTCAGTTTTCATTCCAATTCCAAAGAAAGGTAGTGCAAAAGAATGCTCAAACTACCGCACAATTGCACTCATCTCACATGCTAGTAAAGTAATGCTCAAAATTCTCCAAGCCAGGCTTCAGCAGTACATGAGCCATGAACTTCCTAATGTTCAAGCTGGTTTTAGAACAGGCAGAGGAACCAGAGATCAAATTGCCAACATCCACTGGATCATGAAAAAAGCAAGAGAGTTCCAGAAAAACATCTATTCCTGCTTTATTGACTATGCCAAAGCCTTTGACTGTGTGGATCACAATAAACTGTGGAAAATTCTGAAAGAGATGGGAATACCAGACCACCTGAGCTGCCTCTTGAGAAATCTGTATGCAGGTCAGGAAGCAACAGTTAGAACTGGACATGGAACCACAGACTGGTTCCAAATAGGAAAAGGAGTACGTCAAAGTTGTATATTGTTACCCTGCTTATTTAACTTCTATGCAGAGTACATCATGAGTAATGCTGGGCTGGAAGAAACACAAGCTGGAATCAAGATTGCTGAGAGAAATATCAATAATCTCAGATATGCAGATGACACCACTCTTATGGCAGAAAGTGAAGAGGAACTAAAACGCCTCTTGATGAAAATGAAAGAGGAGAGTGAAAAAGTTGGCTTAAAGCTCAACATTCAGAAAACTAAGATCATGGCATCTGGTCCCATCACTTCATGGAAAATAGATGGAGAAACAGTGTCAGACTTTATCTTTTGGGGCTCCAAAATCACTGCAGATGGTGATTGCAACCATGAAATTAAAAGATGCTTACTCTTTGGAAGCAAAGTTGTGACCAACCTTGATAGCATATTCAAAAGCAAAGACATTACTTTACCAACAAAGGTCTGTCTAGTCAAGGCTATGGTTTTCCCAGTGGTCATGTATGGATGTGAGAATTGGACTGTGAAGAAAGCTGAGTGCTGAAGAATTGATGCTTTTGAACTGTGGTGTTGGAGAAGACTCCAGAGAGTTCCTTGGACTGCAAGGAGATCCAACCAGTCCATTCGAAAGGAGATCAGCCCTGGGATTTCTTTGGAAGGAATGATGCTAAAGCTGAAACTCCAGTACTTTGGCCACCTCATGTGAAGTGTTGAGTCATTGGAAAAATCTCTGATGCTGAGAGGGATTGAGAGCAAGAGGAGAAGGGGATGATAAAGGATGAGATGGCTGGATGGCATCACTGACTCGATGGACATCAGTCTGAGTGAACTCTGGGAGTTGGTGATAGACAGGGAGGCCTGGTGTGTTGTAATTCATGAGGTTGCAAAAAGTCGGACACGACTGAGAGACTGAACTGACCGATTGACCATAAACTTACAGAGCTCTAAATTTTAAGTACATATTTTACCAAAGATTTGCATAAAATTACTACCTATTACCTATAGTGTCTAACCTTAACATTCTGTGCAAGAACAAGGACATTTTTAGAGTATCTCAGCTGACAGATTACAATCGTTCCTTGTCACTAATCTCTACTTTTCCAATACTGCCTTCTCTTTTCTTCTCTTTTCATCACGGAGTTCACTTATGTCCTTCCGGCATAGCTGTCTTGGTGAGATAATAGTATTCTGTGTTACTCAACCTATGCTGTGGTCTCTTATTCTCCACTAGGTTTAGAATTATTTTTGCTTACCAAGTAGAGCTGGAACAAAATCAACATGACCTAGAGTCTTGTCTTTGAAATACACTGTTTTTTTTTTTCTTTTGCAGCTTTTACTGATAATTAGCATAAAAAATTGTTCAAGTTTAAAGTAATCAATATTTATACTGTTTTAATTATTATTGTTGCATCAGACTGAAATAGTAAATTTATACATAAGGAAAGACCTAACATCACAGGCATTTCTTTACAGGAGAGGATATATTTTGATTTTGTGTGTGTGACAATATATTTCTTTTTCTAAAGCTTTACTTTCTTATATTTTGTAGCCAGCATTTAACTTTTCCAGTGGTAATTAACCAGTATTTGGCTACAGGGCACAATGATGCCATATTACAATCCCTTTTATGGAGAAGCAAGGAACAGACATCTTCTCACCCCATTCCTATTGTAAAATACCAATCGTGAGCCAGGGATAATGGGAAAATCCTATGTATTAGTTGTGAAATGAAAGTTTAGATTAAATTTAGCCTCTTTTTTGTTTCCCTTTTTCCTTTATTATCTTTACATAGTCTCTTCCATCTCAGTACAGAACAATATTTTAATTCATTCTTTAATCTGTTTCCTATTGCCACCTAAAAAAATTAACAGTGACATAAAATGACTGCCAAATAGAGTCCAATGTGAGTTCCCAAACTCATGATATGTAGGTCCCTTACAATTAGATGGCCAGCAACTGGACCCAGAATGTGGTTGTCAGTCTGGGCCTCAAATCTTCCCTAGTCACAACAAATGGACTCCAGAGCCTTTACACTGAAGCATTATTTCAGAATGATTTTTTTTTTTCATTAAAAGACAGCAAGAGAGAATTTTCCTTTAATATTTAAGTTGGAGACTGCCTTTACACTCTAAATTGATCATAAAGGTTCTAGAAACTTGTAGAAATATGTGGTGGTGGTAAAGAAAATAAGCCAAGAATCCAGTTCCAAAATGATCACTGGTTGAGTGAAAGGTGAGTTGTGATCACTCTCTTGTGGGCAAAGATTGTTTTTGTTTCTCTATGTCTTTAAATCCTGTCTGATTTTTGAGACCCCAAGGACTGTAGCATGCAAAGCTCCTCTGTCCTCCACTATCTCCCAGAGTTTGCTAATTCAGGTCCCTTGAGTCAGTCTAAACATTTCGTCCTCTGTCATTCTCTTGTCCTTTTGCTTTCAGTCTTCCCCAGCATCAGGGTCTTTTCCAGTGAGTCAGCTATTCGCATCAAATGGCCAAAGTATTGGAACTTCAGCTTCAGTGTCAGTCCTTCCAATGAATACTCAGGATTGATTTCCTTTAATATTGACTGTGTTGATTTCCTTGCTGTCCAAGAAACTCTCAAGAGTCTTCTCCAACACCACAGCTCAAAAGCATCAATTCTTAAGTGCTCAATCTTCTTTATGGTCCAACTCTCACTTCCATACAGGACTACTGGAAAAACCATAGCTTTGACTATATAGACCTTGGCTGTCAAAGTGATGTTTCTGATCTTTAACACAATGTCTATCTTTGTCATAGCTTTTCTTTCAAGGAGCAAACTTCTTTTAATTTTATAGCTGCACTCATCATCCACAGAGATCTTGGAGGCCAAGAAAACAAAACGTGCCACTGTTTCCATTGTTTCCCCATCTATTTTCCATGAAGTGATGGGACCAGAAGCCACTATCTTATTTTTCTAAATGTTGAGTTTCCAGCCAGCCTTTTCACTCTCCCCTTTACCCCCATCAAGAGGCTCTTTACTTTATCTTCACTTTCTACCGCTAAGTGATATCATCTGGATATCTGAGATTGTTAATATTTCCCACTGAAACATTGATTCCAGCTTGTAATTCATCCAGCATGGCATTTTGCATGATGCATTCTGCATATAAGTTAAATAAGCAGGGTGACAAAATATAGCTTTGTTGTACTCCTTTCCCAATTTGTAACCAGTCCATTGTTCCATGTCTGGTTCTAACTATTGCTTCTTAACCTACATACAGGTTTCTCAGGAGACAGGTAAGATGGTATGGTACTCCCATCTCTTTAAGAATTTTTCAGTTTATTGTGATCCACATAAAGGCTTTAGCATCATCAATGAAGCAGAAGTGGATGTTTTTCTGGAACTTGCCCATTCCCACCCATTTTATTTCTCTGATTCCTGAATTTTATTTTTAGAAATAAAAGATGTCAATTTTCAGTTTTCCTTACTCCTGCTTTACAACATCCCATTTATCTTGATCCATGGACTTAACATTCCAGGTTCCTATGTAGTATTGTTCTATGAGAAAGTCCTGGACTTCACTTTCACCATCAGACACATCCACATCTGAGTACTGTTCCTGCTTTGGCTTCACCAATTCATTCTTATTAGAGCTATTATTAATTACCCTCAGCTCTTTTCCAGTGAGCTTCCCAGGGGCCTTAGCAGTAAAGAATCCACCTGCAATTCAGGAGACACAGGATACCCTTGGAAAAGGACATGTAATCAGATATCAATATTCTTTCACTTGATTTAAGGAAACAATAACCTAAGCATTTGTAGGCAAATCATACATGATTTGCTTGATGATTCACAAGTGAATTTGAACCTGAATTTGTCCTTCAAAATAGCATTAAGATAGTCAGAGAAGGCAGGAAATAACATTATACATTACAAGGATGTAAGGTTTTCATTATGAGGGCTATGTTACTTTTAATGAAATTAGGAGAACTTTGACAAAGAAGGTTATCAGGAAAGATGTGGCATTTATAAATAGGCGTTTAGCTAAAACTATGGTACTTATAACCCTTTGCAAGTAAATTGAGTTCTTAATAGAACTGATGTTTCATGTACAATCCTTTAGGGGTGTTGATGATTTCCAAAAGGAACTTTAATAAAATTTATCAAAACACTACTTGTATACCATTTTACCTAAATTATGTGCTTTAATTTATCTTAATTGGTTAAGTGATTGATCAGTCTATCCATGCTAACTGAAGACATTTTACTTTGTTTTTATCTACTTGTCTATTTATTTCCAAAATACCATTATGTCTTCTTGGTTATGAACAGAAAATGTCCTGCTTCCCTTATGCTGTGGCATCTGATCTTGGACAACATCAGTGTCCAAAATATAGGTTTCCTCCTTTATATGTTTTATTTCCTAATTGTCAATGTTTATTCTTCATTAAGCTATTCTTTCTCTTTTCCATTTACTTTCACATAACACAAGTTTCTATTTCAATTTTATCTTACATTTTTATTTTCTGCTTATCCAGCAGTGAAAAGTGAAAATTGCTCAGTCGCATCTCACTCTTTGAGACTCCATGGGATGTACAATTCATAGAATTCTCCTGGCCAGAATACTGGAGAGGGTAGCCTGTCCAGCAGTACTTCAACTCTAAGTGCTAGACAAACACAATTTTATGCAGTGAGCTATACAAGATCTAAAGATTCAAGAATTGTGTCTATAATGGAAAAGTACAAGACAAGACTTCTTAGGTGGAAAAGAGATTAAAAATAGAAGCTTATGTTTTATAATTTATGATTTACTACCTGTCTACAAAAAACAGTTGAAGAGTATTAACTTTATTGAAATAAAAGTTGTATGTGGGAGGGAAAAAAGATGGCTGAGGAATAGGATGGGGAGAACACTTTCTCCCTCTCTACCTCATCAAAAGAACATTTCAACGCTGAGCAAATTCCACAAAATAACTTCTGACTGCTGGCAGAGGACATCAGGCATCCAGCAAAGCAGATCATTGGCTTCAAAACCAAGTAGGAATTATTTTATTTTAAAGAATGAAGATAGAGACAAAGGAGGTAGGGAGGGAACCCTGGCACGGGAAGGGAATCCTGTCCCAGGAAGAGACTCTTAAAGAGAGAGGATCCCTAAAATTGGGGAACTTTCTCACAGCTGTGCATGGGGCGAGCCCTGGAAGCACAGAGGGCAACATAACAGGAAGGAAGAATAAATAAATAATTAAAACCAACAGATTACGAATTCAACAGTATAACCCCCAGCGGATAAGCAGCGCAAACGCCTGTGTCCGCAGCAGTGGGGGTTGGGCAGGGAGGAGCGTGCCCGCGACAGTGCTTTCTAAGAATTGGGCTACGGGGACGGGAGACGTAGGCTGCAGGGCTCTTCTCGAGAATCGGGGAGTAACGGGGCCAGAATCGGGGAGTAAAGGGGCCAGAATTGGGTCCGCGCATGGATAGAACAAATTATCCTGGACTAGCAAACCAGACTGGGGGATAACTAACACATGAAATGCCCGAACATAAGACACTGACAGGCCCGCGCACAGAACAAAGGACGGATCGGAACTAGCCAGCTACAGACCATCCCCCATCGGCGACAGGCAGCCAGAACCTTAAGCGCTGGAAGAGGGCAGTCGCAGCTCAAGAGAGACATTACCTACCAAATTGCAAGTAAGCTTCTTTATTGAGACTTCCGGGGTCTCTGAATAGTCATCATTTGCCTGAGAAAGAGCCCGGCGGAGATCCTAGAAAACTGAGCAACCCGGAAAGCCCAGAAGATGCAGCAATAGTGCGCGCCAAACTCCCTAGCCACTTGGCCTTGGAACCAAACCCAGCACCCGGAGGGGACTTCCTGAGCGCCAATCCTGAGCAGCTTAAACCGGGGAATTGCATGAAACATAGGGCAGGCCCCACACAATTATCCTGCAGACTGGGAAGGGGCAAGCCCAGTGCAGAGCTCACCACCACCCTCCCTGTGGCAAGACAGAAATCAGACACGGAAGAGACCAGCAAACAGAGGAAGTCAAACAGAGGGAACTGCCTTGGTAGCGACCTCACACAGTCCTCAACGACAGAGAAAGCGCCAGATATACCTTTACTACTTTTATGATCAAAAAAATTTTTTTGGGGGGATGATGTGGAAGCATGATTTTTTTTTAAGAATTTTTTTCTTTCTTTAAAAATTATTTTTTTAAATTTGTTTATCCTTTTCTTTTTCATCTTTTTTCCCCCTAAACTTGCTTAAATTTTTAAATCTTCTATATTTTTAGTTATTATTTTTATAACCTAATATTACTTTTCAAAAAAAAAAAAAACCCTATTATTTAAGAAAATGCCGTATATAGTCCTATTGGTGGAGGAAGTTGTCTTTTAATAATTCTGGAGTCTTTTATTATATTTTACTTTTTTTCTTTTTTCTCTAATTTTTTTAAAATTTCTCTCTCCTTCTTCTTCTTCTCTTCAATAATCTATCTTTGAAAATCCAATCTATATTCCAGATTTTTAATCTTGGCATTTTGGCATTTGTTGCCAATTTTGTACTTTTAAAAATCTAATCCTCAGTACTCAGTTTTACATGAGTGCAAGACTACTGGCTTGACCACTCTCTCCACCTTTAGAATCTCTCTTTTCTCCATCAGGTGGCTTTTGTCTCCTCCCTCCCCCCTCCCCCTCTCTACCCAACTCTATGAATCTCTGTGTGTTCCAGAAGGTGGAGAACTCTCAGGGAACTGGTCAGTGACTGGATATGTATCCCTCCTTCCCATCTCCCTCTTATATCCTCCTGTCCACCTCTATCTACTTCCTTCCGCTCCTCTTCCATGTATAACTCTGTGACCACCTCTGAGTGGTCCAGACGTCGGAGCACACACAAGAAAGTGGTTACGGGCTAACTTGCTTTTCCCTCTTTTGATTCCACCTCATCCATTCCACTCACCTCTAACTACTCCCTCCCTCTTCTCTCCTCCAAGTAACTCACCGATCCTCTAGGGACGACCCTCAAGGTGGAGAAACCTATCATCATTAACCTAGATGTTTTAACATTAGTGCTGAATAGATGGAGAAATCATGAGGCTATTGTAAAAATAAATGTGAAAACCAGAATCAGGAGGCGTAATTCCAAATCCTGAGATCATCAAAGAATTCCTGAATACAGGGAACATTACCCAATTAGAGCTCATCGAACGTCTTCATACCTATATTGAAACTGAGCACCGCCCAAGGGCCAACAAGCTCCAGAGAAAGACATACCATGCAAATTCTCCAGCAACACAAGAACAAGCCCCTGAGCTTCAATACACAGGCAACTCAAAATACTCCAAAACCATTGACGTCTCATAACCCATTACTTCACACGTCACAGCACTCCAGAGAGAGGAAATCCAGATCCACCCACCAGAACTCCAACACAAGCCTCCCTGATCAAGAAACTTTGACAAGCCACTGATATAACCCCAACCACAGAGAGGAAGCTCTATAATAAAGAGAACTCCACAAATTCCCAGAATATAGAAAAGCCACCCCAAACATAGCAATATAACAAGGAAGAAGAGACAGAGGAATACCCAGCAGGTAAAGGAACAGGAGACATGCCCACCAAACCAAACAAAAGAGGAAGAGATAGGGAATCTACATGAGAAAGAATTCCGAATACTGATAGTGAAAATGATCCAAAATCTTGAAATCCAAATGGAAGCACAGATAAATAGCCTGGGGTCAAGGATAGAGAAGATGCAAGAAAGGTTTAACAAGGACCTAGAAGAAATAAAAAAGAGTCAACATATAATGAATAATGCAATAAATGAGATCAGAAACACTCTGGAGGCTACAAATAGTAGAATATTGGAGGCAGAAGATAGGATTAGTGAAATAGAAGATAAAATGGTGGAAATAAATGAATCAGCTAGGGAAAAAGAAAGACGAATTAAAAGAAATGAGGACAATCTCAGAGGCCTCCAAGACAATATGAAACGCTCCAACATCCGAATTATAGGAGTTCCAGAAGAAGAAGACAAAAAGAAAGACCATGAGAAAATACTTGAGGAGATAATAGTTGAAAACTTCCCTAAAATGGGGAAGGAAATAATCACCCAAGTCCAAGAAACCCAGAGAGTGCCAAACAGAATAAACCCAAGGCGAAACATCCCAAGACATGTTTTAATCAAACTAACAAAGACCAAACACAAAGAACAATTATTAAAAGCAGCAAGGGATAAACAAAAAATAACACACAAGGGGATCCCCATAAGAATAACTGCAGATCTTTCAATAGAAACTCTTCAGGCCAGGAGGGAATGGCAAGACATACTTAAAGTGATGAAAGATAACAACCTTCAGCCAAGACTACTGTACCCAGCAAGGATCTCATTCAAATATGAAGGAGAAATCAAAAGCTTTACAGACAAGCAAAAGCTGAGAGAATTCAGCACCACCAAACCAGCTCTCCAACAAATACTAAAGGATAGACTTTAGAAAGGAAACGCAAAGAGGATGTATAAACCCGAACCCAAAACAATAAAGTAAATGGCAACAGGAGCATACTTATCAATAATTACCTTAAATGTAAATGGGTTGAATGCCCCAACCAAAAGGCAAAGACTAGCTGAATGGATACAAAAACAAGATCCCTATATATGCTGCGTACAAGAGACCCACCTCAAAACAACGGACATATACAGACTAAAAGTGAAGGGCTGGAAAAAGATATTCCATGCAAATAAAGACCAAAAGAAAGCAGGAGTAGCAATACTCATATCCGATAAAATAGACTTTAAAACAAAGGCTGTGAAAAGGGACAAAGAAGGCTACTACATAATGATTAAAGCATCAATCCATGAAGAAGATATAACAATTATAAATATATATGCACCCAACATAGGAGCACTGCAATATGTAAGACAATTGCTAACAAGCATGAAAGGGGAAATTAATAATAACACAATAATAGTGGGAGATTTTAATACCCCACTCACACCTATGGACATCAACTAAGCAGAAAGTTACAAAGAAACGCAAATGTTAAATGATACAATTGACCAGTTAGACCTAGTTGATATCTATAGGACATTTCACCCCAAAACAATGAATTTCACATTTTACTCCAGTGCACACAGAACCTTTTCCAGGATAGATCACATTCTGGGTCATAAATCTAACCTTGATAAATTCAAAAAAATCGAAATTATTCCAAGCATCTTCTCTGACCATAATGCACTAAGACTAGATCTCAATTATAGGAGAAAAACTATTAAAAATTCCAACATTTGGAGGCTGAACAACACCCTTCTGAATAATGAACAAATCATAGAAGAAATCAAAAAAGAAATCAAAATATGCATTGAAACAAATGAAAATGAAAACACAACTACACAGAACCTTTGGGACACTAAAAAAGCAGTCCTAAGAGGAAAGTTCATAGCAATACAGGCATACCTCAAGAAACAAGAAAAAAGTCAAATAAATAACCTAGCTCTACACCTAAAGCAACTAGAAAAGGAAGAAATAGAGAACGCCAGAGTTAGTAGAAGGAAAGAAATCCTAAAAATTAGGGCAGAAATAAATGCAAAAGAAACAAAAGAGACCATAGCAAATCAACAAAGCAAAAATCAACAAAGCAAAAATCAACAAAGCAAAAAGCTGGTTCTTTGAAAGGATAAATAAAATTGACAAACTATTAGCCAGACTCATCAAGAAACAAGGAGAAAAAAATCAAATCAACAAAATTAGAAATGAAAATGGAGAGATCACAACAGACAACTCAGAAATACAAAGAATCATAAGAGACTACTATCACCAATTATATGCCAATAAAATGGACAACTTGGAAGAAATGGACAAATTCTTAGAAAAGTACAATTTTCCAAAACTGAACCAGGAAGAAATAGAAAATCTTAACAGACCCATCACAAGCATGGAAATCGAAACTGTAATCAGAAATCTTCCAGCAAACAAAAGCCCAGGTCCAGATGGCTTCACAGCTGAATTTTACCAAAAATTCCATAGAAGAGCTAACACCTATCTTACTGAAGCTATTCCAAAAAATTGAAGAGGAAGGTAAACTTCCAAACTCATTCTATGAGGCCACCATCACCATAATACCAAAACCTGACAAACACACCACAACAAAAGAAAACTACAGGCCAATATCACTGATGAATATAGATGCAAAAATCTCAACAAAATCCTAGCAATCAGAATCTAGCAACACATTAAAAAGATCATACACCATGACCAAGTGGGCTTTATCCCAGGGATGCAAGGATTCTTCAATATCCACAAGTCAATCAATGTAATTCATCACATTAACAAACTGAGAAATAAAAATCATATGATTATCTCAATAGATGCAGAAAAAGCCTTTGACAAAATTCAACATCAATTTATGAAAAAAACTCTCCAGAAAGCAGGAATAGAAGGAACATACCTCAACATAAAAAAAGGTATATATGACAAAACCACAGCTAACATTATCCTCAATGGCAAAAATTGAAACCATTTCCCCTAAAGTCAGGAACAAGACAAAGGTGTCCACTTTCACCACTACTCTTCAACATCGTACTGGAAGTTTTGGCCACAGCAATGAGAGCAGAAAAAGAAATACAAGGAATCCAAATTGGAAAAGAAGAAGTAAAACTCTCACACTTTGCAGATGACATGATCCTCTAAATAGAAAATCCTAAAGACTCGACCAGAAAACTACTAGAGCTAATCAATGGATATAGTAAAGTTGCAGGATATAAAATCAACACTCAGAAATCCCTTGCATTCCTATACACTAATAATGAGAAAGTAGAAAAGAAGTTAAGGAAACAATTCCATTCACCATTGCATCGAAAAGAATAAAATGCTTAGGAATATTCCTACCTAAAGAAACTAAAGACCTATATATCGAAAACTATAAAACACTGATGAAAGAAATCAAAGAGAACACTAATAGATGGAGAAATATACCATGCTCATGGGTCGGAAAGAGTCAATATAGTGAAAATGAGTATACTACCCAAAGCAATCTACAGATTCAATGCAATCCCTATCAAGCTACCAGCAGTATTTTTCACAGAACTAGGTCAAATAATCTCAAGATTTTTATGGAAATACAAAAAACCTCAAATATCCAAAGCAATCTTGAGAAAGAAAAATGGAACTGGAGGAATCAACTTGCCTGACTTCAGGCTCTACTACAAAGCCACAGTCATTAAGACAGTATGGTGCTGGCACAAAGACAGAAATGTAGATCAATGGAACAAAATAGAAAGTCCTGAGATTAACCCACACACCTATGGACACCTTATCTTCGACAAAGGAGGCAAGAATATACAAAGGAGTAAAGACAGTCTCTTTAACAGGTGGTGCTGGGAAAACTGGTCATCCACTTGTAAAAGAATGAAACATGACCCCTAACACCATACACAAAAATAAACTCAAAATGGATTAAAGATCTAAATGTGAGACCAGAAACTATAAAACTCCTAGAGGAGAACATAGGCAAAACACTCTCTGACATAAATCACAGCAGGATCCTCTATGATCCAACTACCAGTATACTGGAAATAAAAGCAAAGATAAACAAATGGGATCTAATTAAAATTAAAAGCTTCTGCACAACAAAGGAAACTATAAGCAAGGTGAAAAGACAGCCTTCTGGATGGGAGAAAACAATAGCAAATGAAACAACTGACAAACAACTAATCTCAAAGATATACAAGCAACTTATGCAGCTCAACTCCAGAAAAATAAATGATCCAATAAAAAAATGGGCCAAAGAACTAAATAGGCATTTCTCCAAAGAAGACATACGGATGGCTAACAAACACATGAAAAGATGTTCAACATCACTCATTATCAGAGAAATGCAAATCAAGACCACAATGAGGTACCATTTCACACCAATCAGAATGGCTGCGATCCCAAAACTCTACAAGCAATAAATGCTGGAGAGGGTGTGGAGAAAGGAAACCCTCTTACACTGCTGGTGGGAATGCAAACTAGTACAGCCATTATGGAAAACAGTGTGGAGATTCCTTTAAAAATTGCAAATAGAACAGCCTTATGACCCAGCAATCCCACTGCTGGGCATACACACTGAGGAAACCAGAATTGAAAGAGACACATGTACCCCAATGTTCATTGCAGCGCTGTTTATAATAGCCAGGACATGGAAGCAACCTAGATGTCCATCAGCAGATGAATGGATAAGAAAGCTGTGGTACATATACACAATGGAATACTACTCAGCCCTTAAAAAGAATAAATTTGACTCAGTTCTAATGAGATGGATGAAATTGGAACCGATTATACAGAGTGAAGTAAGCCAGAAAGAAAAACACCAATACAGTATACTGACACGTATATATGGAATTTAGAAGACAGTAATGATGACCCTATATGTGAGACAACAAAGAGACACAGAGGTATAGAGTGGACTTTTGGACTCTGAGGGAGAGGAAAGGGTGGGATGGTTTGGGAGAATGGCAATGAAACATGTATATTTTCTTGTAAGAAACGAAGCGCCAATCTATGTTTAATGTAGGATGCAGGATGCATGGGGCTGATGCACAGGATGATTCAAGTAGAGAATGTGGGGTGGGAGGTGGGTGAGGGCTTTGGCATGGGGAGATTGTGTTCACCTATGGCTGATTCGTGTCAATGTATGGCAAAACAAACACAGTATTGTAATTAAAAAAATAAATAAATTTAATAATAATAAAAAAAAGTTGTATGTGTTCCTTGGAAACAAAGAATATTTCCATTGGTAAATATTGTACAAAAATACCTCATTGTAGAAAATGTAGAGAGTCACAAGTGGAGTTTCTTTAATGAGTTCATCTTATGTATTTGCTTCTGTTTGAAATTTTCTTGTTGACCTTTGAAGACGTCATACGCAACTCTTGAACCTGTTACCATTTGAATACTGAAGCTTTCACACATTAGCTATGAGTGGTTAGGCAAGATACTACTCCATGTGTCAATTTCTCCATCTTTAATAGCATAAAGTATTGTAGAGAAAGTTAAAGGAGTTAATATGCATATATATTTCAGAAGAATGACTGCTACTTAATAATCACATATTATTATTATTGTGGCTATTTTTTTTTTAAATAAAAGAACAGCAAGATTGCTTATATCTTTGAAAAATGATCTGGTTCTAGAAAGCAAATTTATTGCATTCAAAAATTTATAAAGAATAATTAATATTAATGGAAATTAAATATCTAATCTAAGATTCAGTTTAGTTCAGTCACTCAGTCGTGTCCAATTCTTTGCAACCCTATGAATCACAGCACACCAGGCCTCCCTGTCCATCACTAACTCCCAGAGTTCATTCAAACTCACATTCATCGAGTTGGTGATGCCATCCAGCCATCTCACCTTTCTCCTCCTGCCCCCAATCCCTCCCAGTATCAGAGTCTTTTCCAATGAGTCAACTCTTTGCATGAGGTGGCCAAAGTACTAGACTTTCAGCTTTAGCATCATTCCTTCCAAAGAAATCCAGGGGCTGACCTCCTTCAGAATGGACTGGTTGGATCTCCTTGCAGTCCAAGGGACTCTCTGGAGTCTTCTCCAACACCACAGCTCAAAAGCATCAATTAGATAGAATCTAAATCTAAGAAAATCAAATTCAAAAGTTTTTTCCCACTTTTCTCCTATGTTACATACACACACACATACACACATACTTTTGGTTTATTATGCCAAACACACAAGTTTGTTGATTCTAGAAATTCTGGTTTAACTTGATGTCTGTAACTAGGGAAAATGTTAAAGAACAGAGCTCTGGATTTTATTCTGAACGTCTAAGATTGAATAATAAAGGAATTATTATAATTTTGATGCATTTATTTTGAGGAATAAAAGTTTTTTGATTTTAAAATAATAAAATGTTTCATGCTCTGAAATTTATTTTTCCAATCCGGTTTTAAAGTATCAAATTTTCATGAGACAGTAAACTTCAAATGTTTTAGTTCAGTACATAGAGTGATTTTTTTCTTAACAAATGAAACATATGCTCTATGTATGGAAAAAAAAAGATAAAATGTCACTTTTAAGCCAAGTCTAACATCTCACATTAAATATAATTTTAAAGATTATATACATATACACATATAAAATGTGTATAATTATATGTTATAGGATATGTATAATCTGTTGTTTGTTGTGTACTTCTTGTCCCAAATGTATCAGTCATAAGCAACCATGGAATAACCAACTTTTAGGATATTATCAAATTTAACAATAGTCCAGGGAGTTTGAACAGTATGAAAAGAATCACTGAGTATATACAGAGAATTAGACTTTCAAATGTAACCTCGTATCAAGATTAAATTCATCAGTCACTTGTCAATTTCAACCATAATGAGCATATAAAATATCAAACAAAAGTTTACCCTTGAAAGGAACTCTTCTTTTTTCAGTTATATTGCATGTGTGAAATTCTCCACTACCTACAGAATGAATTTTGATAAAGTGAAACTTAGAATATAATCTTGCTTACTTCCCAGCACAAGAATTTTAATCTATAATGAAACATATCAAAGTCATACACATTAATAGATCTCAAAGCTCCACATGTGCATGTTCGATACATAATTATATCCATCCCTTTGAAGTCTAATACATGATTACTATTTTTGTGATTTGGGATCAAAAGAAAAGAGTGTGAGTATCCAGCTGTTCCTTCTAGGCATTAGAGGAGGTTCTTTTCCAAATGAGAGATACTACAGGTTTATTATTAGACAATCAAAGTTACCAGATCATAAATTTCCACATTTCATATGATTTATGTTTCATATAAATTTGAAATAAATTTATAGAAAGGTATATCTTAACAAAAACATCAGTATATTTACTTGTAATTAACAACATAGTGGATTGTACTATTGGCATGCCAAGATCCCTTTCCTAATTTCTAAGTCCTTGGGGAATTCAGTTAGCAAGAACAACATTGTATTACAAGCATTTTGTCAGAATGACAGTCTTTGAAAAACTTGTAGAATATTTCAGATCCAGGGAATTAACCTTGTTTGTTTGTAGACACTTACATATATTTTTACTCTTTGATCACAGTGTCAAAGAATGTTATATTCTGACTACATTCCCTATGTTTAAAATGTAACTTTTAAATATCTACTCCTCTTCCCATCAAAATTTTGAATCAAAGCATTTTGGTAGATTAATTTTAATTACATGTAAATTTACTAGTAGATTACTTCCTATCCAAGTTGATAGAGTTGGATATTTAAAAATTATTTCCCCAAACCTGAAAATAATAAAAATAAAATTTTATAAATATAAATATTTTATATGTAATAATATTTATTCACCAATTTTTTGTTGCAAGTAAAAGTATTTTCCTTGGACTTGAATGTATTGATGATCATTCATATTGACTTTATTTCATATATTACACCCTTAAGATGATACGATTGCACTCATCTAACATGCTAGTAAAGTAGTGCTCAAAATTCTCCAAGCCAGGCTTCAGCAATACGTGAACCGTGAACTTCCAGATGTTCAAGGTGGTTTTAGAAAAGGCAGAGGAACCAGAAATCAACCTGCCACATCCACTGGATCATCGAAAAAGAAAGACAGTTCCAAAAATTATCTATTTCCGCTTTATTGACTATGCCAAAGCCTTTGACTATGTGGATCACAATAAACTGTGGAAAATTCTGAAATAGATGGGAATACCAGACACCCTGACCTGCCTCTTGAGAAATCTATATGCAGGTCAGAAAGCAACAGTTAGAACTGGACATGGAAAAACAGACTGGTTCCAAATAAGAAAAAGAGTATGTCAAGGCTGTATATTGTCACTCTGCTTATTTAAGTTCTATGCAGAGTACATCATGAGAAACACTGGACTGGAAGAAACACAAGCTGGAATCAAGATTGCTGGGAGAAATATCAATAACCTCAGATATGCAGATGACACCATCCTTATGGCAGAAAATGAAGAAGAACTAAAAAGCCTCTTGATGAAAGGGAAAGAGGAGAGTGAAAAACTTAGCTTAAAGCTCAACATTCAGAGAAATAAGACCATAGCATCTGGTCCCATCACTTCATGGGAAATAGATGAGAAAGAGTTGAAAGAGTGTCGCACATTATTTTTTTTTGGGGGGCTCCAAAATCACTGCAGATGGTGATTGCAGCCATAAAATTTAAAGATGCTTACTCCTTGGAAGAAGAGTTATGACAACCCAGATAACATATTCAATACCAGAGACATTGCTTTGCCAACAAAGGTCTGTCTAGTCAAGGCTGTTGTTTTTCCAGTGGTCATGTATGGATGTGAGAGTTGGACTGTGAAGAAAGCTGAATGCCAAAGAACTGATGCTTTTGAACTGTGGTGTTGGAGAAGACTCTTGAGAGTCCCTTTGACTGCAAGGAGATCCAGCCAGTCCATCCTAAAGGAGATCAGTCCTGGGTTTTCACTGGAAGGACTGATTCTGAAGCTGAAACTCCAATACTTTGGCCATGTCATGCAAAGTGTTGACTCATTGGAAAAGGCTCTGATTCTGGGAGGGATTGGGGGCAGAAGGAGAAGGGGACAAAAGACGATAAGTTCCCTGGATGGCATCACTGACTTGATGGACATGAATTTGGATAAACTCTGGGAGTTGGTGATGGACAGGAAGTCCTGGCATGTTGTGATTCATGGAGTCACCAAGAGTTGGACACCACTGAGTGGCTGAACTGAACTGAACATCCATAATGGATTACCTTCTCTTTTGATATGATTCTGTCTTTCAAATGAAGGGGGAAAATGCTAAGTTTCTTTCAAAAGTAATAAGCACTCTAATAAATTTAAGATCCCAAGTAAATTTTCGAAATAGGCAGATATTTTCATCAGAGTCTTAAACACAAGACTATTCAAGGAGGTCAAAATGGGAAAATTATTCTGATCAAATGGTACTGGATGTCCCAACACCTGGAGATGATCAATAAATGATTCAAAAGTGGGTGCCTTACTTTTAAATAATGGTAGAAAATTAGCTGAGGCCTATGTTGCAAACTCCAATACTTTGGTCACCTGATGCAAAGAAATGAGTCACTTGAAAAGATTCATGTTGATGTATGGCAAAACCAATACAGTATTGTAAAGTAAAATAAAGTCAAATAAATAAATAAAAGCATCAAAAAAAGAAGAAGAAACAAAGAAAAGACCCTTCTGCTGGGAATGATTGAAGGCAGGAGGAGAAAGGGACAACAGAGGATGAGATGGTTGGATGTCATCACCCACTCAATGGTCATGAGTTTGAGTAAGTTCTGGGAGTTTGTAATGGCCCCGAATCTAAGGCCAGTGGTGCCTGGGAGGAGGCACCTATGCCCGAGTCCAAGGCCAGAGGCTGGGAGGAGCAACCCGAGGAGCTGTGGCTACGCAGGCACAGGAGAGTCTAGAGGAGCTATTTCACATTGAAGGTCAGGAACAGTGGCAGTAAGGAGATACCCCTCGTCCAAGATAAGGAGCAGTGGCTGCGCTTTGCTGGAGCAGCTGTGAAGAGATACTCCACGCTCAAGGTAAGAGAAACCCAAGTAAGGTGGTAGGTGTTGCAAGAGGGCATCAGAGGGCAGACACACTGAAACCATACTCACAGAAAACTAGTCAATCTAATCACACTAAGACCACAGCCTTGAGTAACTCAGTGAAACCAAGCCATGCCCACAGGGCACCCCAAGACTGGCGGGTCATGGTGGAGAGGTCTGACAGAATGTGGTCCACTGGAGAAGGGAATGCCAAGCCACTTCAGTATTCTTGCCTTGAGAATCCCATGAACAGTATGAAAAGGCAAAATGATAGGATACTGAAAGAGGAACTCCCCAGGTCAATAGGTGCCGAATATGCTACTGGAGGTCAGTGGAGAAATAACTCCAGAGAGAATGAAGGGATGGAGCCATAGCAAAAACAATACCCAGTTGTGGATGTGACTGGTGACAGAAGCAAGATCCGATGCTGTAAAGAGCAATATTGCATATGAACCTGGAAGGTCAGGTCTATGAATCAACGTAAATTGAAAGTGGTCAAACAAGAGATGGCAAGAGGGAACGTCAACATTCTAGGAATCAGCGAACTAAAATGGACTGGAAACGGTGAATTTAACTCAGATGACCATTATATCTACTACTGTGGGCAGGAATCCTTGAGAAGAAATGGAGTAGCCATCATGGTCAACAAGAGAGTCCAAGATGCAGTACTTGGATGCAATCTCAAAAAGACAGAATGATCTGTATTCATTTCCAAAGCAAATCATTCAGTATCATGGTAATCCAAGTCTATGCCCTGAAGGAAACGGCAACACACTCCGGTGTTTTTGCCTGGAGAATCCCAGGGACTGCGGAGCCTCATGGGTTGCCGTCTGTGGGGTCGCACGGAGTCGAACACAACTGAAGTGACTTAGCAGCAGTAATGCTCAAGAAGCTGAGGTTGAATGGTTCTATGAAGACCTACAAGACCTTTTAGAACTAACACCCAAAATATTTGTCCTTTTCATTATAAGGGACTGGAATGCAAAAGTAGGAAGTCAAGAAACACTAGGAGTAACTGGCAAATTTGACCTTGGAATATGGAATGAAGCAGGGCAAAGGCTAATAGAGTTTTGCCAAGAGAACACACTGGTGATAGCAAACACTCTCTTTCAGAAACATGAGAAGACTCTACACATGGACATCACCAGATGATCAACACTAAAATCAGACTGATGTCTTTGCAGCCAAAGAATGAAAGCTCGATACAGTCTGCAAAAACAAGACTGGGAGCTGACTGTGGCTCAGATTATGAACTCCTTATAGCCAAATTCAGACTTAAATTGAAGAAAGTAGGGAAAACCACTAGACAATTCGGGTATGACCTAAATCAAATCCCTTACGACTATAGAGTGGAAGTGAGAAATAGATTTAAGGGACTATATCTGATAGACAGAATGCCTAATGAACTATGGACAGAAGTTCATGCCATTGTACAGGAGACTGGGATCCAGACCATCCCCATGGGAAAAAAATGCAAGAAAGCAAAATGGCTGTCTTGAGAGGCCTTACAAATAGCTGTGAAAAGAAGAGAAGCAAAAAGCAAAGGAGAAAAGGAAAGATATGAGCATCTGAATGCAGAGTTCCAAAGAATATCAAGGAAAGAGAGGAATGGCTCCCATAGAGATCAGTGCAAAGAAATAGAGGAAAACAACAGAATTGGAAAGATTAGAGATCTCTTCAAGAAAATTAGAGATACAAAGGGAATTTTTTCATGCAAAGATGGACTTGATAAAGGACAGAAATATTATGGACATAACAGAAGCAGAAGATATTAAAAACAGGTGCCAAGAACACACAGAAATATACCAAAAAGAGCTTCATGACCCAGATCATCATGATGGTGTGATCACTCACTTAGAGCCAGACATCTTGGAATGTGAGGTCAAGTGGGCCTTAGAAAGCATCACTATGAATAAAGCTAGTGGAAGTGAAGGAATTCCAGTTGAGCTATTTCAAATCCTGAACTATGATGCTGTGAAACTGCTGCATTCAGTGTGCCAACAAATTTGGAAAACTCAGCAGTGGCCACGGGACTGGCCAAAGTTAGTTTTCATTCCAATCCCAAAGAAAGGCAGTGCCAAAGAATGCTCAAACTACCCTACAATTGCACTCATCTCACATGCTAGTAAAGTAATGCTCAAAATTATTCAAGCCAGGCTTCAGTAATACATAAACCATGAAATATCAGATGTTCAAGTTGGTTTTAGAAAAAGCAGAGGAACCAGAAATCAAATTGCCAACATCTTCTGGATCATTGAAAAAAACAAGAGAGTGCCAAACAAAATCTATTTCTGCTTTATTGACTATGCCAAAGCATTTGTGTGGATATCAATAAACTGTGGAAAATTCTGAAAGAGATGGGCATACCAGACCCCCTCACCTGCCTCTTGAGAAACCTTTATGGAGGTCAGGAAGCAACAGTTCGAACTGGACATGGAACAGATTGGTTCCAAATAGGAAAATGAGTACATGAAGGCTGTATATTGTCACTCTGCTTATTTAAGTTCTATGCAGAGTACATCATGAGAAACACTGGACTGGAAGAAACACAAGCTGGAATCAAGATTGCTGGGAGAAATATCAATAACCTCAGATATGCAGATGACACCATCCTTATGGCAGAAAATGAAGAAGAACTAAAAAGCCTCTTGATGAAAGGGAAAGAGGAGAGTGAAAAACTTAGCTTAAAGCTCAACATTCAGAGAAATAAGACCATAGCATCTGGTCCCATCACTTCATGGGAAATAGATGAGAAAGAGTTGAAAGAGTGTCGCACATTATTTTGGGGGGCTCCAAAATCACTGCAGATGGTGATTGCAGCCATAAAATTTAAAGATGCTTACTCCTTGGAAGAAGAGTTATGACAACCCAGATAACATATTCAATACCAGAGACATTGCTTTGCCAACAAAGGTCTGTCTAGTCAAGGCTGTTGTTTTTCCAGTGGTCATGTATGGATGTGAGAGTTGGACTGTGAAGAAAGCTGAATGCCAAAGAACTGATGCTTTTGAACTGTGGTGTTGGAGAAGAGTCTTGAGAGTCCCTTTGACTGCAAGGAGATCCAGCCAGTCCGTTCTGAAGGAGATCAGCCCTGGGATTTCTTTGGAAGGAATGATGCTAAAGCTGAAACTCCAGTACTTTGGCCACCTCATGTGAAGTGTTGACTCATTGGAAAAGACTCTGATGCTGGGAGGGATTGAGGGCAGGAGGAGATAGGGACGACAGAGAATAAGATGGCTAGATGGCATTATCGACTCGATGGACAAGAGTTTGAGTGAACCCCAGGAATTGGTGATGGACAAGGAGGCCTGGCGTTCTGCAATTCCTGGGGTTGCAAAGAGTCGGTCATGACTGAGCGACTGAACTGAACTGAAGGACTACCAAGAGGGGGCACTCTCTGTACCCCTGCTGATGTCTATATCAGAAGCTTTCTCTGTCCCTTTTTTGTAGTTTAATAAAACTCTGCTGCACAAAAGCTCTTGAATGATCAAGCCTGGTCCTTGGTCCCGAAGTCAGATCTTCTTCTTTGGAGATCATAAACCTGACACTGTTCACCATAAGCTATCATCTCGGAGCCTCGTCTGGGATCTTCAGACAAGGTAAGAACACTCAGAGAGCTCTAGCCTTTCTGCTTTCTCAGTATACATGTTTTCTGTTTTACTTTACTAACTCTTCAGTGTGTTTGTGTGCCATATGTGAGGCAAGTGATGAGCCCTGCTCCATGGTTTCATGGTATGTTATAATGAATGAAGGCAGCCCCCAAAGGCAAGCCCTTTCTGGGGTTTATACTGGCCTGCCAGTACCAAGAGACACCCAAGGTCTCTGTGAGGGGCACAATCAGATGTGGGTGAAGTGTGTGGGCCAGATTTTCCTTTCTCGGTCAGCTTTTATTGGTCTTTTTGACCATTTATTAGTTGCATGGGAAATTAGAACTATTAACCTAATCTGTCTGATCATGGACTTTCAATGGACTTGTGATTCATGCTGTTACTATGTACTTTTACTTAGACTCCAAGCTTGGTAGTCGTAGGATCCCAGACTAGCTAGGAATATGTTAAGAAGCTAAATGTAACTAGTGAGTCCTTTTTGTAGCTGTGCCTCCAAACTATGTGGATAGAAGTGCTGTTAGTGAGCATGAGATTTCTAAAAATATAGGTTCAGAATCCCAGTTTGGAAGTACAGTGGATTTCTTCCTTTGGTAGTACTAACTCTTAGCAGACTAGATAAAGTTCTTCTGTGGTTTACTGATGTAGCAATGATTCATCCCTTCTACGTCAGTCAGGACTGTAATCAGGAATGTGAATGGGCACACATAAGACGGATGCTTCCCCTAGTAGTACTAGCTTGGGAAATATTCCAGGAAACTACTCTAGCAAATCAAACAAAGGTTGTAGTGATGTGGAACTAGAAATCAATTCAGGATGCCATCAGATCTTCCCTTGGTGCATCTCTGTGCCACTTCCGTGGTAGAACCAGGAGGGATGAGTAAAGCACCTGTCTCAGTAAGGGACAGGCTAAGTCTGGCCAGGGAAGGAAAGCTTCAATGGAAAGTCTGTCTACACCTCCATCAAAAGCAGGGAGGGATATCTCCAATGGAAGGAAGCAAAGGTGCTGGCCGTCGCTCTTTTCTCTGTTACAGATGGGTGCTAGTCAAAGTTCCAGACTCAAATCCTTGGATTGTGTCTTGAAAAACTGGGATAAGTTTGACCCCTTGAGTTTAAAGACACGCCTGACTTTCTTTTGCAAATCTGCATGGCCACAATATCTGTTGGAGGGCAGCAGACAATGGCAAGTTGAAAGGCCTCTTAATTAAGATACTGTTTTACAACTAGCCTGGTTCTGTAGAAGACAAGGGAAATGGGTAGAAATGTCATATGTATTACTTTTTTTCTCTTTGCAAGATATGCCAGACTTATGTCCTAAGGGTACAGATTTGGGTGTAAAGGTTTCAGCTCCCTCCTATCCTCTTACTCTGCCTCTACCTTTGTATCAGGCACTCACAACTGAGCAAGCTGAAGGTCAAGGAATCCCTCCAGGAAGGGATACCTCAGTCTCAAAAAAAATTCAAGCAACCCCAGTCCAATACAGCCTCAAACTACTTTGGTTTCAATAGGAACTCAGACAGTCAAAGTAGAGGAAGTGCAGACAACCAAAATTAAGGATGAAACTAAGGATGAGGAAGAGGATGAGGATGAGAAAAAATAGGTTTCTCTAATCTATCCCTAATATCATATGCAAAGGGTAACTAGAGGGGGCTGGGGAATAGCCACACAACTTACTGCCTCTTCAGGAGGACCCCACTGGGAAAAGATCCAGTGATACAATGTATAAAGACCCAAAGATACAACAGATAAAGAGAGATCTGGGAGACTGTCTAGAGGATCCAGAAAAGTACATAGAAGCCTTTAGAGGACTAGCTTTATTTTATGAGCTTACTTAGAGAGATGTAATGTATGTCTTGGGATAGATGCTGACTCCTGACTTTAGAGTGCAAGTTTTGGGGGAAGCTAGTGCTTTGGAGATGAATGGCTTGAGAATGAGGCCAGAGGAATAAGGGAATATGAAATACCTCTCCTCCCTATGGGGAGACAAGTGGTTCCCATAGCAAAGCCAGATTGGGATTATCACAAATAGAAAGGGATATGGGAGTAGACCCACTTCATCAATTGCATTATTGAAGGGCTTAAGAGAGCTCAAACTAAGCCTCTAAATTATGCTAAATTGGCTGATGCAGAACAAGGAGAGAAGGAAGCTTCTGGCAGATTCCTAGAGAGACAGTGGGAAGGCCTTCAAAAGTTCACTAATATTTCTCCTGAGAGTGCAGAGGGAGAGACGACCTTAAAAGATAAATTTCTCACCCAGTCAGCTCCAGATTTATGCCACAAGTTATAAAAACAGGCATTTGGACTGAATCATTCTCTAAAAAAACTGTTGCAGCTGGCTCAAACAGTATATTACAGTAGAGAATGTGAGGAGGAAAAACAAGAACCGAAAAGAACCAAAGAAAATGCCCAGGCTCTAGTGATGGCTGTGAAAAATGTTATGAATCAACCTGAAGAGAAAAATGCCCAGAGGAACCCAGGTGAAAAACGACAGGCTTGGGATTACTGTGGAAAGGAGGGCAACCTCAAGTGAAGTTGCACTCAGGCATCTAAGCTGCCCCTTGCTCCCTGTCCAGTCTCTAAAGGACCATACTGGAGGAGAGACTTCCCTCAGAGGTGTAGGCCCCAGAGATCAGGCTCTCAAAACAATCAGGATTGAAGGAGCCCAGGGGTCCCTACACAAGCTCCCATTCTAACAACACCTGAGGAACCCCAGGTGTTAGTAACTGTGGGGCCCAATCAGTCGATTTTCTTTTGGACAGTGGACAACTTTCTCTGTGCTCACTGAAGCCTCTGGTCCATTTTCCTCCTGATCCACTATTGTAGTGGGACTGTTAGGACAAGCCAAACGCTATTATTTCAGTCATCCTTTAAGCTGCAACCGGGACTCTGTGCTGTTTTCTCACATGTTTCTGATCATGCTGGAGTGTCCTTCACCCATTCTGGGGAGGGATATACTGAGCAAGATCCAGCCTTCTGTTTTCATGAATATGGAGCCTGCTCTTTCTCTTCCACTAATTAAACAAAATGTAAATCCTAAAGTGTGGTTTGATGGAAAAACTGTGGGTCAAGCACAAGATGCTATACCTGTCACTAGAAGGCTCAAAGACCCTCACCTGTTTCCACATCAAAAGCAGTACCCATTAAAACCCAAGTGAAAGTGAAGGTGCTCAGTTGTGTCTGACTCTTTGCGACCCCATGGACTGTAGCCTACCACACTCCTCCAGCCATGGGATTTTCTAGGCAAGAGTACTGGAGTGGGTTGCCATTTGCTTCTCCAGAGGATCTTCCCAACCCAGGGATCGAACTTGGCTCTCCCACATAGTAGGCAGATGTTTTACCATTTGAGCCACCAGGAAAGATATAAACCCAAGGTTAAGAAAGGGACAAAACCCATCATTGAGAATTTAAAGAAGCAGGGGATATTAATTCCCTGTAATAGTCTATGCAACACTCTTATTTTGAGTGTGAAAAAGTCAAATGATAAGTGGAGATTAGTTCAAGATTTACAAATAATAAATGAGGCTGTGGTTCCTTTTACTCATATGCAAAAAAAAAAAAAAAAAAAAAGATTTTTCTTGCTTATGGGTCTGAGTAGATACTTTTATTGGATGGATTGAGGTTTTTCCCTGCCATAGTGATAGGCTAAGGAAGCTATAAAAATGTTAATTCATGAAATTATTCCCAGGTTTGAGCTGCTGCAAAGCCTCCAGAGTGATAATGGTTCTGCCTTTAAAATTGTTGTACCTCAAGGAGTGTCAAAATCTCGAAGAATAAAATATCACTTACACTGTTCCTGGAGACCCCAAACTTCAGGAAAGGTTGAAAAGGCTAATGACTTTATTAATAGACATCCATGTAAGCTAACTCAGGAAGCACAAGGTAGTTGGTTTACAGTTCTACCCATACCTTTAATAAGGGCTCAAATTGCACCCCCAACAGAAGAGACTGTCTCTATGACAGACTGTTTTTGTGCACAGATATTGTCAAAGACCCTGAAGCCTTAGAATTAACTATGTGACTCAGCTTTCAACCTTTCAAGAGACATTATGGAAACTACAAGAGGTGACTCTTGACCCAGCCTCTGAGACAAACAAGCCACCATTTGAGCCAGGCACCAAGGTCCTGATAAGACTTTGGGATCTGGAGGCCAATCTCTGGAGCACCTCTGGGAAGGCCCTTACTAGGTTATTTTTTCTTATCTCACAACTGTCAAGGTGCCAGGAATTGATTCCCGGGGACACCACACTCAGGTTAAAAAGTGGCACCCTGGCCAAAACTAAACAATGTCATTTTATGTCTTTCAAATTTTACTTTTCAGATGATAATCTATGTGGACTTGCTGCTGCTGCTAAATCGCTTCAGTTGTGTCTGACTCTGTGCGACCCCACAGACAGCAACCCATTGGGCTCTGCCATCACTGGGATTCCCCAGGCAAGAACGCTGGAGTGGGTTGCCATTTCCTTCTCCAATGCATGAAAGTGAAAAGTGAAAGTGAAGTCGCTCAGTCACGTCTGACTCAGCGGCCCCATGGACTGCAGCCTACCAGGCTCCTCCATCCATAGGAGTTTACAGGCAAGAGTACTGGAGTGGGATGCCATTGCCTTCTCCAATGTGGACCTGCTTCTGCTGACTCCAAAAGTCCTGAGTCTGCAGTTTGACCCTCAAGACAATGTCTTCCTGTCCTGGGCTTATTCTTAGGGTGCATTCCACAATCGGTCTAATTGCTGGGTCTTCAGAGTTCTGCCCTTTTTCTCAGTTGAAGGCTTCCCATGGAGGGGTTTCTCCATTTCAAAGAAAAGACTTTTTTCAACTCTGTAAAAACTGAACTGAACTGAACTGATGATTACACAACAAACAACACAGTTTAAACTCTGTACTAGGGATTATATAACAACAATGTATGCTGTTTGAGGACAGTGTCTCCTTCCTGAAAACCTCTGACTAATCCTGGTATTTTAGAATGTATATTATGGGAGTGGGTCTGGTAGGATATTTCTGTTGTTAAATTATAATCCTGTTAACGTAAAATGTAAACTGTGGGAGTGGGTCTGGTAAAATTTTTACAACCTGAGACATTATTTTGCTTTATTGTAATAGTTAAAGTATAATTCCCTTGCTAAAGACTAGCCAGGGGGCACTCTTCATCCCTTTTTTGATGTCTATGTCAGAAGCTTTATTTGTTTCTTTTTGTACTTTAATAAAACTCTGCTACACAAAAGCTCTTGAGTGATCAAGCCTGTTCCCTAGTCTTGAAGTAAAATATCCTTCAGAGAACATGAATTTGACACTGTTCACCATAAGCTATCAAAAACCTGGCTATTTATAAGAAAATAACCAAATCAGTATTTTTAAATAAACACTGTATAGCAAAAATTAAACCTATCATGATTAAAAATGTCTTCACAAAGTTTCTCAAGTTATATAATATTTTATATAACATACTTATACTTGTATTAAGTATAAATAGATACTTCCTGCAACACTAGTTAACAACATAATTTTGTATATATGTAACTAAATTTTCCTCTTCATAATTAGAGATGAATGGATAAATCACACATTTTTTGAGCTTCTGTATTTTCATATTGTAAAGTGGATTTATTAACATAAGCAGTTCTGGTCAAGAGTTCACAATAATAGAAATAAGAATAAAAATTCAAAACAAATGCCTGTTGTCATTAATCTCTGACAAGCTGAAAGGGCAAAAAATTATCTTGCCTCAAAATGCATGTTATTTATCAGTATGCCTATCCAGTCCACAGAAGATAGTCTCAGCAGGGCCACTTTAATCCTCTATTTGAATGCAGATTTCTTTATGTCCAATTTAGAATATCTCAAGGATGCTGATTTTCTATACTTAAATATCCCCTTACATTCTGAAGACCCCTTATAATTTTTTTGACTTCTGTGAATGAAAGAGTCTTACCATGACTTGAAAATAGTTTCTAAAATAAACATCTCAAAGCTGAACTTTAAAATTCAGATTTGAAAACTTATCAGTATATATTATATAGAAACATTTTTTAATCATGGATTCTCTTTATTTTACAAATATGTTTTCCATATAAGTTAAATAATCAAATAGCACAAAATCTTTTTATTTCCTATACAACTGTCTTTGGCAGCTTTCCATTTGATCAATTTTATTTTCCCCTAATTCCTCAAGATGATAATTACAGAACTTGGAAAAAGTTTAGCTTTTACTGTAATGCACTGCTTATATTTTCTATCACAACTGTTTGCATATAAGTAACAAATCAAGTCTCAGTTTAAAGTATAAGGTAAATAAATATCCTTTTATAAAATGTCCTGCAGAGAAGACAACACAGGTTTTCAAGGTTATGTGCTGGACACAATGCCTAAATCATGATCTTGAGACCTGCCTTAGATTCTTCATTTCTTTCTTAGTACCTTCCTTCTTTCTCCAGGAGGAACTGTCTACACTCTGTCCCTTTGTGATATTACACTCAATAGGGTATTGGTTGATTTTGGTTAATCAAGCAATGATGTATTTAACAGCATGAAGATACTGTGTAAAATATTCACACAATATCTTACATTGAATGGGTAAGAGGGGTATTTAGTGGAGAAAGGATATGTTATATGTATGGCTGAGTCCTTTTACTTCTACTCGAAACTATCACAACATTGTTAATCTGCTATACTCCTATATAAAATAATAAGTTAAAAACATTCAATGATATAAGGAAGCCCTAACATCAGTTCAGTTCAGTCGCTCAGTCATGTCTGACTCATTGTGAACCCATGAATTGCAACACACCAGGCCTCCTTGTCCATCACCAACTCATGGAGTTCACCAAACTCATGTCCATCAGGGCGGTATTGCCATTCAGCTCTCATCGTCTGTTGTCCCTTATCCTCCTGCCCCCAATCCCTCCCAGCATCATGGCCTCTTCCAATGAGTCAACGCATCGCATGAGTTGGCCAAAGTACTGGAGTTTCAGCTTCAGCATCAGTCCTTCCAATGAACAGCCAGGACTGGTCTCTTTTAGGATGGACTGGTTGGATCTCCTTGCAGTCCAAGGGACCCCCCAAGAGTCTTCTCCAACACCACAGTTCAAAAGCATCAATTCTTCAGTGCTCAGCTTTCTTCACAGTCCAACTCTCACGTCTACATATGACCACTGGAAAAACCATAGCTTTGACTAGACAGATCTTTCTTGACAAAGAATAATCTCTGCTTTTGATATGTATCTAGGTTGGTCATAACTTACGTTTCAAAGAGTAAGCATCTTTCAATTTCATGGCTGCAATCACCATCTGAAGTGATTTTGGAGCCCCAAAACGTAAAGTCTGACATTGTTTCCCCATCTATTTCCCATGACATGATGGGACCAGAAGCCATGATCTTCGTTTTTGGAATGTGGAGCTTTAAGTCAATTTTTTTGCTCTCCTCTTTCACTTTTATCAAGAGGCTTTTTAGTTCCCCTTCACTTTCTGCCATAAGAGTGGTGTCATCTGCATATATGAGGTGACTGATATTTTACCTGGCAATCTTGATTCCAGCGTGTGCTTCTTTGAGTCTAGCGTTTCTCATGATGTACTCTGCTTATAAGTTAAATAAGCAGGGTGACAATATACAGCCTTAGCGTACTCCTTTTCCTATTTGGAACCAGTCTGTTTTTTCATGCCCAGTTCTAACTGTTGCTTCTTGATCTGCATATAGGTTTCTCAAGAGGCATGTCAGGTGGTCTGGTATGCTCATTTCTTTCAGAATTTTCCACAGTTTATTGTGATCCACACAGTCAAAGGCTTTGGCATAGTCAATAAAGCAGAAATAGATGTTTTTCTGGAACTCTCTTGCTTTTTCCATGATCCAGCAGATGTTGGCAATTTGACCTCTGGTTCCTCTGCCTTTCCTAAAAACAGCTTGAACATCTGAATGTTCACGGTTCAGGTAAATCCTGAAACCTGGCTTGGAGAATATTGAGCACTATTTTACTAGCATGTGAGATGAGTGCAAGTGGGCGGTAGTTTGAGCATTCTTTGGCATGGCCTTTCTTTGGGATTAGAATGAAAACTGACCTTTTCAGTCCTGTGGCCACTGCTGAGTTTTCCAAATTTGCTGGCATATTGAGTGCAGCACTTTCACAGCATCATCTTTCAGGATTTGAAATAGTTCAAATGGAGTTCCATCACTTCAACTAGCTTTGTTCATAATGATGCTTTCTAAGACCCCTTGATTTCATATTCCAGAATGTCTGGCTCTGGGTGAATGATCACACCATCATGATTATCTGGGTCATGAAGATATTTTTTGTATAGTTCTTCTGTGTATTCTTGCCATCTCTTCTTAATATCTTCTGCTTCTTTTAGGTCCATACCATTTCTGTCCTTTATCGAGCTCATCCTTGCATGAAATATTCCCTTGGGATCTCTAATTTTCTTGAAGAGATCTCTAGTCTTTGCCATTCAATTGTTTTCTTCTAACTCTTTGCATTGATTGCTGAGAAAGGCTTTCTTATCTCTCCTTGCTATTTTTTGGAACTCTGCATTCAAATGGGAATATCTTTCCTTTTCACAGCTATTCGTAAGGCCTCCTCAGACAGCCATTTTGTTTATTATTATTTTTTTTTTTGCATTTCTTTTACATTGGGGATGGTCTTGTTCCTTGTCTCCTTACAATGCCATGTACCTCCATCCATAGTTCATCAGGTACCCTGTCTATCAGATCTAGTCCCTTAAATCTATTTCTCACTTCTACTGTACAGTCATAAGGGTTTTGATTTAGGTCATACCTGAATGGCCTAGTGGTTTTCCCTACTTTCTTCAATTTAAGTCTGAATTTGGCAATAAGAAGTTCATGATTTGAGCCACAGTCAGCTCATGGTATTGTTTTTGCTGACTGTATAGGGCTTCTCCATCTTTGGCTGCAAAGAATGCAATCAATCCGATTTCAGTGTTGACCATCTGGTGATGTCCATGTGTAAAGTCTTCTATTGTGTTGTTGGAAAATGGTGTTTGTTATTACCAGTGTGTTCTCTTTGCAAAACTCTATTAGCCTTTACCCTGCTTCATTCTGTACTCCAAGGCCAAATTTGCCTGTTACTGCAGGTGTTTCTTGACTTCCTACATTTGTATTCCAACCATTTATAATTAAAAGGACATCTTTTTTGGGTGTTACTTATAAAAGGTCTTGTAGGTCTTCATAGAACCATTCAACTTCAGCTTCTTCAGTATTACTGGTTGGGGCATAGGCTTGGATCACCATGATATTGAATAGTTTGCCTTAGAAGTGAACATAGATCATTCTGTTGTTTTTAAGATTGCATCCAAGTACTGCATTTTGGACTCTTTTGTTGACTATGATGGCTACTCCATTTCTTCTAAGGATTCCTGCCCACAGTAGTAGATATAATGATCATCTGAGTTAAATTCACTCATTCCAGTCCACTTTAGTTTGCTGATTCCTAGAATGTTGGCGTTCACTCTTGCCATCTCCTGTTTGGCCACTTTCAATTTGCCTTGATTCATGGCTCTAACATTCCAGGTTCCTATGCAATTTTGCTCTATAATTGGACCTTGCTTCTATCACCAGTCACATCCACAACTCAGAACTGTTTTTGCTTTTTCTCCTCTTCATTCTTTCTGGACTAATTTCTCCACTGATCTGTAACATACTGGGCACCTACCAACCTGAGAAGTTACTTTTTCAGCATTCTATCATTTTGCCTTTTCATACTATTCAGGGGGTTCTCAGGGCAAGAGTACTGAAGTTGTTCACCATTCCCTTCTCCAGTGGACCACATGCTGTTAGACCTCTCCATCATGACTCGTCTGTCTTGAGAAGCCCCACATGGCATGGCTTAGTTTCATTGAGTTAGACAAGGCTGTGGTCCGCATGATCACATTGGCTAGTTTTTTGTGGTTATGGTTTCAATGTGTCTGCTCTCTGATGCCCTCTTGCAACACCGACCATCTCAGTTGGGTTTCTCTTACCTTGGACATAGGTTATCTCTTCATGGCTGCTCCTGCAAAATGCAACCACTACTCCTTACCTTTGATGAGGTCACCCCTCCTGAAATGTGCAGTAGCTCCTCTTGGCCCTCTTGCACACACACAGTATATTTACTCTAACATAAGTCAGAGTAAATATACTGGTATCTGTCATGGGGCAATACATTTTCCCCATAAAGATATGTTGGGACTAAATTCCAGTATTTGTGCATGCTCAGTTATGTCTGACCCTTTGCGACCTCATGGATTTTAGCTCACCAGGCTCCTTTCTGTCCATAGAATTTTCCAGGCAAGAATACTGGAGTGGGCTGCCATTTCCTACTCCAAAGTAACTTCCTAATTCAGGGATTGAACCCAAGTCTCCTGTGTCTCCTGGTTTGGCAGGCGGATTCTTTGCTACTGTGTCATCTGGGAAGCTGCCCCCAGTATTTGTGAAGATGATCTTATTTGGAAGTAGAGTCTTTATGGATGCTACTAAGTTTAGATGCTGCTGCTGTTGCTGCTAAGTCTCTTCAGTCGTGTCCAACTCTATTCAACCCTATAGATGGTAGCCCATCAGGCTCCTTTGTCCCTAGGATTCTCCAGGCAAGAATATTAAAGCAGGTTGACATTTCCTTCTCCAATGCATGAAAGTGAAAAGTGAACGTGAACACACTCAGTCGTGTCCAACTCTTCAAGACCCCTTGGATTGTAGACTACCAGGCTCCTCCATCCATGGGATTTTTCCAGGCAAGAGTGCTGGAATGGGTTGCCATCGCCTTCTCCACAAGTTTAGATGAGAATTAGTGGATCCTGATTAGTGGATTCTAATTCAGTATGACTAGTGTTCTTATAATAAAAAGATAAAAACACAGAGAAGAGAATGCTGTGTAAAACAGTTAGGGACTGGAGAACTACATCTATAAGTCAAGGAATTCTGAAGATTGTGAGCAATCAACAGTACCTAGGAGAGAGTTATGGAACAAATTCTCCTGAAGGCACAAGAGGAAACCAACCCTATTGACAATTTGAACTTCTGACTTCTAACCACAAAAACAGCGAGAGTACGTTTCTGTTGTTTTAAGCCCCCCAGTTTGTGGTAATTTGTTATAACAGCTCTAGGACAATAATAAAGTGCCCTTGCTCAGTACCATCAAAAGAAATTATTTGATGTATACTGCTGCTCCATGGAAAGCCTCTGGAAAAAGAGTTCAGTTCAGCTCAATCCCTCAGTCATGTCCGAATCTTTGCAACCCCATGAACACAGCACGCCAGGCCTCCCTGTCCATCACCAACTCCTGGAGTTCAACGAAATCCATGTCCATTGAATCAGTGATGCCATCCAGCCATCTCATCCTCTGTTGTCCCCTTCTCCTCCTGCCCCCAATCCCTCCCAGCATCAGAGTCTTTTCCAATGAGTCAACTCTTCGCATAAGTTGGGCAAAGTATGGGAGTTTCAGCTTCAGCAGCAGTCCTTCCAATGAACACCCAGGACTGATCTCCTTTACAATGAACTGGTTGGATCTCCTTGCAGTCCAAGGGACTCTCAAGAGACTTCTCCAACACTACAGTTCAAAAGCATCAATTCTTCAGCGCTCAGCATTCCTCACAGTCTAACTCTCACATGCATACATGACCACTGGAAAAACCATTATTGGCAAAGTAATGTCTCTCCTTTTTAATATGCTGTCTAGATTGGACATAACTTTCCTTCCAAGGAATAAGCATCTTTTAATTTCATGGCTTCAATCACCATCTGCAGTGATTTTGGAGCCCCTCAAAAATAAAGTCTGACACTGTTTCCCCATAGATTTCCCATGAAGTGATGGGACCAGATGCCATGATCTTAATTTTCTGAATGTTGAGCTTTAAGCCAACTCTTTAACTCTCCTCTTTCACTTTCATTAAGAGGCTTTTTAGTTCCTCTTCACTTTCTCCCATAAGGGTGGTGTCATCTGCCTATAAAAAGATACATAAAAATACACATTCAAACAGTTTCTGGCATTTAAAATTATCTAAATGGGAATTATGATCACCAATTTAAAGGTCCTGAAAGAATTCAAGTGTATATTCCAATTTATCATGTCACAAGTTGTTATTTCAAGGCTCATGCTATCTATGTGTCAATACAAGCTGATGCTAGTCTAGCATATCTCTGATCATTTTTATATGTGAAAAGTTGATTAAAACCACTTTATAAAGAAATGTATTCACAAGGAATTAAAGAATTGAAGGAAAGTCAGATTTTGGATTGGGCAGTTTACAGATTAGCTGACATAGGTAAAAGGAAGCCGCAGGTACAAGTCATCCAGGAGTTGAAAATCCCATGTTTGGTCTTGGCTCTTCCACCAACTTTGTTGTTACTGTTTAGTCACTAAGTTGTGTCCAACTCTTTGAAGCCCCATGGAATGTAGCCAGCCAGGTTCCTCTGTCCTTGGGATTTCCCAGGCAAGAATAAAAGTGAAAGTGAAAGTGAAGTCACTCAGTCATGTCCAACTCTTTGCGACCCCATGGACTGTAGCCTACCAGGCTCCTCCCTCCATGGGATTCTCCAGGAAAGAGTACCTGAGTGGGTTATCATTTCCTTCTCCAGGGGATCTTCCCGACCCAGGGATCGATCCCTGGTCTCCTGCATTCCAGGCAGACACTTTAATCTCTGAGCCAACAGGGAAGTCCTGGAGCAGATTGCCACTTTCTTCTCCGGGGAATCTTCCTGACCTAGGGATCGAACATATATATCAGGTCAGGAAGCAACAGTTAGAACTGGACATGGAACAACAGACTGGTTCCAAATAGGAAAAGGAGTACGTCGAGGCTGTATATTGTCACCCTGCTTATTTAACTTCTATGCAGAGTACATCATGAGAAACGCTAGACTGGAAGAAACACAAGCTGGAATCAAGATTGCCAGGAGAAATCTCAATAACCTCAGATATGCAGATGACACCACCCTTATGGTAGAAAGTGAAAAGGAGCTAAAAAGCCTCTTGATGAAAGTGAAAGAGGAGAGTGAAAAAGTTGGCTTAAAGCTCAACATTCAGAAAATTAAGATCATGGCATCTGGTCCCATCACTTCATGGGAAATAGATGAGGAAACAGTAGAAACAGTGTCAGATTTTATTTTGGGGGCTCCAAAATCACTTCAGATAGTGACTGCAGCCATGAAATTAAAAGATGCTTACTCCTTGGAAGAAAAGTTATGACCAACCTAGATAGCATATTCAAAAGCAGAGACATTACTTTGCCGACTAAGGTCCATCTAGTCAAGGCTATGGTTTTTCCTGTGGTAGTCATGTATGAATATGAGAGTAGGACTGTGAAGACGGCTGAGTGCCGAAGAATGAATGGTTTTGAACTGTGGTGTTGGAGAAGACTCTTGAGAGTCCCTTGGACTGCAAGGAGATCCAACCAGTCCATTCTGAAGGCGATTAGCCCTGGGATTTCTTTGGAAAGAATGATGCTAAACTGAAACTCCAGTACTTTGGCCCCAACTCATGCGAAGAATTGACTCATTAGAAAAGACTCTGATGCTGGGAGGGATTGGGGGCAGGAGGAGAAGGGGACGACCAAGGGTGAGATGGCTGGATGGCATCACTGAATCGATGGATGTGAGTCTGAGTGAACTCCGGGAGTTGGTGATGGACAAGAAGACCTGGCATGCTGCAATTCATGGGGTCGCAAAGAGCTGGACATGACTGAGCGACTGAACTGAACTGAACTGATCCTGCATTGGCAGGCAGATTCTTTACCACTGAATCACCAAGGAAACCCCCTTCACCACCTAGCTGCCTTAATATCTATTGTTTTCTGATCCTAAGCTTCCTTATATGTAAAAGTAAAAGTTTGGCCAGACATATTGCGCACTTATATCCTGCCTAAATCACTAGAGTGACCTAACTGGCAGTAATGCAACTTTAATGTATGTATTTTTTCAAATTTCTTTCAAGTGAGAAAAACAAAGCAACTTATTTTGACTTGTTTAAGTGGAAAAGACAGTACTTGCAGCTAACTCTAAACAAAAGACAATATGACATTCAAAATGGATTAAAGATCTAAATATGAGCCCAGATACTGTAAAACTCATAGAGGTAAACATAGGCAGAACACTTTTTGCAGTAAATCACAGAAGTATCTTTGTGGCCCCACCCCCCAGAGTAATGAAATTAAAAACAAAAATAACAAATGGGATTTAATTAAACTTATAAGTTTTTGCACAGCAAAGGAAGCTATAAACAAAATGAAAAGGCAACTTTCAGAATGGGAGAGAATATTTGCAAATGAAGGGACTGATAAAAGATTAATCTCTCAAATCTACAAACATCTCATGCAGCTCCGTTACAAAAAAGTAAGAAACCCAATCAAAAACTGGGCAGAAGGTCTAAATAGATATTTCTCCAAAGAAGACACATAGATGGCCAAATAGCATATGAAAAGATGATCAACATCTCTAATTAATAGAGGAATGTAAATCAAAACTACAATGAGGCATCACCCCACACCAGTCAGAATGGCCATTATTGAAAAGTCTACAGATAATAAACTGCTGTAGAGAGTGTGGAGAAAAGCATACCCTCCTACACAGGTAGTGAGAATGTAAATTGATACAGCCACTAGGGAAAAGAGTATAGGGGTTCCTTAAAAACTAAAAGCAAAGTTAAGATATGATCCTATAATACAACTCCTGGACACAGACACAGAGAATACCATAATTTGAAAAGATACATGTACCCCAATGTTCACTATTAACAATAGCCATGACATGGAAGCAATCTAAATGTATATCAGTAGAGGAATGGATACAGAAGATGGGATACATATATAAGCCAGAATATGGCTTATACATATACTCAGCCATGGAAAGAATGCAATAATGCCATTTACAGTAACATGAATGGACCTAGAGATTATCACACTGAATGAAATATGACAGAGAAAGGCAAATATCATATCACTTGCATGTGGAATTAAAAAAAAAGATAAAAATGAACTTATATACAAAACAGGAACAGATTCACAAACTTTGCAAACAAACTTATGGTTACCGAAGGAGAAACATAAGAAAGGGGGATAAATTAAGAGTTTGAATTAACATATACACACTATTATATATAAACTAGATAAATGACAAGACCTACTGTATACCAGAGAGAACTGTACTCAGTATCCTGTAATAAACTGTATAGGAGAAGAAACTGAAATAGAATGGGTATATGCATATGTACAACATATGTACAATTCTGCTGTGCACTTAAAACAATACAACATTATAAATCAACTTTAATCTAATATAAAATAAAAATTAAATTTAAAAAGTAGAATATTAGAATGCTTATTGACACAACATTAAGCTTTTAATTACATCTAGTCACCGAATCATTTCTCTCTCCTTTATACCCTCATTTCTATTTTTATCTAAAAATCTTTTCTTTTTATTTAACTTCATCTCCTGTTTCTTATGTGGTTTGCTTTCACTTTTCAACATTTTCCACTACCAGAACTATCGTTCATTTTTAACTGGGACAAAATAATTCTAATCCTCTCTTTAGAGTAAGGGTCTGTTTTGGAACTCTAATATAGATTTCCTTTCATGCTCTTGATTATTCTCCTGAAATATGCCTTGTTACCCAATAATCTCCATTTTCACAAAACAAACAGACTCAAGCACTACCCTTTAAGGTAACACAATTAATTTCAGAATTATATCCACTTAAAAGAATTACTGAGTTCACAGTTTAACAACATCAAGGAATGAGAAAAAGGAGTAAAAATCTCACTCAATATCACACATAACTTCTTGTCTTCCTTTCTATTTCAAAATTAGAATTTACTGACACATATACATGGAATTTTGAAAGATAGAAAAGATGACTCTGTATGTGAGACAACAAAAGAGACACAGAGGTATAGAATGGACTTTTTGCCTCTGAGGAAGAGGGAGAGGGTGGGATGATTTGGGAGAATGGCATTGAAACATGTATACTCTCATATAAGAAATGAAATGCCAGTCTATGTTCAATACAGGATACAGGATGCTTGGGGCTGGTGCACGGGATGATCTAGAGAGATGTTATGGGATGGGAGGTGGGAGGGGGCTTCGGTATTGGGAGATCGTGTACACCTGTGGCTGATTCACGTCAATGTATGGCAAAACCAATACAGTACTGTAATATAGAATGAAGTATTTTTAAAAAATAAATAAAAGTGAAAAAAAGATTAAAGCTATAAATTAACAGACCAGATCAAGGTATGCAAATGTTACATAAACTCACTACATCATCTTCCTGGGTAAATTCACTGTATCATTTTTTTTATATAAAATATATATTCAGTACATAAAAATGACTAAAAGAACAACAACAAAAAAAAAAACCCACTAGAATTTAAATAAAATGAGAAGATTCATCTTACCGTAACATAAGTGAACGATGACACCAGCACTTTTGTCATGTTTCTGTATATTCTAGCAAATATGCCTGTCTGCTAGGTAGGAATTACATTCTGGTTATTATATAGACAAGAAATTTGCTGAGGCTTTTTCTTTCCTTTCCTCTTGGAAATTTTAATAGGATTTTAAGTTTTTTTCCTCTGATATCACTAATCAACCCGGAAAACTGAGCCTTAGCTCTTTGAGGAAAAAAAAAAGTCATCTCTGTAAGATTCTGACAGAGTTTTAGGAATAGAAAGCACTCTTTCCCCTGCCATCTTGCCTCTTTAGCCTCCACAAAGTAACACACTCAGATATCATACAATATATAAATAACTTAGAAAAAGTTCCAATGCTAAAGGAACAAAGGTGAAATTTTTAAGTAACCTGAACTTTTCACTGAACATTTTTAAAGAAAGGATTATCAACTCATACCAGCTCCCACTGGAAAATTCCAGTGCAAGTTCCTTTTATTCTAAACTATGTCTGCTGTTCTCAAGATCAAATTTTATGCTCCATCCCATAAACAAACTTCATTCAAAACTTAGAGTCTCTGACTTTAAGTAGTTATTTTAGAAAAATATTATTGGTTCTCTTGGAAAGAGAGTTTGTTTCCTAACTCAACCCTATGTCATAGAGTCTTAACTAGTATTCAGAGTTTCAGCCAATACATCAAAATTTGTTGAAGCTCTGTTTCATTCATATGGAGATGGCTTTAGGCCCATGAGAATAGATAGAAGTACTGTAGTTTTATTAATTTTTAATATTTCCACTAGAAAAGCAGCACGATTTCAAGTTCTTTTAATAATCAATCAATAATATCATTTCCTTTGAGTATCAAATAGAATAGTTTCACTATAAGTAACAGAAATACTGACCTAAAATGGTTCATGAATTAGGTAAGTCCCAAGGTAGGGCATGTTTCAGATTCACTTAATTCAGTAACTTCATGATGACAAAGACACAGATTATTTTCATTTCCTTAAAGTTTCCCTCTATGCTAGAGTCTGTGTAAAGTAACTTTAAGCATCACATATGATTTTAAAATATTCCCTTTAAAAAAACTTAACTTCATGTAGCAAATATTTCTCCAGAAGACCCTTAACAAAACGTTTCTCATGAATTATTGGCAATATATGGATCATGTGCCAATTTTCTAAGCCAAATACAAATGAAGGGAATTGACTTCCCCTTAGACCAAGGAGGCTTCATCTGAAGTGAGTTGTGGGTGCTCTGAGGCACAAACTGAGCAAAATTTAGTTCATTTTGGAGGAGAGAAAGATGAGAAAATTAGGAGTTAAGTAGATATAAAGCATTGTCTTAAAAAAAAAAGTTATTTTCTCTCGATTATACAGAGTGAAGTAAGCCAGAAAGAAAAACACCAATACAGTATACTGACACATATATATGGAATTTAGAAGACAGTAATGATGACCCTATATGTGAGACAACAAGAGACACAGAGGTATAGAGTGGACTTTTGGACTCTGAGGGAGAGGGAAAGGGTGGGATGGTTTGGGAGAATGGCAGTGAAGCATGTGTATTTTCCTGTAAGAAACGAAGCGCTAATCTATGTTTGGTGTAGGATGCAGGATGCATGGGGCTGATGCACAGGATGATTCAGGTAGAGGATGTGGGGTGGGAGGTGGGAGGGGGCTTCGGCATTGGGAGATTGTGTTCACCTATGGCTGATTCGTGTCAATGTATGGCAAAACAAATACAGTATTGTAATTAAAAAAATAAATAAATTTAATTAATAAAAAAAGAAATGATAGCAGTTTCTACATTCAATGCTAGGATAAGGAAGCTTCTTATCTTAAATTTTTCAACTCAATACTTTCCAACATAGGAGAAGGGGTGAAAGAAACCAGGTATAAAGTGGTCTAAGGGGAAACTGAGAGATTACACAAGAAAATTACTCTTTTATTTAGAAGTATTAACATCTTCCCAATTAGATAAATTGTTGCTACATTCAGCTGCTAAGTCATGTCCAACTCTTTGCAACTCCACGGACTGAACTGCAGCACACAAGGCTTTTCTGTCCGCTATCTCCAGGAGTTTGCCCAATCTCATGTCCATTGAGTCAGTGACACCATCCAACCATCTCATCCTCTGCTGCTCTCTTCTCCTTTTGCCCTGTATCTTTCCCTGCATCAAGGTCTTTTCCAATGAATCAGTTATTTACATCAGATAGCAAAAGCTTTGGCGTTTCATCTTCAGCATTAGTCCTTCCAATGAATATTCAGAGATGATTTCCTTTAAGATTGACTGATTTGATCTCCTAGCAGTCCAAGGGACTTTAAAGAGTATACTTCAGCACCACAACTCAAAAGCATCAATTATTTGGTGCTCAACCCTCTTTATGGTCCAACTCTCACATCTGTACATGACTACTGGAAAAAATCACAGCTTCGATTACATGGATGTCTTTGTCTAAAGTGATGTTTTTGATTTTCAATATGCTGTCTAGGTTTGCCATACCTTTTCTTCCAAAGAGCAAGTGTCTTTGAATTTCATGGTTGCAGTTACCATCTGTAGAGATTCTGGAGACCAAGAAAAGAAAATCTGTCACTGCTTCCACTTTTTAGCCATCTATTTTCCATGAAGTGATGGGACCAGATGCCATGATCTTAGCTTTTTGGATGATGAGTTTTAAGCCAGCGTTTTTAACTCTCTTTTCACCCTCATCAAGAGACTCTTTTGTTCCTCTTCACTCTTTGTGATATCATCTGCATATTTGAAGTTGCTGATATTTCTTCCAGAAATTTTGATTCTAGCTTGTGATTCATCCAGCCCAGTATGGCATGATTGACTTTTATTAGAAGTTAATAAGCAATGTGACAATATACAGCCTTGATGTACTCCTTTCTCAATTTTGAACCAGTCAGTTGTTCCATGTAAGGTTTTTAACTGTAGCTTCTTGATTCACATATAGGTTTCTCAGGAAACTGGTAAGATTATCTTAAAGAATTTCCTACAGATTGTAGTGATTCACACAGTCAAAGGCTGTAGCATATTTAATGAAGCAGATCTTTTCCCTCACTTTCTCTATGATCCAACATATATTGACAATTTGATCTCTAGTTTCTCTGTCTTTTCTAAATCCAGCTTGTACATCTGGAATTTCTTGGTTCATGTAGTGCTGAAAACTAGCTTGAAGGATTTGAGCATAATCTTATAAGCATGTGAAATGAGTACAGTTTTTTCCAGTAGTTTGCACATTGCCCTCTGTTGGGACTGAAATGAAAACTGAGCTCTTCCAATCCTGTGGCCACTGGTGTGTTTTCCAAATTTGCTGATGTATTGAGAGCAGCACTTTAACAACATCATCTTTTAGGATTTGAAACAGCTCTACTAGAATTCCATCACCTCTGCTAGCATTGTTTGTAGTGATGCTTTCTAAGGATCACTTGGCTTCATATTCGAAGATGTCTGGTTTTAGGTGAGTGATCACATTGTCATGGTTATCTGGGTCCTGAGGATTGTGTGTGTGTGTGTGTGTGTGTATAGTTCTTGTGTGTATTCTTAGCACCTTTTCTTAATTTCTTCTGCTTCTATTAGGTCATTAACATTCTGTTCTTTTCTGTGTCCATCCTTTCATGAAATGTTCCATTGATATCTTAGTTTTCTTGAAGAGATTCTTAGTCTTTCTCATTCTATTGTTTTCCTCTGTTTCTTTTCATTGTTCATTTAAGAAGGCCTGTCTTTCCTTGTTGTTCTCTGGAACTCTGTATTTAGTTGGGTACATCTTTCCCTTTCTCCTTGGCTTTTCACTTCTATTCTTTCCTCAGCTAGTTGTAAAGCCTTCTCAGACAATCACTTTGCCTTCTTGGATTTCTTTGTCTTTGAGATGGTTTTGGTCACCACCTCCTGTACAAAGTTATGAACCTATGTCTATAGCTTTTCAGATAGTCCTTATCTTTACCCAATTAAACCACTTTTGCCTAATAGTATTAGGGATAATATAAACAAAAAGTACATTTACTTAATGGTAAGTGACTGAGGAACATGTATTACTTCACTTCAGGGCTTACATACTGAAATTTCTTGATAGATCATATCACAACACTGGTCTTCTAACTTATTGCACTGATTCAAAAATACTTAATCTGAAAATAGTGTTATTTAAATTATCAATGTTCTTAAGAACATAGTAGATTTCTAATTTTAAAATACTTAAAAACCTTTCTGAGTAAGTTTATATATACAATATATATATGCATATGTGCTATAAATATACATGCACAAATTTGATATATTTGTATATGCACACATCTTTAGATACATATATGCATATATATTAATATTAATTTGTATATTAATATATGTATTTATATATGCATATGCATGTATGCTATTAATCAGTATGCACTATAGCTATACGGGCATATTTTGGAGATAATGAAGGTTCAGTTCCAGACTACTGCAATAAAGTGAATATCACAATAAAATGAGTCACAAAAATATTTTGGCTTCCTGTTGCTGCTGCTGCTAGTCATTTCTATTAAATATTATTATTTTTTTTTAAGCAGAGTTTTTCCAATAGTCATGTATGGATGTGAGAGTTGGACTGTGAAGAAAACTGAGCAATGAAGAATTGATGCTTTTAAACTGTGGTGTTGAGAAGGCTCTTGAGAGTCCCTTGGACTGCAAGGAGATTCAACCAGTCCATTCAAAAGGAGATCAGCCCTGGGTGTTCTTTGGAAGGAACAATGCTAAAGCTGAAACTCCAGTACTTTGGCCACCTCACACGAAGAGTTGACTCACTGGAAAAAAGTATGATTCTTGGAGGAATAGGGGCAGCAGGAGAAGGGGACAACAGAGGATGAGATGCCTGGATGGCATCACTGATCAGTGAACTTAAGTATGAGTGAATACCAGGAGTGGCTGATGGAGAGGGAGGCCTGGCATGCTGCAGTTCATGGGGCTGCAAAGAGTCAGACACGACTGAGTGACTGAATTGAATTGAACTGAACTGAATTAGTGATTATGTCTGGCTTATTATAAATGGAAATATACTAAGTATTATGTAAAGGAAGTAATAATTTATCTTTATGATGAAAAGATTTCTGAAACATGCTATTGGATATAAATGGAATTTTTTCCCCAGTAAGAGTTTCCTTGAGCACTACTCAAAGAAAACAATAGCAATCAGTACTCCTCAGTCATGAGTAGCTGTGAAAAGAAGAGAAGCAAAAAGCCAAGGAGAAAAGGAAAGATATAAGCATCTGAAAGTAGAGTTCCAAAGAATAGCAAGAAGAGATAAGAAAGCCTTCTTCAGCAATCAATGCAAAGAAATAGAGGAAAACAACAGAATGGGAAAGATTAGAGATCTCTTCAAGAAAATTAGAGATACCAAGGGAATATTTCATGCAAAGATGGGCTTGATAAAGGACAGAAATGGTATGGACCTAACAAAAGCAGACGATATTAAGAAGAGATGGCAAGAATACACAGAAGAACTGTACAAAAAGGATCTTAATGACCCAGATAATCACGATGGTGTGATCATTCATCTAGAGCCAAACATTCTGAAATGTGAAGGCAAGTGGGCCTTAGAAAGCATCACTATGAACAAAGCTAGTGGAGTTGAGGAATTCCAGTAGAGCTCTTTCAAATCCAGAAAGATGATGCTGCGAAAGTGCTGCACTCAATATGCCAGCAAATATGGAAAACTCAGCAGTGGCCACAGGACTGGAAAAGGTCAGTTGTCATTCCAATTCCAAAGAAAGGCAATGCCAAAGAATGCTCAAACTACCACACAATTGCACTCATCTCACACACTAGTAAAGTAATGCTCAAAATTTTCCAAGCCAGGCTTCAGCAATACGTGAACTGTGAACTTCCTGATGTTCAGGCTGGTTTTAGAAAAGGCGGAGGAACCAGAGATCAAATTGCCAACATCTGCTGGTTCATGCAAAAAGCAAGAGAGTTCCAGAAAAACATCTGTCTCTGCTTTATTGACTATGCCAAAGCCTTTAACTGTGTGGATCACAATAAACTGTGGAAAAGTTTGAAAGAGATGGGAATACCAGACCACCTAACCTGCCTCTTGAGAAATCTGTATGCAGGCTAGGAAGCAACAGTTAGAACTGGACATGAAACAACAGATGTTCCAAATAGGAAAAGGAGTACGTCAAGGCTGTATACTGTCACCTTGCTTATTTACCTTCTGTGCAGAGTACATCATGAGAAACACTGGACTGGAAGAAACACAAGCTGGAATCAAGATTGCCGGGAGAAATATCAATAACCTCAGATATGCAGATGACACCACCTTTATAGCAGAAAGTGAAGAGGAACTAAAAAGCCTCTTGATGAAAGTGAAAGAGGAGAGTGAAAAAGTTGGCTTAAAGCTCAACATTCAGAAAACGAAGATCATGGCATCTGGTCCCATCACTTCATGGGAAATAGATGGGGAAACAATGGAAACAGCGTCAGACTTTATTTTTTGGGCTCCAAAATCACTGCAGATGGTAATTGCAGCCATGAAATTAAAAGATGCTTACTCCTTGGAAGAAAAGTTATGACCAACCTAGATAGCATTTTCAAAAGCAGAGACATTACTTTGCTGACTAAGGTCCGTCTAGTCAAGGCTATGGTTTTTCCTGTGGTAGTCATGTATGGATGTGAGAGTTGGACTTTGAAGAAGGCTGAGCACTGAAGAGCTGATGCTTTGAACTGTGGTGTTGGAGAAGACTCTTGAGAGTCCCTTGGACTGCAAGGAGATCCAACCAGTCCATTCTGAATGAGACCAGCCTTGGGATTTCTCTGGAAGAACTGATGCTAAAGCTGAAACTCCAGTACTTTGGCCACCTCCTGCAAAGTGTTGAGTCATTGGAAAAGACTCTGATGCTGGGAGGGATTGGGAGCGGGAGAAAGGGACGACGGAGAGTGAGATGGCTGGATGGCATCACTGACTCGATGGACACGAGTCTGAGTGATCTCCAGGATTTGGTGGTGGACAAGGAAGCCTGGCATGCTGTTATTCATGGGGTCGCAAAGAGTCAGACACGACTGAGTGACTGAACTGAACTGTCAGCATCATCAGTTGAAATGCTTCCATGGACTGAAGTTTGTGTTCCCTACCTGCCCCCCTGCCCCCACCACATTCATATATTGTTGTGCCAGCTCCCAATGTGGATGTATAAGTACCTATGGTCTTCAAGAAATAACTAGGTTCAGATGAGGTCATAGCAGGGAAGCCCCTATACTGGGATTAGTAGTCTTATAAGGTGAGCAAGAGACACCAGAGCTTACTCTCTCTGGCATGTGCGGATGCAGCTAGAAGTTGCCACAGCTGTGAGAAATAAATGTCTGCTGTTGAATAAGCCACATCATCTATGTTATTTTGTTATAACAGCCAGGCTAACTAAGACACATGTTCATAATGAATAAGTCTTGGCATCTCATCACTAATCTAGAGGATGCCTCTTCAACAGTCACCATGAGTTCAGAAATGTCTGCCTTTGAAAATGTCCTGATCCCACCCTACTTCTAAAGCCGTGTCTAACACATATTAGATATGAATAAGTATGTGCAGAAGGGAGTAATAGTCCCCTTAACCTTTGAATAAACTAGAATTTATGTAAATTAAAGCAAAAATAATAGAAGGGATAGATATTAATGAAGAGATAATTAATGTAGAACTTACTATGTACTTTATTTGGGGGGCTCCAAAATCATTTTAGATGGTGACTGCAGCCATGAAATGAAAAGATGCTTACTCTTTAGGAGGAAAGTTATGAACAACCTAGACAGCATATTAAAAAGCAGAGACATTACTTTGCCAACAAAGGTCTGTCTAGTCAAAGATGTAGCTTTTCCAGTAGTCATGCATAGATGTGAGAGATGTGAAAGAAGGCTGAGCACTGAAGAACTAATGCTTTTGAACTGATGTTGGAGAAGACTCTTGAGAGTCCCTTAGACTGCAAGGAGATCCAACCAGTCCATCCTAAAGGAGATCAGTCCTGACTGTTCATAGGAAGGATTGATGTTGAAGCTGAAACCCCAGTACTTTGGACACCTGATGCAAAGAACTGACTCCTTTATTAAGATCCTGATGCTGGGAAAGATTGAAGGTGGGAGGAGATGGGGATGACAGAGGATGAGATGGCTGGATGGCATCACCTACTCAATGGGCATGAGTTTGAGTAAACTCCAGGAGTTGGTGATTGACAGGGAGGCCTGGCATACTGCAGTACATGAGGTCTCAAAGAGTCAGACACAGCTGAGTGAATGAACTGAACTGAACTGAACTACTATGTACATTAAACACCTCCTCCAGATCATGATGGATAAATTTCACTCGTCAAAAAGGAAGAAAAAGCTTTTTGATCTAAACAAACATGAGAAACAAAGTCATGAAGTTACTGAACGCCCCACAAACTGTGTAGGAAAAATTCTGTACTTCTTAATGGACTTAGACTGTAAAGCTCACAAAAGCTGGGAGTAGTGATAAGGTGAAAATTGGGTAAAGGAGGTAAGAGATTATTTCAGTTCTCCTGTCAGATGTAGTAAGTACCTAAACTATCATGTGGGCAGTCATGTGCTGGTAAATGCTTACAAGTGGCTCTACAAAGAAAGGAAAATATGTATGGGATGCAGTTGCATTGTGTGTGTGTGCATGTATACCTATTGCATATTAGTAAAATTCACAGTAACATTTGAGGGTTAACACTATTTTCAGTTATTCCTTTACATAATTTTATAAACAGCTAATTTATTTAAAAAATATATACACCTAAAAAATGTACTCCTATATCATCAGTGTGACTGGCAATTTCTTAAAAAAACTGCAACAGAAAAATCATTTTGGCACCTATGAAAAGTTCACAAAATCAGATTAATGCTTGATTATTAATGACTGGGGAAAAGAATCACTCAGGTCAGTGATTAGCAAGCAAAGTTCCACTATTAATATTATTTGTGATCTTCATTTATATTAATAGGTAAGACATTTTGAAACAATGAAGATCAATGACAGAACTTAAACTACACATAAGTGAATTCTTCCCTAAATCAAATTATTTTAAGAATGAAGTGATATTGAGGTAATATTTCCTCAAATTTTTTGGTGTTGTTTACAACAGAATGGCTACAGATAGGATAGTTTTTAATCTGTATCAACATGTTCCTATTATTTTCCTAAATCTATACAATCAACTAAATAATAAAGCAAGCCCAGTTTGTAATGTTCATCCATTTCCATGGTGTAAACAATGCAACCATGCCAGATTCTAAGTTGCTAAGAGAGCTGTCTCTGAACATGAATTTGGGAAGAGATATTCAGCAATATATCATGACACAATATTTTTACTTTATGCATACAACAGATATAACATCAAGAGCATAGGCAAAATTATAAATCAGTAAGATAAATAGGAATAGTAAAAATTAAATAATTATGAGCTTTTATAATATAAAATTTAATTATATGTTTGTACAATATAATTTTTAATAATGGTTGTTTTAACAACCAAATTACAAAATCACTAAAATTTAAACACTGGAATAACCTTAGTTGCTTGGTATCTGGGATAGCTGCAGTGTTTACACCATGGAAATGGATGAACATTACAAACCGGGCTTGCTTTATTGTTTAGTTGATTGTATAGATTTAGGAAAATAATAGGAACATGTTGATGCAGATTAAAGTCTAAGGCCTAATGGTGGAGCAGCCTCCACCACATCATGATTAAGGCTAACACATTTTTGTTTTAAAATCACTAGCTTCTGGCTTACATTTTATGAAAAAAATGTAATATCAGTCTTATCCATTATAAATGTATACAATCTTTCTCCACACTAATAGAGAATTATGTTTGCAGTAAATAGGAAGCAACTTAGATTTTTCAAAAGGAAAATTAAGAAAAAAATGAGTGAAATTTATTTGGCCACAAGTTTGGACATAATTGGTGAACAGCTATTTTCTTTCTCCAAAGATTTTGTAATTGCTTTAGAATATATATGCAATTAGTTTGTCTAATAATAATTAGAATTATTATTAGTTTGCATAAATTTGTTTTTTTAAAATATGTAAAAGTTAAATTAAACATCAAATTGAGAGAAAAAAAATCATTTTATAAGACCAGAGATATTTATTTGAAAATATTTTACATGATACAGAAAAGAAAACAGCATACTCATTAGACATGTAGAATATGATTACCTCTTTATCTTCTCCTGAAATTTAAGGCTAAGACTGGATTCTAGTAAAGAAAGGAAGGCCATAGACAACTGACACATATGTTAAAAAAATAAATAAATGAAAGAATATTTTATATATAGATAGATAACCTTTACAAACATACTACTTATAAATGAATGTGTGTGTGGGAGGGGGGTGAAATTTTTCTCCAGAAACAAATGTCAGATAAGATTTGCTTTTATTTGTTTTATTTTCTGTCAAATTCATCATAAAAGCTAGAATACTATACAGGAGTTTCAAAACATTATGGTATCCTGGGAAGAAATTCTTTATATTTTTGTTTTTCTCACCAATAATAAACAATTTTGTATCATCAAAGTTAGTGGCTGAGGTACTTATTTTTAACACAAGAAGTTCCATATATTTTAGAAAAGAGCTCATGAGTCATGACAAGTTTAATATGAGGACAAATGTCAATCATTCAAATTTAAATATATTCATTCTTTCCTTAGCACTGGTGTTGGTTGTATAATGTTGAACATGGCTGCCTTCTAAATATACTCTTTAATGAGAATTGAGATTGATGATAAAGTGATCATTCTGCAAATGAACAAAAATTATAATATCCTGCTGTTTCTGCTGCTGCTCTTAAGTTGCTTCAGTCGTCTTTGACTCTGTGTGACCCCCATAGACGGCAACCCACCAGGCTCCGCCATCCCTGGGATTCTCCAGGCAAGAATACTGGAGTGTGTTGCCATTTCCTTCTCCAATGCATGAAAATGAAAAGGGAAATGGAAGTTTCTCAGTTGTGTCTGAGTCTTAGCGACCACATGGACTGCAGCCTACCAGGCTTCGCCATCCATGGGATTTTCCAGGCAAGAGTACCAGAGTGGGGTGCCATTGCCTTCTCCAATAATATCCTGCTAGTGACATACTAATTATAATTACATATAAAAATGCAAAATATTACAAAGTCTTATTTCAGAAGAATGTCAGACACTAGTGCCTTTCATAGTAGAGATTGAACTTCTCAGTTTGCAGTTTAGGCTTAATTAGAATATATTATAAGGAAGATGGTATCTTTATGTCTAATGACCAGTATGCTACCTGCTTATTGTGAGCTAAGTGATGAGAGAGTCATTTTATTTTAAACCAAAATGGAAAACTCCAATATATCTGAAATGTTTTGAGTTCATGGATTATTTTTTTTAATTATACAGATACAATAGCATTGCTAGGTAGTATTTTAGAATATAATTTCATGAAAATTCAAAATAAATCCTAAAATATTAACAAATCTGAAAATCTAAGTATCCAAACCAAATTCTTGTCTTGAAAAACCAACTAAAAATAAAGAGTACAAAATTGTACTGGAGCAAACTACATGATTTGGGCCAGTGTCTAGCTTCCTACTGAGATTGAAAACCTCATCACAGTCTTTTCTGTGGGAGCTGGATTTCAGTTCTTTCAGGAATGCAAATATATGTGCATGTTTCTGCAGCTTTGCAAAATGGGTTTTTCCAAGAGCATGTAGTAACTATTGATGTTTTTGGTGGTTCAGTAATCAAGAGTTATTTTTAATTAAGTCAGTCAGTTCAGTCTCTCAGTCGTGTGTGACTCTTTGCAACCCTATGAATCGCAGCACGCCAGGCCTCCCTGTGGTTCACAGGAATATGGTGATCTAAAAGTATAATGACTGTTTAAGGAATGAAATTGATGCCTGAGAAAATGATAAAATATATACAATAAACAATGACAGTTTAGCCTGAAATTGATGAATAAATGTTTTATTAATAAACTGGTAATAATATAACATTAATAAATTATATGTAATATTTTAAAATAGTTTATAATGCTAAAATAAAATACTTCAATACTTAGAATCATCATATTTCTAAGCTGTGTTTTTAAAGTTTTTCCAAATATAACTATACTAAGGCACATATTTGGAGAAGGAAACAGCAACCCACTCCAATATTCTTGCCTGGAAAATCCCATGGATGGAGGAGCTTGGCAGGTTACAGCACATGCGGTAGCAAAGAGTTGGACACAATTGAGTGATTTCACTTTCACTTTCAAGACATATATTATAAAATTAACTTGAATATATGAATTATACAAATGAATACCTTTATCAGGATCTCAAGAAAAAGAGGCATTCAAAAAGTTTTGCTCCGTGTGGAGGTTTATCCCATGTATATAGTCTAAGAATGGAATATTAAATATTATAACACTTTCTCTGGAAAAAAATAAATTCAAATCTTCTGTAGAATAGTCAAGCCAAGAACAAGAGTCAGTGAAATGTAAACTTTCTGAAAAATTACTTCAAATATAATTAATCTGAATCATATAAACTTACATGTAGGATCAGTTGGTCAGTCATGTCTGTCTCTTTGTGACCCCATGGACTGTAGCCTACCAGACTTCTTTGTCTGTGGAATTTCCCAGGCAAAAATACTGGAGTAGAATGCCATTTCCTTCTCCAGGGGATATTCCTGACCCAGGGATCAAACCATTGTCTCCAGAATTGGCAGATGGATTCTTTATCACTGAGATACCTGAGAAGTCCAAATTACATGAACTGCCCTTTAACTTCAATCCCTTCCAGTTAAAATTTCTATGTGAGAAAAATGTAATATATCAATGACTGTAAATATACATTTATTTAATACATTTTTAAGTACATGCCATATTAAAACAACACTGTAACAAACACAGATTATGTTGGTGAAAAAGAAAATGAGTAGGAAAAAGAACAGGGAGAAAAAATGGTAAAGTTTTCTGCAAAAAAAAGAGACTTTAATTTCAAAATTATTTAGTCCTTATAAAACATGAATGCAAGGATAAAAACAAGAATAATTTTGTATTAAAGTGATGATTTACATAGATTTGATTGTTGCTGTTTCATGTCACTACTCTAAATGTTTCTTTAGAAATGCATTAAGCACACACGCATACATACACACACACACACACACACTCACAAATGATACAATATACCTGTAGTAAAATGAGAGTTAGTGGATGCATAAATATATATTTAATACATACTATATGCATTTTATACACATTATATTTAATGCTATGTGAGTTAAGCTATAAATAATCCACATCTTCAAATTGCTAACTAGCCAGTGAGTGAAAACACTAAAATAATACTAGACAGACTGAAAACAAATATGATAAAAACAAAATCATTAATAGCTGACACTAAGTTCTAACCAAGAGTGTTCAGTTCAGTTCAATCACTCAGTAATGTCCAACTCTTTGCCAGCCTGTGACCCGCAGCACACCAGGCCTCCCTGTCCATCAATAACTCCTGGATCTACCCAAACCCATGTCCATCGAGTCCATAATGCTATCCAACCATCTCATCCTCTGTCTTCCCCTTCTCTTCCTGCCCTCAATCTTTCCCAGAATCATAATTTTTTTTCAAATGAGTCAGTTCTTTGCATGAGGTGGCCAAAATATTGGAGTTTCAGCTTCAACATTAACCCTTTCAATAAACACCCAGGACTAATCTCCCTTAGGATGGACTGGTTGGATCTCCTTGCAGTCCAAGGGACTCTCAAGAGTCTTCTCCAACACCACAGTTCAAAAGCATCAATTCTTTGGCACTCAGCCTTCTTCACAGTCCAACTCTCACATCCATACATGACCACTGAAAAACCATAGCCTTGACTAGATGGACCTTTGCTGGCAAAGTAATGTCTCTGCTTCTTAATATGCTGTCTAGGCTGGTCATGATTTTCCTTCCAAAGAGTAAGTGTCTTTTAATTTCATGAGTGCAATCACCATCTGCAGTGACTTTGGAGCCCAACAAAATAAAGTCTGACACTGTTTCCTCATCTATTTCCCATGAACTGATGGGACCAGATCCCATGATTTTAGTTTTCTGAATGTTGAGCTTTAAGCCGACTTTTTCACTCTCCTCTTTCACTTTCATCAAGAGGCTCTTTAGTTTTTCTTCACTTTCTGTCACAAGGGTGGTGTCATCTGCATATCTGAGGTTATTGATTTTTCTCCTGGCAATCTTGATTCCAGCTTGTGCTTCCTCCAGCCAAGTGTTTCTCATGATATACTCTGCATATAAGTTAAATAAGCAGGGTGACAATACACAACCTTGACATACTCCTTTTCTTATTTGGAACTAGTCTGTTGTTCCATGTACAGTTCAAGCTGCTGCTTCTCTTTTCTCTACAGATTGCATTTCAGAGTCATATAAATCTTCAGAAGGATAAAATCCCATAGCTAGAACTTCAAAAGATTATGAAATAAAATTTCATAATAAGAATATAAATATGGTACCTTATTTCAACTAAGGTTGAAGATCATCATGATATGAGTTTTCCACATATAAAGTTCCTATAAAATAATTTTAAAATATCATGAAGTTAAACAAGCAAAGGACAGGCACTTTATAAAACTGTTTCTTAAATAGATTTTATTACTTTATTTTGAATACTATCATTTCCCCTGGAAGTGAATTTTACTTTATTTTGCCATGTATATCCTTCAGACAATGGAATTTTACTACCAAGTTTTGAGGTCACATGTATGAGAAAAATTTCTTTCCTAGGACATTTTCCCACATTATTTTCTTAGAAAGATGTTGTCCATAGGGACTGTGAAAGCTGCTTGTTGATCTCATTTTTCACTCATCTATTTATTTTCTTGTTACCTTTAAAGAAATAAATACTTTGCATACTGTCTTACCTCTGGAAAGCATATTCAGCATAATTTGGCTTAGGCCAAACGAGTGTAAAGACATTATAACATAATGAAAAAATGCAAAAGAAAAGAGACATAATAACATCCTAAATACTTTCTGGCTTTATTTATATGCAGCTGAATCCTAACCTCATGAAATTTGTCTGAATGTCTTAGAACTTTAAATAATTTTACTTAAGTCAAATTTGTTTTATTTACAGAATTTATAAAATCCTCATTGACACAGAATCATTTCAGTGTTACTTGTTTCATGAATTTCTGCCATGCTCCACTGAGAATTGGCCACATCTCATATTCTTAAATCATCTTTGATGAAGATATTCAAACGGCCTGAAATTAACAGTTGTTATTACCTGGAATTTCTAAATGACTAGTCATTTTTCCTTTCAATATTTAATTTTAATTCCAGTTGTTATAAGAATCATAATTCTTCTTGGTACTAGTTATTTCCCCTAAAAACATAAATATACTAGTCTGTCCCACTTTATATGTTCACATTCAGGGAATTCTAATCATCGTCTCTCCTTTTCTTCCCCTCCCTCTCTCTTCTCCTTCACTATCTTCCTTCTACTATCTTCCTTCCTTCACTTCCTTCCTTCTCCTTCACTATCTTCACTGGGAGATTCATGTATGAACACTATTTACTTTGCTGGATTACTTCTCATCCTGGATAATCCAAAATACTTCTTACTCTGATTAGAACAACATAGCTTTGAAATGTGTGTTGCCAGCACACATAGCTCTGAAAGACTACATATTACTGTTATAAAAATATCTGAAGAAGTTTGGGCTTCCCTTGGAGCTCAGTCGGTAAAGTATCTGCCTGCAGTGTAGGTGACCCAGGCTTGATCCCTGGGTTGGGAAGATCCCTTGGAGAAGGAAATGGTGACCCATTCCAGTATCCTTGCCTGGAAAAAAAAAATCTTAAGAAATTCATATGTGCTCTTTATGCCAAATTAGTGTCTTTGCAGACAGTACAGAACATTGTTGGGCTTACCAAAGATAATGACAAGTAATAATAATAATACTTTCTATCACTGCTAAATAATTTAACAAAGCATACTATTTTTGATACTTGTAAAGATAGTCCTAGCATCTTCACAACTTTGCCAAGATCAACATAACAATAATTTGGATGCCTTCTCAGATGCTTGAAGTTCTTTGACTATACAACAGAATCCACATTTTATAGCATTATATATTCAGAAAGTATATATTCAAATATATTCAAATTATTTTATTTATAATATTAATTGCATCCTTAGTACAAATGTTTTTATTTGCAAAATTATGTCTATGCATACTAAATTGGTTCTTATAATAAAATGATTATAAGTGCTTTTGTTTTCTTATCCCTTTGCTTTTTAGTTGATTATTACAACATACCTATCATACTGGGCAGAAGGGAACAATCCATTAAGAGTGCTTGGAAATTATGCTTGCTTTGAAATTTGCATGCTCTCTGCAAGTGCAATCAAAATAAATTATGCTATTTAGCTTATAAGTTGATTTTTGGTCCACTTTGGAAGATTATTTCTCTAGGTTTTTATCCCTGACTTTTCAAGAAAACAGCATCGCATTTAGATGTCATAATCCACATCTTTATTCTGTGGCAATTAGCACTCCCCTACCCCCACTGTGGATTCTAAATACCAGAGCACTTCACTTTAACAACACTTCAGTTTAACATGGCTCTTCATGGTCATTGAATGAAAATGACTAAATTAAATCCAGAAGACACAAACATTCCTGTCAACTAGCTTAAATATAAACCACTTGGTCTTCAAATTTTGTTTAATAGATGGAACTAAATTAAAAAAGAAAAAACAGATCTTTGATGTCGATCATACAATGCCATTATGCCTATAAAGTATGAAAAAATGAATTTAATATTTTATTTGCCTTTATTGAATCAATGAATTTTACAGACAAAATGCAAAATTGATTATCACAGTAAATTTTAAAAATTATTTAGAATAACAAAAATGAAAATTTGTAAAATGTATTCATATTAGGGAAAATTGAGTTTTACTCTGAATAATTGTACTCACCTAGTCAGTGAAAAAGTCTAGGTTTTGATTTTAAAGGAAAACTGTTCTAAGATAAACAAGGATTTATTTTATAGCACAGGAAAATATACTCAATATTTTGTAAAAACCTATAAGGGAAAAGAATTGGAAAAAATAGATACCTGTGTCTATATTACTAAGCTGTCTTGCTATAAGCCTTAAACTAACATAACAATATGTATCAACTATGCCTCAATAAAAAGAAATAAATTTTAAAACTTAAGAAACCAAAAATAGTTTAAAATAAAGGAAATCTATAAACTATTGATACCATGCATAAAATAGATAATTAATGAGAACTTATTGTATAGCTCAAGGACCCTATCAATACTCTGTAGAAACATAAATGTGAAGGAAAATCTAACAAAAGGGGATATGTGTATACATATGGCTAATTCACTTGGCTGTACAGTAGAAACTATACACTATCATAGAGCAGCTATACTCCCAATAAAATTAATTTTAAAAAAATAAATAAAATACTCAAACAGACATGTCATGGAAGAGAAAGCCCAAGTAACCAATAAACATAAGAAAATAATCTCAGAAGTAACTAGAGAAATGAAAATTTAAACTATAATAAAAGATTCCTCACTTAAAAGTGTTTTATTTTTTTGATTCTCAATATTTCTTATAATTTAAAAACATTAAGTAAATATCAGTTCTACTATTTTTCCATATCCAAATATTTTTATATTTATTTATTTATTAAAAGATTTTTATTTTACTTTACAATACTGCATTGGTTTTGCCATACATTGACATGAATCTACCATGGGCGTACATGAGTTCCCAATCCTGAAGCCCCCTCCCACCTCCCACCCCAAATCATCTCTCTGGATCATCCCCATGCACCAGCCCTAAGCATCCTGTATCCTATATCAAATATATACTGGTGATTCATTTCTTATGTGATAGTATACATGCTTCAGGTAGCTGAGAGCCAGCGACACACTGAGCACAGGTGGCTGTGAGCTGGCGGCACACTGAGCGCAGTCAAGAAGAGCTACCCCACGTCTGAGGTCAGGGGCAGCGGCCGAGAGGAGCTACCCCATGTCTGAGGCCAGAGGCGGCAGCTGGGAGGAGCTATCCCGCATCCGAGGTCAGGGGCAGCCAGGAGGAGACACCCCATGTCCGAGGTCAGGGGTGGTGACCCTGAGGAGCCACCAAGAGACTGAGGCCAAGGGAGGTGGCTGGGAGGAGCCACCCACACCCAAGGCCAAAGCTGGCGGCCCGGAGGAGCAACCCAAAGAATGGTGGCGGTGCAGGCGCAGGAGGTCCTAGAGGAGCTATTTCACATTGAAGGTCATGAATGATGGCGATAAGGAGATACCCCTCATCCAAGGTAAGGAGCAGCGGCTGTGCTTTGCAGGAGCAGCTGTGAAGAGACATCCCATGCCCAAGGTAAGAGAAACCCAAGTAAGACGGTAGGTGTTGCAAGAGGGCATCAAAGGGCAGACATACTGAAACCATACTCACAGAAAACTAGTCAATCTAATCACACTAGGGCCACAGCCTTGAGTAACTCAATGAAACCAAGCCATGCCTGTGGGGCAACCCAAGATGGGTGGGTTATGGTGGAGAGGTCTGACAGAATGTGGTCCATTGGAGAAGGGAATGGCAAGCCACTTCAATATTCTTGCCTTGAGAACCCCATGAACAGTATGAAGTGAAGTGAAGTTGCTCAGCCATGTCCAAATATTTGTGACCCCATGGACTGTAGCCTACCAGGCTTTTCTGTCCATGGGATTTTCCAGGCAATAGTACTGGAGTGGATTGCCATTTCCTTCTCCAGGGGATCTTCCTGATCCAGGGATAGAGCCTGGGTCTCCCACATTGTAGACAGACGCTTTACTGTCTGAGTCATGACCATCTGAGCCGCAAGGGAAGTCCTCATGAACAGTATGAAAAGGCAAAATGATAGGATACCAAAAGAGGAACTCCCCAGGCCATTAGTTGCCAATATGCTACTGGAGATCAGTGGAGAAATAACTCCAGAAAGAATGAAGGGATAGAGCCAAAGCAAAAAACAATAACTAGTTGTGGATGTGACTGCTGATAGAAGCAAGAACTAAGGCTGTAAAGAGCAAGATTGCATAGGAACTTGGAATGTCAGGTCCATGAATCAAGGCAAATTGGAAGTGGTCAAGCAAGACACGGCAAGAGTGACCGTCGCTACTCTAGAAACCAGTGAACTAAAATGGAATGGAATGGGTGAATTTAACTCAGATGACCATTATATCTACTACTGCAGGCAGGAATCCCTCAGAAGAAATGGAGTAGCCATCATGGTCAACAAAAGAGTCTAAAATGCAGTACTTGGATGCAATCTCAAAAAGACAGAATGATCTCTGTTCAACTGCAAGGCAAACCGTTCACTATCACAGTTATCCAAGTCTATGCCCCCAACCAGTAACGCTGAAAAAGCTGAAGTTGAATGGTTTTATGAAGACCTACAAGACCTTTTGGAACTAACACCCCAAAAAGATGTCCTTTTCATTATAGGGGACTGGAATTCTAAAATAGGAGAAACAACTGGAGTAACAGGCAAATTTGGCCTTGGAATGAGGAATGAAGCAGGCAAAGGCTAATAGAGTTTTGCCAAGAAAATGCACTGATCATAGCAAACACCCTCTTCTAACAACACAAGAAAAGACTCTACACATGGACATCACCAGATGGTCAACACTGAAATCAGATTGATTATATTCTGTGCAGCCAAAGATGGAGAAGCTATATACAGTAAACAAAAACAAGACCAGGAGCTGACTGTGGCTCAGATCATGAACTCCTTATTACCAAATTCAGACTCAAATTGAAGAAAGTAGGGAAAACTACTAGACCATTCAGGTATGACATAAATCAAATCCCCCTCACTGGTGGCTCAGAGGTGAAAGCATCTTTCTCTGATGCAGGAGACCCGGGTTTGATCTCTGGGTCAGGAAGATCCCCTGGAGAAGGAAATGGTAACCCATTCCAGTATTCTTGCCTAGAGAATCCCATGGACAGAGAAGCCTGGTAGGCTACAGTCCACGGAGTCGCAAAGAGTCGGACATGACTGAGCAACTTCACTTCACTTATGATGATACAGTGAAAGTGAGAAATAGACTTAAGGGCCTAGATCTGATACATAGAGTGCCTGATGAAGTATGGAATGAGGTTCATGACACTGCACAGGAGACAGGGATCAAGACGATCCCCATGGAGAAGAAATGCAAAAAAGCAAAATGACTGTCTGGGGAGGCCTTACAAATAGCTGTGAAAAAAAGAGAGGCCAAAAGAAAAGGAGAAAAGGAAAAATATAAGCATCTGAATGCAGAGTTCCAAAGAATAGTAAGAAATAAGAAGGCCTCCTTCAGCAATCAATGCAAACAAACAGAGGAAAAGAACAGAATGGGAAAGACTAGAGATCTCTTCAAGAAAATTGGAGATACCAAGGGAATATTTCATGCAAAGATGGGCTCGATAAAGGACAGAAATAGTATGGCTCTAACAGAAGCAGAAGATATCAACAAGAGGTGGCAAGAATACGCAGAATGACTCTATAAAAACATCATCATGACCCAGAAAATCATGATGATGTGATCACTAATCTAGAGCCAGACATCTTGGAATGTGAAGTCAAGTGGGCCTAAGAAAGCATCACTATGAACAAAGCTAGTGGAGGCAATGGAATTCCAGTTGAGCTTTTTAAATCCTGAAAGATGATGCTGTGAAAGTGCTGCACTCAATATGCCAGCAAATTTGGAAAACTCAGCAGTGGCCACAGGACTGGAAAAGGTCAGTTTTTATTCCAATTCCAAAGAAAGGCAATGCCAAAGAATGCTCAGAGTACAGCACAATTGCACTCATCTCACATACTAGTGAAGTAATGCTTAAAATTCTCCAAGCCAGGCTTAAGCAATACATGAACCGTGAACTCCTGATGTTCAAGCTGGTTTTATAAAGGCAGAGGAACCAGAGATCAAATTGCCAACATCTGCTGGTTCATGCAAAAAGCAAGAGAGTTCCAGAAAAACATCTATTTCAGCTTTATTGACTATGCCAAAGCCTTTGACTGTGTGGATCACAATAAACTGTGGAAAATTCTGAAAGAGATGGGAATACCAGACCACCTGACCTGCCTCTTGAGAAATCTGTATGCAGGTCAGGAAGAAACAGTTAGAACTGGACATGGAACAACAGACTGGTTCCAAATAGGAAAAGGAGTTTATCAAGGCTCTATATTGTCACCCTGCTTATTTAACTTCTATGCAGAGTATATCATGAGAAACGCTGGGCTGGAAGAAACACAAGCTGGAATCAAGATTGCCGGGAGAAATCTCAATAACCTCAGATATGCAGATGACACCACCCTTATGGCAGAAAGTGAAGAGGAACTAAAAAGCCTCTTGATGAAAGAGGAGAGTGAAAAACTTGGCTTAAAGCTCAACATTCAGAAAATGAAGAGTATGGCATCCGGTCCCATCACTTCATGGGAAATAAATGAGGAAGCAGTGGAAACAGTGTCAGACTTTATTTTTGGGGGCTCCCAAATCACTGCAGATGGTGACTGTAGCCATTAAATTAAAAGACGCTTACTCCTTGGAAAAAAAGTTATTACCAACCTAGATAGCATATTCAAAAGCAGAGACATTACTTGCCAAATAAGGTCCGTCTAGTCAAGGCTATGGTTTTTCCTGTGGTCATGTATGGATGTGAGAGTTGGACTGTGAAGAAGGCTGAGCACTGAAGAATTGATGATTTTGAACTGTAGTGTTGGAGAAGACTCTTGTGAGTCCCCTGGACTGCAAGGAGATCCAACCAGTCCATTCTGAAGGAGATCAGCCCTGGGATTTCTTTGTAAGGAATGATGCTAAAGCTGAAATTCCAGTACTTTAGCCACCTCATGCATGTGAAGAGTTGACTCATTAGAAAAGACTCTGATGCTGGGAGAGATTGGGTGCAGGAGGAGAAGGGGAAGACAGAGGATGAGATGGCTGGATGGCATCATGGACTCAATGGACGTGAGTCTGAGTGAACTCCAAGAGATGATGATGAACAGAGAGGCTTGGCGTGCTGCGATTCATGGGGTCACAAAGAGTCGGACACGATTGAGCTACTGAACTGAACTGAATTGATACATATTTGAATGCCATTCTCCCACATCATCCCACCCTCTCTCTCTCCCTCAAAGTCCAAAAGTCCGTTCTATACATCTGTGTCTCTTTTGCTGTCCTTTTATTTCTTTTTCTGTTCTGATTGCTGTGGCCAAAATTTCCAGAAATATGTTGAATAGTAGCGGTGAAAGTGGGCACCCTTGTCTTGTTCCTGACTTTAGGGGAAATCTTTCAATTTATGACCATTGAGTGTAATGTTTGCTGTGGGTTTGTCATATATAACTTTTATTATGTTGAGGTATGTGCCTTCTATTCCTGCTTTCTGGAAAGTTTTTATCATAAATGGGTGTTGAATTTGGCAAAGGCCTTCTGTGCATCTATTTAGATAATCATATGGCTTTTATTTTTCAATTTGTTTCTGTGATGAATTACATTGATTGTTTTGTGGATATTGAAGAATCCTTGCATCCCTGGGATAAAGCCCACTTGGTCATGGTGTATGATCTTTTTATGTGTTATATTCTGATTGCTAGAATTTTGTTGAGAATTTTGCATCTATGTTCATCAGTGATACTGGCCTGTAGTTTTCTTTTTTGTGGCATCTTTGTCAGATTTTGGTATTAGGGTGATGGTGGCCTCATAGAATGATTTTGGAAGTTTACCTTCCTCTGCAATTTTCTGGAAGAATTTGAGTAGAATAGGTGTTAGCTCTTCTCAAAAATTTTGGTAGAATTCAGCTGTGAAGCCGTGTGGACTTGGGCTTTTGTTTGCTGGAAGACTTCTGATTACAGTTTCGCTTTTCGTTCTTGTGATGGTCTGTTAAGATTTTCTATTTCTTCCTGATTCAATTTCAGAAAGTTGTAGTTTTCTAAGAAATTGTCCATTTCTTCCATGGTGTCCATTTTAGTGGCATATAATTGCTGATAGTAATCTCTTATGATTCTTTGTATTTCTGAGTTGTCTGTTGTGATCTCTCCATTTTCATTTCTAATTTTATTGATTTGATTTTTCTCTCTTTGATTCTTGATGAGTCTGGCTAATGGCTTGTTAATTTTATTTATCCTTTCAAAAACCAGCTTTTTGCTTTGTTGATTTTTGCTATGGTCTCTTTTGTTCCTTTTGCATTTATTTCTGCCCTAATTTTTAAGATTTCTTTCCTGCTACTAACTCTGGGCTTCTCCATTTATTCCTTTTCTAATTGCTTTAGATATAGAGTTAGGTTATTTATTTGATTTTTTTCTTGTTTCTTGAGGTATGCCTGTATTGCTATGAACTTTCCTTTTGGCATGGCTTTTATAGTACCCCACAGGTTTTGGGTAGCTATGCTTTCATATTCACTTGTTTCTATGCAAATTTTGATTTATTTTTTGATTTCTTCTGTGATTTGTTGGTTATTCCAAAGCATGTTGTTCAGCCTCCATATGTCGGAATTTTTAATAGTTTTTCTCCTGTAATTGAGATCTAATCTTAATGCATTATGGTAGAAAAGATGCTTGGAATGATTTTGATTTTTTTGAATTTATCAAAGTTATATTTATGGCCCAGGATGTAATCTCTCCTGGAGAAGGTTCTGTGAGCACTTGAGAAAAAGGTGAAATTTATTGTTTTGGGGTGAAATGTCCTATAGATATAAATTAGGTCTAACTGGTCTATTGTATCATTTAAAGTTTGTGTTTCTTTGTTAATTTTCTGTTTAGTTAATCTGTCCATAGGTGTGAGTGGGGTATTAAAGTCTCTCATTATTATTGTGCTATTATTAATTTTCCCTTTGATACTTGTTAGCATTTGTCTTACATATTGGGGTGCTCCTATGTTGAGTGCATATATAATTGTTATATCTCCTTCTTGGATTGATCCTTTGATCATTATGTAGTGGCCTTCTTTGTCTCTTTTCTTTGTTTTAAAGTCTATTTTCTCAGATATGAGTATTGCTACTCCTGCATCTTTTGATCTCTATTTACGTGGAATATCTTTTTCCGGCCCTTCACTTTCAGTCTGTATGTGTCCCTTGTTTTGAGGTGGGTCTCTTGTAGGCAGCATATATAGGGATCTTGTTTTTGTATCCATTCAGCTAGTCTTTGCCTTTTGGTTGGGGCATTCAACCCATTTATGTTTAAGGTAATTATTAATAAGTATGATCTCGTTGCCATTCACTTTATTGTTGTGAGTTCGGATTTATACCCCCTTTTTGTGTTTCCTGTCTAGAGAATATCCTTTAGCATTTGTTGGAGAGCTGGTTTGGTGGTGCTGAATTCTCTCAGCTTTTGCTTGTCTGTAAAGCTTTTTATTTCTCCTTCATATTTGAATGAGATCTTTGCTGGGTACAATAATCTAGGTTGTAAGTTATTTTCTTTCATTATTTAAGTATGTCTTGCCATTCCCTCCTGACCTGAAGAGTTTCTATTGAAAGATCTGCAGTTATCCTTATGGGAATCCCCTTGTGTGTTATTTGTTGTTTTTCCCTTGCTGCTTTTAATATTTGTTCTTTGTGTTTGAGCTTTGTTAATTTGATTAATATGCGTCTTGGGGTGTTTTTCCTTGGGTTTATCCTGTTTGGAACTCTCTGAGTTTCTTGGATTTGGATGATTATTTCCTTCCCCATTTTAGGAAAGTTTTCAACTATTATCTACTCAAGTATATTCTCATGGTCTTTCTTTTTGTCTTCTTCTGGGACTCCTATAATTCAAATGTTGAAGCATTTCATATTGTCCTGGAGGTCTCTGAGATTGTCTTCCTTTCTTTCAATTCGTTTTTCTTTTGTCCTCTCTGATTCATTTATTTCTATCATTCTATCTTCTAATTCACTAATCCTATCTTCTGCCTCCGTTATTCTACTATTTGTTGCTTCCAGAGTGTTTCTGATTTCATTTATTGCATTATTCATTATATATTGACTATTTTTTATTTCTTCTAGGTCCTTGTTAAACCTTTCTTGCATCTTCTCAATCCTTGTCTCCAGGATATTTATCTGTGATTCCATTTTGATTTCAAGATTTTGGATCATTTTCACTGTCAGTATTCAGAATTCTTTCTCAGGTAGATTCCCTATCTCTTCCTCTTTTGTTTCATTTGGTGGGCATTTCTCCTGTTCCCTTACCTGCTGGGTATTCTTCTGTTTCTTCATCTTGGTTGTATTGTTGCATTTGGGGTGGCTTTTCTATATTCTGGAAATTTGTGAAGTTCTCTTTATTATGGAGTTTCCTCACTGTGGGTGGGGTTGTATCACTGGTTTATCAAGGTTTCTTGCTTAGGGAGGCTTGTGTTGGAGTTCTGGTGGGTGGAGCTGGATTTCTTCTCTCTGGAGTGTTATGAAATGTCCAGTAATGTGTTATGAGATGTCAATGGTTTGGGAGTAACTTTGAGCTGCCTGTATATTGAAGCTCAGGGGCTTGTTCTTGTGTTGCCGGAGAATTTGTGTGGTATGTCTTGCTCTGGAACTTGCTGGCCCTTGGGTGGTGCTTGGTTTCAGTGTAGGTATGAAGGTGTTTGATGAGCTCCTATCAATTAATGTTCCTTGGGTTCAGGAGTTCTCTGATGTTCTCAGGATTTGGACTTAAGCCTCCTGCTTCTGGTTTTCAGTTTTATTTTTACAGTCACCTCAAGACTTCCCCATCTATACAGCACCAATGATAAAACATCTAGGTTAAAGATGAAAAGTTTCTCCACATAGAAGGACACCCAGAGAAGTTCACTGAGTTACATGCAGAAGAGAAGAGGGAGGGGGTAGTTAGAGGTGACTGGAATGAGATGAGGTGGGATCAAAAGAGGAGAGAGCAAACTAGCCAGTAATCACTTCCTTATGTCCGCTTCACAGTCTGGACTGCTCAGAAGTGTTCATGGAGTTATACAAGGAAGAGGAGAGGGAGGGAAGTAGATAGAAGTGGCCAGGAGGATAAAAGAGGTAAATGAAAAGGAGAAAGACACATCTAGCCAGTAACCAGTTCCCTAAGTGTTCTCCACAATCTGGAACACACAGAGATTCACAGAGCTGGGTACAGAAGAGAAGGGGGAGGGAAAAGACAGAGGCCACCTGGTGGAGAAAAAGGAGAGTTCAAAGGAGGAAAGAGTGGTCAAGCCAGTAATCTCATTCTCAGGTAAAATTGGGTACTAAAGTTTAGGTTTTTAAGTGTACAAAATTGACAACAAATACCAAAATGCAAAGATTAAAAATCTAGAGTAGAGATTGGATGAGTGTGGGGCACTTCCAAGGCAGTTCCCTCTGTTTAACTTCTTCTGTTTGCTGGTCTCTTCAGTGTCTGATTTATGCCCTGACACAGGCGGTGGTGGACACTTTTTTTTAAGGCTCACTTGTTCAGTTGCGCTGTGTGGAGGGAAGGATGCTGCAAACAAATAACACTGGCATGTGCTCACAGTGTCTCATCCCCACTGGGCCTGCCCCTGCTCATAGTGTACAGTGCTCACACTCTACGTTGCTCCACAAGGAACCATCTAAGGCCAGCCCTAGGCTGCATGAACCTCCCCTGTCTAAGCAGCTCAGGCTCGGTACTCAGGTAGCCTTCAGAGGCGTAGACTCAGTTGGGCCTCCCAGGTCCGAGTAGCTCAGGTATTTGGCGAGTATTGTCACTGCGATTTATCACCTTTCCTGTCTCTGCTGCACAGCTTTCTGAGTGTACCGCTGGTGTCCCTTCTCAGGCGGATGATGACTGTCCAGAACCCCCAGAAGTCTTAGTTGGCAAAGAAGCCAGCTTGCATTTTGGTAAGTAATGTCTCTCTTGGGCTGCGATTGCCCCCTTCCAGCCCTTACGGCTCTGGCTGCCTGTCACCAAAGGGGGATGGTCTGGAGCCAGCTATATCTGTTCTGTCCTTTGTTCTGTGGACGGTCCAGGCAGTGTCTTATGTTCGAGCTTTTCACGTGTTAGCTATCCCACAGTCTGGTTTGCTAGCCCAAACTAGCTCTGGTTACGCACGGGGTGTTCTGGCCTGATTCTTTTTTTTTTTTCATTATTTAGAGAATACTTTATTAGTTTCTGTAATCAAACCCATGTAGATAAGACCTTACATATTTAATACAGTATGTTACCCCTGTACAAATGGAAAAAATTATGTTTAACGTTTCTAGACCAATATGGCTGTTAATTTCTGTACAATGCCAACCCAACACGGTACAACTGGGATACTTTTTCCAAAGTTGACAGCACAGCTAAAGTTTCCAAAAATTCAAATTATATATATATGTGTATATATATATAGATTTATTTATATAAAAAGACCAATAGCAGTATGTTATGCATCAATAGCAGCAACAGCTTTTCCAAGTTCTGCAGTCATGTGAACAAAATTATAGAGACATCCAGCACACTCCATTAAAAAAAAAAAAAAAGTAAAAAAACAAAACCTCAGAAAACAGCAAAGTTCTGTTACTATTGTGGTACCTGGCACCATTTTTTTTTAATTACATTTCTCAATCATCATCTGGAAAGAAAACATTCTAGAATAACGTCATTAAAAACAGATCTGATAAAGCACGGTCACTACTACATATCATAAAGCAGGTACAAGATATTTTACATTCACAGAGGTATGATACAGTACTGTCCTACATCTATAATACTAGAGGATATAATTAAAAGGCATTACTTGAGACTTGAGTCTACTTTTCCAGCAGAGGGCCCAAAAGATGGTTATGACACAGCTCTGGTACAGAAATGCACCTTCTTAGATAGGATTTCCTTTCTTTATTGGCATAGTTCTAGGTACTCACTGCTCTTCATGAACATCAGCTAAAAACCGTTTAAAAAAATAAACAAAAACCAACCATTGGATTCATACAAAGATGACTGAAGACAGGCAAGCAGGACTCAACCTAAGTAGCATTTAACCAGCTCCGTCATGTCTGAATGGTTAAGAGCTTCATGGAAGAAAGGAGATGCCAAGTAGCACTTCAAAGCTTTGGGCCACAACCAAAACACAGCATCATTTCAAACAGAAGCAGTAGCCAAACACTGCCCACTTGGATATGTTCAAGGATGTTGACGTCAGTATTTCATCATCTGCTCACTCATCCAGGAAGAAGGGGAGATCAGTTACTGTACTTTGATTGTGTTCATTTTTGTAACCTGGTGATTGAGTTGGCCTGATTCTTAAAAAGCACTGCAGCCCATGCCTCCCGCACCTCCCTGCCCAGCCCCCACTTGCTAGTGGCAGATGCAGGCATCCGTGCTGCTTCTCTGCTAGGGGAGTTACTGTTGGGCTTGTAATCTGTTGGTTTTAATTATTTATTTATTTTTCCTTCCTGTTATGTTGCCCTCTGTGCTTCCAAGGCTCACCACAGACTCAGCAGTGAAAGTGTTTCCTGGTGTGTGGAAACCTCTCTTCTTAAGATTCCCTTCCTGGGACGGGACTTCCTTCCTGGGATGGAGCTCCCTCCCTACCTCCTTTGTCTATTTTTTCATCTTTTATATTTTTTACTACCTGTTTTTGAAGACTGTGATCTGCTTTTCTGGGTGCCTGATGTCCTCTGCCAGCATTCAGAAGTTGTTTTGTGGAATTTACTCAGCATTAAAATGTTCTTTTGATGAATTTGTGATGGAGAAAGTGGTCTCCCTGTCCCATTCCTCTGCCATCTTAGGACCGCCTCTAAAAGTCTTTTTAAAATCATGTTTCTACAAAGAATTGGGCAACCAGAGCACTGAGAATTAGGCAAATTGACACAGCTACTTTGAAAAACAATTTGACATCCTCAGAAATAATGAAGATGTAAAAATCACATATTTTAACAATTTCACTAGTAGATCTATTACCCTAGAAAAACTCTTGCACACAAGCCCTGGGACAAGATGAAGGAAGGACACAACAGCACTTCTGCAATAGCCAAAAAAAAAAGTAGAAAGAACACAAATCTGCATCTACAGCATTTTTATTTAAACATTATGATATATTCTTATAGTGAAGTACTTTAGGGCAGAGAAGCCAGTAAATTACAGTTTTATGCCCAGATAGAAGTTGAATTTTAAGAACATAATGTTAGCAAGAAAAACAAGGTATGTTTCAGTTATATAGGATGAATGAGTTCTAGAGATCTACTGTAAAACATTGTGCCTATAGTTAATAATAGATGGCCTTAGTTGTAAAGAACCCGCCTGCCAATTCAGGAGACGAAAGAGATGTAGGCTCGATCCCTGGGTCGGGAAGATCCCCTGGAGGTGGGCACAACAAACCACTCCAGTATTCTTGCCTGGAGAATTTCATGTATAGAGGAGCCTGATGAGCTGCAGTCCATGGGGTCACAGAGTCAGACATGACTGAAGCAACTTAGCACGTACACTCACATGCATATATTTAAAAGATCTACCCTAGTGGCTCAGATGGTAAATAATCTGCCGGTAGTGCAGGAGACCAGGGTTCATTCATTGAGTCAGGAAGATCCCCTGGAGAGGGGAAATGGCTACCCACTCCAGTATTCTTGCTTGGAAAATTCCATGGACAAGGGAGACTGACAGGCTACAGGATTTGATCTGTAAGACAAATCTAAAGGACAGCAGGATTTTATCATAGAACTTCCACAGGCCTAGGAGAAACAAAGACTCTTGGAGAGAACAAACAAAACCTTGTGTGTACCGGGACCAGGGGAAAGAAGCAAGACCCCCACAAGAGACTGAGGTAGACATGTCTGTATTTGAGTGTCTGCTGCAGAGACAAGGGTCAGCACTGGCCTGCTGCAGGGCCAGGGGACCTGGCAGCATCAGGTTTAGAAGGGGCATGTTAGCATAAGTCCTTTTGCAAGGCACCAGTAGCCCTACCTTAGAATCCAGGTTTGGGCTTCCTCAGGCCAAACAACTAACAGGGAGGGAAGCACAGCGCCAATTATTAAAGACTTACTGGCCATGGCCCTGCCCACCAGAGCAAGCCTGCTTTCCCCACAGCCAGTCCCTCCCATCACAAAGCTTGCAAAAGCCTCTTATTCTCCTCCATCAGAATGCAGACAGAAGCAAAAATCACAATATCTCAGCCACCAGAACAAAAACGACAATCATAGAAAGCTAACCAGAATGATCACACAGGTCACAGTCTTGTATAATTCAATGAAACTATGAGCCATGCTCTGCAAAGCCATCAGAGACAGACTCATCATGGTGACCAGTCATGGTGGAGCATACTGACAAAACATGGTCCACTGGAGAAGGGGATGGAAAGCCACTCCCAGTATTCTTGACTCAAGAACTCCATGAACAGTAATGAAAAGCCAAAAATATATGGCACTGGAAGATGAGTTCCTTAGGTTGGTAGGTGTCCAATATGCTTTTGGGGAAGAGTAGAGAAATAGTTCCAGAAAGAATAAAGATGAAAGAATAAAGAGGGTAGGCCAAAGCAGAAATAATGCTCAGTTATGGATATGTCTGGGGGTGAAAGTAAATTCCAATGCTGTAAAGAAGAACATTGCATAAGAACTTGGCATGTTATGTCCATGAATCAAGGTAAACTGCATATAGTCAAGGAGGAGATGGCAAGAGTGAACACTGACATTTTAGGAATTAGTGAACTAAAATGGACAGACTAAGAGAATTTAATTCAGATGACCATTATATCTACTACTGTAGACAAAAACTCCTTAGAAGAGATGGAGTAGCCCTCATTGTCAACAAAATAAGCAGAAATGAATTACTTGGGTGCAGTCTCAAAAATGTTAGAATGATCTTGGTCCATTTCCAAGACAAAGCACTGAACATGACAGCAATCCAAGTCTGTGCCCTACCCAGCAGTTCTGAAGCTGAATGGTTCTATAAAGACCTACAAGAACTTTTAGAACTAAGACCAAAAAAGATGTCTTTTTCATCAGAGAGGATTGGAATTCAAAAGTAGTACATCAAAACATACTTGGAGTAAAAACAGACAAGTGTGGCCTTGGACAACAAAATGAAGCAGGGAAAAGGCTAACAAAGTTTTTCCAAAAGAACACAGTGGGCCTGGAAAACACCATCTTTCAACAACAAAGGTGACAACTCTACACATGAACATCACCAGATGACCAGTACCAAAATCAGATTGATTATATTCTTTGCAGTTGAAGATTGAGATGCTCTATACAGTCAGGAAGAAGGATAACTGGAGTTAACTGTGGCTCAGATCATGAGCTTCTTACTGCAAAATCCAGGCTTAAACTGAAGAAAGTGGAGAAAACCACTAGGCCATTCAGGTATGATCTAAATCATATCCTTTATGATTATACAGTGGAAGAAACAAATAGATTCAATGGATTACTTCTAGTAAACAGAGTGCCTGAAGAACTATGGATGGAGATTCATAGCACTACAGGAGGCAGTGACCAAAACCACTCCCAAGAAAAAGAAATTCAAGAAGGCAAAATAGTTTTCTGAGGAATCTTTACAAATAGTTGAAAAAGAACAGAAATGAAAGGCAAAGGAGAAAGGGAATGGCATACCCAAGTGAATGCAGAGTTCCACAGAAGAACAAGGACAAATAAGAATGCCTTCTTAAATGAATAATGCAAAAGCAGAGGAAAACAACAGAATGGGAAGCACTAGAGATCTCTTCAAGAAAACTGGAGATATCATGGGAACATTTTTATTGCAAGGATGGGCACAGTAAAGGATAGAAACATTAAGAACATAACAAGAGATTAAGAAGAGGTGGAAAGAATACACAGAAGCATTGTACCAAAAAAAAAAAAAAAGCCTTAATGACCTGGATAATCAAGATGGTGTGGTCACTCACCTAGAACCCAACGTCCTGGAGTGTGAAGTCAATTTGGCCCTCAGTTCAGTTCAGTAGCTCAGTCGTGTCCAACTCTTTGCGACGTCATGAACCGCAGCATGCCAGGCCTCCCTGTCCATCACCAACTCCAAGAGTTTACTCAAACTCATGTCCATTGAGTCCATGATGCCATCTAACCATCTCATCCTCTACCATCCCCTTCTCCTCCTTCCTTCAATCTTTCCCAGCACCAGGGTCTTTTCAAATGAGTCAGCTCTTCGCATCTGGTAGCCAAAATATTGGAGTTTTAGTTTCAACATCAGTCTTTCCAATCAACACTTAGGACTGATCTCCTTTAGGATGGACTGGTTGGATCTCATTGCAGCTCAAGAGACTCTCAACAGTCTTCTCCAAAATCACAGTTCCAAAGCATCAATTCAGTGCTCAGCTTTATATTCCAACTCTCACATCCATACATGGCTACTGGGAAAACCAGAGCCTTGTCTAAATGGACCTTAGTTGACAGAGTAATGTGTCTGCTTTTCAATATGCTGTCTAGATTTGTCATAACTTTCCTTCCAAGGAGTAAGTGTCTTTTAATTTCATGTCTTCCATCACCATCTGCAGTGATTTGGGAGCCCCAAAAGATAAAGTCAGCCACTGTTTCCCCATTTATTTGCCATGAAGTGATGGGACCAGATGCCATGATCTTAGTTTTCTGAAGGTTGAACTTTAAGCCAACTTTTTCACTCTCCTCTTTCAGTTGCATCAAGAGGCTCTTTAATTCTTCTTCACTTTCTGCCATAGGAGTGGCAGCTGAGTGATGGTGCAGGAGTGGCTGAGGAGAGCTACCCTACGTCCAAGGTCAGGGTCAGCAGCTGAGGGTAGCTACCCCACACCCAAGCTCAGCGGTGGCAGCTGTGAGGAGCAACACCACGTTAAAGGTAAGGAGCAGTGGCTGTGCTTTGCTGGGGCAGCCCTGAAAAGATATCCCACATCCAAGGTAAGAAAAGCCCATGGAAGATGGTAAACGCTGAGAGAGGGCATCAGAGGGCAGGCAGACTGAAACCACAATCACAGACAACCAGCCTATCTGATCACATGGAGCACAGCTTGTCTAACTCAATGAAATTTGGCCTTAGACACATTATTATGAACAGAGATAGTGGAGGTGATGTAATCCCAACTGAGTTATTTCAAATCCTAAGAGATGATGCTGGTAAATTGCTACAGACAACATGTCAGCAAATTTGGAAAATGGTCACAGGACTGGAAAAGGTCAGTTTTCATTCAAATCCAAAAACAGGGGGCAATTCTAAAGACTGCTCAAACCACTGCATAGTTGCATTCATTTCATATGGTAGCAAGGAAATCCATCAAATCCTTCAAGTTAAATTTCACAAGCAGGTGAGTTGAGAATTTCCAGATGTACAAGGTGGATTTAGAAAAGGTAAGAAAACAGAGATTTTCAACATTCATTGGATCGTAGAAAAGGCAAGAGAATTCCAGAAAAACATCTACTTCTACTTCATTCACTATTGCTAAAATCTATGACTATGTGGATCACAACAAACTGTGGAAAATTCTTAAAGAAATGAAAATGCTAGATCACCTTACCTGCCTCATGAGAAACTTGTATGGAGGTCAAGAAGTAACAATTAGAACCGGACATGGAAAAACAGATTTGTTAAAAATTTGGAAAGAAATATGTCAAAGCCGTATATTATCATTCTGCTTATTTAACTTACATGCAGAGTACATCATGTGAAATGCCAGGCTGGGTGAAATCACAAGCTGGTATCAGACTGCCAGGAGAAATATCACCACCCTCAGATATGCAGATTATACCACTCTAAAGGCAGAAAGCAAAAAGAGACTAAAGAGCCTCTTTGATGAGGGTTAACAAAGAGAGTGAAAAAACTGGCTTAAAACTGAACAGTCAAAAATTAAGATCATCACATCCAGTCCCATTAAATCATGGCAAATTGATGGGAGAAATGTAGAAACAGTGACAGACTATATTCTTGGGTTCCAAGATCACTGCGGACAGTGACTGCAGTCATGAAATTAAAAGACTCTTGCTCCTTGGAGGAAGATGACAAACCTAGACAGAATATTAGAAAACAGAGACATCACTTTGCCAACAAAGGTCCATATAGTCAAAGTTTTTTTTTTTTTTTTCCAGTAGTCACGTATAGATGTGAGAGTTGGACCATAAAAATGTTAAGCACCAAAGAATTGATGCTTTTGAACTGTGGTGCTAGAGAATACTCTTAAGATTTTCTTGTACAGCAAAGAAATCAAACCAGTCAATCCTAAAGGAAATCAACTCTGAATATTAATTGGAAGGACTAACGTTGAAGCTGAGCTCCAATACTTTGGACACCTTAAGTGAAGAGCCAATTCATTCAAAAAGACTCTGATGTTGGGAAAGACTGAGGACAAGAGAAGAAGAGGGTGTCAGAGTATAAGATATTTGGATGACATCACCAACACAACGGCCAGGAGCTTGAGCAAACTCTGAGAGATAGTGAAGGACAGGGAAGCCTGGTATACTGTAGTCCATGGGGCTTTACACGACTTTGCAACTGAACAAGAATACATTTAAAAATCTTCTAAGAGGACAGATCACAATTTTAAACAAAATAGAAATAGTGAAATTAACATTAGTGAAAATAAGTCAAAAAGAATGCCTACAGTATTATGTAATGGTATATATATATATATAGAGAGAGGGGCTTTCTTTGTGGCTTAGCTGGCAAAGAATCTGCCTGTTATGTGGAATCCCTGGGTTGGGGAGATCCCTGGAGAAAGGAAAGGCTGCCCACTCCAGTATTTTGGCTTGGAGAATTCCATGGACTACAGTCCATGGGGTCGCAAAGAGTTGGACACGACTGAGTGACTTTTACTTCACTTTCATATATGTATGAAATAGACATAATTAAATTAAACATAAATCTCAACAATAAAAGATAAAGGAAATCTAATTATTCATTTTGTTTTTACTATTACTTCTTTTCTAACAAATCCTGTTAACTTTTATGTTTCATAAAACTAAAACATCTATAATAGTAAGAATTCAGTTCCTCACAAGAAAGTCCACTTTATAATTGAAAGGCTATTAGAAATATCATAAATATATTCATATAGAATATTTTTATCTTAATTTCCAAATGTTTGGGAAGCTAATCACACAGAATGAATTTAAGAGTACACATTCAATATCATCAAATACCTAAAGCATCTGATATATAATTTGCTGTCTAACTTTCCCAAAGGTATCTGCACTGTAAAATTAAGTATATTAAGTATTCAAAAATGGTTCTAACTATGGCTACCTCTAGAGAGAGCAAATTAGGAAGAAAACACTTTTCTGTAAATATTACCATTAAATACAATCAAAGTACTTAGGAAAACTTCATTTTTACCATGTTATTTTCTGTTATAATTTCATTGTAGATCAGAATGAAAAAATCATTAAACAAACAGAATCCATAACTCTGTATAGTCTTTCTGACCTAACCAAAACATGCATTCAAGAAAGTCAAGAAATTAATAAAAGCATTTGAAATGAGGAAAACTACAAGTGTTTAAATGAGGTAGTATCGTTTCCTGTGAGAGGAAGTTTCTCATGATCTTTGCTATACCATGGTATTTGGGTTAAGTGTTTTAGTCCTATTGTTTTACTTTTTAAAATTTTCTAATTACTGTTGTAGAGTCATTCTTCTCTAACATAGTATTCCTAATGTGAGAATAAAGTAACTCATTAGGAAGTCTTTAACAATCACATACACACAAAAGTTAAAGTAGATTTTCTTTTTTTAATCTATGTCAAAATTATGTTAACTTGTTAATAAATGTTGAGGGTTTGTTTTTATCTATATCTTCATTTATGGTAAGAAAAGAAAGAAACATCTAGTAAGTTTGTTTTTCTTTTTAATTTTCTGTTTGTATTATAATCTCCAGACCCATTCCAGGACTAACCATGAACTTTTTTTTTTTTTTTTAGGACTTTATTTATTTATTTTTAAAATTTATTTATTTTTTTAATTACAATACTGTATTTGTTTTGCCATACATTGACACGAATCAGCCATAGGTGAACACAATCTCCCCATGCCAAAGCCCCCTCCCACCTCCCACCCCACATCCTCTACTTGAATCATCCTGTGCATCAGCCCCATGCATCCTGCATCCTACATTGAACATAGATTGGCGCTTCGTTTCTTACAGGAAAATATACATGTTTCATTGTCATTCTCCCAAACCATCCCACCCTTTCCCTCTCCCTCAGAGTCCAAAAGTCCACTCTATACCTCTGTATCTCTTTGTTGTCTCACATATAGGGTCATCACCACTGTCTTCTAAATTCCATATATATGTGTCAGTATACTGTATTGGTGTTTTTCTTTCTGGCTTACTTCACTCTGTATAATCGGTTCCAATTTCATCCATCTCATTAGAACTGAGTCGTATTTATTCTTTTTAAGGGCTGAGTAGTATTCCATAGTGTATATGTACCACAGCTTTCTTATCCATTCATCTGCTGATGGACATCTAGGTTGCTTCCATGTCCTGGCTATTATAAACAGCGCTGCAATGAACATTGGGGTACATGTGTCTCTTTCAATTCTGGTTTCCTCGGTGTGTATGCCCAGCAGGTGGTGCTGGGAAAACTGGACAACCACTTGTAAAAGAATGAAACTAGACCCCTTTCTAACACCATACACAAAAATAAACTCAAAATGGATTAAAGATCTAAATGTAAGACCAGAAACTATAAAACTCCTAGAGGAGAACATAGGCAAAACACTCTCCGACATAAATCACAGCAGGATCCTCTATGATCCAACTCCCAGTATACTGGAAATAAAAGCAAAGATAAACAAATGGGATCTAATTAAAATTAAAAGCTTCTGCACAACAAAGGAAACTACAAGCAAGGTGAAAATACAGCCTTCTGAATGGGAGAAAACAATAGCAAATGAAACAACTGACAAACAACTAATCTCAAAGATATATAAGCAACTTATGCAGCTCAACTCCAGAAAAATAAATGATCCAATAAAAAAAATGGGCCAAAGAACTAAACAGGCATTTCTCCAAAGAAGACATACGGATGGCTAACAAACACATCAAAAGATGTTCAACATCACTCATCATCAGAGAAATGCAAATCAAGACCACAATGAGGTACCATTTCACACCAGTCAGAATGGCTGCGATCCAAAAGTCTACAAGCAATAAATGCTGGAGAGGATGTGGAGAAAAGGGAACCCTCTTACACTGCTGGTGGGAATGCAAACTAGTACAGCCATTATGGAAAACAGTGTGGAGATTCCTTAAAAAATTGCAAATAGAACTGCCTTATGACCCAGCAATCTAACCATGAACTATTGATGGTGAGAAAATTTTTCATAATAACTGCTTACCAGGTATCTGCATAAAAATTACTTCTATAGAGTTCAGAGAAACTTAGGTATAAAAGCATTCTATTTACTTTTAGATAGGTCTAATAGTAATATACTTCAAAAGATACTGTCATAGGAAAATGAGCTGAAAATTATCAGAGAATATAATATTCTGCTTCTGTGTATATTGATATTGTGAATGAATTATCCAAATAAGATAAAATACTATTCTAAATTATTTTAAAAATACATTAGGATTAGTGGCAAGATGTGTTCTACCTTGTTAGTAGAAATACATCAAAAAATTCTAGAATGAATCCATATTGTAATTGAATTTAAATTATACTCAGAGCCATCTCTAGCCTGTATCATATCAGAAAACTGCCACCCCAAACTGATGATCAATAGTAGCCAAACAAATAGTTGAAAAGATATTCTGGACATCTAAACATAAGGAATACTCATAATCTCTCTTCCCTTAAACTTCAAATTATTAAGAAAGTATTGTGGACCTACAGAATCTTCAGATTTTCAATTCTGATTTAGAATTGGCTCCCTTATGTCAATTCTGTTAATAAACATTAAATGGAACATGTTTACATAAAACTAATTTTCACTACTTTGACTATCGTCATTACAAGCATTGCTAACTTCACATAGTAACATAGTTTCCCTGGTATCAGGTTGGTGCAAATGTAATTACAAATACAGATCATAAATTTTAAATCATTATAATTTAATTAAACACATCTTTATTAATCACAAGAGAGACCATTACAATCAACATATTTTTGCCAAGGAGAAATAAGTTTTATTCCTGTAGAATATAAATCCATGTCTCAGGATTCAGTGAATTCTTTGAAAGTGTCTTCTGCATTCATATGGTTGTGGAAGCATTTTTTCCTGCAAAAGTTGTTGACATGCTTAAAGAAGTGATAGTAGGTTGACAAGGACTCAGGTGAATGTGGTGGATGAGGAAAAATTTCATAGCCCTATTCTTTCAAAGCACTGATCGATGGTGTGACACGTGGTCGGGCATTGTCCTAGAGAAGAATTAGGCCCATTCTGTTGACTAATGCCAGCTGCAGGCATTGCAATTCTCAGTGCATCTCATTGATTTTCTGAGCATACTTCTCAGGGGTAACAGTTTTGCCGAGATTCAGAGAGCTGTAGTGGATCAGATGGGCAGCAGACCATCAATCAGTGGCCATGACCATTTTTTCATGCAAATGTGGCTTTGGGAAATGTTATGGAACTTCTTCTAAGTCCAACCACTGAGGTTGTTGTGACTTATTATGTAAAATCTTACTTTCTGTGACATGTTACAGTCCGATCAAGAAATGGTTCATTGTTGTTACATAGAATAAGGGAAGACAACACTTCAAAATGACAAGATTTTTGACTTACAGTTGGCTCACAAGGCACCCACTTATTGAACTTTTCAATTTGCTTCAAGTGCTGAATGACTGTAGAATCGTTGATGTTGAGCTCTTCAGCAACTTCTTCTGTAGTTTTAAGAGGACCAGTTTCTGTGATCTTCCCAACTGTTGTTGTTCAGTCACTAAGATGTGTCTGACTCTCTGGAACCCTATGGGCTACAGCACACAAGGCTTCCCTGTCCTTCACCATCACCAAGAGTTTGCTCAGACTCATGTCCATTTAGTCAATGATGACATCCAACCATCTCATCTTCTGCCATCCCCTTCTCCTCCTGCCTTCAATCTTACCCATTATCAGGGTCTTTTCCAATGAGTCAGCTCTTTGCATCAGATGGCCAAATTATTGGAGCATCAGCTTCAGCATCAGTCCTTCCAATGAATATTCAGAGGTGAATTCCTTTAGGATTGACTGGCTTGACCTTCTTGAATTCCAAGGGACTCTAAAGAGTCTTCTCCAGCTCCACAATCCAAAATCACCAATTCTTCATGGCTTAGCCTTTTTATGGTCCAACTCTCACATCCATACATTACTAAAATGAATATTTTCACACAAAATCTGTCTAGAAAATAACATTATTAGTTTATATCTGTATGTTTATGGAAGCAGAATTATTCTCAGCAAACTAGGTCTGTTTGAAAAATCCTTGAAATGTGGTAATTAAGACATCAGGTAATGCATATGTGAATCCTGGAAGTGTAATAGGCTGCTGGTAAGTGTACATATCCTCTATGTTGATCAGCATTGCTTTGAAACAGTGGTAACACAACTCCAGTAGTGGAACTCTTGGTTTTGAAATGCTCTCCTTATAACTCTTCTTAGAGTATTCCATTTGTCAAGAGGTTAAGAACACCAGCTCAGAAGACAAAGGTTTAGAAGCCCCACAGACACTTCGCTGGTAGCTTCTATTTCACCACAATCCGCCCCCTCCCCTGCCACACACACACACAGGTTCAGTTCAGTTCAATGGATCAATCATGTCTGACTCTTTGTGACTCCATGGCTTGCAGGATACCAGGCTTCCCTGTCCATCGCCTACTCCCAGAGCTTGCTCAAACTCATGTCCATTGAGTCAGTGATGCCATCCAACCATCTCATCCTCTGTCATCCCCTTTTCCTACTGCCTTCAATCTTGCTTAGCATCAGGGTCTTTTCAAATGAGTCAGTTCTTCACATCAGGCGGAAATGTATTGGAGTTTCAGCTTCAGCAACAGTCCTTCCAATGAATATTCAAGATTGATTTCCTTTAGGATGGACTGGTTTGATCTACTTGTTGTCTGAGGGACTCTCAAAAGTTTTCTCCAACATCACAGTTCAAAAATATCAATTCTTCAGGGTTCAGCTTGCTTTATAGTCCAACTCTTATGGCTGTGTTGGGCTCAATAGTTGTAGTGTGGGCTTAGTTGCACCAAGACATATGGGATCTTAGTTCCCCACCCAGGGATCAAACCTGCAACCCCTACACTGCAAGGTGGATTCTTAAACACTAGGCCACCAGGGGAGTTCCTTTCAGTGGTTTTAAAATATTAAGAAACACAATAGCATAGAATTTTGAATTCACTTTTCTGCTCTGCATAATGATGACTTCCCAGGTGGTACAGTGTTAAAGAATCCACCTGCCATGGTGGATTGGTGTTTTAAACCATAGTGAGTGTGTTTTAATTTTGTATCAATTCTTATTGAAATTGTTTAAGTAATTTAACAAAATAGAACTTTATGAAACATCCTACAGTTCAGGAGACACAGGAGACAGTGGTTTGATCTCTGCATTGGGACGATCCCCTGGAGGAGGAAATGGCAACCCACTCAATTATTCTTGCCTAGAAAATTCCATAGACAGAGGAGCCTGATGGGCTATAGTCCATTGGGTTGCAAAGAGTTGGAAATAACTGAGCATGCACACAAACATGTAGTAGGATTTAATAGAAACAGTAGGAAAGCTGGAGTACAAATTTCTTTTCCTTTGTTTGCAGGTTTGACAGAGAAAGAAACTAAGTTTTAAACTGAAAATTAGAAAACAATGACAAAGGGAGTAAAATGAAAAACCACCATGATTTGTAAACTAGAAGTTGATTTTGTTGCAGCCTGTTATCAACATGTATTTCATGTAAAATATTTTATTAAATGCCTACTAAAATATATCATTAAAAATAAATACTTAGGTCTAGACCATAGTGACTGTGTTTTAAGTTTGTATCAATTCTTATTGAAATTAAGTATTTTAACAAAGTAAAACTTTGTGAAACATCCTACAGACTCTTGACTTCTAAATAGCCACAACATTTGCCTTAAACTTGCTGGAATATTTTATCAGATTTATCAGGTGGCATTTCTTATAATGTACTTCTACCTATTCAAATACTAACATCAATTTTATAATGTAATTATGTGGAAAATCTACTTAACTTTTATCAGACTTTCAGCATGTCATGATAAGAATAACTCCATAAACAGATGGTGCATTGCTATCAAATTCTCTTAATGCTCAAGGCATCTATATATTTGTTATTAATCCCACTTGATCCTCTAACTATATTAGGAATGATATTTTTGACTGTTGATGTTGATGCTGTAGAGAGATATGAAGTAATCCAATTTATAATAGTTTTAGTATTCTTCCTATGGCTTCCAGATTGCAATTCATCCAGAGAGTGAGGGGTAAGGGAAAGTGATGTACAAAACAATTATTTCAATGCACACATTTTTAAACCTACACAAAATGAAGGCAGGTCTCTGTTTAATGTATTATTTAAGGTTTACAAACTATTATTTTTTTCATTTTCTCAAATTTACTGTATTTTATTCAAGCCCTTAATTGTATTTCATTTTTAATTAATTCTTACATATTTTAAAAGACATTAGACATATTTTTATGTTTATATCTGCATTCCAACAGTTTTTCTCTAAATATTCACAGTTGATAAGAAAAATTGTAAGAATTATGATAATTACTGTAAATAATGTGTTTTCCTGTGAATTCTTATGCATTTATATGGAAAATATATAAGATTTCTTAAATGATGTTATTTTTTTAATATACTTTTGAAATGTGGGTCTCATATGTTTTATATATATGGTGTTACTGCTGAAGTAAACAAATATTAAGAACAAACACAGGTAAAAAATTTCACTGTAAATTATAAAACATTTCTGCCACTATTCACTAATTTTTTGTTTGTTTGTAGTTGGTAAAATTCATTTCTAAAGAAAGTAGTTGTTTCTTGAGGTATTTAGTTTAACAGCATGCTGTTTTGGGATTTCACAAAGTAAACACGTTTTTAAGAACAGCAATATCATTCAAAATTACAAATATAATATTTAGAATTACATTACTGAAATAATAGAAACTCAATTCAAAGCATCTTAGACATTGATGAAACTGTATTGGAAACACTTTGGATAAATTCACCTAACCACAAGAAAAAGTGTCTAGGTTGGATCTAAAAAGCTACTATGTTTATATAAAATTAAAGGAAGCAATTCAATCACTAAAAATTATCAGAACTTGACAGCAGTCATGTGTGTGTGTGTGTTAGTCACCCAGTCTTGTCCAACTTTTAACAACCCCATGGACTGTAGCTCGCCAGTTGCCTCAGTCCAGAGAATTCTCCAGGCAACAACACTGGAGTGGGTTCCCATGCCCTTCTCTAGGGATCTTCGTGACCTAGGGATCAAACCCAGATTTCCCATATTGCAGGCAGATTCTTTAGCATCTCAGCCACCAGGGAATCCCCAACTGTGGTCACATACCTAACCAAAAGGGGAGGCAAGCTGGGAGACTTCTTTCGGATACTTTGACCTGATAGATCTAAGTAATTATTTTGGCTTCCTTTTGTGTTCCTCATTACTCTCCTGGCTACTTTGTTTTAAAAAATTTCATTGGAGTACAGTGTTGAGTTAGTTTCAGGTGTACAGCAAAAGAAATCAGTTATAAATACATCCACTTTTTTACGTTATTTTACTATATAAGCTATTAGAAAGTATTGAGTAGAGTTCTCTGTGCTATACAGTAGGTCTTTATTATCAATAGTGACCAGTTTTATACATAGTAGTGTTTATATGTCAATCCCAATTTCCCAACTTATCCCTCTCTCCCTTATCCCTTGGTGTGAGCTTCCCTAGTGTCTCAGACTATAAAGAATCTGCCTGCAATGTGAGAGACTGGGATTGATCCTTCGGCTGGGAAGATCCCCTGGAGGAGCCCATGGCAACACACTTCAGTAGGCTTGCCTGGAGAATCCCCGTGGACAGAAGAGCCTGGTAGGCTACAGTCCATGGGGTCTCAAAGAGTCAGACACGACTGAGTAGATAAGCACATCCTTAGCACAGAAACCATGTTTGCTTTCTACATGTGTGACTCTATTTTTATTTTGTAGATACACTCATTAGTACCATTATTTTAACATTCTAATATAAGTGATATCATATGATATCTATCTTTGATTATTCACTCAATATATAATATTTATGTCCATCCATGTTACTGCAAATCACATTACTTCATTCTGTTTTATGGCTGAGTAATATTCCTGATGAACTATGGGTGGAGCTTTGTGACATTGTACAGGAGACAGGGATCAAGACCATCTCCATGGAAAAGAAATGCAAAAAGGCAAAATGGCTGTCTGGGGAGGGCTTACAAATAGCTGTGAAAAGAAGAGAAGCAAAAAGCAAGGAGAAAAGGAAAGATATAAGCATCTAAATGCAAAGCTCCAAAGAATAGCAAGAAGAGATAAGAAAGCCTTCCTCAGCAATCAGTGCAAAGAAATAGAGGAAAACAACAGAATGGGAAAGGCTAGAGATGTCTTCAAGAAAATTAGAGATATCAGGGGAATATTTCACGCAAAGATGGGCTTGATAAAGGACAGAAATGGTATGGACCTAACAGAAGCAGAAGATATCAAAAGGAGGTGGCAAGAATACACAGAACTGTACAAAAAAAGGTCTTCATAATGCAGATAATCACGATGGTGTGATCATTCATCTTGAGCCAGACATCCTGGAATGTGAAGTCAAGTAGACCTTAGAAAGCATCACTATGAACAAAGCTAGTGGAGGTGATGAAATTCTAATCGAGCTATTTCAAATCCTGAAAGATGATGCTGTGAAAGTGCTGCACTCAATGTGCCAGCAAATTTGGAAAACTCAGCAATGGTCCCAGTACTGGAAAAGGTCACTTTTAATTCCAATTCCAAAGAAAGGCAATGCCAAAGAATGCTCAAAGTACCACACAATTGCACTCATCTCACACACTAGTAAAGTAATGCTCAAAATTCTCCAAGCCAGGCTTCAGCAATACGCAAACCGTGAACTTCCAGATATTCAATCTGGTTTTAGAAAAGGCAGAGGAACCAGACATCAAATTGTTAACATCTGTTGGATCATAGAAAAAGCAAGAGAGTTCCAGAAAAACAACTATTTTTGCTTCACTGACTATGCCAAAGCCTTTGACTGTGTGGATCACAATAAACTGTGGACAATTCTGAAAGAGATGGGAATACCAGACCACCTGACCTGCCTCTTGAGAAATCTCAATGCAGGTCAGGAAGCAACAGTTAGAACTGGACATGGAACAACAGACTGGTTCCAAATAGGAAAAGGAGTACATCAAGGATGTATATCACACCCTGCTTATTTAACTTATATGCAGAGTACATCAGGAGAAACGCTGGGCTGGAAGAAGCCCAAGTTGAAATCAAGATTGCCGGGAGAAATCTCAATAACCTCAGATATGCAGATGACACTACCCTTATGGCAGAAAGTGAAGAGGTGCTAAAAAGCCTCTTGATGAAAGTGAAGGAAAAGAGTGAAAATGTTGGGTTTAAGCTCAACATTCAGAAAACGAAGATCATGGCATCTGTTCCCATCACTTCATGGAAAATAGATGAGGAAACAGTGGAAAGTGTCAAACTTTCTTTGGTGGGGTGGGGGGTGGATCTAAAATCACTGCAGATAGTGATTGAAGCCATGAAATTACAATATGCTTACTCCTTGGAAGGAGGTTATGACCAACCTATATATTATATTCAAAAGCAGAGATATTACTTTTCCAACAAATGTCCATCTAGTCAAGGCTATGGTTTTTCCAGTAGTCATGTATGGATGTGAGAGTTGGACTGTGAAGAAAGCTGAGTATCAAAGAACTGATGCTTTTGAACTGTGGTGTTAGAGAAGACTCCTGAGAGTCATTTGGACTGCAAGGAGATCCAACCAGTCCATTTTAAAGATCAGTCTTGGATGTTCTTTGGAAGGAAAGATGCTAAAGTTGAAACTGCAGTACTTTGGCCACTTCATGCAAAGAGTTGACTCATTGGAAAAGACTCTGATTCTGGGAGGGATTAGGGGCAAGAGGAAAAGGTGATGACAGAACATGAGATGTCTGGATGGCATCACCGACTCGATGGACGTGAGTTTGAGTGAACTCCAGGAGTTGGTGATGGACAGGGAGGCCTGGCGTACTCAAATCATGGGGTTGCAAAGAGTCAGTCATGACTGAGTGACTTCACTTTCTTTCTTTCTTTCTTTCTTTCTTTCATACTGTTCTCCATAGTTGCTGTACCAAGTTACATTCTCTTAAAATATGCCATTCTGGAATTTGAACTAAACATCTGGAATACACAGTAAGATCTCTACAGTGACTTGGTGAGAAGTGAAACAATTCTCAGCTCTGTGCGTTTGCATGTCTCCATTTACCTCTCAGCTTTGTTGTCACTACTCTGCTCTAATCTTTGCAGATTCTGTGCTTGTATATTCTAAACTTCTGCATCCAACCCCCTCCCCCAAAAAAAATGCAGCTGACTTCATACAGCATCTGGAGTTTTCTACTTCAGAGTTCCTTTCTCTATAGTGCACTGTCCCACAAGTTCTAACCATTTTAGCAGCCTATAATATTCATCTCTGTCTCTTCATCTCAAAATACTACCAAAGCCTGCTCTTACTTTTATCTTTATGCACTCTGGTATAAAATGTGCCTCTGAGGAGAGAGTAAAGACTAGCATTTAGCTAGTCCCTAAAATAAAGATTTTTATTGCTCATTTCCTAATGTCTAAAAAAAGTTGTCTTATTTTATGCCTACTTTTTAGTTGCATTGGAAGGGCATATCTGGTTATTTTATCAAGGCCACAGGCAGATCAGTTTTATTTACTTATGTCAAAAAAAAAAACTATAATAGTAAAGGGATTATTCTTCTCCCATATAAAGCCTTATATAAGGGGAAAACCTTTGGTAATTTAATAATATTTAGAAATACATTTTGTCCATTTGTTATTTGTTTCCTTCAATTTTTATGATAATTTTGAGAAGGAACGTATAAATTATTATAAAGATAATACTAGTATTATCAAAAAGGCATGTATACAGATATAAATGATATTGCTTAAAATTTCTTAAACTACACTCTTGGGCCCTATTTTAAGAACACTTTATTTAAGCAAATCATTCAGGAAATTTGACTCAGATCTCTCTTTCTGAATTCATATTGGATGAAAATAAAACACTTTAAAAAAACAACAAAAAGCAATATTAATTAGCCTATGATGTATAGTCTACCTGCAAGTACTCCTCCTGTTAAAGTTTTTCCCTCACTCGAACTGAAATAAATCTCTGTATGTGTTCCATCATTTCTATGTCCATCTTTGAAGCCTTAAAAACAGATACCTAATTTCTGATTCATAGATTAACCTTTGAAACACTTCAAGATGTTTTTAAGAGGTCACATCTTAGTGTTTTACCTGTTATTCATGCCATAATATCCTAGTTTACCTGTTTTATTTATTTTTCAGTTTGTGCTTAAATTCTCAGAAATGAAGTCTGCAAATTGAGTTCAAAAATTCAGTAACTTTTTATAAGTACACTACTGTGTTCCAGAAATACTAATTAATTTTGCATGGCTGAGAATATATCCTCCATGAAGTGGAGTAGTAAGAAATGAATCTAGAATTACACTGAGGGAAGCTCTAGAAACTATATCCATGTTTTTCAAGTTACTTATTATTTTGTGTCTAATAAGAAATTTTGTTTGCTTTAAACAGGATTTTCTGATGATTAGAGACACACTTTGGAATAATTGCTTTGAAAGTAGTAAGTAATTTGGATTAAAAAGTTTAGAGAAGGCACTTAAAAATGCTGAAGGAAGAAAGCTAGGCAGAAGTTCAATTATGAGATTCATGTAATTATATTAGTCAAAAACAGGTTCTGAACTACATTGATAGTGGAAATATAAATTACATACCAATGGAAACATGAAAGGAGATACCAACAACAGGCAATTACTTGACTGAGAGTAAAAATGATTTAAAACAAAATAATTTTGTATTTTGAGGTTTATATGTGTGTGTGTGTGTGTGTATACACACACACACACACACACACACACCATTAAGAGATCATGACTGCAGCCATGAAATTAAAAGACACTTACTCCTTGGAAGAAAAATTATGACTAACCTAGATAGCATATTCAAAAGCAGAAACATTACTTTGCCGACTAAGGTCTGTCTAGTTAAGGCTATGGTTTTTCCAGTGGTCATGTATAGATGTGAGAGTTGGACTGTGAAGAAAGCTGAGCACCAAAGAATTGATGCTTTTGAACTGTGGTGTTGGAGAAGACTCTTGAGAGTCCCTTGGACTACAAGGAGATCCAACCAGTCCATTCTGAAGGAGATCAGCCCTGAGTGTTCTTTGGAAGGAATGCTGCTAAAGCTGAAACTCCAGTACTTTGGCCACCTCATGTGAAGAGTTGACTCATTGGAAAAGACTCTGATGCTGGGAGAGATTGGAGGCAGGAGGAGAAGGGGACAACCAAGGATGAAATAGCTGATGGCATCACTGACTCAATGCACGTGAGTCTGAGTGAACTCTGGGAGTTGGTGATGGACAAGGAGTCCTGGCGTGTTGCGTTTCATGGGGTCACAAAGAGTCGGACACAACTGAGTGACTGAACTGAACTAAACTGAAGAGAAAAGATAAATCAGAATAGGACTGGGTATAAAGGAGAAGGATGATGATGATGATAATTTTAGCAACAACCAGCATACCATCATTAATATGCCTCAGATACAGTTCTAAGTGCTTTATAAGTAGTAACTCACATAAGTTTTACGTTTTTCTATGAGATAAGTACTATTACTATCTCTATTTTTATAGATGAGGGAACTGAAGCACATGATTAAAACAATTTTGAAAGTTCACTCAGGTTATAAACCATAAAGCAAAAATTTAAACCCTTTTTGTTTCATGAAAAATCTGCATTTTGATGCACTCTATCACACTGCCTTTGTATGACTAGTTGAATTTATTGGTCAAAGAGTTCCGAAAAAAATTAATTTTAAAGAATATATTTAAAGTCTCTAATAAAATTACTATAATCAGATTATAGAATTATATTTTGTTATACAGATGGGAACAGTAAAGGACAGAAATGGAATGGAACTAAGAGAAGCAGAAGATAATAAAAAGAGGTGCAAGAATACACAGAATAACTATACAAATAAGATTTTCATGACCCAGATAACCACAATGGTGTGATCAGTAACCTAGAACCAGATATCCTTTGATGCAAAGTCCAGTGGGTCTCAGCAAAAATCACTGTGAACAAAGCTAGTGGAGGTGATGGAATTCCAGTTGAACTATTTCAAATCCTAAAAGATGATGCTGTGAAAGTGTTGCACACAATATGCCAACAAATTTGGAAACTTCAGCAGTGACCCCAAGACTGGAAAAGGTCAATTTTCATTCCAATCCCAAAGCAAGGCAAGGTCAAAGAATGTTCAAAATACTGCACAATTGCGCTCATCTCACATGTTAGCAATATAATGCCCAAAACTCTCCAAGCCAGGCTTCAACAGTACATGAAACATTAACTTCCAAATGTTCAAGGTGGATCTAGAAAAGGCAGAGGAACCAGAGATCAAATTGCCTCCTGTCCATCACCAACTCCTATAGCTTACTCAAACTCATGTCCATTGAGTTGGTGATGCTATCATCTCATCCTCTGTCATCCCTTCTCCTTCCGCCTTCAGTTTTTCCCAGCATCAGGTCTTTTCAAATGAGTCAGTTTTTCGCATCACGTGGCCAAAGTACTGGAGTTTCAGCTACAGCATCTGTCCTTCCAATGAATATTCAGGACTATTTTCCTTTAGGATGTACTGGCTAGATCTCCTTGCAGTCCAGGGACTCTCAAAGGTTTTATCCAACACCAAAGTTCAAAAGAATCAATTATTCGACACTCAACTTTCTTTATAGTCCAACTCTCACATCCATACCTGACTAGTGGAAAAACCATAGCTTTGACTAGATGGAACTTTATTGGAAAAGTAGGGTCTCTGCTTTTTAATATGCTCTCTAGGTTGGTCATAACTTTTCTTTGAAGGAGCAAGCATCTTTTATTTCATGGCTATAGTCACAATCTGCAGGGGATTTTGGAACCCCCAAAACAAATCTCTCACTGTTTCCATTGTTTCCCATGTATTTGCCATGAAATGATGGACCGTATGCAATGATCTTAGTTTTCTGAATACTGAGTTTTAAGTCAATGTTTTCATTCTCCTCTTTCACTTTCATCAAGAGGCTCTTTAGTTCTTCTTCACTTTCAGCCATAAATGTGGTGTCGTTAACATATCTGAGGTTATTGATATTTCTCCTGGCAATCTTGATTCCAGCTTGTGCTTCATCCAGCTGGGCATTTTTCATGATGTGCTCTGCATATAAGTTAAATAAGTAGGATGACATTATACAGCCTTGACATACTTTTTTCCAAATTTAGAACCAGTCCATTTTTCCATGTACAGTTCTAACTGTTGCTTCCTGATCTGAATACAGATTTCTCAAGAGGCAGGTAAGGTGGCCTGGTATTCCCATCTCTTGAAGAAATTTACAGAATTTGTTGTGATCCTCACAGTTAAAGGCTTTGACACAGTCAATAAGGCAGAGGAGATAGTTTTCTGTAACTCTCTTGCTTTTTCAATGATCCAACGGATGGTGGCAGTTTGATCTCTGGTTCCTCTGCCTTTCTGAATCCAGCTTGAACATCTGGAAGTTCACGGTTCATGTACTGTTGAAGCCTGGCTTGGAGAATTTTGAACATTACTTTACTAGCCTGTGCGATGAGTGCAGTTGTGCAGTAGTTTGAACACTCTTTGGCACTTCCTTTCTTTGAGATTGGAATGAAAACTGACCCTTTCCAGTCCTGTGGCCACTGCTGAGTTTCCAAAATTTGCCAGCATATTGAGTGCAGCACTTTTACAACACAATCTTTTAGGATTTGAAATAGTTCAATTGGAATCCCATCACTTCCACTAGCTTTATTTGTAGTGATAATTCCTAAGGCCCACTTGACTTCATATGCCCAGATGTCTGGCTCTAGGTGACTGATCATACCATCGTGATTAGCTGGGTCACTAGCTGAAGATCTTTTTATTTTTTTTTAAATAGTTCTGTGTATTCTTGCCATCTCTTCTTAATATCTTCTGCTTCTTCTAGGTCCATATCATTTGTGTCTTTTATTGTGCTTATCTTTGCATGAAATATTCCCTTGGTAAACTCTAATCTTCTTGAAGAGATTTTATGAATATCATGGCATCTGGCCCCCATCACTTCATGGCAAATTGATGCAGAAACAGTGGGAATAGTGAGAGATTTTATATATATTGGCTCCAATATTTTCACTGCAGATGGTGACTGCAGCCATAACATTAAAAGATGCTTGCTCTTTGGAAGAACAAACCAGACAGCATATTAAAAGGCAGAGACATTATTTTGTCAACAAAGGTTGGTCTAGTCAAAGCTATGGTTTTTCTAGTTGTCATATATGGATATGAGAATTGGAGTATAAATAAAACTGAGCACTGAAAAATTGATGCTTTTGAACTCTGGTGTTGGATAAGACCCTTGAGAGTCCCTTGGACAACAAGGAGATCCAATCAGTCCATCCTAAAGCAAATCAGTCCTGAATATTCCTTGGAAGGACTGATACTGAAACTCCAATACTTTGGCCACCTGATGTGAAGAACTGACTCATTGGAAAAGCCCTGATGTTGGGAAAATTTGAAGGCGGGAGGAAAAGGAGATGACAGGATGAGATGGTTGGATGGCATCACTGACTTGATGTACATGAGTTTGAGTAAACTCTAGGAGTTGGTGATGGACAAAGAGGTGCAGCATGCTGCAGTCCATAGGGTTGCAAAGAGGCATACATGACTGAGCAACTGACTGAAGTGAATAGTATATATTTAGATGAATATTTGCTGTATATTAGGATGCATGGTCTGGCTCAGATATAAGTCTATTTGAACAAGGTCAGTAGGTAGAATAAAACCTCTTTAATCGTGTAAGCTAAATAGCATAAGAGTTATATGGGAAAACATAAAATTTTCCTCATTCCAAGCAAATCAGTGATTTCTTCTTCTTCTTCTTCTTCTTCTTCTTCTTCTTCTTCTTCTTCTTCTTCTTCTTCTTCTTCTTCTTTTTTTAACTCATCCACAAAATATTCAACCTATTTATTAGGTATATTATTCAGTTTCTTTTTCACCAAATAACCTAAAAATATAATGCCAAATGATGCCTAGTATTTCACAACTACCTGAGCTAGTGAAGTGAGAGCTCTCTTGGTGGAAGAAGACAAATAATTAGAGGAAATATGTTCCAGAGCAGAAGAATAACTCATTAACTATAATCAGTGTTAATGCAGTAACATCTGCAGTTTGTCTCATATTCTGTTTTAGACCTGTCAGCCCCAAATATCTATGAAATGAAGTACAGAATATTCTATGAGATAAGAAACAAACAATTATATATTTGAATGAATAAGCTAACTACAAATTAAACCACTCATTATTTTTGAATTGGAGGAAAGATAAGAAAAGAAAGGGCTAAATAATATTAATAATTCCCTCTAAGTGTGTATCTTGGAGAAGGCAATGGCACCCCACTCCAGTACTCTTGCCTGGAAAATCCCATGGATAGAGGAGCCTGGTGGGCTGCAGTCCATGGGGTCTCTAAGGGTCGGACACGATTGAGCGACTTCACTTTCACTTTTCACTTTCATACATTGAAGAAGGAAATGGCAACCCACTCCAGTGTTCTTGCCTGGAGAATCCCAGGGGTGAGGGAGCTTGGGCTACCATCTATGGGGTCACATAGAGTTAGACACAACTGAAGTGACTTAGCAGCAGCAGCAGCAGCAAGTGTATACAGCTTTCTTTGTAACTCCACGGACTGTAGCCTACCAGGCTCCTCTGTCCCTCAGATTCTCCAGGCAAGAATCCTAAAGTGAGTTGCCTTTCCCTTCTCCAGGGGATCCTTCTGACCCAGGGATCAAACCTAGGTCTTCTACATTGTAGACAGATTATTTACTGTCTGAGCCACCAGAGAAACCCCACTATATGTATATGCTCAAACTTTTTTTCATCTTAAAACATATATACATATAAGTAAAAGCAAAGCATGTGCACTCAACACGTATAGATGCAGAGCTCTGTACCTAATATAATTTTGATTTCCTTTACAGCCTACCTTCTGGAATCTCTTGTCTTAATCTTTATTTTATTTAGCTCCCCGTAAAGACATGTGCTCATCTTCTCCTGAGAGAACACCAAAATCACAACTAGATGTTCATCAACAGGAGGGTGCTAGAACCCACGAGAAAAAGATACCTCACATCTAAGTTCAAAGGACAAGCCCCAATCAGACAATAAGACTGGTGCAATCATGTTAAAATCAAATCCCATACATGCCTGGTGGATAACCCACAAACTGGAGAACAATAATACCAAAGAAGATCACCTACTGTTGTGAAGGTTCTAGGCCCCACATCAGACTTTCAAACTTGGGGTCTGCCAAAGGGCTGGAAATCCCCAGGGAATCTGACTTTGAAGGACAACAGGATTTGATTATAGAACTTACACAGGACTGAGGAAAACAGAAACTCTTGGTGTTAGTGGCTCAGTCATATTCAACTCTTTGTGACCCCAGGGACTGTAGCCTGCCAGGCTTCTCTGGAAATCAGAGCCTGGCAGGCTACAATCTATGCGGTCACAAAGACTCAGACATGACTGAGCCACTAACACCAAGAGAACACAAATAAAATCTTGTGTTCAACAGGACACAGAAGAAAGGTGTGGTGACCCCACAAGAGATTTTGGTAGACCTTCCTGTGAGTGGTTGAGGGTCTCCTGCTGGGATGTGCATCAGTAGTGGCCTGCCATGGGGACAGGGGCACTGGATCAGAAGTCCTGGTAGGCCCATGCTGTCATAAGTCCTCTTTTGAGTGAAATGAAAGTCACTCAGTCTTGTCTGACTCTTTGAGACCCCATAGACTATACAGTCCATGGAATTCTCCAAGCCAGAATACTGGAGTGAGTAGCTTTTCCCTGCTCCAGGGGATCATCCCAACCCAGGGATCAAACCCAGGTCTCTGGCATCGCAGGTGATTCTTTACCAGATGAGCCAAATTTAGCCAATAGCTTTACCATTAAGCCTGTAGACTCCAGGACTGGGTCACTTCAGGCCAAACAACTAAAAGGGAAGGAGAATAGCCCCACCCATCAGCAGGCAATTGGATTAAAGATTTACTGAGTGTGGTCCTGGCACCAGAGCAAGACCCAGATTTTCCCACAGTCAGTCCCTCCCAAGCCTCTTATACTCATCTATCAAAAGGCAGAGAGAAGAAGTAAGAATTACAAGTCTTCAGATTCTGGAATGAAAACCACAATCACAGAAAGCTAAGCAAACCTATCATATAGATCATAGCCTTGTGTAACTCAACAAAGCTATGAGTCATTCCATGCTGGGACACCCAAGACACACGAGTCAACGTGTAGAGTTCTGACAAAACGTGGTCCACTGGAGAAGGGAATGGCAAACAACTCCAGTATTCTTATCTCAAGAAGCCATGAAGAATATGAAAAGGCTAAAATATATGACACTGGAAGATGAGCCCCCAGGTTGGTAAGTATCCAATATACTACTGGGAAAAGCAGAGAAATAGCTCTAAAAAGAATGAAGAGCCTGGGCCAAAGTGTAAATGATGCTCAGTTATGGATATGCCTGGTGGTGAAAGCAAAGTCCGATGTTGTAAAGAAAAATATTGCATAGGAACCTGGAATGTTAGGTCTATGTTTTTGTTGTCCAGTAACTAAGTTGTGTCTGACTCTACAACCCCATGAACTACAGAACATCAGGCTTCCCTCTCCTTCACTATCTCCCAAAGTTTGCTCAAACTCATGTCCATTGCATTGGTGATGTCATCCAAGAATCATAGTAAATTGGACATGGTCAAGCAGAAAATGGCAAGTTAGACCATCAATATTTTAGGAATCAGTGAATTAAAATGGACAAGAATGAGCAAATTTAATTCAGATAACCATTACATCTACTGAAAAGTAAAAGTGAAAGTCCCTCAGTTGTGCCTGACTCTTTGTGACCCCATAGACTATACAGTCCATAGAATTTTCCAGGCCAGAATATTGAAGTTGGTAGCTATTCCCTTCTCCAGGGAATATTCCCAACCCAGTGATCAAATCCAGATCTCCAACTTTGCAGGAAGATTCTTTACCAGCTGAGCCACCAGGGAAACCCAAGAATACTGGAGTGGGTAGCCAATCCCTTCCCCAGCAGATATTCCTGACTCAGGAATCAAACTGGGGTCTCTTTCATTGCAGGTGGATTCTTTATCAGCTGAGCTACTTGGGAAGCCCATTATATCTACTACTGTGGGCAAGAATGTCTTGGAAGAAATGGAATAACAATAAAAATAGTCAAAAATAGAGTTTGAAATGCAGTGTTTGAGTGCAATCTCAAAAACAACATAATGACCTCAATTTGTTTCCAAGGCAAGCCATTCAATATCATTAAATCCATATCTAAGTCCCTAACATTAATGTCAAAGAAGCTGAAGCTGAACAGTTCTTTGAAGACCTACAAGACTTTCTAGAACTAACATCAAAAAAATTATGCCCATTTCATCATGGGGAACTAGAATTCAAAAGTAGGAAGTCAAAAGATACCTGGAATTACAGGCAGGTTTGGCCTTAGAGTACAAAATTAAGCAGGGCAAAGGCTAAGAGAGCTTTACCAAGAGATCATACTGATCATAGCAAACATCCTCTTCCAACAACACAAGAAACAACTCTACACATGGACATAACTAGATGGTAAATACTGAAATCAGACTGATTACTTTTTTGGGAAGCCAAAGATTTAGAAACTCTATAAAGTCAGCAAAAACAAGACCTGGAACTGACTGTGACTCAGATCATGAGCTCTTATTACAAAATTAAGCATTAAAATGAAGAAAGTAGGAAAAACACTAGGCCGTTCAGATATGACTTCAATAATATCCCTTATGATTAGACAGTGAAAGAGACAAATAGATTCAAGGAATTAGATCTGGTAGACAGAGGGCTTGAAGAATTATGGATGGAGGTTCATAACATTGTACAGGAAGCAGTGACCAAAACCATCCCCCAAAAATAAATTCAACAAGGCAAAATGGTTGTCTGAGAAGGCCTTACAAATAGCTAAGAAGAGAAATGGAAGGCAAAAGCGAAGAAAGACATACCCAACTGAATGCAGAGTTTAAGAGAATAGCAAGGAGATAAGAAAGCCTTTTAAGTGAACAATTCAAAGAAACAGAGGAAAACAATAGAGTGAAAAAGACCAGAGATCTCTACAAGACAACTGGAGATACCTAGGGAACAGTTCATGGAAGGATGTGCACAATAAAGGACAGAAACATCAAGAACCTAACAAAAGCAGATGACATTATAATAAGGTGCCAAGAATACATAGAAGAACTGTACAAAAAGATCTTAATGACCCAGAAAACCACGATGGTATGGACACTCACCTAGAGCCAGATATTTAGGAGTGTGAAGTCAGGTAGGCCTTAGGAAACATTACTAGGAGCTAGGCTTCAACAGTATGTGAACTGAGAACTCTCAGATGTTCAAGCTGGATTTAGAAAAGGCAGAGGAACCAGAGATCAAATTGTTACTATCCATTGTATCAGAGAGAAAGCAAGAGAATTCCATAAAAGCATTCACTTCTGTTTCATTGACTCTGTGACCACTTTTCAAGAGATGGGAATACCAGACCACCTTATCTGTCTTCTGAGAAACCTGTATGAGAAGTAGCAGTTAGAACCATGTCTGGTTCAAAATAGGAGTATATCAAGGCTGTATATTGTCACCCTACTCATTTAACTTCTATTCAGAGTATATCATGCAAAAATGCTGCCCTGGATGAATCAGAAGTTGGAATCAAGATTGCTGGGAGAAATATCCACAATCTCAGATATGCAGATGACACCACTCTAATGGCAGAAAGCCAACAGGAACTAAAGAACCCGTTAAGGAGGGTGAAAGAGGAGAGTGAAAAAGCTGGCTTAAAACTCAACATTCAAAAACCTAAGATCAGGGCATCTAGTCCTATCACTTTTAGAAAAATAGATGGAGGAAATAGATGGAGGAACAGTGGGATCAAAAATCACTGCAGATGGTGACCGAAGCCATGAAATTAAAAGATGCTTGGTCCTTGAAAGAAAAGTTATGACAAACCTAGACAGTATATTAAAAACCAGAGACATCACTTCTCCAACAAAGGTCCATATAGTTGAAGCTATAGTTTTTTCAACAGTCATGTATGGATTTGAGAGTTGGACCATAACAAAGATTGAGCACCAAAGAATTGATGCTTTCAAACTGTGGTGCTGGAGAAGACTCTTGAGAGTCACTTGGACAGCAAAGAGATCAAACTAGTGAATCCTAAAGGAAATCAACCCTGAATATTCATTGGAAATACCGATGAAGTTGAAGATCCAATAGTTTGGCCACCTGATATGAAGAGCCAACTCCTTGAAAAGACCTTAATGCTGCAAAAGATTGAGTGCAGGAGAAGGAGGCAACAAAGGATAAGATTTTTGGATTGTATCACTGAGTCAATGGGCATGAGTTTGAGCAAACTCCGAGAGATAGTGAAGGACAGCAAAGCCTGGAGTGCTGCAGTCTATGTTCTCTCAAAGAGCAGGACAGGATTTAGTGACTGGAAAACAATGGCAACTCATTTTATATTCCTATACGGTAGTGTGCTAGCTGTCTCGTATTAGTCCTCTAGAGACAGTTCTTAAATTTTCATAAATATTTTGAACTAAGCACAGCATTATTAACATTTCCTTGTGGGATACATTAACCATAACTGTTTTAAAAATCTTGAATGATAATTACATACAACACTTGCTTAGATCACTGAGAACAAAAATATAAGACCCTTAGAATAAGAATCTTCTAGTATCCCTCACTACGTTACAAGTTTTATCATCACAAGGATTATTTCTATCTTGTTCACTACTGTATTCACAGTGTTTTATTTATATTTGCTCAAAAATATTTAAACTGCAATACAAATGAGGAGAGTGAGGCATGAACCAGACAGGACAACTAACAAGAAGTGAAGTTAGAAAAGAAAGGGTAAATAAAGTTGCTTCCATTTGTTTTTAAGTTTTGACCAGTCTGTCTCTGATAATGATTACTGCAGCACAATTCAAGTCAAACATTTATCCTATGACTACAAACTCAGGGTATCACATGATTTTTTTTCTTTTACTTTATATTTGGGACAAAAGTTTATTAAAATTTAGGATGATGATAAGTATAATCTCAGTTAATATTTGAAAGAGCTCTTTTCTAACAACTGAAGAAAAGAAAAACAAATTACTTGTACTCTAAATGTAAGTAATTTCTAAACTGAGATAAGCATGTTGGATTAGAGCCAGAAACATTAAGCAATAGTACATAGCATATAGCAATTTTGAGGGTAAAGTGCCATACTGAAAGCAGCCAAGTTTTTAAGAATGAAGTAAGAATGTTATAGTTGCATTATATAAATGAATTCCAGTGTCTCGCAGTAAATAAATAGAAAGTACAGGCATATGTGGGAGAGAGCACAGGTTTATTTCCAGACGACTGCAATAAAGCCAATACTATGATAAAGTGAGTCACATGAATTACTTCATTTCCCAGTGCTTATAAACTTTAAATTTATATGATATTGTAGTCTAAGTGTGCAACAGCATTATATTAAAAATAATGTTCATACCTTAATTTAAAAATACTTTAATGTAAAATTGCCAAATATCACCTAAACAGTTAATGAGTCATAATTCTTTTGCAAGTGGAGGATCCTACTTCAATGTTACTGCTACTGACTAATCATGGTGGTAGCTGTTGAAAAGTTGGGGTTGCTGAGGCAATTTCTAAGAATCAAGCAACAATAAAGTTTGCCATATTGCTTGACTCTTTCATTAAAGATATCTCTGTAGCATACAATGCTATTTGATAGTATTTTACATAAAGTAGAGCTTTCAAAGTTGGAGTCAGTTCTCTCAAACTCTGCTCCTTTTTATCAACTAGGTTTATGTAATATTCTAAACCTTTTGTTGTGATTTCCACAATCTTCACAGAATTTTGATCAAGAGCATCCATCTCAAGAAATCACTTTCTTCCTTATCTGTAAAAATTCCTCATAATGGAGTGGAGATATGCTCCAAGCAAATCTTCATCTTCCACTTCTAACTTTAGCTTCCTTGTTATTTTCACCACGAATGTAGTTACTTCCTGTATTAAAGTCTTGAGCCATTCAAAGTCATCCACGAGGGTTAAAATCAGCTTCTTCCAAATTCCTGTTAATATTGATATTTGATCTCTTTCCATGAATCATAAATATGCTGAATCACACTTAAAATGGAAAGTCTTTTCCAGAAGGCTTCCAATGGAATTTTCCCAAGTCCACCAGAGAAGTCACTATTGACAGCAGTTATAGCCTAATTAACTATAGCTTCCCTGGTAGCTCAGCTGGTAAAGAATCCACCTGGGTTGGGAAGATCCCATGGAGAAAGGAATGGCAATTCACTCCAGTATACCTGCTTGGGGAATTCATGGATAGAGGAGCCTGGTCGGCTACAGTCCATAGGGTCATACAGAGTCAGACACGACTGAGTAATTTTCACTTCACTTGACAGCCTTTCAGAATATATTTCTTAAAATAATAAAGCATGAAAGTCAAAATTACTTCTGAATACACGGGCTGCAAAGTGGATGCTGCATTTCAGTTCAGTTCAGTTCACTTCTGTCTTTCAGTTGTGTCCGACTCTGCGACCTTTAGGACTGTAGCATGCAAGGCTTCCTGTCCATCACCAACTCCCAGAGCTTGCACAAACTAATGTCCATTGAGTCAGTGATGCCATCCAACCATCCCATCCTCTGTTGTCCCCTTCTCCTTCTGCCGTCAATCTTGCCCAGTATCAGGGATTTTTCTAATGAGTAAGTTCTTCCCATCAGGTGGCCAAAGTATTGGACTTTCAACTACAGCATCATTCCTCCCAAGGAATATTCAGGACTGATTTCCTTTAGGATGGACTGGTCGGATCTCTTTGCAGTCCAAGGGACTCTCAAGAGTCTTCTCCAACATCACAGTTCAAAAGCATCAGTTCTTTGGTGCTCAGCTTTCTTTATAGTCCAACTCTCGCTTTGACTTAGATGGACCTTTGTCAGTAAAGTAATATCTCTGCTTTTTAATATACTATCTAAATTGATCATAACTTTTCTTCCAAGGAGCAACCATCTGCTAATTTCATGGCTGCAATCACCATCTGCAGTGATATGACAACAGGATACTTTGAATCAAAATAAGAAATGTTAAATCCCTATTCTTCCATTTTCTATAGACCTAATTTGCATTAACTACTGTTATTTTATTCTTCCTTTCTCCCTGTCTACTTACTGCTTATCTATTTCTCAACCAAACCCAGGGCTTCCCAAGAGACTCAGTGGTAAAGAATTCTCCTGACAATACAGGAAACACAGGAAACTTTGGTCAGGAAGATCCCCTGGAACAGGAAATGGCAACTCACTCCATTATTCTTTCTTGCAGAATTTCATGGACAAAGGATCTTGGTGGGCACAGTCCATAGGATTTCAAAGAACTGGACATATCTGAGACTGAGCATAGCACAGCACAACATGACAAGTATGTCTTATAAATTGAATTAAGAGTAGACAGTGGCCATACAATGCCTGGAAAAGAACATAGGCAAAACATTATCTGACATAAATCACATGGATGTTTTCTTAGGCCAGTTTCCTAAGGCAATAGAAATAAAAATAAATAGATAAACTAATGCGTTTGAATCAAACTTACGAACTTTTGCATAGCAAAGGAAACCATAAACTGAACAAAAAGACAACCCACAGAATGGGGGAAAAATTGCAAATGATATGACTGACAAGGGTCATATGATATGATTGCAAATGAAATGACTAACAAGATTCAAATGTTATGACATTTCCCACAATATACAAACAGATTGTACAACTTAGTAACAAAAAAGAATAAAACTCAATTCTACAATGGGCAGAATATCTAAATAGATATTTTTGAAAAGAATAAATACGGATGGTCAATAGGCATAAGAAAGGAGGCTCAACATCACTAATTATAGACAGATGCAAATCAGAACTATAATGGGGTACAATCTCAGAGCAGTTAAAATGTCCATTATCAAAAATTCTACAAATAATGCTGGGGAAGGTGTGAAGAAAAGGGAACCCTCCTATACTGTTGTTGGGAATGTTAGTTGGTGTAGTCACCATGAAAGAGAGTACAGAGATTCCTCAGAAAATTAAAAAGAGAACAACCATATGATCCAACAATCCTACTCCCAGACATATATTGAGACAAATCTGTAATTCAAAAAGATACATACACCTCTATATTCATAAAGCACTAGTCACAAGAGCTAAGGCATTGAAACAATCTAAATGTCCACTGACAGACGAATGGATAAAGAACATGTGGTACATATATACAATGGAATTCTACTCAGACATAAAAGCAAATAATGTCATTTGCTGCAACAATGATACAAGTAGAGATTATCTTACTAAGTATGTCAGAAAGACAAATGTTACATGATATGACTTACATGTGAACCTAAAATATGATAAAAGTGAACCCATCTATGAAATAGAAACAAAAACACAGGCATAGAGAACAAACTGTGGGTTGTGGAGTGGGAGGTAGCTGATGGAAGGATGCAGTGGGAACTTGGGGTTAGTAGATATAAGCTTTTATATATAGAATTGATAAATAAGGTCCTACTGTGTAGCACAGCAAACTATATTAAATACCCTTTGGTAAACTAATGGAAAATAATACATATATATGTTTTATATATATATATGTGTGTGTGTGTGTGTGTGTGTGTATGTGTATGTGTATATAGATATGTGTATACATGAATTATTTTGCTGTACAGCATAAATTAATGAAATATTGTAAATCAACTATACTTCAATAAAAATAAACAACAACAACCAAAACAAAACTGAAATGTTTTTAACAAAGAGTACATGATAGTAAACTGGCTATCAATTTCCTCATTTTACTCTCTAAAAGAATCTCAAGTCTGAGGAGTTGGGAATGGGCCATCCTAAAAATGCATCTCTCCAGACACAATGTTCTGGAACCAGAGGAGTTGAGGAAATGAGGAAGATGACATAATTCCGGCCAGTGAGGTATAGCAGAGTATGTTGGGGATTTCTGTAAAATAACTAAATTTTTGTCAAAAATGGCAAAGGTAGATGTTGCCATTTTTAAATCTTCTTGCCTTAAACATGGCTGTGAGACTAAACCTGCTGTAGACATTTTTAATATAGGTAAATATATATTGAAAATATATAGTAACCAAATTGATAAAAAGTAGATGGTGCGATTCATGGGGTCGCAAAGAGTTGGACATGACTGAGAGACTGAACTGAACTGAACTGAACTGAGTGGTAAAGAATCTGTCTGCTAATGCAAGAGACATAAGAGTTGCAGGTTCAATTCTTGGGTCAAAAAGATCCCCTGGAGGAGGGCATGGCAACCGACACCAATATTCTTGCCTGGAGAATCCCATGAAGAGAGGAGCTTGGCAGGGTACAGTTCATAAGGTCTCACAGAGTTGGACACAACTGAAGCAACTTATCAAGCATGGACACAAACACTAAATAAGAGAACTTAAGCAAAATAATGAAATGCTATGAAATATCTAAATCACATATATAAGAATGTTTATTGGCAAGTAAACTATAACAAACCCTGCCAAAGCTTTAAATGGTATATAAAATATTCACAGATAGTACTATTTTGTAAATACACAGAGATGAAAGACTAAATTGTCAGGAATCTGGTATTCCCTGGCCAGTGGAATAGAAGTGGAGAGACAGAAATTGTCTATACCAAATATAGTCAACAATGAGGTTGTATTCTCAGTTATAGTACTTAGAACAGTGACAAAGTCAACCAAAAACTAATTAGTGAGTTAATATTGACATGTATCACTTGGGTTTTCTGTTTGTCTGCAGAAATAATACCTTCTATGTACAGAAAACATAGGAAATAAAAATAAAATCATGAAAAAAATTTTAATAATTATGTCACCATTCTTTTCCATTTTTTTAACTATTCCAAATCAAATGGCTTAATTTATCATCATTTTATTTCAGTATTTGTAGTCAAGAATATGGGTGGAGTTTAGAGGCTTTTCTCAGTTGATCAATATTTGAGGTCTCTGCTGAGATGATTTGAATAGCTGGGACTGGAACAGCTTGAGCTGGTGGAACTTCTCTATCACTTTGTCTCTGTCTTTCTCGCTACTTCCCTTCAAGGCCTGTCTATGTTTCCCATGAAGTGAAGTAAAAGTCATTCACTTATGTCTAGCTCTTTTTCAATCCCATGGACTATACAGTCCATGCAATCTCCAAGCCAGAATACTGGAGTGGGTAACTGTTTCCTTCTGCAGGGGATCTTTCCAACCCAGGGATCAAACCCACGTCTCCCACATTGTAGGCAGATTTTTTACTAGCTGAGTCACCAGGGAAGCCCATGTTTACCATAGGCTTTCAAAAATCTTGCACACAGAATGGCCTGACTTATCAAAAGAAAGTCAGTGCTCGAAGAAAAATGAAACAGAAACTGCAAATCTCTTAAAAGTTAGGTCCCAAACTAGAAAGCATTAGTTCTGTCATGTTCCAAGCCTAGACTCAAGGGGATGGAATATAGTTTGCATCTTTCAAAGGAAGGGATGGCAAAGAAGTTGTGGCCATTTTTAAACTGTCCCACTATTTATGTATGAATCTGTTTATGTGATTCAGTTCAGTTCACTCGCTCAGTCGTGTCTGACTCTGCGACCCCATAAATCACAGCACGCCAGGCCTCCCTGTATATCACCATCTCTCAGAGTACACTCAGACTCACGTCCATTGAGTCCGTGATGCCATCCAGTCATTTCATCCTCTGTCGTCCCCTTCTCCTCCTGTCCCCAATCCCTCCCAGCATCAGAGTCATTTCCAATGAGTCAATTCTTCGCATGAGGTGGCCAAAGTACTGGAGTTTCACCTTCAGGACCATTCCTTCCAAAGAAATCCCAGGGCTGATCTCCTTCAGAATGGACAGGTTGGATCTCCTTGCAGTCCAAGGGACTCTCAAGAGTCTTCTCCAACACCACAGTTCAAAAGAATGAATTCTTCAGTGCTCAGCCTTCACAGTCCAACTCTCACATCCATACATGGCCACAGGAAAATCCATAGCCTTGACTAGATGGACCTTAGTCGGCAAAGTAATGTCTCTGCTTTTGAATCTACTATCTAGGTTGGTCATAACTTTTCTTCCAAGGAGTAAGCGTCTTCTAATTTCATGGCTGCAGCCACCATCTGCAGTGATTTTGGAACCCCCCAAAAAAGTCTGACACTGTTTCCACTCTTTCCCCATCTATTTCCCATGAAGTGATGGGACCGGATGCCATGATCTTCGTTTTCTGAATGTTGAGCTTTAAGCCAACTTTTTTCTCTCTCCTCTTTTACTTTCATCAAGAGGCTTTTAGCTCCTCTTCACTTTCTGCCATAATGATGGTGTCATCTGCATATCTGAGGTTATTGAGATTTCTCCTGGAAATCTTGATTCCAGCTTGTGCTCCTTCCAGCCCAGTGTTTCTCATGATGTACTCTGCATAGAAGGTAAATAAGCAGGGTGATAATGTACAGCCTTGACGTACTCCTTTTCCTATTTGGAACCAGTCTGTTGTTCCATGTCCAGTTCTAACTGTTGCTTCCTGACCTGCATCGAGATTTCTCAAGGGGCAGGTTAGGTGGTCTGGTATTCCCATCTCTTTCAGAATTTTCCACAGTTTATTGTGATCCACAGAGTCAAAGGCTTTGGCTTAGTCAATAAAGCAGAAATAGATGTTTTTCTGGAACTCTCTTGCTTTATCCATGATCCAGCAGATGTTGGCAATTTGATCTCTGGTTCTTCTGCCTTTTCTAAAACCAGCTTGAACAGCAGGGCGTTCATGGTTCACGTATTGCTGAAGCCTGACTTGGAGAATTTTGAGCATTACTTTACTAGCATGTGAGATGACTGCAATTGTGCAGTAGTTTGAGCATTCTTTGGTATTGCCTTTCTTTGGAATTGGAACGAAAACTGTCCTTTTCCAGTCCTGTGGCCACTGCTGACTTTTCCAAATTTGCCAGCATATTGAGTGCAGCACTTTCACAGCATCATCTTTCAGGATTTGAAATAGCTCCGCTGGAATTCCATCACCTCCACTAGCTTTGTTCGTAGTGATGCTTTCTTAGTCCCACTTGACTTCACATTCCAAGATATCTGGCTCTAGATTAGTGACCACATCATCATGATTATCTGGGTCATGAAGATCATTTTTGTACAGTTCTTCCGTGTATTCTTGCCACCTCTTCTTAATATCTTCTGCTTCTGTTAGGTCCATACCATTTCTGTCCTTTATTGAGCCCATCTTTTCATGAAATATTCCCTTGGTATCTCTAATTTTCTTGAAGAGACCTCTAGTCTTTCCCATTCTGTTGTTTTCCTCTATTTCTTTGCACTGATCGCTGAAGAAGGCTTTCTTATTTCTTCTTGCTATTCTTTGGAACTCTGCACTCAGATGCTTATATCTTTCCTTTTCTCCTTTGCTTTTCACCTCTATTCTTTTCACAGCTATTTGTAAGGCCTCCACAGACAGCCATTTTGCTTTTTTTGCATTTCTTTTCCATGGGGATGGTCTTGATCCCTGTCTCCCATACAATGTCACGAACCTCATTCCATAGTTCCTCAGGCACTCTATCTATCAGATCTAGGCCCTTAAATCTATTTCTCACTTCCACTGTATAATCCTAAGGGATTTGATTTAGGTCATACCTGAATGGTCTAGCAGTTTTCCCTACTTTCTTTAGTTTAAGTAAGTCTGAATTTAGCAATAAGGAGTTCATGATCTGAGCCACAGGCAGCTCCTGGTCTTGTTTTCATTGACAATATAGAGCTTCTCCATCTTTGGCTGCATAGAATATAATCAGTCTGATTTCACTGTTGACCATCTGGTGATGTTCATGTGTAGAGTCTTCTCTTGTGTTGTTGGAAGAGAGTGTTTGCTATGACCATTGCATTATCTTGTCAAAACTCTATTAGTCTTTGCCCTGCTTCATTCCAAGGCCAAATTTGCCTGTTACTCCAGATGTTTCTTGACTTCCTACTTTAGCATTCCAGTTGCCTGTAATGAAAAGGACATCTTTTTGGTGTTAATTCTACAAGGTCTTGTAGGTCTTCATAAAACCATTCAACTTCAGCTTCTTCAGCATTACTGGTTGGGGCATAGACTTGGATAACTGTGATACTCAATGATTTATGTGATTAAGTCTTCAGATATTTTTATATTAAAGTGAAGTAATATAGCATAGGAAATTTTTCTCCCTTTTTTTCATATAAATTTATTTATTTTAATTGGAGGTTAATTACTTTACAATATTGTATTTAAATTTGTTTATTTTAATTGGAGGTTAATAACTTTACAATATTGTATTGGTTTTGCCATACATCGACGTGAATACACCACGGGTGTACATGTGTTCCCCATCCTGAACCCCTCTCCCACCTCTCTCCCTGTACCATCCTTCTAAATCATCCCAGTGCACCAGCCCCAAGCATCCTGAAACCTGTATCCTGTATCGAACTTGGACTGGCTGTTTGTTTCTTATATGATATTATACATGTTTCAATGTCATTCTACCAAATCATCCCACCCTCTTCCTCTCCCACAGAGTCCAAAAGACTCTGTGTTCTATATATCTGTGTTCTATATATCTGTGTCTCTTTTGCTGTCTCACATACAGGGTTATTCTTATCATCTTTCTAAATTCCATGTATATGTGTTAGTATACTGTATTGGTGTTTTTCTTTCTGGCTTATTTCATTCTGTATAATCGGCTCCAGTTTCATCCACCTTATTAGAACTGATTCAAATGTATTCTTTTAAGGGCTAAGTAATACTCCATTGTGTATATGTACCACAGCTTTCTTATCCATTCATCTGCTGATGGACATCTAGGTTGTTTCCATGTTCTGGCTATTATAAACAGTGCTGTGATGAACATTGGGGTACACGTGTCTCTTTCAATTCTGGTTTCCTTGGTGTGTATGCCCAGCAGTGGGATTGCTGGGTCATAAGGCAGTTCTATTTGCAGCTTTTTTAAGGTATCTCCACACTGTTCTCCGTAGTGGCTGTACTAGTTTGCATTCCCACCAGCAGTGTAAGAGGGTTCCCTTTTCTCCACATCATCTCCAGTATTTATTGCTTGTAGACTTTGGATAGCAGTCATTCTGACTGTCATGAAATTGTACCTCATTGTGGTTTTGATTTGCATTTCTCTGATAATGAGTGATGTTGAGCATCTTTTCATGTGTTTGTTAGCCATGTGTATGCCTTCTTTAGAGAAATTTGTTTGGTTCTTTGGCCCATTTTTTTATTAGGTCTTTTATTTTTCTGGCATTGAGCTGCAGGAGTTGCTTGTATATTTTTTGTCAGTTGCTTCATTTGCTATTATTTTCTCCCATTCAGAAGGCTGTCTTTCCACCTTGTTTATAGTTTCCTTTTTGTGCAGAAGCTTTTAATTTTAATTAGATCCCATTTGTTTATTTTTGCTTTTATTTCCAGTATCCTAGGAGGTGGGTCATAGAGGATCCTGCTGTGGTTTATGTCAGAGAGTGTATTGCCTATGTTCTCCTCTAGGAGTTTTATAGTTTCTGGCCTTACATTTAGATCTTTAATCCATTTTGAGATTATTTTTATGTATGGTGTTAGAAAGTGTTCTAGCTTCATTCTTTTACAAGTGGTTGACCAGTTTTCCCAGCACCACTTGTTAAAGAGATTGTCTTTAATCCATTGTATATTCTTGCCTCTTTTGTTGAAGATAAGGTGTCCATAGTGTGTGGACTTATCTCTAGCCTTTCTATTTTGTTCCATTGATCTATAGTTCTGTCTTTGTGTCAGTACCATACTGTCTTGATGACTATGGCTTTGTAGTAGAGCGTGAGGTCAGGCAGATTGATTCCTCCAGTTCCATTCTTCTTTCTTGAGATTGCTTTGTCTATTCGAGGTTTTTTGTATTTCCATACAAATTGTGAAATTATTTGTTCTAGCTCTGTGAAAAAATACCACAGGTAGCTTGATAGGGACTGCATTGAATCTATAGATTGCTTTGGGTAGTATACTCATTTTCACTATATTGATTCTTCTGATCCGTGAACATGGTACATTTGTCCATCTGTTAGTGTCCTCTTTGATTTCTTTCATCAGTGTTTTACAGTTTTCTATATATGGGTCTTTAGTTTTTAGGTAGATATATTCATAAGTATTTTATTCTTTTCGTTGCAATGGTCAGTGAAATTGTTTCCTTAATTTCTCTTTCTATTTTCTCATTATTAGTGTATTGGAATGCAAGGAATTTCTGTGTGTTGATTTTATATCCTGCAACTTTACTATATTCATTGATTAGCTCTAGTAATTTTCTGGTGGAGTCTTTAGGGTTTTCTTTGTAGAGGATCATGTCATCTGCAAACAGTGAGAGTTTTCCTTCTTCTTTTCCAATGTGGATTCCTTTTATTTCTTTTTCTGCTCTGATTGCTATGGCCAAAACTTCCAAAACTATGTTGAATAGTAGCAGTGAAAGTGGGCACCCTTGTCTTGTTCCTGACTTTAGGGGAAATGCTTTCAATTTTTCACCATTGAGGATAATGTTTGCTGTGGGTTTGTCATATATAGCTTTTATTATGTTGATGTATGCTCCTTCTATTCCTGCTTTCTGGAGAGTTTTTTTTTCATAAATGGATGTTGAATTTTGTCAAAGGCTTTCTCTGCATCTACTGAGATAATCATATGGGAATTTTTTTAATAAAAATGAAACGTACAATAAATTATCAAATTGATAGAGAAGACCAAGAAAACTGGGCAAATATATTCTCTATTTTAACATTAAAAATTCAGTTTGTTTCCAAGAGAGGCTATACATAGTGTCCAACTATGTTCTCTCTCTCACTAGCATTCTTTCATTTGTTCAAATGATCATTGGTCAAATTGAGTGGAAAGATTTTGTCATATGACAGTATCTATATACAATGCTGTAACTTGGAATAAAAGGCCTGATTAGCCAACCAGAGTCACATAGGCAGCCGTGTGGATGGACAGATGAGGCCATGCAATATCATTGCCAACTTCTTTAGGTAGAAGAAGTATGTTTCTTAAAAGGATTCATTCAGTTCAGTTCAGTTCAGTTGCTCAGTCGTGTCCAACTCTTTGCGACCCCATGAATCACAGCATGCCAGGCCTCCCTGTTCATTACCATCTCTCGGAGTTCATTCAGACTCACGTCCATCGAGTCCATGATGACATCCAGGCATCTCATCCTCGGTCCTACTCTTCTCCTCCTGCCCCCAATCCCTCCCAGCATCAGAGTCTTTTCCAATGAGTCAACTCTTGGCATGAGGTAGCCAAAGTACTGGAGTTTCAGCTTTAGCATCATTCCTTCCAAAGAAATCCCAGGGTTGATCTCCTTCAGAATGGACTGGTTAGATTTCCTAGCAGTACAAGGGACTCTCAAAAGTCTTCTCCAACACCACAGTTCAAAAGCATCAATTCTTCGGTGCTCAGCCTTCACAGTCCAACTCTGACATCCATACATGACCACAGGAAAAACCATAGCCTTGACTAGACGGACCTTAGTCAGCAAAGTCATGCCTCTGCTTTTGAATATACTATCTAGGTTGGTCATAACTTTTCTTCCAGGGAGTAAGCATATTTTAATTTCATGGCTGCAGTCACCATCTGCAGTGATTTTGGAGCCCAAAAAAATAAAGTCTGACATTTTTTCCACTGTTTCCCCATCTATTTCCCATGAAGTGATGGGACCGGATGCCATGATCTTTGCTTTCTTAATGTTGGGCTTTAAGCCAACTTTTTCACTCTCCTCTTTCACTTTCATCAAAAGGATACATTAGACATTCATTTCTATGAAAGTTTTTGTTCACTAACTTTAAAAGGAATATAGGTAAATATATCATAATAAGATTATTAATAATTTTAAAAATGTACACCATCTATAACACATCTGTTTTCTGTTTGAATTAATATCTGCTAGTAATAGCTTTTTTAATATAAGAAAATTAATAGTAGTTATTACAGTTTAAATAGCAATAACTGGGACTTGAACATATGCTAGGAAAATATATCTCAAGATTCTATATAATATAATGATTTTTAAATGCAATTATAATTCATTAACTATGCACAAAGAATTAAATCATAAAGACAGATAATAGTAGAGGGCAAGGCACATATCTCCCCATCTGAGCATTACTCAGGAGGCTGGCACACACACTGAATTTTCTCTATGTGAGATTTGAAACAGTCTCCAGAAACAGTTAAAATATGCCCTATCAATTATCTGTTATCACCAACATCAAGCTCAGGAAAGATAATTGTTAAAATGGGTGGCCGGATAGAAAGGCACTTGCTGGGATATAGATATTCTCAATATTTCCTGTTGAGGGATAACTAGAAAGTCCAAGTGTAGATTAAGCTTCTGAGACCAATCCAACCAGCATTTGTCCTATATTCATTACTTTTTATATCAAGGGGACCTACATGCTAGAGGATATCCAGAAATATATTTCAAATGAAAAGAGGTCAGAAATAAAATGTAGTATGCCTGAATTTGTCCTCATAATCTCTATACATGAGTATCCATTTTAAGAATGGTGGCTGTGATCAAACTCATATTTAGGGATACTAGTGAGGGTTAAAAGTAAAACGTTTGCTGATTGTATGCATTAAGACACTATTGAGAAGGTGACTAAATTGTTAGAATAAAAAGGAGTAAAAAGGAAATTCTAGGTGTAGAAGATAAAACAGTACAACTGATGGAATGTGTCATGTACATAAATATATGCACATGTATATAGACACACACACACATTATCCAAGGGAAAATAACTTTTATTATTAAAATGAATGCTTTTCAAACTGTACTGTCAAGAGTCCAGAGCATTTCAGATATTGAGAAGACCAAGAAGAGGGTGCTAAGTGATTTGGATTTCTCACAGATAATACAATGCATGCATGCCAAGTCTCTTCAATCAGCTCTGACTGTTTGTGACTCCATGGGTCACAGCCCATCAGGCTCATCTGTCCATGGAATTCTCCAGGCAAGAACACTGGTGTGGGTTGCCATTTCCTTCTCCACAGATAATACAAAGTCCACAGCAAATCTATCCACATGAATTTTTTTTTATTAACATATGATTGCATGTGGGTCAAGAAGCAAATAAATAAACATATTAAAAAAACAGATATGTAACAACAGACTGATTTCAAATTGGGAAAGAAATATGACAAGAATGCATTTGTTACTCTGCCTTTTTAACTAATATACAGAGTACATCATATGAAAAGCTGGACTGGATGAATTACAAGCTGGAGTCAAGATTGCTTGGAGAAATATCAATAACTTCAGATATGCAGATTATGCCATTTTATGTCAGAAAGTGAAGAAGAACAAAAGAAGCTCTAGATAAGGATAAAGGAGAAGAATGAAAAAGTTGGCTTGAAAGTTAACATTAGAAAACAAACAAATAAACAAACAAAGATCATGTTATCCAGCTCCATGATTTCATGTCAAACAGAAGGCAAAAATGAAAGTAGTGACAGATTTTATTTTATTGGGCTCCAAAATCACAGTGAATAGTGATTACAGCCATGAAATTAAATGATTCTTGCTCCTTGGGAGGAAACCTAAATACTATTTTAAAAAACAGAGATATTGTATTGTTGACAAAGGTCCATATAGTTGAAGCTTTGGTTTTTCCAGTAGTCATGTATGAATGTGAGAGTTGAAGCATAAAGAAGAGTGAGGGCCAAATAATTGATACTTTCTAATTTTGGTGCTGGGAAAGACTATTGAGAGTCCCTTGGACAGCAAGGAGTGCAAACCAGTCAATCCTAAAGGAAATCAACCCTAAATATTCATTGGAAGTACTTATACTGAATCTCCAATACTTTGGTCATTGATGTGAAGAGCTAACTCATTGGAAAAGGCTCTGATGCTGGGAAGGATTGAAGGAAACAGGAGAAGAGGGTGGCTGAGGATAAGATGGTTTGATAAGATCACCAATTTAGTAGACAGGAATTTGAGAAAACTCCAGCAGATAATGGAGGGTAGAAGAGCCTGTTGTGTTGCAGTGCATCAAGTCATAGAGTCTGACAAGACTTAGCAACTGAACAACAAACAACAAATACATTTTGTTTTTTTCACAAAGAAAATAAAGAAAGAGTCCATTGCTATAAAGATATAGAAATTATTGAGCAAGACTTGTTGCCTTTTCAAATATTAATATGAATTTAATTATAAATGTCATGCCATTGTAGATATCATTTACATTATAATCATGAATGACAGAGGTTTTTAAAGGATACACAATATTTTAACTTCAATTATTAAACAAGGTTTTAGGCCTCATTAAAATCTAATATTTATATATTAATGAAAGAAATAATTGATTATGCATATCTATTTTTCAATATCTTTATTTAGAAACTTGAGGTAATGAATTTATGACCTTGTCCAATACAAGTATAATTCACAACTGTGTTTTAATGGCCATCATACCTAAAAATATACTATGAAAGATAAGATGTATAGCTCTAAAAGAAAGCAACCCATCAGGAGATGTGATGACTTATGCTGAGTAGCATGCTTAACCCAAACAAACTGTTCATATGTGCTTTTACTGAAATGTTGCTAATAAACATTTAGAAACTAATAGGAATGTTTTTGAAACTGTTAGTATATTGGTTTAAACCTCTCCTTAATCTCTTTACAAGATTTTTTAAAAGAAAGAAAAAAATTATTTTCCAATTATCTTATTTTTGGTTGTTTGTTTTTATGTGCATTGAAAGTTAGTTGCTCAGCCCGGTCCAACTCCTTGTGACCCCAATGGACTGGAATTCTCCAGGCAAGAATACCCTACATGCCAATATCACTGGTGAACATAGATGCAAAAATCCTTAACAAAATTCTAGCAATCAGAATCCAACAACATTAAAAAAGATCATACACCATGACCAAGTGGGCTTTATCCAAGGGGTGCAAGGATTCTTCAATATCCACAAATCAATCAATGTAATTCACCACATTAACAAATTGAAAAATAAAGTCATATGATTATCTCAATAGATGCAGAGAAAGCCTTTGACAAAATTCAACATCCATTTATGATAAAAACTCTCCAGAAAGCAGGAATAGAAGGAGCATACATCAACATAATAAAAACTACATATGACAAACCCACAGCAAACATTATCCTCAGTGGTGAAAAATGGAAAGCATTTCCCCTAAAGTCAGGAACAAGACAAGGGTGCCCACTTTCACCGCTACTATTCAACAAAGTTTTGGAAGTTTTGGCCACAGCAATCAGAGCAGAAAAAGAAATAAAAGGAATCCACATTGGAAAAGAAGAAGGAAAACTCTCACTGTTTGCAGATGACATGATCCTCTACATAGAAAATCCTAAAGACTCCACCAGAAAACTACTAGAGCTAATCAGGGAATATAGTACAGTTGCAAAATACAAAATCAACACACAGAACTCCCTTGCATTCTTATACACTAATAATGAGAAAATAGAAAAATAAATTAAGGAAATAATTCCATTGACCATTGCAACAAAAGAATAAAATACTTATGAATATACCTACCTAAAGAAACTAAAGACTTATATATCGAAAACTATAAAACACTGATGAAAGAAATCAAAGAGGGCACTAATAGATGGAAAAATATACCATGTTCACGGATCAGAAGAATCAATATAGTGAAAATGAGTATACTACCCAAAGCAATCTACAGATTCAATGTAATCCCTATGAAGCTACCAGCAGTATTTTTCACAGAACTAGAACAAATAATTTCACAATTTGTATGGAAATACAAAAACCTTGAATACCCAAAGCAATCTTGAGAAAGAAGAATGGAACTGGAGAAATCAACTTGCCTGACTTCAGGCTCTACTACACAGCCACAGTCATCAAGACAGTATAGTACTGGCACAAAGACAGAAATATAGATCAATGGAACAAAATAGAAAGCCCAGAGATAAATCCACACACCTATGGGCACCTTATCTTCAACAAGAAGGCAAGAATATACAATGGATTAAACACAATCTCTTTAACAAGTGGTGCTGGGAAAACTGGTCAACCACTTGTAAAAGAATAAAACTAGATCACTTTCTAACACCATACACAAAAATAAACTCAAAATGGATTAAAGATCTAAATGTAACACCAAAAACTATAAAACTCCTAGAATATAGGTAAAACACTCTCTGACATAAATCACAGCAGGATCCTCTGTGATCCACCTCCCAGTATACTGGAAATAAAAGCAAAAATAAACAAATGGGATCTAATTAAAATTAAAAGCTTCTGCACAACAAAGGAAACTATAAGCAAGGTGAAAAGACAGCCTTCTCAATGGGAGAAAACAATAGCAAATGAAGCAACTGACAAACAACTAATCTCAAAAATGTACAAGCAACTTATGCAGCTCAACTCCAAAAATAAATGACCCAATCAAAAATGGGTCAAAAGAACTAAATAGGCATTTCTCCAAAGAAGACATATGGATGGCTAACAAAGACATGAAAAGATGCTCAACATCACTCATTATCAGAGAAATGCAAATCAAGACTGCAATGAGGTACCATTTCACACCAGTCAGAATGGCTGCGATCCAAAAGTCTACAAGCAATAAATGCTGGAGAGGATGTGAAGAAAAGGGAAGCCTCTTACACTGTTGGTGGGAATGCAAACTAGTACAGCCACTATGGAAAACAGTGAGGAGATTCCTTTAAAAACTGCAAACAGAACTGCCTTATGACCCAGCAATCCCACTGCTGGGCATACACACTGAGGAAACCAGAACTGAAAGAGACACATGTACCCCAATGTTCATCACAGCACTGTTTATAATAGCCAGAACATGGAAACAACCTAGATGTCCATCAGCAGATGAATGGATAAGAAAGCTGTGGTACATATACACAATGGAGTATTACTCAGCCCTTAAAAAGAATAAATTTGACTCAGTTCTAATGAGATGGATGAAACTGGAGCCGATTATACAGAATGAAGTAAGCCAGAAAGAAAAACACCAATACAGTATACTGACACAGATATATGGAATTTAGAAAGATAGTAATGATGACCCTGTATGTGTGACAACAAAAGAGACACAGATGTATAGAACAGACTTTTGGCCTCTGAGGGAGAGGGAGAGGGTGGGATGATTTGGGAGAATGACAATGAAACATGTATACTATCATGTAAGAAATGAACCGCCAAGTCTATGTTAAATACAGGATACAGGATGCTTGGGGCTGGTGCACAGGATGATCCAGGGAGATGATATGGGGTGGGAGGTGGGAGGGGATTCAGGATTGGGAGCCCGTATACACCTGTGGCAGATTCATGTCAATGTATGGCACAACAAATACAATATTGTGAAGTAGAATAAAGTAAAAATAAAATTAAAAAAAAAAAAGAATACCCCAGTGAGTTACCATTTCCTTCTCCAGGAAATCTTATGATCCAAGGATTGAACCCAGATCTCCTGCATTGCAGGCAGATTCTTTATCCTGTGAGCCACCAGAAAGCCCTTTTAGGTGCATTATATAAGATTTTTAAAGGTGATAACTAATCTCATTATGAAAATAAAATCATATGATAACCTCTACAATTCTACATACCTGTTTCCATATTGATGTTGATCATAGCACAAATTTCTTTTGAAAAGCATTAACTCTCATTTATTGTAAAGGTTTATATTAAAAGAATAAACATTTATATTCATTTTCAGTTTAATATTAGTTTATCAACAGATTATTGGTTATAATCACTTGTCATTCAAGAAAACATCAACAAATTTAGAGCAAAATAAAAGAAAAATATATCATTCATTTTTAACTTTGACAATTCTTAAGAACTACATAATGCTATGTTAGTGTGTATAAAGATTTTCATAATAATTTTTCTCAATAGAAAATACGATAAAATTTTACATTTAAATGTATTTTATTTTAACAATAACTATATTAGAGATATTTTGGTACACAAGTATGGTATGTTGAATCAGCTGAAAGTATATACACAGTGAGAGCAATATGACAAAGTCTCTGCTTCCCTGAAGCTATATACTTTATGAAATGAGAGTTCCAATAGCAAGCCATATATCAAGTTGTAAAAACTAAACGTTTTTATGACTTAGATAAAAATTTAAATAAAGACTATTAAAAATACTATTTCTTGCTGTACTTCTGCAGAACATATAATAAATACACTGATGTATAAGCTTGCTGTAGAAACTCTACTATATTGCTGGGAAAGATTGAAGGCAGGAGGAGATCGGGACGACAGAAGATGAGATGGTTGAATGGCATCACCACCTCAATGGACATGAGTTTGAGCAAGCTCTGGAAGTTGGTGATGGACAGGGAAGCCCAGCGTGCTGAAATCCATGGGGTCTCAAAGAGTCAGAAATGTCTGAGCGAGTGTACTGAACTGATCATACCTTGTTCATATTTATATTCTTAAAACAAATATCTGGAAATATTGAGCTTGATTTTTTTGTTGAATTTAAATTTTGCTCATTAATGAGAACTTATGCTGAGGTGGCTGGATGGCATCACTGACTCAATGGACATGAGTTTGGGTGAACTCTGGGAGTTGGTGATGGACAGAGAGGCCGGCGTGCTGCGATTCATGGGGTCACAAAGAGTCAGACATGACTGAGCAACTGAACTGAACTTAAGTTAACTGATGCATATTAATACAAGAAAAATAAATCAAAACCAGTTCTCTAATATTTCTAATATTAATAAATCAAAACCAGTTCTCTAATATTTAGCAGTAACCAAAGAGTAACTTGGCAATATCTTAGCTTTCTGCCAGGACTTCCTGGTGGCTGAGACAGTAAAGCATCTGTCTACAATGCAGGAGACCCGGGTTCAAGCCCTGGGTTGCGAAGATCCCCTGGAGAAGGAAATGGCAACCCACTCCAGCATTATTGCCTGGAAAATCCTATGGACAGAAGAGCCTGGTAGGCTACAGTCTATGGGGTCACAAAGAGTTGGACACAATTGAGTCACTTTACTTTCCTTAGCTTTCTGCCAGTTCAACTTCATGGAAGATAGTAAATTGCCTTTCCTTGCTTACTTCTTAATAAATGGTTGTTTATTTATATTAAAAATCATTCTGTATGCCATTGATTTTTTTATAGCTAAAAAATGTAATTATTATTTTCCTAGACCTATTACACTTAATGTAAGACAGTACAAATAATTTTATGATTTGAGATCATTAAGAAAAATACCTCAAAAATCTTAATTAAGAAAGAAAATATTTCACTACAGTATTTATAAGAAGAATGAAAGAAACACTCTGTATCATATATAATTACAAAGCAATTGATAAATTTAATGAATAATTATCCCAGTTATTCAACCACACAAAGTAGGTAAACACTGAATTTGACATTCTGGGACCAACTTAGAAAATTCTGGAAGATAATATATTTTTTAAAGCATTTAATAAGTTATCACCTACATTTCTGTTTTGAAATTAGCTTTCTCCAAATGAACTGAAAAAGTAAAAATGATTTAGACTTGTCTGATGTGATAACTCCATATGTCAGAGTTGTGGCATACAATTCCAGATAACACAAAGAAATAAAGACTAATTTAAGCACAAGCTGGAATCAAGATTGCCGGGAGAAATATCAATAACCACAGATATGCAGATGACACCAACCTTATGGCAGAAAGTGAAGAGGAACTAAAAAGCCTCTTGATGAAAGTGAAAGAGGAGAGTGAAAAAGTTGGCTTAACGCTCAACATTCAGAAAATGAAGATCATTGCATCTGATCCCATCACTTCATGGGAAAAAGATGGGGAAACAGTGGAAACAATGTCAGACTTTATTTTCAGGGGCTTCAAAATCACTGCAGATGCTAAGTGCAGACATGAAATTAAAAGACGCTTACTCCTTGGAAAGAAAGTTATGACCAAACTAGATAGCATATTCAAAATCAGAGACATTACTTTGCCAACAATGGTCTGCCTAGTTAAGGCTATGGTTTTTCCTGTAGTCATGTATGGATGTGAGGGTTGGATGTGAAGAATGCTAAGCACCGAAAAATTGATGCTTTTGAACTGTGGTGTTGGAGAAGACTTTTGAGAGTCCTTTGGATTGCAAGGCGATCCAATCGGTCCATTCTGAAGGAGATCAGCCCTGGGATTTGTTTGGAAGAAATGATGCTAAAGCTGAAACTCCAGTACATTGGCCATATCATGAGAAGAGTTGACTCACTGGAAAAGACTCTGATGCTGGAAGGGATTGGGAGCAGGAGGAGAAGGGGACGACCGAGGATGAGATGGCTGGATGGCATCACTGACTCAATGGACGTGAGTCTGAGTGAACTCCAGGAGCTGATGATGGAGAGGGAGGCCTGACGTGCTGCAATTCATGCCGTCTCAGAGTTGGACACAACTGAGCGACTGAACTGAATTGAACTGAAAGGTATTTTTTCTGATATACAATTGTATGATTATAGTAAATAGATATTTATTAAAATCTCATGTTCTCTGTTGATTGAAATAGCATGAGATTATCAACAGACATTGAAAACACTGCTATAGATTTTAAATTGGGCTGCTAACAAAGCAGTTCACTCACATGAATACTGAATTCAGAGAACTGCTTAAGAAACTCATTGAAAAAATAATATATAAAACATCTATTTTTTCATCAAGTGTTCCCATCACTTTTTATTAAGTGCTCCTTTCTATTGATTGAATCATTGCCCATTGGCTTACTATTTCTAAGGTCACTAGGTAGCATTTTTAAAAGCAAAATCATGAGAATAAGACAGTGCTTGGCCTCTGACACTTTTCTGACAGTGTGACACTGTTTCCACTGTTTCCTCATCTATTTCCCATGAAGTAATGAAACCAGATGCCATGATCTTCGTTTTCTGAATGTTGAACTTTAAGCCAACTTTTTCACTCTCCTCTTTCACTTTCGTCAAGAGGCTTTTTAGTTCCTCTTCCTGCCATAAGGGTGGTGTCATCTGCATATCTGAAATTACTGATATTTCTCCCAGCAATCTTGATTCCAGCTTGTGCTTCTTCCAGCCCAGCGTTTCTCATGATGTACTCTGCATAGAAGTTAAATAAGTGGGGGTGACAATATACAGCCTTGATGTACACCTTTTCCTATTTGGAACCAGTCTGTTGTTCCATGTCCAGTTCTAACTGTTGCTTCCTGACCTGCATACAGGTTTCTCAACAGGCAGATTAGGTGGTCTGATATTCCCATCTCTTTCATCATTTTCTACGGTTTACTTTGATCCACACAGTCAAAGGCTTTGGCATAGTCAATAAAGCAGAAATAGATGTTTTTCTGGAACTCTCTTGGTTTTCCATGATCCAGTGGATGTTGGCAATTTGATTTGATTTGATTTGATCTCTCTTTTCTAAAATCAGCTTGAACATTTGGAAGTTCACGGTTCATGTACTGCTTAAGCCTGGCTTGGAGAATCTTGAGAATTACTTTACTAGCCTGTGTGATGAGTGTGATTGGGTGGTAGTTTGAACATTCTTTGGCATTGCCTTTCTTTGGGATTGGAATGAAAAGTGATGTCTTCCAGGCCTGTGGCCATTGCTGAGTTTTCCACATTTGCTGGCATATTGAGTGTAGTACTTTCATAGCATCATCTTTCAGGATTTGAAATAGCTCAACTGGAATTCCTTCACCTCCACTAGCTTTGTTTGTCGTGATGTTTTCTAAGGCCCCCTTGACTTCACATTCCAGGATGTCTGGCTGTAAATGAGTGATCACACCATCGTGATTATCTGGGTCTTGAAGATATTTTTTTTTACAGTTCTTCTGTGTATTCTTTCCACCTCTTCTTAATATCTTCTGCTTCTGTTAGGTCCCTACCATTTCTGTCCTTTATCGAGCCCATCTTTGCATGAAATGTTCCCTTGGCATCTCTAATTTTATTGAAAGGATCTCTCTAGTCTTTCCCATTCTGCTGTTTTCCTCTATTTCTTTGCATTGATCTCTGAGAAAGGCTTTCTTATCTCTTCTTGCTATTCTTTGAAACTCTGCATTCAGATGCTTGTATCTTTCCTTTTCTCCTTTGCTTTTCACTTCCCTTCTTTTCACAGCTATTTGTAAGGCCTCCCCAGACAGCCATTTTGCTTTTTACATTTCTTTTCCATGGGGATGGTCTTGATCTCTGTCTCCTGTACAATGTCATGAACCTCCATCCATAGTTCATCAGGCACTCTGTCTATCAGATCTAGTCCCTTAAATCTATTTCTCACTTCCACTGTATAATCATAAGGGATTTGATATAAATCATACTTGAATGGTTTAGTGGGTTTTCCTACTTTCTTCAATTTTAGTCTGAATTTGGCAATAAGGAGTTCATGATCTGAGCCACAGTCAGCCCCTGGTCTTGTTTTTGCTGACTGTATAGAGCTTCTCCATTTTTGGCTTCAAATAATATAATCAATCTGATTTTGGTGTTAACCATCTGGGGTGTCCATGTGTAGAGTCTTCTCTTGTGTTATTGGAAGAGGGTGTTTCCTATGACTAGTGAGTTCTCTTGGCAAAACTCTATTAACCTTTGCCCTGCTTCATTCCGTATTCCAAGGTGAAATTTGCCTGTTACTTCAGATGTTTCTTGACGTCCTACTTTTACATTCCAGTCCCCTATAATGAAAAACAAAACAAAACAAAACATTTTTGGGCGGTGTTCATTCTAGAAGGTCTTGAAGGTCTTCATAGAACCGTTCAACTTCAACTTCTTCTTCTTCTGAAGAGAATATTTAAATACATAATATTTAAAAACATGAGCATTTTCTTCCCATTTCTCTATAAAAGCATTTGAAATATTTGTGATGTATGTAGACATTTTGCTCCAGTGAGAAACATCAGAAAATTTTTCTTTAGCATATTTTACTTATTCATTTACTTATCCATTAAATAAATATTGTCTGTACATGTGCTAAGTTGTTTCAGTCTTGCCTGACTTTTTGTGATCTGATGGACCACAGCCCACCAGGATCCTCTATAAAATGCCTAATATTCAACAGTTATAGGGCGTAATTCTGAAGTCTCATGACCTAATATGAAATGTATTGATCACAGAGGGGTACAGAGTATGTGAACTGGAAGAAGAGACAGATATTCCAAATTGCAGTTGATTAGAATCAACTTTCCAAAGGAAATGACAGGTTGAATTTTAGTACTCAAGTAAAGGAGCAACCCCACATCCACAGAGCAGTGGCTGCATGTGTGCAGAAGGTCCGAGAGGAGCTACTCCACGTTCAAAGTCAGGAGAGTAAGCCCTGAGGAGATACCCCTAGTCCAAGGTAAGCAGCAGTGGCTGTGCTTTGCTGGAACAGCCATGAAGAACTACCCCACGACCAAGGTAAGAGAAACCCAAGTAAGATGGTAGGTGTTGCAAGAGGATATCAGAAGGCAGACACACTGAAACCATACTCACAGAAAACTAGTCAATCTAATCACACTAGGATGACAGCCTTGTCTAACTCAATGAAACCAAGCATGCCCTGTGCAGCCACACAGATTGGGCAGGTCATGGTGGAGAGGTCTGACAGAATGTGGTCCACTGGAAAAGGGAATGACAAGCCACATCAGTATTCTTGCCTTGAGAACCCCATGAACAGTATGAAAAGGCAAAATGATAAGATACTGAAAGAGAAACTCCCCAGGTCAGTAGGTGCCCAATATGCTACTGGAGATCAGTAGAGAAATAACTCCATAAAGAATGAAGGAATGGAGCCAAAGCAAAATCCACCCAGTTGTGGATGTGACTGGTGACAGAAGCAAGATCTGATGCTGTAAAGAGCAATATTTCATAGGAACCTGGAATGTCAGGTCCATGAATCAAGGCAAATTGGAGTGGTCAAACAAGCGATGACAAGAGTGAACGTTGACATTCTAGGAATCAGCAAACTAAAATGGACTGGAATGGGTGAAATTAACACAGATGACCATTATATCTACTACTGTGGGCAGGAATCCCTCAGAAGAAATGGAATAGCCATCATGGTCAACAAAAGAGTCCGAAATGCAGTACTTGGATGCAGTCTCAAAAACGACAGAATGATCTCAATTCGTTTCCAAAGCAAACCATTCAATACTAAGGTAATCCAACTCTATGTCCCAACCAGTAACGCTGAAGAAGCTGAAGTTGAATGGTTCTATGAAGACCAAGAAGACCTTTTAAAACTAATACCCCCCAAAAGTATCCTTTTAATTATAGGGGACTGGAATGTAAAAGTAGGACGTCAAGAAACACCTGGAGTAACAAGTGAATTTGGCCTTGGAGTATGGAAGAAAGCAGGACAAATGTTAAGAGTTTTGCCAAGAGAACTCACTGGTCACAGCAAACACCATCTTCCAATAACCCAAGAGAAGACTCTACACATGGACATCACCAGATGGTCAACACCAAAAACAGACTGATTATATTCTTTGCAGCCAAAGATGGAGAAGCTCTATACAGTCAGCATAAAGAATATCGGAAGGTGACTGTGGCTCAGATCATGAACTCCTTATTGCCAAATTCAGATTGAAATTGAAGAAAGTAGGAAAAACCACTAAACCATTCAAATATGATCTAAATCAAATCCCTTATGATTATACAGTGGAAGTGAGAAATAGATTTAAGGGACTAGATCTGATAGAGTGCCTGGTGAACTATGGACGGAGGTTCATGACATTGTACAGGACACAGAGATCAAGACCATTCCCATGGAAAAGAAATGCAAAAAAGCAAAATGACCATCTGAGGAGGACTTACAAATAGCTGTGAAAGAAGGGGAGTGAAAAGCAAAGGAGAAAAGGAAAGATACAAGCATCTGAATGCAGAGTTCCAAAGAATAGCAAGAAGAGATAAGAAAGCCTTCCTCAGTGATCAGTGCAAAGAAATAGAGGAAAACAATAGAATGGGAAAGACTAGAGATCACTTCAAGAGAATTAGAGATGCCAAGGGAATATTTCCTGCAAAGATGGGCTCGATAAAGGACAGAAATGGTATAGACCTAACAGAAGCAGAAGATATTAGAAGAGGTGGCAAGAATACACAGAAGAATTGTACAAAAAAAAAAAAAAAAGCTTTATGATCCAAATAATCATGATGGTGTGATCACTTACCTAGAGCCAGACATCCTGAAATGTGAAGCCAAGTGGGCCTTAGAAAGCATCAATATGAACAAAGCTAGTGGAGGTGATGGAATTCCAGTTGAGCTATGTCAAATCCTAAAAGGTGATGCTGTGAAAGTGCTGCACCTAATATGCCAGCAAATTTGGAAAACTCAGCTGTGGCCACTGAACTGGAAAAGGTCACGTTTCATTCCAATCCCAAAGAAAGACAATGCCGAAGAATGTTCAAACTACCACACATTTGCACTCATCTCACACACTAGTAAAGTAATGCTCGAAATTCTCCAAGCCAGGCTTCAGCAATACGTGAATTGTGAACTTCCAAATGTTCAAGCTGGTTTTCGAAAAGGCAGAGGAACCAAAGATCAAATTGCCAACATCCACTCGATCATGGATAAAGCAAGAGAGTTCCAGAAAAACATCTATTTCTGCTTTATTGACTAAGCCAAAGCCTTTGACTGTGTGGATCACAATAAACTGTGGAAAATTCTGAAAGAGTTGGGAATGCTAGGCCACCTGAGCTGCCTCTTGTGAAACCTGTATGCAGGTCAGGAAGCAACAGTTAGAACTGGACATGGAACAACAGACTGGTTCCAAATAGAAAAGGAGTACATCAAGGCTGTATATTGTCACCCTGCTTATTTAACCTCTATGCAGAGTACATCATGAGAAACGCTGGGCTGGAAGAAACACAAGCTGGAATCAAGATTGCCGGGAGAAATATCAATAATCTCAGATATGCAGATGGCACCACCCTTATGGCAGAAAGTGAAGAGGAACTAAAGAGCCTTTTGACAAAAGTGAAAGAGGAGAGTGAAAATGTTGGCTTAAAGCTCAACATTCAGAAAACGAAGATCATGGCATCCGGTCCCATCACTTCATGGGAAATAGATGAGGAAACAGTGGAAACAGTGTCAGATTTCTTTTTGGGGGCTCCAAAATCACTTCAGATGGTGCTTGCAGCCATGAAATAAAAGAAACGCTTGCTCCTTGGGAGGAAAGTTATGACCAACCTAGATAACATATTAAAAGCAGAGACATTACTTTGCCAGTAAACGTCCATCTAGTCAAGGCTAGAAGTTTTCCAGTGGATGAGATGACAGAGGTTGAGATGCCTGGATAGCATCACCGTCTTGATGGACATGAGTCTGAGTAAACTCCGGGAGTTGGTGAAGGACAGGGAGGCCTGGCATACTACGATTTATGGGGTCGCAAAGATTTTGACACGACTGAGCTACTGAACTGAACTGACTGAAAGATGTTTAGACTCAGAGAGAAGAAAAAGATATTGCAGAAATAAGAGACAGTAAATGCTAATAAAATAGTACACGTTACCAATGCTGGGGGTGGGGGGTGAGAGGGAGGACAAAACTAATTTGAATCTTCAGAAACATAAAATACAAGGCACAGCATGACTAAATATGTGCCTAGAAACAGTCAGAGAACATGTCATGGCCGACCTTGTATATTAGTTGAACTACCCAGTGCTAAGTACTTCAGTTGTGTCCAACCGTTTGTGACCCTTAGCTGTAGCCCATCAGGCTCCTCTGTCAATGGGATTCTCTAGGCAAGAATACTAGAGGGGGTTGCCATGCCCTTCCTACAGAGGATCTTCTGACCCAGGGATCGAACCCATGTCTCTTACATCTCCTGCACTGGCAGATGGATTCTTTACCACTAGCACCACCTGGGAAGCCCAAAGTACTCAGCAAGTGATTAAAAAAATATCCTTGGATACTTTTAAGCGAAGGCATAATGTTGTTAAGCTGCACTTGACAAAGAACTTTTAAGCTATGAATTTGATGAGAGCAAGTAGAAAGTAGAAAGAATGCTAAAATGTAAAAATTTAAATAAGGCATTTTTTGTGTGTTTGTTTGGGAGAGTTGTACTTGTGTGTGTGTGTTTCTTTTACCCTAAAAGACTAGCTGTTAAACAATTACCAACACTTGATTGGCTGTATCCTACTAATGAACATTTAAGGACCACATCCTGTTATTCTTAAAATGTTCAGAAGCAAAAATAGGATGGTGTGATATTAGTAAAAACAAAAACTCTCCAATGCCTCATAAAATCATGCACATACAATATCAAATTAACCCACATGTTGAAATCAGTAAACAGCGTGTGCCTCTCAGTTACATGAAGAGCTGACTCACTGGAAATGATCCTGATGCTGGGAAAGATAGAACGCAGGAGGAGAAGAGGATGACAGAGGACAAGAAAGTTGGATGGCATCACCAACTCGGTAAACATGAGTTTGAGCAAACTCCAGGAGATGCTGAAAGACAGAAACCTGGCATGCTTCAGTCCTTGGGTTTGCAACAAGTCAACCATGACTTAGCAACTTAGCAATTTAGCTCAACTAAAATACACATTACAAGTTAAAAGGGTTTGCATGTTATAATCTGTAAAGGAATGGCTTTTTCTTACAGAAATCACTGCATTCATCACTCATACTTTTCTATTCAGGGACCTCTAGTCACCCCAGTCCTGTCATGAATATTGGAAGTAGTTTCTCCCCCCCGCCCCCCAAGAGGTTCTCTTATGTCACAATCGCTTTCAGAAATCTCTGTATAAAAAGTATCATCAAGGAGGAAAAAAAAAAAATCTCACAGGCAATAAAAATAATTACATTTTTAAATGAAAATTTCAAAATTCTAAACAAATGCTACATAATAATAAACATGAAGTTTGACAGTGTGTAAAGCACCATGGTAAATATTTGTATTAATATTTTACATATTATCTTATTGAATTATTATGCAAGATTTATTTTTAAAAATTATCTTCAATTTCTGCTTATGAAAATTAGGACTTGGAATAAAGGTGGTAGGTTGGGGGCTTAACTGTTGAAAACTGGTTGATGGATGACTGGATTCTGGACTTTCTCTTGTTTGGTTGCCTAATATACCCTAACATTCTCTATAGTAAGACTCTTCAGAAAAAAATGAAGGAGGAAACCATGTAAAAAATCTCACAAAGTGCAAGCCAAATTACTGATTCAGAAAATGAATTATAGGAGCTAAAACCAGAGGCTCTCTTTAGTAATAAAAAGAGCATTGGTTTTAGAGTCACACAGATCTTAATGGGATTTCCTGTTTCAATAGTCAGATGAGCTGGATAAATATGGGAAAATTAGCCAGTGTGGGCCTCGGTGCTATCATCTGTAGCACAGCTATTAGAATTAAATATGAAATTGCCAATAAAGTCTCTAGTGCAGACCCAGGTAATAATGAGTGCTCATTAGCAGGTTAATATAATTGCACTGCCAAAGAGTAAGCCAGAATAAATGGAGAGAATAGAAATATTAATATTTCTTTTTTTCTCAAAAACAGCTTGCAACTTAGCCAACAATAACACTATCAGACATGGAGGTTGATTTCAATATTTATCCAGAATTTTATATATATACATATATATATGTGCGTGTGTGTATACACACACACACACATACATATACAAGATCTTCATTTTGTCTTCTGCTTAAATTATAAACTAAGGGTCAAGAAGGAAAATAACATGAGAAAGGGAAGAAGAACTTACATCATTCTAAAACTGTTATAATTTCCATAGGAAATTTTGACTAAAATGAAAGTAATGTCACTAAATTAAATTACAAGCAAGTATTACCAAATCTATAGAGTTTATGTGACTATTAAGTATATTGTTTTGAAAACTAGTAAGGAAAGAACAATTAAATGAGCCTGACATTGGTGAAGTATTAAAGAACTATTCTTGCTTTCTTTTAAGAAATACAAAATGAATTTATGGGCACGAACAGGAAAATGTAGCAAATCATAAAAGCAGTGTGGAGGAAGATCAGTTCAGCTAAGTCACTCAGTCGTGTCCAACTCTTTGCGACCCCATGAATCACAGTACTCTAGGCCTCCCTGTCCATCACCATCTCCCAGAGTTCACTCAGACTCAAGTCCATCAAGTCAATCCAGCCATCGCATCCTCGGTTGTCCCCTTCTCATCCTGCTCCCAATCCCTTCCAGCATCAGAGTCTTTTCCAATGAGTCAACTCTTTGCATGATGTGGCCAGTGTACTGGAGTTTCAGCTTTAGCATCATTCCTTCCAAAGAAATCCCAGGGCTGATCTCCTTTAGAATGGACTGATTGGATTTCTTTGCAGTCCAAGGGACTCTCAAGAGTCTTCTCCAACACCACAGTTCAAAAGCATCAATTCTTCGGTGCTCAGCCTTCTTCATAGTCCAACTCTGACATCCATACATGACCACAGGAAAAACCATAGCCTTGATTAGACGGACCTTTGTTGACAAAGTAATGTCTCTGCTTTTGAATATGCAATCTAGGTTGGTCAAAACTTTTCTTCCAAGGAGTAAGCGTCTTTTAATTTCATGGCTGCAATCACCATCTGCAGTAATTTTGGAGCCCAAAAAAATAAAATCTGACACTGTTTCCACTGTTTCCCCGTCTATTTACCATGAAGTGATGGGACCGGATGCCATGACCTTCGTTTTCTGAATGTTGAGCTTTAAGCCAACTTTTTCACTCTCCACTCTCACTTTCATCAAGAGGCTTTTTAGTTCCTCTTCTCTTTCTGCCATAAGGGTGGTGTCATCTGCATATCTGAGGTTATTGATATTTCTCCGGCAATCTTGATTCCAGCTTGTGTTTCTTCCAGTCCAGCGTTTCTCATGATTTACTCTGCATAGAAGTTTAATAATCAGGATGACAATATACAGCCTTGACGTACTCCCTTTCCATGTTAGGCAATGAAAGTGATAACTCCATCCAAGGATGAGTAAGTGATAACTCGATCCTAGGATGAGTGTTATAAAATTCAAGTTCTCAATAACTTTAAGGCCTAAAATATGTGAAAAGTTTTATTTAAATAAATAATTACAATATAACATATTTAAGAAAATACAACTATCTAGAACATGTCTCACAGTGGCAGAAGATAAGGACTGATGCATAGCCAGGACTTGGAAAACCCTGAGTGCTAATCCAAACAGTACCCCCATTACAGATAATACATAAATAAAGTGTAAGCAGGATAGTAATGAAATAAGACTTGCATTTTGAAAGTCTAAATTACCAATAATAATATAAGGAACAGATTGGAGGGACGTCAGGACAGAGTTCAAAGGCTATTTTTAAAATCTAGAAGAATGAGAGAGAAAGAGAGATTAAATAAAGAAAGGTATTTTGTGGCATCTAACTCTCTTGAGTTTGAAAAGCATAGAGACAATGATCCACAAACTCTCAATAAAAGGCTGCACTAGGGAAAGAAGAGCCACTGAGATATCGGCATTAACAGAAGTAACTGAATCTGAAAACCAAAAGACTGGTTTCTAGGTCAAAAAAAAAAAAAAAAAAACAGTAAAAGCAGAAACAGTAAGAATTTCAGTCAGATTCCTTGAGTGTCAAAACTATTAAGTTTCCAGTTAACTGCACTTTCAAATGGGAAATAGTGGATGACTTTTTCTTTACCATAAAAAATAATTTAAATATGCAACATTTGATACTTGAAGAACAGTATAGTAAAGTAGCCATCTCTCATTGTCACTAAGACGCAGAAAAAAAAAAAAAATGTAGAAAGTATGAGTCATTGAATCCTTCATGAAATCAGTTAAGACAGATTATATTTCTTTTTCATCTCCTCTATGTCATAACCCCCAAAGTCTAATTTATCTTAAATGAATCCTTTATTCACTATATGTGTAACACCGTATGTTACTATATGTAACACTATATGTGAACACCATACAATTGCCTTTTCTTCTGTTGTTGCCTAGAATAATAATCAACAAAACATCTTATAGTTACCTTCTTAGACAGTAAAATGTATTTTTTTCCAAAGATAGAAATTTTCTTTCTGTGAGTTTAACTGGTTTAAATAAATTTTACTTAAAGGATACCATTAGCTATCTATTGTAGTGAAGATAAGCTATTTTTCTGGTAAAGTATAAAATAAAAACAAAAAACTCGAAATAGAATCAAACCATTAATCATATAAAACCACTATATTATATAAATAATAAGTTTAAGAAGGGGAGTGGCCTGCATGGGACCTACCTAGATGAGACTTACACTCCAATACATTATAAAGGCAACTGATTAATTGTACAAATTGGAATAACCTCATTTTCAAAATAAACATAGACAATTTTAAAAAGGGACATGATAATTGGTTTCAATTCTATTGAATAATATTCTCTATTTTACTTATCAAGTTAAAATACATAGATACCCAAATACAGGATTTTGTTTCAAAGCCATGGTATACTTTAATTCATATAGATGAAGATGAAATAAAAACCAAGGACTCTAAACTCTAATTACCCAGGGTAACTTGAATAAAATTGTTTTGACAAGTTTCTCATTAATGTATTTTAAAACTACTAAAAACAAATACTGAATTTTCTATGCAAAATCTGGTGGTCAGAAAAAAAGAACAAGCAATATTCATGGGGTTTTATATAACAAAAAGTTCACATAATGAGAAGAGTTCAAAATTTAAACAAACTCAAACAAATGCTACTATTGAACTCTGAGCCCCACTATTTACTCGTTATGAGTGATTTAACTATCTTTCATTTTTCTGAGACTAATTTTTTATTCATTAAATAGGAACAATAGAACTACCTTGAAGGGTTGTTATTGAACTGGAAATCACAAAGTTGTAATACAAATGTAAGAGTTTCACTTTAGAGTCTTGCTCTGTCATAGACATATCATTTCCCTTCAGATGGTTTGCATACAGCAAGTTGTATGATCCTGTGTTATCCCATTTCCCTCTAAAACTGTTCGCCATAAATTCACATGACCAACTCAACCACATCCTTCAAGTCTTTGCTCAAAACTGACTTTATCAATGTGTTTCTTGATTTCTGAAACTTACCACCCATTTCCACTCTCAATACCCATCATCCCTCTTAGGTGAGTCTACCTTTTTTTCTTGGTATTTACCACCATTAAACATATAATATTTTATCTATTCATTATACTTTAAATTTCTGTCAATACTTATTTATTACATTTCTTAATTTCTATTAAAGAATTTTCTAGAGACTTCAAGCAATCAGATTTATTTTGCGATTTGGTTTGTTCACAGATATGTCCCAACATTTAGCATAGTGCCTGACACATGACATGTACGCCAAAATGTTTGCTTTTGAATGAATATGCTAATTAGATAATGTTTGCATTTAAAGAAGGCACAAATTGCTATAAATATTGCCTAGAATAGAAAAAAGAGTGACCATATTCCACTGTTCACGAATAAAGAAACAGTAAAATGACCAGAAATCTTTCAAAAGAAAGAAAAATTTTAAAAAGCATACTAATTTATTCTGAAATTGTTACCTATCCTCCAGAAGAATTAACCACATCCACTTATACACTACTAGGTAACTCCTACATGTTACCTAACCCACTGAGTTGCTTTTTTGGAAATTCTCTCTACATCTTTATATTTGAAGATACAATTTATTGTGTCAGTTTTTCTTATCCATACAGTTGTTCAGAGTATTTTTGTTAAATAAAATATTGAAAGTATTTTAATGACAAGAATTTTGTGCTTGAGAGCAAAACATATAATATTATAAAAGGCTTTAGGTATTTAAATGCAGACATTTATATTCATCTATCTTTCCAACTCATCTGTGAGGTGTAAAATCTGCTCTCTCCTTGGATTCCATTGAATTTATTTTATTTCTTTTTGCTCAGTGCTGTATCTCAGATATGCATTTCATTTCCTTTTAAAAGTTGCCACAAACTGGGATGTGCTTTGCATTTACACAACACTGAGGAAGAGGAACACTTAAAATGGTGAGAGACATTTACACTTAGGGTTTAGGATGCTTCATCAAATATTGCATTTAGGATGGCATTACTTTTTCTTGGAGTAGGGAACAGCAACTCACTCTAGTATTCTTGCCTGGAGAATTCCATGGACAGAGTAGCCTGGAGAGCTACTGTCTGTGCGGTCTCAAAGAGTCGGCACTACTGAAGTGAATTAGCACACAAACCACAGATATACTTCTTAGAGAAACAAATGTTTCACAAAGTTCCCAGGATTGGCAAATTCTGAACCTCTTTATTCCCTGCAACATGACAGAATTCAAGTTCAAAGAAATGAGGACACAATGCACAGCTTGTTTTATTGAGAATAACACAGAAGTTGATCTATGTCTAGCTTATATATAACTATAAACACTGAAATATGAAATAGCCATTCAGACAATTCACTGTCTTCAATTCAACATAACAAAGTTTTAAAATACTGTATTTTACACACAAGAAAGCATGATTTAAGCTAAAAATAAGCAGTGAATGCTCACTCACAAAAGGAACTCTGACTGTTCCTAGAAAATAAAAAGTGAATGTGGGGCCCTAAATGGGAAACCTCAAAAACAAAGGGGCTAGCTTTGCGGTTGAAAACCTAAGATGGCACCTGGCGGAAGGGATGGGGGCAGGGTCTATGTTGTCTGTCAAAGTTTTTAATTGGCTCTCTTGATTTCTGTGCACATAGACAGTGTGTGATCTCTATAGACTCCTGTTATAATGAAGGTGACAATTTGACCTTTAATGTGATTGGTGCAACTATGGAAAGTCCCTCCTAAAACCCTCCTGTTTGTCTATATAAGTTGGGAGTTTGCAGCAATAAACCGGAACTGCTTCGACGGAACCCCTGTCGCGTCTGATTGTCTCTCGCTCGCCGAGGAGCTGGGGTGGCGGACAGCAGGCTCACCTCTCCTCGGGAACCCCTCGGCTTTGCTGAGGGAAGTTCCACTGCCTCCGCTCTTTCTGCGGAGCACCCCCGCAAGTGAAATCAGAAACAATTCTAGTACTTATGAAATTTACTATTATTGATAAAGCAAAGCAAAAATTAAGTTCATAAGAAGTCCAAAGGAGGAACTCCTTAATTCTGATTGTAGGAATGAGTAAAACTTTTAAAAGAAGGTTGAAGTTGATGAGGCATTGAAGAAGCTTTCTGATTTTGCTGAAAGAGGTAAAAGGATTCTAACTAAAATAAATAATATGAAAAACACATATAAGCATGAAATTACACAGATTTTTAGAAGATTCCATAAGTGGCTGTTGTGACCAGAAATTTAATGTCAATAGATCTATGAGTAAGAAAAAGTTGGCGGAAAAAGCAAGCAAATTGTTAAAAAGCTATGTAGTTTTATTTCCCAGCTGGGACTAGTGTGAAAATATCCACCTGCCAATGCAGAAGACGCAAGAGATGAGGTTTTAATCTCCGGGTTGGGAAGATCCCCTGGATTAGGAAGTGGTAACTCACCCCAGTATTCTTGCTCACTGACAGAGGAGACTGGAATGTTACAGTGCTTGGGCCACAAAGAGTCAGACACAACTGAGCACACAAGAGCACACACATAATAACTAATACTGGAATTTGAATTAAAATGTTAAGTTAATAAAACAATTACATAAACTACAGTGAAGTACTAATAGTGGCAATGATGTCCTATTTTTGACACCCTTACTTATAATTACGATCATTAAATTATAACCTGAAAGAATGATATTTTTTAGTGCACACACCCTTATCTCTGAAGTCACCCTGAAAATATTGCTTTTTTTTTTTTTCTTATTTCAGGAAACTAGAGATATGACTTGGTTAATTACTCCTGTGAGGCAATGACATTAAACTAATGCTAAGAACCCAAAGTACCCAAACTGGAGCAGGTAAAGCTGTATGTGAGTGGAGTATAAAGTGTTTTTCAACTAGAATGACAACAATTCTTAAAGATAGATTACAAACTTCCAGTATGAAGTCAAACTATTAAAACTGGAATATATTTTAAAACACAATGTGCAATAGTGAGCATTTTAAAATAGTGCAATATTTTAAAATACAATGTGAATTTTAAAATTTATTCCTAGATCTTTAGGAATAAATCTAAAAATAAAAATTTAAGAAATATATTAAGATCTCTAAGGGCAGCTAGAAAACTATGTTCAGAGAAATTAAAGAAATTCTTTAAACAATGGAAAAAAAAACATAAATAACTGTGAGGATAAAACAGTATTTCTGATTAGGTCTCAATAATGTAAAACACCAATTCTCTGAAATTAGTCTTTAGGGTCAGTATAATCCCAATTTAATATAGTTCAATATAATGTAATTAAAACATCAAAATATATTTCTCTGTGGTACTAAACAAGATCATTCTAAAATTTAGCAATAGGGAAGTTTACTGTAAGAAGAAAAAAAGTGGAAAAAATGACTATCACATTTCTAGACTTAGAATAATGTTCAGTTCAGTTCAGTCGCTCAGTCGAGTCCGACTTTTGTGACCCCATGGACTGCAGCACGCCAGGCCTCCCTGTCCATCACCAACTCCTGGAGTCCACCCAAACCCATGTCCATTGTGTTGGTGATGCCCTCCAACCATCTCATGCTCTGTCGTCCCCTTCTCCTCCTGCCCTCAATCTTTCCCAGCATCCGGGTCTTTGCAAATGAATCAGCTCTTCGCTATACTTGGTACCATCTTTGTAATTTTCCTGTAAATATAAAGGTATTCTAAACTTTTAAAAGTATTTTTAAAATTGTTTAGAATCAGAGAAAAGGATGGACTTCCTGTGAAAAGGAACAACATATACAAAGACTAGAAGGAAAATGAAAATGTGTCTTGCTCATATAATCATGAGGAAAATGCTTTGTTGAAATAGAGAATGAGTGAAAAATAGGTGCAGTAGTTAAGATGATGGAGAGTTTTGAAGGCTAGACTGAGTAGAATGTGGCTGAGAGGATCAAACATTTGTCTCTGGGGAAGGCAGAAAGCAAGTTTGGGCCTGGCCATGGAGTGAGATTTCTCCGGGTACCATAAATCTCTCAAGACAAAAACCTCCTCTTCATCATTCAGCTCACCCATCGAAAGACGCCTGTTCTCTATCATGTGCTATGACTGGGCAGAGGGACAGAAGGACAAAACCTTGTCCCCTGGAGCTACAACATCTTGGCAGAGGCACACTATCAAGCCTGAGTCAAAGTGACCAGGGTCAGGGCTTTCCTGATGGCCCAGTGGTTAAGAATCTGCCTGCCAGTGCAGGGGACACAAGTTTGATCTTTGGTCGGGGAAGATCCCCTATGCCATGGAGAAACTAAGCCCATGTGCTGCAAATACTGAAGCCTGAGCACCTAGAGCCATGTTCTGCAACAAAGAAGCCACTGCACCACCCATGAAGAGTAATCTTCACTCTCCACAACTAAAGAAAGCCCGAGCACAGCAATGAAGACCCATTGCAGGCATAAATACATAATTTTTAAAAATAAAATAAAATAGCAAAAATAAACTTAGGGTCTGTCATCTTTATTTATAAAGAAAGTGACTGGGATGATGGTGTGTGCATTAGCATTGGAATCAGATGGGTGGGAAGGAGCCAGACTGCTGCTCCCTCCTCCCCAGGGAGGTCTTCCCAGGGGAGGTGACGCCTGCACTGAGACATGAAAGATGAGCAGGAACTGGACAGATATACAAGAAGGAGAGGGTATCTGAGAAGAAAATACTATAATGTACACATAACGGGGTTTGAGGTTGACTTAAGGAACTACAAGCAGTTTATAGAAGACTTTCACTATGGTTCCATGAGAGAAAATGACACAGTCTCCCTTGATAAAGTAGAATGATGCAAAATGTATTGAATATTTTGTACAGGCTAAGAACAAAATTCCACATTTATCACCTGAAACACAGTGTTTTAACATTTAAGGTAATCATTAGGGACGTGGGGTAACTCCTCTTGGCCACTCCTGCACCGTTGCAGCCTGGCACTCTCGGCCACCACCCCTGACCTTGTACATGGGGTAGCTTCTCTCGGCTACCGACCCTGACCTTGGATGTGGGGTAGCTCCAATAACCTCAAATATGCAGATGACACCACCCTTAAGGCAGAAAGTGAAGAGGAACTAAAATGCCTCTTGATGAAAGTGAAAGAGGAGAGTGAAAAAGTTGGCTTAAAGCTCAACATTCAGAAAATTAAGATCATGACATCTGGTCTCATCACTTCATGGGAAATAGATGGGGAAATGGTGGAAACAGTGTCAGACTTTATTTTGGGGGCTCCAAAATCACTACAGATGGTGATTACAGCCATGAAATTAAAAGATGCTTACTCCTTGGAAGGAAAGTTATGACCAACCTAGATGACATATACAAGCCAACAAAGGTCTGTCTAGCCAAGGCTATGTTTTTTCCAGTAGTCATGTATGGATGTGAGAGTTGGACTGTGAAGAAAGCTAAGTGCTGAATAACTGATGTTTTTGAACTATGGGTTGGGGAGAAGACTGTTGAGAGTCCCTTGGACTGCAAGGAGATCTAACCAGTTCATTCTAAAGGAGACCAGTTCTGGGTGTTCTTTGGAAGGAATGATGCGAAAGCTGAAACTCCAGTACTTTGGCCACCTCATGTGAAGAGTTGATTCATTGGAAAAGACTGATGCTGGGAGGGATTGCGGGCAGGAGGAGAAGGGGACGACAGAGGATGAGATGACTGGATGGCATCAGTGACTTGATGGACGTGAGTTTGAGTAAACTCCGGGAGTTGGCGATGGACAGGGAGGTCTGGCGTGCTGTAATTCATGGAGTTGCAAAGAGTTGTACATGACTGAGCGACTGAACTGAAATGAACTGAATCATTAGGGAAATTATCTGAATTTCACTGATTAAAAAAAAAGAATTCAAGAAATTTAAAAATAATGTTACAGTGATTTAAAAAATGTGGTAGGCAGAGTAATGATCCCCTAAAGATTTTCATGTTCTTTCAGAAACTGTGCATATGCTAATTTTATGATAGAAGAATTTTTCGTGTTTTTTTTTGGGGGGGTTGTGATTAAGGTTAAGAATCTTAAACAAGGATGATTCACTTGTATTATCTAGGTGGGTACAATTTAATCACAATCCTTAAAAATGGTTGAGAAAGGCAAACGAGTTAATGAGAGAAATGTGATGACAGATAAGGAGACACAAGATTCAAAGTCTGAGAGAGACTGAATCCAACACTGCTGACTTTGAATTTTGAAGCAAAGAAAGCATGTAATTTCCATAAACCTAGAGGGGCTCTCAGTCCTACAACCACAAGAAACCAAATTCTGCCAACAAACTAAATAGGCAAGAAAACAGCAATCCCAGAAAGAAATCCAGTCCCGCCAGCTCCAGCTTTATGACAGTGAGAACAGTATCCCACTTTGACCCTTAGAATTGTAGGATAACCGTTACCTTGTTTTAACCCAGTAAGTATATGGCAGTTTGTAATGATAGATGGGGGAAAAGCTGGGGGAAAAAAATGGAAACAGTAACGGACTTTACTTTCTTGGGTTCCAAAATCACTGCAGATGGTGACTGCAGTCATAAAATTAAAAGACATCTGCTCCTTGGAAGAAAAACTAAGACAAATCTAGATAATGTATTAAAAAGTAGAAACACCATTTCGCTGAAAAGGCCCTTCCTTTATAGTCAAAGCTATGATTTTCCCAGTAGTTATGTATGGATATAAGAGTTGGATCATAAAGAAGGCTGAGTGCCAAAGAATTGATGTTTTCAAACTGGTGCTGGAGAAAACTCTTGAAAGTCCCTTAGGCAGCAAGAAGATCAAACTATTCAGTCCTAGAGGAAATCAACCCTGAATAATATGGAAGGACTGATACTGAAGCTGAAGCTTTGGCCACCTCATGCAAAGAACGGACTCATTGGAAAAGACCCTGATGCAGGGAAAGATTGAGAGCAGGAGGAGAGGGGTTGACAGAGGATGAGATGGTTACATGGCATCATTGACTCAATGGACATGAGTTTGAGCAAACCCCTGGAAATAATGAAAGACAAGTAATCCTGGTGTACAGCTGTCCATGGGGTTGCAAAGAGCTGGGCACAGCTGAGTGACTGAGCAGCAACAAAAACAATAGTGACAAAAAGCTAATATACACACGATAATATCAGAGGAAAACTAAGTAGATAAGGAAACAAAGTAGAGAATTCAGAAACAGACCCATATATACCTCAACACTTCATATATGTAAGAGATGACTGAAAAAAAAATGAGAAAGCACGCTTTTCAGTATATAAGCTGGGATAAATATGTGACTGTTCAGGAAAACAATATTATTTAAATTTCTAGATATGTAAAGCAAAGCAACACAGATCTTAGAATATAATATAACATAATATCTTCATAAAGTAGTTATCAAAAGATACCATTAGAAGTGTGGAAAGGCAAACCTGAGAGTGGGAGAATATACTTGCAACATATATTTAACTTATATGCAGAGTACATCATGAGAAAAACTGGACTAGAAGAAACGCAAGCTGGAATCAAGATTGCCAGGAGAAATCTCAATAATCTCAGATATGCAGATGACACCACCCTTATGGCAGAAAGTGAAGAGGAACTAAAAAGCCTCTTGATGAAAGTAAAAGAGGAGAGAGAAAAAGTTGGCTTAAAGTTCAACATTCAGAAAATGAAGATCATGGCATCTGGTCCCATCACTTCATGGGAAATAGATGGGGAAACAGTGAAAACAATGTCAGACTTTATTTTGGGAGGCTCCAAAATCACTGCAGATGGTGACTGCAGCCATTAAATTAGAAGACGCTTGCTCCTTGGAAGAAAACTTATGACCAACCTAGATAGTATATTCAAAAGCAGAGACGTTACTTTGCCGACTAAGGTCTGTCTAGTCAAGGCTATGGTTTTTCCTTTGGTCGTGTATGGATGTGAGAGTTGGATTGTGAAGAAGGCTGAGTGCCGAAGAATTGATGCTTTTGAACTGTGGTGTTGGAGATGACTCTTGAGAGTCCCTTGGACTGCAAGGAGATCCAACCAGTCCATTCTGAAGGAGATCAGCCCTGGGATTTCTTTGGAAGGAATGATGCTAAATCTGAAACTCCAGTACTTTGGCCACCTTATGCAAAGAGTTGACTCATTGGAAAAGACTCTGATGCTGGGAGGGATTGGGGACAGGAGGAGAAGGGGATGACTGAGGATGAGATGACAGGATGGCATCACGGACTCGATGGACGTGTGTCTGAGTGAACTCTTGGAGATGGTGATGAACAGGGAGGCCTGGCGTGCTGCGATTCATGGGGTCTCAAAGAGTCAGACATGACTGAGCAACTGAACTGAACTGAACTGAACTGATAATAGATACAGAACTCCTGTCAATCTCCAATAAAGTCAGACCACTTTGAAAACTTGGCAAGAAACTTGAATTTTACCAAAAATAAAATTAATTGTTCATTAAAAGGATGAGCTAGTAATTGACATGATTAGTAACTAGGAAAATTCAAATGTAACCTAAAGTTCCTCTTCAAAATGCATAGATGGGGAAAGAGGGTTGTAAGAGAGGAGGATAAAGAAAGAAGATGACTTGACTTTTTGTTTCTACTTCTGCATGGAAAAAGCTATGCCACTACCCCATACTAGTAAAAGTAAAAACATAAACAGAAAGTAAAATATAACTTTCCTTGAATCTGTAAGAAAAAGGAAGACACAGGAAAAACTGCAAGCCCTGAGATTTCAGAGACACACAGTTGAATAGAATACAGGGAGTAGTGACTTACTAGAGCAGAGACTTATGAGTGGAAACTGCTGTCAGGATCAGTGCTTTGGTAGGAAAAACTAACCTGGAAATGACTGATTGCTGGAAGCTTTCTGTGGATAATTCTTAGAATTAGAAACTCTAGAATGTCCCAGTCATAGCGGTGGGAGTTTGCATACTTCTATGAGTTTTACCTCCAGCAACTTAACTGGGTTCTCAGTAAATTAAGGAGGAAAATACTGTTATACTTCAAGCAGGAGGAACCATTTTGAAATATGATAGAACACTGTTATAAAAAAGGCTTGGCCTCAGTTGAAACTAACCAGAACCTAACTTGAGAGGATTATCAGAGCCTAATTGACCTGGGGGAGGGGAATCCTGGACCCCAGCTGCCTCTAGCATTCCCTATGGAGAAGTGAAAGTGAAAGTCACTCAGTCGTGTCTGACTCTGCGACCCCATGGGTTATATAGTACATGGAATTCTCCAGGCCATAACACTGAAGTGGGTAGCCTTTCCCTTCTGCAGCAGATCTTCCTGATCCAGGAATCCAACCCAGATCTCTTGCACTGCAAGCTGATTCTCTACCAACTGAGCTATCAGGGTATGGAGAAGGGGAATATTCAAATCCAGCTGATTCCAGATATCCTGTCCCACATTGTGGGAGGGAGAAAAAAAAAAAAAAAAATCTGAGAAACTCTTGTGAAGTTTACAGCCAAGAGGAATGGGTTCCTAAAAGACTGAGACTTAATCCTGGGACTAAAGGATGATTCCCCTTCCCTGACTCCTCACCACTCTACTACTAAAGCCTAATTGTAATAGTTCCTTTTATCATAGCTGTCAAAGAAAAAAATTACAAGGCATACCAAAAGCATGTCTCCTGAGTCTCCTGCATCACAGTTCAGTTCAGTTCAATCACTCAGTTGTTTCCAGCTCTTTGAGACCCCATGGACTGCAGCACACCAGGCCTCCCTGTCCATCACAAACTCCTGGAGTTTACTCCAACTCGTGTCCATTGAGTCAGTGATGCCATCCCCCTCATCCTCTGTCATCCCTTCTCCTCCCATCTTCAATCTTTCCCAGCATAAAGGTCTTTTCAAATGAGCCAGTTATTCACATCACATGGCCAAAGTATTAGTTTCAGCTTCAACATCAGTCCTTCCAATGAATATTCAGGGCTGATTTCCTTTAGGATGGACTGATTGGATCTCCTTGCTGTCCAAGGGACTCTCAAGGGTCTTATCCAACACCAGAGTTCAAAAGCATTAATTTTTCAGTGCTCAGCTTTACTTATACCCCAATTCTCTTATCCATATATGACAACTGGAAAAATCATAGCTTTGACTAGACCAACCTTTGCTGGCAAAATAATGTCTCTGCCTTTTAATATGCCGTCTTTTTGTTCTTCCAAAGAGCAAGCATCTTTGAATTTCATGGCTGCAGTCACCATCTGCAAAGATTTTGGAGCCAAAATAATAATAATAATAAAGTCTGCCAGTTTCCATTTTTTCCCCATCGATTTGCCATAAAGTGATGGGACCAGGTACTAAGATCTTAGTATTTTGAATGCTGAGTTGTAAGCCAACTTTTTCACACTCCTCTTTTGCTTTCATCAAGAGGCCCTTTAGTTTTCTTTGCTTTTTGCAATAAGAGTGGTGTTATCAGTATATCTGAGGTTGTTGATATTTCTCCCAGCAATCTTGATTCCAGCTTGTGCATCATACACCCCAGCATTTCTCATGATGTACTGTGCACAGAAGTTAAATAAGCAGGGTGACAATATGCATTGCATTACAGGTGGATTCTTTACTGTAAAGCCACCAGCGAAGCCCTAACAAAGGGCAAAAAACACAATTAGAAAATACACAGTAAACATTAGGATCAGCTGTGGCAGAGGTGTTGGAATACTCAGACTGGGATTTAAAACAACTAAGATTAAAATGCTAAGGACTCCAGGACAGATGGGATGTAATCAGAGAGAGAGAGACATTCTGAGAATGAAAGAATCAAAAGGAAGCTAAAGATTAAAAATAAATAAATAAAAGCAACTGTAGGAGAAATGAAAGAGGCCTTTGTTGAGCTCATTAGTAGACATGACACACTGACGGAGAAAAAAGTCTGCACTACAGCATATTATCAATAGAAACTTTGAAAACCCAAAATAAAGAGAATAAAGACTAAAGAAAGGAGAATATAGTATTCAAGGACTTTGGGACAGCTGCACAAATTATAACAAATGTACTAGAAATACCAGAAGAAGAAGAAAGAAAAAGAAAAGAGAGAAAGAAGGAAGGAGGCAGGGAGGAAGGGAGGAAGAAATGAAAGCAGCTCTTTTGCCCTTTTCCTGTTTGCCCATTTCTGTTCCCCTCCAAACCTGAAAGAACCTAATTAACCTGTTGATTATTTTCCTAGATAAAAAGAAGTAAGAAGGAAGAATTAAGTAGTTAAAGAATGATTAGCCCAGTACCCCAACAGCCTCCTTAGCAATATCACAGGCAAATCACACAGGCAAGTTGGCTTCTGGGGTGTCAGCCAGCCTGGACACAGAGGAGAATAATGCCGAACCCAAACTCCTGCCTCAACGATTCACTGAGATTCTTCCACCTCTTTTCTTTTTATAAACTATCATGACTGAGCAGAATCTTTAGAGCTGGTTTCAGGACATGAGTCAAATTTCTTTTCTAATTAAAGTGCCTTTCCTTTCTATTGACATTTACATCTTGAATTAATGGAATTGAATGGTGAGCAACAGAACCTATGTTTGGTGAAAGAAAGTAAGGAAAGATATATATTTTCTTGGATTCACCCTTACTTCCTCTAGGTCTCTGTTGAAGTTTCACTTTCTCAACTAACAACTTATGCAATATTGTAAAGTGTCATCCTGCTAAAACTTCTTATTTGCTTTTCCTATTCTTTGTATTTCTCTTTAGTTTCTATGATCATTTGGTTAATATATGTTTCACTTATTATCACAGTTGTTTGTCTTTATCATCTATGTAAAAAATGTTAGCTACATGAGAGCAGGAATTTTCTACTAAACCAAGAAGTGAATAATTGAGTGAACATTTTTTAATATATAGCATTCTCATAGCTTCCAAGCATTTCACCTATTGTGAACATAGATTTGATGATCATTACACATTTATTTTAAAGTCCTACAACTTTTATGTGGCAGTATTTTTAAGTATATTTACAAGAGATTATATTATGATCAACAACTTATTTTATTTATTAGAATGTGAATTTAATCATATGCCTTCAGAACCTAGGCTTGCATTAAAAAGCAAAGTTTTATTGTAAATAAGCCCATGGTCCTTTGAGAAAAAATATTCAACAAGGCAAGATTGTGGTACTGCTCTAATAAATATACCATCTTAGGGTTTAACAGAGCAAAGATTCCAATAGGCTGGTCTTCACCCAGAGAAGCCTACAATTTGAACACAATGGGAATGCTGTATATGCAAAGAAAAATTTGTTGTAATTTGAAAAGAAACTTAGCAGATTTTGCCTGCTGAGGGAAGCTTTGGCAGCTTGAAATATTTTAATTGGCTGTCTATTCCAGGTATTAAAGTGAGCAAAAACAATAAAATAATAAGAGGAAATTGAGAGTAAGAAGCAAAGATATTCAAAGAAATATTGAAGAAGACTGGAATGATTGATCTATGGGAATCTGAAAAATATATGTATTAAATTATGAGAAAGTGCTGAGATGAGAATGCTATAATTCCCAAGAGTTGAATGTTTAGAGTTGGATAAACTGTGAACTAAGAAGCATGGATAACAAGAAGAGTACATATATTTTCGTTCAAAAATAAGTTCAAATAAAAATATTAGTGTTAGAAAGAATACTTGAATCAGAGAGTGAAATTGGCTTGGCATGAAAAAATAATCATCACCTATCACTTCCTTTCTTTTTAGGATGATATGTAAGAACAACAATAGAAACGGTAGAAAATAGGTGGCAAGTTATACAAATATCTGAAAGCCTGAATTTTTGCTGAGTGATATAAAAAGTCAAATGGTCAAAAGTATCTGCAAAGAAATGGTCTAAACATGGCAGTTTGAAAGTACCATCTGAGTTAATGTCATGTGGCTTAGACAAGCCTAAAAGAAGAAAAGGAAAGAAAACTCTGACACTTCAAATGTGAATACATGAATATCTGTGCCTTGAAGAGCTATTGGCTGATATGAAAGTTAGATAAATTTTACACACACACACACACACACACACAAGGGTTGCCACATTTTATTATCTACTGAGTTTTGGACTTTGAAAGATGGCAAATAACCTGGAGATGATGATTTTAAAAAGTGCTGGACTATAACAGTCAAAAGTGTCAAAAAGCTTTCCTCTTGCTAAAATTATATGGTAAAAGTTTAATAAAATGAAGATGAGAGTTAAAATGTTGAACAGTAATATTAAGTAATATTTGCAAAATACCTTGATGGGATCCATCATATTTTTAAGGCACACACACTATTAGTATAACAATAAAACAAGATAACAGAAAGTCCAAGTTGAATTTTTAAAATATTTACAATCATTAAATTTAAATGTCATTACACTGTATAGGAGTCAGGGATCAAGATCATCCCCATGGAAAAGTAATGCAAAAAAGCAAAATGACTCTCTGGGGAAGCCTTACAAATAGCTGTGAAAAGAAGACAACTGAAAAGCCAAGGAGAAAAGGAAAGATATAAGCATCTGAATGCAGAGTTCCAAAGAATAGCAAGAAGAATTAAGAAAGCCTTCTTCAGCGATCAGTGCAAACAAATAGAGGAAAAGAACACAATGGGAAAGACCAGAGATCTATTCAAGAAAATTAGAGATACCAAGAAAACATTTCATGCAAAGATGGGCTCGATAAAGGACAGAAGTGTTATGGAACTAATAGAAGCAGAAGATATTAAGAAGAGGTGGCAAGAATACACAGAACTGTACAAAAGGATCTTCATGACCTGGATAATCACGATTGTGTGATCACTCACCTAGAGCCAGATATCCTGGAATATGAAGTCAAATGGGCCTTAGAAAGCATCACTACGAACAAGGCTAGTGGAGGTGATGAAATTCGAGTAGAGCAATTTCAAATCCTGAAAGATGATGCTGTGAACGTGCTGCACTCAGTATGCCAGAAAATATGGAAAACTCAGTAGTGGCCACAAGACTGGAAAAGGTCAGTTTTCATTCCAAACCCAAAGAAATGCAATGCCAAAGAATGCTCAAACTACCACACAATTGCACTCATCTCACACACTAGTAAAGTAATGCTCAAAATTCTCCAAGCCAGGCTTCAGCAATATGTGAACCGTGAACATCCTGATGTTCAAGCTGGTTTTAGAAAAGGCAGAGGAACCAGAGATCAACTTGCCAACATCCGCTGGATCATGGAAAAAGCAAGAGAGTTCCAGAAAAAATCAATTTCTTCTTTATTGACTATGCCAAAGCCTTTGACTGTGTGGATCACAATAAACTGTGGAAAATTCTGAAAGAGATGGGAATACCAGACCACCTGAGCTGCCTCTTGAGAAATCTGTATGCAGGTCAGGAAGCAGCAGTTAGAACTGGACGTGTAACAACAGACTGGTTCCAAATAGGAAAAGGAGTACATCAAGGCTGTATATTATCACCCTGCTTATTTATCTTCTATGCAGAGTACATCATGAGAAACTCTGGACTGGAAGAAACACAAGCTGGAATCAAGACTGCCGGGAGAAATCTCAATAACCTCAGATATGCAGATGACACCACCCTTATGGCAGAAGGTGTAAAGGAACTAAAAAGCCTCTTGATGAAAGTAAAAGAAGACAGTGAAAAAGTTGGCTTAAAGCCCAACATTCAGATAATGAAGATCATGACCTCTGGTCCCATCACTCCATGGGAAATAGGTGGGAAAACAGTGGAAACAGTATCAGACTTTATTTAGGGGGCTCCAAAATTACTGCAGATGGTGACTGCAGCCATGAAATTAAAAGATGCTTACTCTTTGAAAGAAAAGTTATGACCAACCTAGATAGCATATTCAAAAGCAGAGACATTACTTTGCCGACTAAGGTCCGTCTAGTCAAGGCTGTGGTTTTTCCTGTGGTCATGTATGGATGTGAGATTTGGACTGTGAAAGCTGAGTGCTGAAGAATTGATGCTTTTGAACTGTGGTGTTGGAGAAGACTCTTGAGAGTCCCTTGGACTGCAAGGAGATCCAACCAGTCCATTCTGAAGGAGATCAACCCTGGGATTTCTTTGGAAGGAATGATACTAAAGCTGAAATTCCAGTACTTTGACCACCTCATGCGAAGAGTTCACTCATTGGAAAAGACTTTGATGCTGGGAGGGACTGGGGGCAGGAGAAGAAGGGGACGACTGAGGATGAGATGGCTGGATGGATTCACTGACTCGATGGACGCGAGGCTGAGTGAACTCTGGGAGATGGTGATGGACAGAGAGGCCTGGTGTGCTGCGATTCATGGGGTCACAAAAACTCTGAGACAACTAAGCGACTGAAATGAACTGAACTGATCTGATAAAATGGAGAAGCTCTATACAGTCAGCAAAAACAAGACTGGGAGCTGACTGTGGCTCAGATCATGAACTCCTTATTGCCAAATTCAGACTTAAATTGTAGAAAGTAGGGAAAAGCACTAGAACATTCAGGTATAAACTAAATCAAATGCTTTATGATTATACAGTGGAAGTGAGATATAGATTCAAGGGACTAGATCTGATAGAGGGATGCCTGATGAATTATGGATGGAGGTTCATGACACTGTACAGGAGATAGGGATGCAAACCATCCCCATGGGGGAAAAAATGCAAAAAGCAAAATGGCTCTTGGGGAGGCCTTACAAATAGCTGTGAAAAGAAGAGAAGCAAAAACCAAAGGAGAAAAGGAAAGATGTAAGCATCTGAATGCAGAGTTCCAAAGAATAGCAATAAGAGATAAGAAAGCCTTCTTCAGTGATCGATGCAAAGAAATAGAGGAAAACAACAGAATGGGAAAAACTAGAGATCTCTTCAAGAAAATTAGAGATACCAAGAAAACATTTCATGCAAAGATGGGCTTGATAAAGGACAGTAATATTAGGGACCTACAGAAGCAGAAGATATTAAGAAGAGATGGCAATAATACACAGAAGAACTCTACAAAAAGATCTCCATGACACGGATCATCACGATGGTGTGATCACTCACCTAGAGCCAGATATCCTGGAATGTGAAGGTAAGTGGGCTTTAGTTAGCATCACTACGAACAAAGCTAGTGGATATGATGGAATTCCCGTTGAGCTGTTTCAAATCCTGAAAGATGATGCTGTGAAAGTGCTGCACTCAATATGCCAGCAAATTTGGAAAACTCAGCAGTGGCCACAGGACTGGAAAAGGTCAGTTTTCATTCCAAACCCAAAGAAATGCAATGCCAAAGAATGCTCAAACTTCCACACAATTGCACTCATCTCACACGCTAGTAAAGTAATGCTCAAAATTCTCCAAGCCAGGCTTCAGCAATATGTAAACTGTGAACTACCTGATGTTCAAGCTGGTTTTAGAAAAGGCAGAGGAACCAGAGATCAAATTGCCAGCATCCACTGGATCATGGAAAAAGCAAGAGAGTTCCAGAAAAACATCTATTTCTGCTTTATTGACTAAGCCAAAGCCTTTGACTGTGTGGATCACAATAAACTGTGGAAAATTTTGAAAGAGATGAGCATACCAGACCACCTGACTGGCCTCTTGAGAAACCTATATGCAGGTCAGGAAGCAGCAGTTAGAACTTGACATGGAACAACAGACTGGTTCCAAATAGGGAAAAGGAGTACATCAAGGCTGTATATTATCACCCTGCTTATTTAACTTATATGCAGAGTACATCATGAGAAATGCTGTGCTGGATGAAGCACAAGCTGTAATCAAGACTGCCAGGAGAAATATCAATAACCTGAGATATGCAGATGACACCACCCTTATGGCAGAAAGTGAAGAGGATCTAAAAAGCCTCTTGATGAAAGTGAAAGAGGAGAGTGAAAAAGTTGTCTGGAAGCTCAGCATTCAGAAAACGAAGATCATGGCACTTGGTCCCATCACCTCATATAAAATAGATGGGGAAACAGTGGAAACAGTGTCAGACTTTATTTGGGGGGCTCCAAAATCATTGCAGATGGTGATTAGAGCCATGAAATTAAAAGACAGTTACTCCTTGGAAGGAAAGTTATGAACAACCTAGATAGCATAGCAAAAAGCAGAGACATTACTTTGCCAACAAAGTCCATCTAGTCAAGGCTATGGTTTTCCCAGTAGTCATATATGTATATGAGAGTTGGACTGTGAAGAAAGCTGAGTGCTGAAGAATTGATGCTTTTGAACTGTGGTGTTGAAGAAGACTCCTGAGAGTCCCTTGGACTGCAAGGAGATCCAACCAGTTCATTGTAAAGGAGATCAGTCCTGAGTGTTCTTTGGAAGCAGTGATGCTAAAGCTGAAACTCCAGTACTTTGGCCACCTCATGCGAAGAGTTGACTCATTGGAAAAGACTCTGATGCTGGGAGGGATTGGTGGCAGGAGGAGAAGAGGACAACAGAGGATGAGATGGCTGGATGACATCACAGACTCAATGGATGTGAGTTTGAGTGAATTCCAGGAGTTTGTGATGGACAGGGATGCCTGGCATGCTGCAACTGATTGGGTCACAAAGAGTGGGACACGACTGAGCAACTGAACTGAACCAAACTGAACTGATAAGTTATAAATGGGCAATAATATATCAGTGTAAACCAAAAATGGCAGTAAATAATTATTGACTTATTCTATGATTAACATAAAGAATTTATATTATACCTTTAAATCTATTTTTTTAAAGAACAGTCTGTCCATGTTAACCTTATTACAAAAAGTTTCTCATAGAATTCTTACATATTAGTATTATGCATTACAAGACATAACCCCCTTTTTGTTTTGCTTTATTGTACATTGATGATATTGCATTTTTGACACATTGAAGATTTGTAGCAACCCTGTGTCAAACAATTCTATCAGCATCATTTTTTCAACAGCATTTGCTCACTTTGTGTCTCTGTATCACATTTTGGTAATTCTTACAATATTTCCATTTTTTTCATTATTATATTAATATTTGTTACGATGATCAGTGATCTTTGATGTTACCATTGAAATTGTGTTGGGGCTTCATGAAGTGTACCCAGGTAAGTCAGCGAACTTAATGGATTGTTGAAATAACAACAGAAGATTTACTGTCTTACATAAACTTAGTTGATAAAGCAATAGCATGGTTTGAGAGGACTGATTGTAGTTTGGAAAGGAGTTCTATGGGTAAAATGCTTTCAAACACTATTGCATACAACAGAGAAATCATTCATGAGAGGACGAGTGGATGGATGCAGTAAATTTCACTGTTGTCTTAATGTGAGAAATTGTCACAGCCTCCCCAAACTTCAGCAACCACTACCTTGATTAGTCAGCAGCTATCAACATCAAGACAAGATCCCCTGTCAGTGAAATGATTACAACCTGCTGAAGGCTTAGATGTTGGTTAGTATTTTTAGCAAAAATATTTTTAAGTTAAGGCATTTACACTGGTTTCTTAGACAAATACTATTGTACATTTAATAGACTAGAGAATAATGTAAATACATATTTTATATGCACTGGGAAAATAAAAAAAAATGGCATGACTCATTTTATTGTGCAATTTGCTCTATTACTGTGGTCTGGAACCAAATCCATAGTATCTCCAAGCCAAGATATACCTATATAGTGCAGTATTACTGAATAGAAGGAGAAATATTAATTATTTTTATGATTTATTTATGGTTGTAAAATGGAATGAGACAACTACCATGGAAGAAAAAAAGTTTGACACACTAGTATGGGAGAAAAAGTATCAAATATATATATATATATATATATATATATATATACACACACATATGTATGTATATATGTATATGTATATACATACATATATACACATATGTATGTGTATATGTATATGTGTATATATATATGTATATGTATATACATATGTATGTATATATGTGTATATATATATTCTTAACATCTATATAAGTAAATTTTTTTTAAGTTACTTATTTTTAATTGAAGAATAATTGCCTTACAATATTGTGTTGGTTTCAACTATACATCAACATTGCTTAATAATAAGCTTTCTGTGTAGGTCAATCGGTCAAGCATCTCCCCACAATGCAGGAGACCTAGGTTCAATTCTTGTGTCGGAAAGTTCCCCAGAGAAGGAAATCACAACCCACTCCAGTATTCTTGCTTGGAGAATTCTTGCCGCATGGATAGAGGAGCCTGGTGGGCTATGGTTCATGGGATCGCAAGAGTTGGACATAGCACTCTCTCTCTTTTTTTCTTTCTTTCAAGTGCTTAATAAGCCTTAGGGATGCTATTAAGCATGTTTCACACATTCTCTTATGGAAACACAAACACCCCTAAAAAAGGTAAAATTATTATAAGTGTATTAAAATAATATCCCGAAAGAGAACTATGAAAGTTCAGAAAAAGGAGCTATTTTTTTCTGCAGAAGTTTCTCCACAAATAATGTACTATGAAGATAACTTGCTTTAAAACTCAGCCTTGATGAGAAGGTAGGATTTGGATACACAGAATAGAATACAGCATTCTAAATGGGTGCAATATTGTAAAAAATATATCAAAATGGCAAAACAAAGGACATATATGAAAAAAAGAGGAAAGCAGTTGATGTGTAGCAGATATGCATGGTGGGAAACACTGTAATGAGAGAAAGAAAAAGCTAAGCTGTATGTATAATGTTTGCCATATGCCATAACAATATGTAAGATCATGGAACTAAATTTCTGGATATTAACTGGTATCACTGTAATTGTTCCAGTTATTTTGAATTCTTTGTCTTGATATAGAATTAGTAATCTCATTGCTGAAAAGTAAAGTCAAAATACAGATAATGCCCTTTAGTCATTAATTCTACACATATTTGTTAAATGTTTATAAGCTAATTTAATGTGTATATATTGTTCATTTTTCTTATTTTTATTTTACCATTACAATTTTTGATAGAAATAACATATGTATGTTTGTGATAGAAAACAGTGACATGTCTGAGCATTCCTACTGAAGATTCATTCTGTCAATGATATAGTTTCTCCTAAGGTAACTGGAGATGGAAATGGCAACCCACTCCAGTATTCTTGCCTGGGAAATCTCATGGACAGAGAAACTTGGCAGGCTACAGACCATGGGTCCCAAAGAGTCAGACATAACTGAGCACACTACTTGAGTTGAGTTGTAGGTCATTGTAGTAGACATATTCTAAGGTAACCTCAGTGACTCACAGCCTTGTATAATTCCTTCTTCCTGAGGAGGAACACAACTGTACTTGCTGCTAGCCAACAAAACAGAGCAAAAGTGAAGGTATTTTGCAGATGAAATTAGTCTTAAACTGTTTGATTTTGAGTTTAGAGAAATTATCCTAGGTGGGTCTAACTTAATCAGGTTAAAGCCCTTAAAAAAGCAACTGGTGGTTTTCCTGAAATCAGAGACTCACTGTTTTGCTGGCCTTGAAGAAGTAAGCCACTATGAGTTCTACAACCACAAGGAAGTAAATTATTTCAGCAATCTGAGGTTACACTTGATGCTTCCTCTTCGTAATTTTCCATCTACTGACCCCCACCCTGCTTGTTGGCTATAAATCCCCATTTATCCATGCTATCTTAAGAATTGGGTCCATGTCTAAATAAGATCTCTTTTCCTGTATTGCAAAAGTCCTAAATAAAATCGTGTGTGCGTGTGTGTGTGTGTGTGTGTTTTCTGCTTTAACTACTGTTTAGCTCTGGTTTTTTGTTACCTGAGCTAACCCATGCCAGGACTCCTGATTTTCAGCAATTAGTATGTTGTGTTAAACCACTGTTTGTGATAATTTTTTATATCATAATAATAAATATAGCAGCCAACATAAAAGTATATCTTCTTCTTTTCAGTAATGGGAATAAAAATTTAAAATTCTGCATCTGAACACAGAGTTTCCCCTCAAAATAACAGTAAAAAATTGCATATGAGGAATAAACAGTGTTCTCCCAAGCACATATTCATGGTTCCTTAAATCTTTTGTGGATCATGGGGTTAGTAAGTATTTTCTTTCCTACTGTTTTTACAATCTTTTCAAGTATTACAAAGAGTGAAAAAATATTAACAAAACAAAAGTAGCAATCAAGAACACTTGTTTTGCTAACAATATTTTTACAGTGTTGATAAATATGCCTATGGAGATTTGAGAATGGACCACAAAGATTTCTAGTGATAAATTCTAATATCTTTTCAAGGTGCATAGGAGTTATTCACAAAGCCTTGCTTAGCCATATTTTTAAAAGTATTTTGATTGATAAAAAATCTGGAGATTTTAATGCTATTTTTCTTGACATATATATTGACTGATTTGGTTTTAACTGGAATGAACCACCAAGAAGAGTTAAATAATTCATATGGAAGTATGTTAACTCTAAGTGGCAAGAGACTCCAGGAGAGTCCTGAATAATAAATAACAGCATTTCTTCTTTGTTAGCCTCTCATATCTGTGCTTACTGAGCATCACGCTGAGTATCCAAAGAAAGTGTGTGTGTGTGTGTGTGTGTGTGTGTGTGTGTGTGTGTGTGTGTGTTTGTGAGAGAAGCAAGATACTACAGAGCCAACTTCAGGCTATCTTCAGAGCATCTCTTGCTGTGCCAGCCAGACAATTAAATCACCACATTCCTTTGGTGAGCTGCCTGGAACACAGCAGTGCACAGAAAGTAAAATTGAATGTATCTAGCTTTTCACCATTTTCTTAGAACCATTTCCAATGGGATTTTGAAGGATTGATTCTTAATGATTGTTTGCTTACTATACTATTATATTTTATGTAAGTGAATTTTTTCAACAAAGGATTTTTCCAACAATTTTCCAATACATTTACTAACTAAATACATCTTAAATGGAAATACAATTAAATAACTGCATTGATAAAACACTGAAAATAAAACATAGTTTTAATGGCCACATATGAAAAGTGGCCCTATATTATTAATCAGCTGCTGTGGTTTAACAGTATGATGATATGACTAAGATCAAAGATAAAATGAAACCGAACAATAATGCTGAAGTAGTATTTTGTGCACTATAAAACTGAAAGAAAGAGGTTAAACATGTAAAAACCTAACTCTGAAATACAGGACAAAGAATCTTATACATACTGCTAATACCACATCTTAAGAAATGATGAACATTCATGTCATAAAGAACACTGTCTGAGTATGAAAGCCATCTGCTTTCCTTTTAAACTGAGTAAACCTAATCAACTCTTATTCCAATAACAATGTAAAATCTCATATACAGAATGATTATTTTAATAATGATGAGAAATGATTTATGGATTCTGCATTTAAGCTCTTCATATTACCTCATCTTCAATTCTTTTAAAATGCAGTGGAATTATACAACTCAAAGAAAATAATCATGTTTTAGGTAATATGAAAAAGAAAAAAAGATTAGTATAATTCTTTTCTGATATTTAGGAGATCATTCTTGTAGCAAAGACATCTCTTTTCTATATATTCTTATATTTACTATATATAAATTTATTTACTGTATATTAAAGGTAGCTAAATTTCTGTTCTAAAATGTTTCCTTATAATAATATCCCATATGGAGTTATCCTTTGATGAAAACCTGTTAAATATCTTCCAGACTTCACAGATTTTGCTTAGAAATTCTTATTCTCTTAAAATACTCAGAAAGTTCAGGTGTTAACTTTTAATGGCTGCCATAGTCTGAACATTTGCATCTTCTCAAAATCCATTTGCTGAAAACCTCATGTCCAAGATGATGGTATTAGGTGCCGGAGCCTTTGGGAGGGGATGGGCGGCTGCGACCTGGCACACTAAGCGTGACTGAGAGGCCGAGAGGAGTTACCCACGTCTGAGGTCAGGGCAGTAGCCCAGTGTGCCAGGCTGCGATGGCACAGGAACAGATGAGAGGAGCTACCCAAGTCCAAGGTCAGTGGTGGCCGGGAGGAGACACCTTACACCCGAGGCCAGGGGCAGTGGCCCTGAGGAACCACCCTGCACTGGAGGCCAAGGGCGGCACCTGAGGCCAGGGGTGGCAGCAGGGAGAAGCAACCCAAGGAGCAATGGCTGCACGGGCATAGGAGGGCCTAGAGGAGCTATCCCATGTTGAAGGTCAGGAAGGGCAATGGTAAGGAGATACCCCTCGTCCAAGATAAGGAACAGCAGCTGTGCTTTGCTGGAGCAGCCATGAAGAGATACCCCACACCCAAGGTAAGAGAAACCCAAGTAAGATGGTAGGTGTTGCAAGAGGGCATCAGAGGACAGACACACTGAAACCATACTCACAGAAAACTAGTCAATCTAATCACACTAGGATGACAGCCTTGTCTAACTCAATGAAACCAAGCCATGCTGCAGGGCCACCCAAGACAGGTGGTTCATGGTGGAGAGGTCTGACAGAATGTGGCCCACTGGAGAAGGGAATGGCAAGCCACTTCAGTATTCTTGCCTTGAGAACCGCATGAACAGTATGAAAAGGCAAAATGATAAGATACTGAAAGAGGAACTCCCCAGGTCAGTAGGTGCCCAATATGCTACTGGAGATCAGTAGAGAAATAACTCTGTAAAGACTGAAGGAATGGAGCCAAAGCAAAAACAATACCCAGCTGTGGATGTGACTGGTGACAGAAGCAAGATCCGATGCTGTAAAGAGCAATATTGCATAGGAACCTGGAATGTCAGGTCCATGAATCAAGGCAAATTGGAAGTGGTCAAACAAGACATGGCAAGGGTGAACATCGACATTCTAGGAATCAGTGAACTAAAATGGACTGGAATGGGTGAATTTAACTCAGATGACCATTATATCTACTACTGTGGGCAGGAATCCCTCAGAAGAAATGGAGTAGCCATCATGGTCAACAAAAGAGTCTGAACTGCAGTACTTGGATGCAGTCTCAAAAACGACAGAATGATCTCTGTTCATCTCCAAAGCAAACCGTTCAATATCACAGTTATCCAAGTCTATGCCCCAACCAGTAATGCTGAAGAAGCTGAAGTTGAATGGTGTCATGAAGACCTACAAGACCTTTTAGAAGTGACACCCCAAAAAGATGTCCTTTTAATTATAGGGGACTGGAATGTAAAAGTAGGAAGTTAAGAAACACCTGGAGTAACAGGCAAATTTGGCCTTGGAATGTGGAATGAAGCAGGGTAAAGATTAATAGACTTTTGCCAAGAAAACGTACTGGTCATAGCAAACAACCTCTTCCACTAACACAAGAGAAGACTCTACACATGGACATCACCAGATGGTCAATACCGAAATCAGATTGGTTATATTCTTTGAAGCCAAAGATGGAGAGGCTCTATACAGTCAACAAAAACAAGACCAGGAGCTCACTGTGGCTCAGATCAGGACCTGTTTATTACTCAAATTGAAGAAAGCAGGGAAAACCGCTAGACCATTCAGGTATGACCTCAATCAAATCCCTTATAATTACACAGTGGAACTGAGAAATAGATTTAAGGGCCTAGATATGATAGATACAGTGCCTGATGAACTATGGAATGAGGTTCGTGACACTGTACAGGAGACAGGGATCAAGACCATCCCCATGGAAAAGAAATGCAAAAAAGCAAAATGGCTCTCTGGGGAGGCCTTAGAAATAGCTGTGAAAAGAAGAGAGATGAAAAGCAAAGGAGAAAAGGAAAGATATAAGCATCTGAATGCAGAGTTCCAGAGAATAGCAAGAAGAGATAAGAAAGCCTTTTTCAGTGATCAATGCAAAGAAATAGAGGAAAAGAACAGAATGGGAAAGACTAGAGATCTCTTCAAGAAAATCAGAGATACCAAGGGAACATTTCATGCAAAGATGGGCTCGATAAAGGACAGAAATGGTAGGGACCTAACAGAAGCAGAAGATATTAAGAAGAGGTGGCAAGAATACACGGAAGAACTGTACAAAAATGATCTTCACGACCCAGATAATCATGATGGTGTGATCACTCATCTAGAGCCAAACATCCTGGAATCTGAAGGCAAGTGGGCCTTGGAAAGTATCACTATGAACAAAGCTAGTGGAGGTGATGGCATTCCAGTTGAGCTGTTTCAAATCCTGAAAGATGATGCTGTGAAAGTGCTGCACTCAATGTGTCAGCAAATCTGAAAAACTCAGCAGTGGCCACAGGACTCGAAAAGGTTAGTTTTCATTCCAACTCCAAAGAAAGGTAATGCCAAAAAATGCTCAAACTACCACACAGTTGTACTCATCTCACATGTTAGTAAAGTAATGCTCAAAATTCTCCAAGTCAGGCTTCAGCAATATGTGAACCGTGAACTCCTGATGTTCAAGCTGGTTTTAGAAAAGGCAGAGGAACCAGAGTTCAAATTGCCAACATCAGCTGGATCATCGAAAAAGCAAGAGAGTTCCAGGAACATCTATTTATTGTCTATGCCAAAGCCTTTGACTGTGTGGATCACAATAAACTGTGGAAAATTCTGAAAGAGATGGGAATACCAGGCCACCTAACCTGCCTCTTGAGAAATCTGTATGCAGGCCAGGAAGGACAAGTTAGAATTGGACATGGAACAACAGACTGGTTCCAAATAGGAAAAGGAGTATGTCAAGGCTGTATATTGTCACCCTGCTTATTTGACTTCTATGCAGAGTACATCATGAGAAACGCTGAACTGGAAGAAGCACAAGCTGGAATCAAGATTGCTGAGAGAAATATCAATAACCTCAGATATGCAGATGACACCACCTTTATAGCAGAAAGTGAAGAGGAACTAAAAAGCCTCTTGATGAAAGTGTAAGTGGAGAGTGAAAAACTTGGCTTAAAGCTCAACATTCAGAAAATTAAGATCATGGCATCCAGTCCCATCACTTCATGGGAAATAGATGGGAAAACAGTGGAAACAGTGTCAGACTTTATTTTTGGGCACTCCAAAATCACTGCAGATGGTGGCTGCAGCCATGAAATTAGAAGACGCTTACTCCTTGGAAGAAAAGTTATGACAAACCCAGATAGCATATTCATAAGCAGAGACATTACTTTGCTGACTGAGGTCCCTCTAGTCATGGCTATGGTTTTTCCTGTGGTCATGTATGGATGTGAGAGTTGGATTTTGAAGAAGGCTGAGTGCTGAAGAACTGATGCTTTTGAACTGTGGTGTTGGAGAAGACTCTTGACAGTCCCTTGGACTGCAAGGAGATCCAACCAGTCCATTCTGAAGGAGATTAGCTCTGGGATTTCTTTGGAAGGACTGATGCTAAAGGTGAAACTCCAGTACTTTGGCCACCTCATGCAAAAAGTTGACTCATTGGAGGAGACTCTGATGCTGGGAGATATTGGGGGCAGGAGGAGAAGAGGACAACAGAGGATGAGATGGCTGGATGGTGTCACTGACTCAATGAACATGAGTCTGAGTGAACTCTGGGAGTTGATGATGGACAGGGAGGCCTGGCGTTCTGTGACTCATGGGGTCGCAAAGAGTCGGACACAACTGAGTGACTGAACTGAACTGAACTTACTCATGAGGGATGAAGCTGTTATAAATGAAATTAGATTTATGAGAGCAAGCTAGGGTAGCTTTCCCCTCTCTCTTCTCAGTCCTATGTGATACAATAAGAGAGCAGAAGAAAGGCCTCGCCAAAACTCAACCATGCCGGCACCCTGATCTCAGGCTTCTAATCTTTATTACTTAGAAGCACCCATGACTACTTTAACAATATGCCACAGACTGATCATGTAAAATTATTTCATTTTGCTCCAAATATTTGTGTTAGAGATTCTGGAAGAGAATGATTCAGGTGGTTTGTCTACATGATGTTGGTTGGGAATTGAACCTGGGTCTCCCCCAGTGCAGGTCTATCTGGTTCAATCCCTGGGTTGGGAAGATCCCCTGGAGAAGGGGATTGTAACCCACTCCAGTATTCTTGCCTGGAGAATTCCACGGACAGAGGAGCCTAGCAGGATATAGTCCATGGGGTCGCAAAAGAGTCAGACACAACTGAATGACTAACACACAGACTTAAACAGTTGTCTACCTGAATATTTTATTATATTTACACATAAGTTACATTGAAGGATGATAATTGTGAGAGATTATACTCTCTAAGGAAGGTCACAGTTTATTGTCTATCACACATGCTTGTTTGTAATGTGGTATTGTTAGTCTCTCATGAAGAGATGGAGTTCCGTCTATACATCTCTTTTAACCTGGAAGGTCCTTTTACTGCCTTGACTATAGAGTACACCAGAATTAATGCAGTGCCAGTTCCAGGGGTTCACATAAACTAGCATGGAAGCTTCTACTGCCTGACATTTGGAAGCTGATCAGCTTTATGAAGTGGAATTACACTGACACCAACTTAATTTGAAAAGTTCATGCTCATGGAAGGTGAGCTATATTGTAGAGACAGGCATAGAGACAGAGACAAAGAAAAAGAGATAGAGATCAGAATTATCAAGATTCCAGACATTTGAATTTAAAAAAAAATCATAAAAGTGAAAGTTCAATTCCCCATCAACATCATTTAGACAAACCAGCTGAATCATTCTCTTCCAGAATCTCTAAAACAAATATTTGGAACAAAATAAAATAATTTTATATGATCACATTCCATAGTGTTTGCTATACATTTTTTTTCACATGGATTTTGTTAAATGGAAGCAGGATACAGATATAATAGAGACAGGAACCAGGAATGATCTTAAAAAGACTGTAAGGAGAGATTGGAAAGACAATGAGGGAATTACATTCAGACTAGATTATGTACTGGTGAAAAGTTTAATGAAACTGGAATCTTTGATAAAACAGAAAATGTTTTACAATGAATTCAGAGAAGGATATATCCAGAGAGGATGTGGACAGTGCTAACTGGCTTCTTTCAGCTTTAGAACGCCTAAGCCAATTTCAAAAGCCATGGAGGATGGAACTACATGGAAACAGAGAAATCAAGTCCAAGGAACTCCAAGCTGCCTAACATGCAAGCAATAGGTCATCTTAAAAGAGCTTCTTTCAGCTTTAGCAGCCCCAGCTGACAGATACTACATTCAGAGGCACACCATCTGGCCAATCACCTTCCAAATTCTTACATATTAAATTGTGCACAAAATAAGTTGTTTCTTTAAACCACTCTGTTTGGAATGGTTTTGTTATGAAGTAATAAATAGTTAGAATCTAAAGATTGCTTTCTTTTTTGTAACTATAATTTAAACAAATTGCAGCATTACTTTTTTTTAATTGTAGGAAATGTTACAATATTGGCTCTAAATATGTCATTTAAGGCCATAGAAATTTCTAAACAATAAACGGCATCTTGATTTAACAGCTGTGTAATTGGATTTTTAGAATTGTTTTGTATTTTCTAAAATCTACATAAAAGGATTAATTTTTAGTAAATGTTATTTTCAATATATTTTATTTTATTTAAGGAAAGCCAACTAAAATAGGTAAGTCTAACTATTTAGACATCCAGAAATAATAGTGTGATCTATATGTATGTTTATGTTTCCTCTCAGTTTTTTGAATGTAATATTTCATTGCTGTGTGCCATCCATCTTGGTTGATAAGAATTTTGTTTTCAGACTATTTGTCATTTGTGTGTAATCAGTTTTCCTTTTCTCTCTCTTACAGCTTTAAAGATGTTTTTTGCTTTACTAGGTTTTGCAGTATCACTACAATGGAGTAGGTATGGATTAATTGTATTTATCCTTTTAGCAGTCTGTGTGTATTTCAGTCTGAAGACTAAGATAATTCTTCAATTCTGAAAAAAATCTTAGGTATTTTCACTTAGGATAAGCTTTCCATCTACTCTCCTTTCACATTAGCTATGAAAGAAAAATGATGAAAGTGAAGTCAGTCAGTCATGTCCGACTCTTTGTGACCCCATGGACTGTAGCCTAGCAGGCTCCTCCCTCCATGGGATTCTCTAGGCAAGAATACTGGAGTGGGTTGCCATTTCCTTCTCCAGGGTATCTTCCAACCCAGGGATCCAGTTCTCCTCAATTCCAGGCAGACACTTTAACCTCTGAGCCACATTAGCTATAGGTGAGTCCTAGGTATATTTTCTATACTCTCAATTTTTCTTCTTCATCTTTAATTTCTTTATTATTCTATGCTGAATTTCCATGTGAACTTCTCAGTACACTCTTCCTGTTTGTTATGAGGACAGTTAAAGTGACATAAGAAGTTGTATTTTTATATGTTACTGCATTTTAATACCAGGATCTCAATCGAATTTTAATATCCAGTAGTTCTTACATGATTCTTTGATTTATAGTTTCTTACTGGTTTTAGGGATGTTATATGTTTTCCATTGCCTCTTTTAAGACTGTCAATGTACTTTAAAATCATTTTGAAAGTTCTCTAATGTTTTCATTTCATTGCTTTCCTCCTATTTCTCAACTGTTGATTTTGCTGGTCAACTTTTTTCAGTGTTTGCACTCCTCATATGCTTGAAATATTTGCAAAAGTCTCACATATAAAGCCTCTATCCCTCCTCTCCTTCCCTCTCTTTCTCCCTCCACCCTCTATCTTTGTCCAGTAATTTTGGATCTGCCTCCACCTGGCCTCCCCAACCCAATTCTGGAATTAGGAATTATTATCAGCTCTCATACAGCAACAAACTGGGGCTACTTCATATCCAGGTACTGGGCTAACAGGAAGTTCATCCCAGACCCCATATGTGATGATTTCTTCACTTTCCCCACCCTTTTAAGATGAGTAGCTTTATAAAAGCGATAGCTCTTAGAAATGTTCAACTTTTTTAAGTCTCCTTTCCTGAACGGATGCATAGTCTTATTTCAGCCTTCATATCCATATCAATTAGATGGTTCTTTTCCTCTGCCCCAAGTGATCTGCCAGCTCAATATCTTCACTCCACATGGGGTGAAATGTGATGACACCTCTGCTTACTTAAAGTTCTTAACATTAGGATGCTAATAATATTTTTACCAACTTATGAAAATATTTTCTAAATTTCAGTTATGTCATGTTTAGAAGAAAGGGAAAAATGTGAATTCACAAAGACATCTTAATCAGAAAGCCCTTGAGAGCTCACTATTGCTTATGTTCTTCATCAGCATATATTTCCCCTTCATCTAGACACCAAGCTTCAGCCCTAAATATCAGGCAATATCCATCTTTTCCAGATATCTAGATACTGTAAATAATATTTAGCTATGGGTGAGTAAAGACAATAAAGTTGTTCAGTTGAGTCGCTCAGTCATGTCTGACTCTTTGCAACCCTATTAATCACAGCACGCCAGGCCTCCCTGTCCATCATCAACTCCCAGAGTTCTCTCAGACTCACGTCCATCGAGTCAGTGATGCAATCCAGCCATCTCATCCTCTGTCATCCCTTTCTCCTCCTGCTTCCAGTCCCTCCCAGCATCAGAGTCTTTTCCAATGAGTCAGCTCTTCGCATGAGGTGGCCAAAGTACTGGAGCTTCACCTTTAGCATCATTCTTTCCAAAGAGATCCCAGGGCTGATCTCCTTCAGAATGGACTGGTTGGATCTCCTTGAAGTCCAAAGGACTCTCAAGAGTCATCTCCAACACCACAGTTCAAAAGCATCAATTCTTTGGTGCTCAGCCTTCTTCACATTCCAACTCTCACATCCATACATGACCACAGGAAAACCATAGCCTTGATTAGATGGACCTTAGTCGGCAAAGTGATGTCTCTGCTTATGAATATGCTATCTAGGTTGGTCATAACTTTTCTTCCAAGGAGTAAGCGTCTTTTAATTTCATGGCTGCAGTCACCATCTGCAGTGATTTTGGAGCCCCAAAAATAAAGTCTGACACTGTTTCCACTGTTTCCCCATCTATTTCCCATGAAGTGATGGGACTAGATCATTTTCTGAATGTTGAGCTTTAGACTAACTTTTTCACTCTCCACTTTCACTTTCATCAAGAGGATTTTTAATTCCTCTTCACTTTCTGCCATAAGAGTGAGGTTATTGAGGTTTATTGAGGTTATTGAGGCATATCTGAGGTTATTGAGATTTCTCCCAGCAGTCTTGATTCCAGCTTGTGTTTCTTCCAGTCCAGCGTTTCTCATGATGTACTCTGCATAGAAGTTAAATAAGCAGGGTAACAATATACAGCCTTGATGTACTCCTTTTCCTATTTGGAACCAGTCTGTTGTTCCATGTACAGTTCTAACTGTTGCTTCCTGACCTTCATACAGATTTCTCAAGAGGCAGGTTAGATGGTCTGGTATTCCCATTTCTTTCTGAATTTTCCACAGTTTATTGTGATCCAAAATTGTTCATTGAAAAAAAAAGTTTAAACACAGTTATTAAAATATCTAAATTTTACTGCATAAAATCTATAAATAACTATAAAATATACTTTAATGACAGCTTCTCTTTCTTTCTTATCCAGAAACAGGGAATAGATCTAGAATAGTTGAATTAAGAGTTTGCTTCAGACTATGACTAGTTTCCATTTTGTATGCATTTGATCCTGTTTTATATACCTGGCTGCCTTGCCAAACTTACATTGAGTCTTCCATCATTAACCATTGTTTGTTTGTTTGTTTGTTTTTAAACTTGTTAGTCTTGTTAATGATTGTGTAATACTTTTTTCCTTTTCTATTTAACCAGATCCCTGGAAGTGTATTTCTCTCACTGGGGTCTGTGTTCTTGCTCCACTCAGGCTAGGGTAAAAGACTTTTTTCTAGTATCTGAAGTATAGTTAGTTAACAACAGTATGTTAGTTTCACTTGTACAGCAAAATGGTTTAAATATATATAATATATATGCTATTTTTCAGATTATTTTCTACTGAAGATTTTTATAAGATTTTGAATATAGTTCCCAGTGCTAAATAGTAGGACCTTGTCATTTGCCTATTGTATATAAAGTAGTGTATATCTATTAGTCTCAAACTCCTAATTTATCCCTCCCTCACCTTTCCTCTTTGGAAATCATTTTGTTTACTATGTCTGTGAGTTTATTTCTGTTTGTAAGTAAGTTCACTGTATAATATTTTTAGATTCCACCAAAAACTGATATTTTATGGCATGTGTCTTTCTCTCTCTGACTTATTTCATTTTGTATAATCTCTGGGCCCAACCATATTGCTGCAAATGATATGTCATTTCTATGGCTGAGTAATATTCCAGTGTATAAATTAATCACATCTTCTTATGCATTCATCTAGCAAAGGACACTTAGAGATAAAATTATTATATGCAAATGACATGATACTGCATATAGAAAACCCTAAACCTGGAGACAAAAACTATTAGAACTGATAAATGAATTCAGCAAGGTAGCAGGATACATTATTAAAAGACAAATCTGTTGCATTTCTTTTTACTAACAACAAAATACACAAAAAGGAAAATAGAAAAGTAAAATAAATAAATAAAAATCCCATTTAAAGTCACATCTAAAAAAAAAAACTAGAAATAAACCTGACCAAAGAATTGAAAGACTTATACACTGAGAACTATGAAACACTGATAAAGTAAATTGAAGATAATTCAAAGAAATGGAAAATATCCCATGCTTTTGGATTAGAAGAATTAATATTTTTAATGCCATATTACTCAAAGCAATTTACAGATGTAATGCAACACCTATAAAACTATACATGATATTTTTCACAGAACTAAAGCAAACATTCATAAAACTTATATAGAGCCAAAAGACCCAGAATTGCCAAGCAATCTAGAGGGAAAAGGACAAAACCAGCAGCATAACCTCCCTAGACTTCAGACAGTAGTACAAAGCTACAATAATCAGAAAAAGGTTGTACTCATACAAAAACAGACATATGGTGAACAAACTGATATAAATTCTATGAATCTTTCCATCTAACACCACTGAATTTTAATCATAATCAGTAGTTTGCTTTGTATTAGTGCATAGTTTCACCATGGTCACATAGTTATTCCTGATGTTACCTGGATCAAATAAGTACACACAGTGTCAAATACCCACAGTATATACAGAAAGGCATGGTTCTTACCTTTAAGCAGTCTGTTTGGAAAGACAATAAGAAACTTTTTTAATGTGTAAATTTTATTCTGTGTAGGTTGGATTGAAAGAAGATGGAAACAACAGAGATTAAATAGGAGAAATTTGTAATAGCAGTTTGAGGTAACAAGGGCCTAGATCACAATGATGGTATGGGAATAAAAAGAGCAAACCAAGAAAGACACACAACAAAAGGAGTCAACATACCAGGAGACAAGGTTTAAGAAATAAAAGAGGAGTAAAATTGATAATGATGATGGTAACAATGTAAGAGCAAGAAGAACAAAAGCAGGTTACATTTGCTAAGTGCTAACTGAAATATTTCAAGTGGAGGAAAATAAAACCATATTAGGGAGAGAACCTGAAAAGAGAATAATTTAAATGAGGCAAAGTTATGAGTTTATAGAAACCCCAAATGTGATGTGATTGTAGGTTGTGCAAAGAAGCAGCCCTAAGTTAGGTGAAGGCAATGGGTATATATTTTCAGGCAACAATGGAGACAAATTTTTAAAAGGCAGCAAGATAAAGTGGAGCAGCACATTTGAAGAACATTCAAGTAACTAGGTAAAATGAGAAGGGTGTTTTTTTTTTTTCCTTAGAAGATAGTTACTCTTATCAAGTGCATATAAGTCTGAGGATTTAGCAAATTTGTTTTTTTCTTTATCAAATAAGCAATGAAGTAATAAGTAATGAAGCAATGTCTTTTATTGTTTTATTTCTACATCTTCCTGAATATGAATATTTATGTTCTCATTGTTTGCTTAACTGCCAATAGCATCTCTCTAAAGCATCAAATCCCTGCGTTAAAAGTCAGTATAGAAACATAAAAATTCATTCTCATTTTCATCTGTAATTTAATTCAAAAGAAAAATAACCATTTCATACATGCAAAAACATGAAGTACGTGTGAATCTACAATGGCTATTGGAATTATCTCTTTGGAATGTCTTAAAGTACCTTGAAATACACCGGTGAATAAAACTGCAACAGTATTCATGGACTTTTTCTCTTTCAAGCAACAAAGATTGAGAAAGAGAATAATTACCAGGATATAGAGATTGAAGTGACCATTTCAGTTTGTTTCATGTTGCTTTTGTTTTTTGACTTAATGTTTCTGGATCAGCCAGCATGTGCAATGTCCCTAAAAACATTAAAATGACATATTTTTTTGACACTGAAATACGTTTTATTAATAAAGAACGTTGAGATAAGCACACCAACTTAAATACGACATATTAATATGAAGCTCACGTGGAGTGGCTTGTATTCCTTTTTCCCTGGGCACGACAGCCTCCTCTGTAGAGTGCTCCATAGAGAATTCTGTAACACTGGGTGGCGCTATATACTAACAGAACAACATTTGCTTGCATATAGGCTTTTCTAGCTTCAGAACATTTTTGCAGTCTAGATATCAAGCATCACTAGATATTATTTTTCTGGTCCTTCTGATATTCCACTCACACAACTGTCTGCTGCAAATTGGCTGACTAACAAGGAAATGTCAACTATGTTGTTCCAACTAGGTAATATGTTCATGATAAAGTATTATGACCAATAAACTGGAAGAAAATAAAAACATTTGATAGAGAAGCATTTTTCCCATGTTAATGACAGGATATTTGTTGCAGAGAAACAGCAAACAATTTACAAATTTGCACAGCCAATGAATTCCTAATTAGTATCCCGTTTTCTACAACTTGCTTTTTTTTAACAGTGATGTAATAACTCATTAAGTGTAATATTAATATGTAAATTACTCATTTGTATTTCCCAGTTACTTACATAAATTGAGCTATATTTTTAGTAAATTGGATACCAAAGCATTTATATTCAGAAAGGATAAATATAAAAGTGTTCTGAAATGTTAACAGAGCAACTGTTGCACAGTTGAAGATCGAAAAATTCATTGGAAGAAGATATCCCTGATTAAAATGAAAAGAGAATATGAAATATATTCCTGAAAGCAGGAGTGTATCATTTTTACTCTTAAAATTGATATATAACAAATATACTTTTTTAGTTATAAAATAAAGAATACTATTAGCATCTGAAAATCCTCTTTCATCAGCACCCCTTCTGTCCTCACCATTCATGTATGTGTGTGTGTGCTCAGTCACTCAGTAGTTTCTGACCCTGCAACTCTTCATAGACTGTAAACCATTAGGATCCTCTGTTCATGGGGTTGCTCAGACAAGAATACTGAAGTGAGTAGCCACTTTCTCCTCCAGGGGACCTTCCTCATCGAGACATTGAACCAGCATCCCCTGTGTCTCCTGCACTGGAAGGCTAATTCTTTATCACTGAGCCAACTGGGAAGCCCCTCCTTATCATTCATGCCCCAAACCAAGAGATAAAACTTGATACATCCAACCATTCCTTTTTGTGTGGTTGAGTTGTGTATATATACACAGACACACACATACACATACATTTTGTATTTTAAACTGATAGGATCATATTATGTATATGCTTCAGGGGGAAAGGGTAGCATGGAGGGAAGGACTGAGAGTCTGGGAAAATCAGGTGCAAACTAGTATATATAGAGGATGGGTAAACAATCAGGAACACCCATGGCGGATTCATGTTGAAGTATGGCAAATCCAATACAATATTGTAAAGTAATAGCCTCCAATTAAAATAAATAAATTTAAATTTAAAAAAAATCAGAAACTATTTTATAGCACAGGGAACTATATTCAATATCCTGTGATAAACTATAATGGGAAAGAATATGAAAAAGAATATATGTATGATTCAACAATTTGCTTTTAAAATTTAAAACATAAACATCTTTCTGTGTCAACATAAAGGTTAATCAATTTTTTTAAAGCAGCATGACATTTTATACCATAGATAGATAATGTCCTAAATACTTTAACCATTTTTCTAATTGAATTTTCAATGTTTTTCCCCCTTTATTACAAGAAATATTGCAATAAACATCTTTGTGCATGTATCTCTGTGCATGTATTGTTATTACTGTTAGATGAATTTTAGAAGCAGAATTGCTGAAGCAAAAGGGATGCATATTTACTTAAGTCTGTCTAATTTTAAATTTCCTCCAACAGTGTTAGGAGAGTGTTTTGCCAGAATCTCAGCTCCAACTCTTGGCAAAAATAAATACCATTGAATTTTAAAAGATTTTCCTATATTTAAACACTGGGATGTTATGTCTCTCTTCATTGCTGACTAAATGTGAAATTGTGGATTATTTTATTTGTATTAGAATTTATGGGTTTCCACTTTAGTATTATATATTCATATCATCTTTTCACATTGGCAAATACTTATAGTTATTTTGTACAACATTAAATTAGATTTTATATTATGGAGTTTATTTTTTGTTAATAATATCCATCATAAACATTTATTCCAGGCTGTCATTTCTCTACTAGGTCTTCAATGAATATATGTTATAAGATAATAGTCATCTCCATTATTGCTTTTTTTGAGTGCTGATTTTATGTTTTACTTAAGAAAGCATTTTCCACTCACAAATTTTCAATATATTTGCATTTTCTTCATTCCTTTTATATTTAAGCTTATTGAATTTCTCCTTAATTCTTTTAAAATTCAGTTTTTGCATGGCATGTGGGAGGGAGTTAAACTCTTTTCTCAAATTTATAGCCAATTTTCCAGGCCATTTATTAAAGCATTTATCCTTTTCCCATTGATCTGAAATACAGCTTTAATTATAAACTCAAGATATCATTTTTGAGGTTTTGAATAAGTGTTTATGTTCCTTTGGTTTTATTGTATGTAATTTGTCATATTTTTTATAAAATGTCTATCATCATAGTCAAATAATATCAGTAACAATCATAAGTTAATTTTTAAAACATTTGATTACAAGAGGTTTTACTTCTTAATAATACAACTGAGTTAAGCTAAAAAACATTGATATTCTCTTTCAAATAATGTTAAAATAATTTACTTTTATTTTTAACTTTGTTCCTTAGTTCACATAGTGACTTCTGAATATTCATAAATTTTTTTCTCAAGAGATCAGAAGAACTGTACAAAAAGATCTTCATGACCAAGATAATCACGATGGTGTGATCACTCACCAAGAGCCAGACATCCTGGAATGTGAAGTCAAGTGGGCCTTAGAAAGCATCACTATGAACAAAGCCAGTGAAGGTGATGGAATTTCAGTAGAGCTACTTCAAATCCTGAAAGATGATGCTGTGAAAGTGCTGCACTCAATATGCCTGCAAATTTGGAAAACTCAGCGGTGGCCACAGGACTGGAAAAGGTCAGTTTTCATCCCAATCACAAAGAAAGGCAATGCCAAAGAATGCTCAAACTACCGCACAATTGCACTCATCTCACACACTAGTAAAGTAATGCTCCAAATTCTCCAAGCCAGGCTTCAACAATATGTGAACCATGAACATCCTGATGTTCAAGCTGGTTTTAGAAAAGGCAGAGGAACCAGAGATCAAATTATCAACATCTGCTGGATCATGGAAAGAGCAAGAGAGTTCCAGAAAAACATCTATTTCTGCTTTATAGACTATGCCAAAGCCTTTGACTGTGTGGATACCAATAATCTATGGAAAATTCTGAAAGAGATGGGAATACCAGACCACCTGAGCTGCCTCTTAAGAAACCTGTATGCAGGTCAGGAAGCAACAGTTACAACTGGACATGGAACAACAGACTGGTTCCAAATAAGAAAAGGAGTATGTCAAGGCTGTATATTGTCACCCTGCTTATTTAACATATATGCATACTACATCATGAGAAACGCTGGGCTGGAAGAAGCACAAGCTGGAATCAAGACTGCCAGGAGAAATATCAATAACTTCAGATATGCAGATGACACCACCCTTATGGCAGAAAGTGAAGAGGAACTAAAAAGCCTCTTGATGAAAGTGAAAGTGGAGAGTGAAAAACTTGGCTTAAACCTCAACATTCAGAAAACGAAGATCATGGCACCCAGTCCCATCACTTCATGGGAAATAGAGGGGGAAACAGTGGAAACAGTGTCAGACCTTATTTTGGGGGGTTTCTAAAATCACTGCAGATGGTGACTGCAGCCATGAAATTAAAAGACGCTTACTCCTTGGAAGGAAAGTTATGACCAACCTAGATAGCAAATTGAAAAGCAAAGACATTACTTTGCCAACAAAGGTCCATCTAGTCAATGCTATGGTTTTTCCAGTGGCCATGAGAGATGGACTGTGAAGAAAGCTGAGCACCAAAGAATTGATGCTTTTGAACTGTGGTGTTGGAGAAGACTCTTGAGAGTCCCTTGGACTGCAAGGAGATCCAACCTGTCCATTCTGAAGGAGATCAGCCCTGGGGTTTCTTTTGAAGGAATGATGCTGAAGCTGAAGCTCCAGTACTTTGGCCACCTCATGCGAAGAGCTGACTCATTGGAAAAGACTCTGATGCTGGGAGGGATTGGGGGCAGGAGGAGAAGGGACCATAGAGGATGATTTGGCTGGATGGCATCACTGACTCGATGAACGTGCATCTCAGTGAACTCCAGGAGTTGGTGATGGACAGGAGGCCTGGCGTGCTATGATTCATGGAGTCACAAAGAGCTGGACACGACTGAGTGACTGAACTGAATTGAACTGTCCTGAACTTGGAAACTAACAGTCATATATATGTCTAGGTATGAATCAATTTATACTAAAAAGAGATGAGATAATGATTTAGTAATTTTGCAATTATTACGTATGTACTTCAGTAGGCGTGCTAAAATGTGTCCGTAAAAGCTTGACTTTTTGGAGTCTAATGTTAGACAAACTAAACATTTCTCCTGATAAGTTAGTTGAAGCTTTTTGGTCTAGATATTTGGCCTTCTGAGACACTTTTAAAATATATAAATTTATAATAAGTTCTTGACCCAAAGTTTTCTTTTCCACTTGGAACATCTTAAATAGAAAAACAGTGCTCCACATCTAACTGGTAAAAGTACAATGTTTACATTAATATACTGTGGATGCTACAAACTGTGTTTATTCACATTTTGTGACACAAATGTGTAGATTTTTTCATCACCCAACAAATTCCCCAACTTTTCGGACACCAAATGAGTGTCCTACAATTCAACTCAATACTGACATTAATTACCTGGCGTTAACACTCCATAGATTTAGGGCTCAGTCTCACAAAGCTACCTCCACCTCACAAACACACAGACACTTCAGATGCCAATCACAAGTTTTAGGCCTCCCACATTTCTGACTGACTGCTATAAATCAGTTTGATATTTGCCAGAATGAGTCACAGAACTCAGGAAAATGCTTTACTTACTATTACTAGTTTATTATCAAAGATACAACACAGAAACAGCCAAGTGGAAGGGATACAAAGTAAGAGGGAAGGGCATGGAGTTTTCATGCTTTCTCTAGATACATCACTTCTTAGTATCTCAATGTATTCACTAACCAGGAGGTTTAATTACATAGACTGTTTTTCCATTGCCAAGTTGTGTCTGACTCTTCCCAACCCCATGGACCACAGTACACCAGGCCTGCCTGTCCCTCATCATTTCCAGGACTTTGCCCAAATTCATGTCCATTTCATTGATCATGCCATCCAAACATCTCATCCTCTGTTGCCCTCTTCTCCTACTGCCTTTAATCTTTCCCAGCATCAGGGTCTTTTCCAGTAGGTTGGCTGTTCACATCAGGTGGCCAAAGTATTAGAGCTTCAGCTTCAGCCTTGTTCCTTCCAGTGAGTCTTTTGGGTTGATTTCCTTTAAGATTGACTAGTTTGATCTCCTTGCTGTCCAAGGGACTCTTAAGAGTCTTCTCTGGCACCACAGCTTGAAATCAATTTTTCAGCATTATGCCTTCTTTATTGTCCAGATCCCACAACCATATTGACTACTGGGAAGACCATAGCCTTGACAATATGAACATTTGTTGGTAAAGTGATGTCTGTGCTTTTTAACACACTGTCTAGGTTTGTCAGAGCTTTCCTGCCAAGAAGCAGTCAACTTCTAATTTCATGACAGTAGTTACCATCCACAGTGGTTTTAGAGCCCAAGAAAAGGAAATTTGTCACTGCTTCCAACTTTTCCACTTCTATTTGCCATGAGTGATGGGACTGGATGCCATGATCTTAGCTATTTCAGTATTCAGTTTTAAGCCATCTTTTTTTTACTCTCCTCCTTCGCCCTCATTAAGTGAAGTTACTCAGTAATGTCTGACTCTGCGACCCCATGCACTGTAGCCTACCACACTCCTCTGGCCATTAGATTTTCCAAGCAGGAGTACTGGAGTGGGTTGCCATTTCCTTCTCCAGAGGATTTTCCTGACCCAGGGATTGAACTTAGGTCTCCCACATTGTAGGCAGACCATCTGAGCCACCAGAGAAGTCTTCTCTTTAAGAGATTCTTTAGTTCTTTTTGCTTTCTTTCATTAGGAGTGATATCATCTGAATATATGAGATTGTTGATATTTCTCCCAGCAATCTTGATTCCAGCTTATAACTCATCCAGCCTGGCATTTGTCATGATGTGTTCTACATATAAGATAAATAAAAGGGTGACAATAAACAACCTTGTCATACTCCTTTTTCAATGCTGAACCAATCTGTTATTCCATACAGGGTTCTAACTGTTGCTTCTTGAGCCTCATACAGGTTTCTCAGGAGACAGGTAAGATGATCTGGTATTCTCCTCTCTTTAAGAATTTTCCACAGTTTGTTATGATCCACACAGTCAACAGCTTTAGTACAATCAATGAAACAGAGGTAGATGTTTTTATTTTATTTTATTTTTTCTGGAATCCCCTTGCTTTCTGTATGATTCATCAAATGTTGGCAATTTGATCTCTGTTTCCTCTGCCTTTTCTAAACCCAGCTTGGACATCTGTAAGTCCTCAGTTCACATAATGCTGAAGCCCAGCATGAAGAATTTTGAGCATAACCTTACTAGCATGGGAGATGAGGAGAACTGTATGGTGGTTTGAAAATTCTTGTGCTTATCTTGGGAATTGGGATGAGGATTGACATTTTCCAGTCCTGTGGCCACTGCTGGATTTTCAAAATTTGCTGACATATTAACTGCAGCACTTTGATATCATCACCTTTAAGATTTTAAATAGCTGTGCTCAAATTTCATTGCCTTCACTAGCGTTATTGACAGCAGTGCTTCCTAAGGCCCATTTGACTTCATACTCCAGAATGTCTGGTCTTACCACCTCTAATCATGGCAAAAGGGCTTGTGTAACTCAATGAAGCTATGAGCCATGCCTTGCATGGCCACCCAAGAAGGGCGATTCATAGTGGAGAGTTCTGATCAAACATGATCCATCGGAGGATGGAATGCAAACCACCCCAGTATACTTGCCAGGAGAACCACATGAACAGTATAAAAATGCAATTACATAGGTATGATTGATTAAATAGGTGACAGTTGGTGATTAACTCAGCCTCCAGTTCTCTCTCACTCTCACCCCCAACTCTGCAGTGGAACTGAACATTATAACACTCTAAATATGCCTTCATCTTTCTGGAGACCAGCATCTATTCTGAAACTATCCAGAGGGCCCTAAGATTCTGTCATCTTATTCCATAAACTCAAGTACGGATGAAATTCATGCATGCTCAGTTGCTTAGTCATGTCTGACTTCAAGTGACCCAAGTACTATAGCCCACCAGGCTCTTCTGTTCATGCAGTTCTCCAAGCAAGGATACTGGAGTGGGTTTCCATTTCCTTCTCCAGGGGATTTTACCAACTCAAGAATCAAATGTGCATCTCCAGTGTCTCCTGTCTTGCAGGTGGATTCTTAACCACTGTACCACTTGAGAAGCCCATTAAAGGGGCTTATTATAAATAGAAAAAAAAAAGATGCTTCTATAACCCTGTCACTCAGAAAATTCCAAGGTATTTAGAAGCTTTTTAAGCCCTGAGGACAAATCCCAACTATGTATTTTTCATTTTATTACAGATGTTTATATAAGAAATACAATGTAATTTTTAATACACATTTTTACACTTCTTATATGTGTTTTCATGAGAAAAGCACTAAAGTTTTCAATATTTAAGAATTATTCCACATATTAAAGCATTAAAATGATTTCTTATAAGCAAAATTTCACTGTAGTCATAATGAAACATTGTAATAATCTTTATAGTAGAATATATTGATTAAGCAATGAAATGTAAGCATTGTCTGAGTATTTTTCAAGTATAAAAACATTCATAAGCACTGTAGAATATAATTCTGTCATAATACATATATTAATGATTCATAGTTCAGTTTCCTTCAATTTGGTTTCTTTTGTTTATAATTGGAACCATTAAACTCTACATTTAAAATCATGATGATGACAATCCCTGTGTCCTAAAAAAATCAAGAAGCATTTATTATATCAGGTTACTTTGATTCAACCAAATACACCATTTAAAATATGCCTAGTTGACAGTAATTAATTACACCATATTAGTGTTTTTTTCTCCCCTATAGTAATTATTTTTGCCTTCAGCTTGGGATTTACATACATAGCATTCAAATATCAGCAGTAAGAACTATTCAATGTATCTGTCATATTTATTATCATTGTTTTCTAAACTAGCATGCATTTAAGTTCATCATTAAAAATCTAGTCTATCTTCACACTACACGAATGATTATAAAATCTGTATTTTCTTATTTTTAACATAAATCAATTAATGATTACTTAGATTTCTTTATAACAATATCCCTTATATCCACTTTGTTTAAATGTATAAACATGGTAAGACCACATGTTTTTTAATTTGTGTTCCTGGCTTTCCTGGTAGCTCAGCAGTCAACAATCCCCTGCAACTCAGGACATGCTAAGAGACGTAGGTTCAATCCCTGCACTGGGAAGATCCCCTGGAGGAGGAAATAGCAACCCACTCCAGTATTCTTGCCTGGGAAATCCCATGGAGAGAGGAGCCTGGTGGGCTCTAGTCCATGGGGTCACAAAGAATCAAACAAGACTAAGTAACTAAACCACAACAACACTAAAAATTTGATAAATAATTCATATTCTACAAAGAAAGAAAAGAGGTAAGATTATTTATCATTTGTATTAACTCAGTTTTTTTTAATTAGTTTCAAGACTAAGATTATATCTTACTGCTTTCTGAGCAATATGATTTCATGCATGAAAGATTTTATTAAAGTGAGAGATAGAGGTGATTTGTACTAAGTGGTAATACAGGAGACAGTGGACACAGAGGTGGAGCTGCACTGAAAGTACTCACTGGTAGGATGGATAAGGGTGAGAAAAAGACAAATCAAAGTGGATTCCAGGGTTTTAAACTAAGAAAGTTGATTAACATGGCTTGTCATTGACTGAGGAGTAGAAGCAAATTTGTGTATAAATAGGTAAAGCTACACCTGATATGTAATGAGGCTTCATGAAAAGATGCAAGAGCCATTTCAGGGTTATGATTATAGAAGATGAATCCAGGTTATATTCAACACAACAAAGAAAAAAGAAATAACAATATCTTTCTACATTTAACAAGTCTTGCTTTCCAAGATTAATTGCTCTCAAGTCTGCTCTTTCATCTACCAAAGCTATCATAGTCTATCGTTTTCCCTTATTAGTAATAATTCCCTTACTGGATTCCTGTAAGAAATAACTCAGATAGAAACAGACTTTGTACAGTCAGGTTATATGAAATAGCCCTTTATGGGAACATACTGGCAAGACTGTATATTTCAATACTGTTATTGTTGTTTAGTCGCTAAGTCATGTCAGACTCTTTGCAACTCCATGGACTATAGCCCACCAGGCCCTGTCCATAGGATTTCCCAGGCAAGAATATTGGGGTGGGTTGCCATTTCCTTCTCCAGGGGATCTTCCGGAGCCAGGGTATCAAACCCAAGTCTCCTGCCAGATTCTTACCACTGAGCAACCAGAGAAGACTATGTTTCAATATACTAATATGTAAAATGTCATATAAATGCTGTAATTATTATTAAACAGTATATATTTATTGAATATACTTTGGTTATCATTTGTGATGTGCTAAATGTTGCTCTAGATGTATTTAACACGGAAGTAAATATGATAGATGGCAATTGCTCTGATCTCATAGAGTATACTATTAAGCATTCTATTAATATTAGATAGGAAAGTCAAACAAATAATTTACCCAACAAAGATTCATACTGAGCACCAAAAACTTCCTGGGAACTACTGTAGGAAATATAGAAGTGAAACATAACAAATAGAAATCTCTTCCTTCCTGGAAATGACAGTGAAGCAAATAAGAACAACATAGAAGACAGATAATATTAAATTCTGGGAAAATGTTTACAATAGAGTTATGTGATAGATTTAGTGAGTGGCAACTGTGATTGCTTAGAGAGCAAGTCACACACTTCATCTGTTCTCAGAAAGCTTGTGTCTATCACAGTCTTCAAACACTGAACTAGGTAAGTTTCATATATTCTAAAACATGCATGATGTTGAAAAAAAAGCTGATGTATTTGCAATAAAGCTTTAATTTTTATGCAATTTCTACAAATAACTTACAAACTGAATATTAATAGTATTTATGGACATTGAGTCATAACATACCTTTTTAAATGAAAGATACCATTCACATTGATAATAATAATACACTGCTTTGGAATAAACTATGTTATATTTTAAAAGATCAAGTTATATGTTAGAAAATTAATTCTCTTTAGTTTACCTAAATAGAAATCACAGTATGAAAGTAAGAAAGAACCTGAAGGCTCATGAGTAGCTCATTATCATTGCTTCCTCACAAGACTAAAGAAAACACTGCAGCTAATATCTTCTGAACCAACTCTTTTCACTGACATTCTTTGAAATGTCCAGACTAGTGCTACAGAGTCTCTCCACTAAGGGTGTCTGAGTTATAATCCTCAATCAATTAAGGGATGCAAGTCAAAATAAACTAAGTGCCTTTCTCAAGAGGAAAAAGATAAAGTAATAGAAAATGAAGGGACTTTTAAGTCAGATAAATATGACTGGAATCCTACTTATTAGCTGAGAGAACTTGGTTAAATTCTTGAATCTTATTGAGATTTAAATTTCCCATCTGTTCAATGGAGATAACTATATATCTTTTGTAGAATTATGGTAAGGCTGGAAGGAGAAAATATATGTAATTCATTGAGCACTCAGCCTTACACATAAAAACTCAGCTCAATACACTTCTGATTTTTCAGAATTAATAAAATTGTTGTTATATTCACTCCAGTCTTAATCTTACAATGTTCCTAGCAACAGAAAATTCTGATGGTCAGTTAATTAAAAATTTTACTCACAGATGGTATATCAGACCCATTATACCTCATCACCTTTCAACTATTATAATGATAACTTTTAAAGTGAATGATCAGTTATAAAAACACTAGAACAATTATTTTGTTTGGGTATATTTATTACTAGATTCCAAGATAAATGGTTTTCCACAACTCCTGTTAAAAGAGAAAATGTAAAAACTTGGCAGATAACTCTTCTCATCAAATTGTCCTGCCATATTTTCTTAATAACATTTTTCATCATTCTTCCACAGTCATCACAAGTTAGTTAGATTTTCCTTATTGCACCATCACTATCTTTATCTCTGAAAATGCTCTTTCGTCTTCCTCTTATTTCTCCAGTTCTCCTTAAGTGTTCAAAGCCAACTCTGCTCAATGTATAGTGCAGGTGCCAATCTGTGTTCTGATGGAAACATTCACATTTTCATCTTGTAACATTAACCATGAGTTCCAGGAGATGGGATTAACTAATCTCGGTTCTCTCATGGGGATATATATGTTAGTTGCTCAGTTGTGTCTGACTCTTGGCCACCCCATGGGCTGTGTAGCCTGCCAGGCTCCAGGGAAGAATACTGGAATGGGTTGCCATTTCCTTCTCCTCACATTAGGATAGAGCCTGTGTAATCAACACTAAGTAGATAATTGATGAAATAAAAATGAAACCCAAAGTGTTCAGATACACAGATATAAACTGACACACTTTAATAGTATGTAGAGTCACAATGGATTATTGAAATCGTTAATGGACTGAATGTTTGTGCCCACTGTACCACTGCCTGGTAATTCATGTGTTGAGGCCCTAACACTCATGTGATTGGACTGTATTTGGAGAAGAGATGATAAGGGTGAATGAGGATATAGAGTCAAGACTCTAATCTAAAGGGCTGGTACCCAACAAGAAAAAGAAAAGGCATCAGAGTTCCTTCTCCAACATGTAAGGATACAGTGAGAAAGCAGCACTCTGCAAACAAGAAAGAGAATTCTCACCAGGAACTGAATTGGACAGCACCTTGAATCTGAGATTTCTCAACCTCCAGAACTGTGGGAAAATAAATTTATGGTGTTTAATATAGTCTATAGTATATTTTTATGGCAAGTGGAGCAAAGACAATCACATTTTATTTAATATAATGGATTTTATACTTTTTAAAATATTCTTTAAGAATTAACTCATCATCTGAATAACTCTGCTGCTGCTGCTAAGTCACTTCAGTTGTGTCTGACTCTGCTAGTAGAATGTATATAAATAGTTTGTCAAAGCAAAACTAATATTAATAAATTGTGGAATATAAGACTGCATTTGACATTTTTGACTTAACTAAATGATATGCAGATGTAAAACCAAAGAGTCTATTAAAAATCCCATTGACTGCCAAGAATCCCAGATAAAATTGAGTTGCCTCCAGTTTTATACATCTATTACAAAATTTATTCTCCCTTGGGTATTTTAGCCGAAAGGGATACATTTTTGAGACCCAAATAATATCATTTAATAAAGCTTTGAACCATGGAAAAGATAGTTACAGTTTCTATAAAGATCCTACAGTAAAAACTGTATATAAAAATATTTCTTTTGTTAATCTACTCTGAGATCGAATATTTTATTTACATAAAAGTTTGGACTTCAAATTTTAAAATAAGCTAACAACAACAACAACAAAAAAAACCTTAGGTAGTCAAAGGAAATTTTTTGAGAAAAACAAATCCCTACTTTTTAATCTATACCTCTTCTATGATATGGGAGAATATGGTTAATCTACCCTTATTTCAATATTTTTCTGTTTATCTCCATAATCTTTAAAATTAACAGGTCAATAAGTCAGAAATTTTTGGTCTTACAGCTGATTTATTGAAGGAAACATCCTTTATCCTAACTTCTCCTTAATGATTTGGAGTTGAAAAACTCATGAATAGTATAATGGAAAGTACCCTCATACTAATTCAGGAAACTCTGGAAAAGTTACATATAGCAACTGTTCTCATTTCATCTTCACACAACCTTAAAACATTGGTATTACTCCTATTTTATAAAACAATAAATGAAGCAAAAGAATTGATATATAACTTGCTCAAGATCACATTTGTCATTAAGCAGTAGATGTAAGATTTGAATTGTATTTACTTTAGAAATTCTGAATTTTTTTATAAAATTGATGAGTAAATAATGATGAATAATTATTAAATAGTTTCTTCCTCAAAGCTCTTATAATGGACACATAATCTCTCACCTAAACACTTGAAAATAATTCAAAGATGTCTTCAAAATATTAAGTTGCAAGTGCCTAAGTAGAATATAAGTCAAAGTAAGGGAAAATAAGCAATACTAAAACCATGAAAGAGTTTACAGGCAAAACCATCTAGTCAACATAGTTTATTTTGTGTCTTAAGTATGATATGTTATATATAGTTATTTGCCTCTGGAAGAGGGCATGACTTGCTCTAGTATTCTTACCTGAAGAATCCCATGGACTGAGGAGCCTGGCAGGTGACAGTTAATAGGATCACCATGAATCGGACACAATTGAAGCAACTTTACACGCAAGTATTTATCTGTAGTATAAGAATATTTTTTCCTTAAATTCTACAGTGCCGGGATATGTTATATATGAATACTTTAAGTATTACTTTAATTTCAATTTTGAAATGAAAAAGAAAATTGAGTTTAAGTACAGAGTGACTTGAGTGTGAGCGTGAAGTCGCTCAGTCGTGTCTGACTCTTTGCGACCCCATGGACTGTAGCCTACCAGGCTCCTCTGTTCATGGGATTTTCCAAGCAATAGTACTGGAGTGGATTGCCATTTCCTTCTCCAGGGGATCTTCCCGACCCAGGGATCGAACTCAGGTCCTCCGCATTGTAGACAGACGCTTTACCGTCTAAGCCAATTAAGCCAAAAGATGTTAGTTCTGGGTCAAGAATCCAACTTTCTTTACTCCTGTCCCAGAAACATTTTCTTTAAATCCTCAAGGCTAAAACAAATGCTACTTCTTTTCCTATTAAAAACTGTGCTTAAAATTGCCTTCAAGCTATAAGGAATCCATACATCTTACAATAAGAAGTGCTAATATTCATTAATCAAAGTACTTGTTTATTGGTTTTGTTATCAGGGGGAAAAACATACTTTGAATAAATATTTAATTTTCCCTGAAGGGCACCGAGTAAATAGCACCATTCATCTTCTAAACCTTGTACATACAGGTAAAGAAAGGTGGCTGAGGAATAAAGCCCTTGCAGGACTCAATATTAGAAAGTTTAGATTCACAAATTATTGGTGATAGTAATGTTAGTAAATATAGCCCATATATCACTTTTTTATTTTAAACTTAGAATGGAAATAACATAGTCTCTCACTCACAGCATCTACTGAGTTATTAAACCAATAAAATTAAGATCAGATATTAAGTAAAAAAGATGATATGAACTGCAACACGCCAGGCTTTCCCATCCATTACCAACTCCCAGAGTCCACCCAAAACCATGTCCATCGAGTTGATCCATTCAACCATCTCATCCTCTGTTGTCCCCTTCTCCTCTTGCCCTCAATCTTTCCCAGATTCAGGGTCTTTTCAAATGAGCCAGCTCTTAGCATCAGGTGGTCAAAGTATTGGAGTTTCAGCCTTAACATCAGTCCTTCTAGTGAACACCCAGGATTGATCTCCTTTGAGATGGACTAGTTGAATTTCCTTGCAGTCCAAGGGATTCTCAAGGGTCTTCTCCAACACCACAGTTCAAAAGCATCAATTCTTCAATGCTCAGCTTTCTTGATAGTCCAATTCTCACATCCATACATGACCAAAGGAAAAACCATAGCCTTGACTAGATAAACGTTTGTTGTAAAAGTAATGTCTCTGCTTTTTAATATGCTCTCTAGGTTGGTCATGGGACTTCCTTGGTGGCTAAGACGGTAAAGCATCTGTCTACAATGCGGAGACCTGGGTTCGATTCATGGGTCGGGAAGATCCCCTGGAGAAGGAAATGGCAATCCACTCTAGTACTATTGCTTGGAAAATCCCATGGACAGAGGAGCTTGGTAGGCTACAGTCATGGAGTTGCAAAGAGTTGGACACGACTGAGCCACTTCACTTTCACTTTCACTTTCTAGGTTGGTCATAACTCTCTTTCCAAGGAGTAAGCATCTTAATTTCATGGCTGCAATCACCATCTGCAGTGATTTTGGAGCCCAGAAAAATAAAGTCAGCCACTATTTCCACTGTTTCACCATCTGTCTGCCATGAAGCCATGGGACCAGATGCCGTGACCTTCATTTTCTGAATGTTGAGCTTTAAGCCAACTTTTTCACTCTCCTCTTTCACCTTCATCAAGAGGCTCTTAAGTTCTTCTTCACTTTCTGCCATAAGAGTGGTGTCATCTGCATATCTGAGATTATTTATATTTCTCCTGGCAGTCTTGATTCCAGCTTGTGCTTCCTCCAGCCCAGCGTTTCTCATGATATACTCTGCGTATAAGTTAAATAAGCAGGGTGACAATATACAGCCTTGATGTACTCCTTTTCCTATTTGGCACCAGTCTGTTGTTCCATATCCAGTTGTAACTGTTGCTTCCTGACCTGCATATAGGTTTCTCAAGAAGCAGCTCAGGTGGTGTGGTATTCTCATCTCTTTCAGAATTTTCCACAGTTTATTGGGATCCACACAGTCAAAGGCTTAGTCAATAAAGCAGAAATAGATGTTTTTCTTGAATTCTCTTGCTTTTTTGATGATCCAGCAGATGTTGGCAATTTGATCTCTGGTCACTCTGCCTTTTCTAAGACCAGCTTGAACATCTGAAATTTCACAGTTTACATATTGCTGAAGCCTGGCTTGGAGAATTTTAAGCATTATTTTACTAGTGTGTAAAAGAAAGAAAGAAAGTGAAGTCACTCAGTCGTGTCTAACTCTTTGCAACTCCATAGACTGTAGCCTACCAGGCTCCTCCCTCCATGGGATTCTCCAGGAAAGAGTACTGGAGTTGGTTGCCATTTCTTTCTCCAGGGGATCTTCCCGACCCAGGGACTGAACACAGGTCTCTCACATTCCAGGCAGAATTATTTCCTCAGGGCAAGAATTCTTAAAAAGATAATTTTTTTCAAACTTTCTCTGGATTCTAAAGAATATTGTGATCACATTGTCAAAAACAGTATTTTTTTTCTGTGATCATTGTTTTATAGCCAGAATTTATACCAGATAGTGCTCAAGTTGGTCCTTATAACAAGGGAAGATTAGTCCCAGTAGGGATTGTCACTCTAGGGAAATGAGGGTCTTAGTTTGATCAGCCCCAGGCTGTTAATTACAGAAGGAAGTCCTAGATATAAGGGAACTTTAGTCCATTTTCCTATCCTATTGTCAGTAAAGATCTAATATTTTAGGCCAATTTTCTTGTCATAGCTATAGATTGACCAGTCCAAAAACAATCTGTTTTTCCAAGGGGTTTCCAGGTGGAGTGTGAAACCTTAGAATAAGCAATTCCCATATTAGCTCAAGCAGTATGTACCAGATGCCTGCACATTCAAACCAAACCAGAACTTTACCAGCCAGGAGTCACACTTTGAAACAAAAGGCAAGATGAGTGCAATTGTGCAGTACTTTGAGCATTCTTTGGTATGGCCTTTCTTTGGGACTGGAATGAAAACTGATCTTTTCCAGTCCTGTGGCCACTGCTGAGTTTTCCATATTTGCTTGCATATTGAGTGCAGCACTTTCACAGCATCATCTTTCAGGATTTGAAATAGCTCAACTGGAATTCCATCACCTCCACTAGCTTTGTTCATAGTGATGCTTCCTAAGGCCCACTTGACTTCATATTCCAGGATGTCTGGCTCTAGGTGAGTGATGACACCATCATGATTATCTGGATCATGAAGATCTTTTTGAACAGTGTATTCTTGCCACCTCTTCTTAATATCTTCTGCTTCTGTTAGGTCCATACCATTTCTGTTATTGAGCCCATCTTTGCATGAAATGTTCCGTTGGTATCTCTAATTTTCTTGAAGGGATCTCTAGTCTTTCCCATTCTATTGTTTTCCTCTATTTCTTTGCATTGATCACTGAGTATGGCTTTCTTATCTCACCTTGCTATTCTTGGGAACTCTGCATTTCAATGGTTATATCTTTCCTTTTCTCCTTTCCTTTCACTTCCAGTCTTTTCACAGATATTTGTAAGTCCTGCTCAGACAGCCATTTTGCTTTTTTGCATTTCATTTTCTTGGGAATGGTCTTGCTGTCTATCTCCTGTACAATGTCATGAACCTCCATCCATAGTTCATCAGGCACTCTGTCTATCAGATCTAGTCCCTTAAATCTATTTCTCACTTCCACTGTATAATCATAAGGGATTTCATTTAGGTCATACCTGAATGGCCTAGTGGTTTTCTCCACTTTCTTCAATTTCAGTCTGAATTTGGCAATAAGAAGTTCATGATCCAAGCCATAATCAGCTCCCAGTCTTGTTTTTGCTGACTGTATATAAGTTTACTAAAACTTTAATTTGGAAAAAAAAAAAAAGAAAACAAACAAACAAACAAACAAAGAGCTACTAAAATTGTTTAACACTCTCAGAGTGCCATCTCATTTTCAGTTGCGATCAACTATGGGACTACCATGAAGATGCAGCATTAATATCAGTCCAAGACATATTTGAAAAAGACAGTTAAGCTTATATATGGTATAGACAGCTTCAAGCAGTTTAAAATATTGCCAGTTTGTTAAATGAAAAAAAGAAAAATTAAATGTAGAAATAGCATATCATATAATGTAATGACTACTTCTATTACTTATAGTAGACTACTTCTATTACGTATAATGTAATGACTACTTCTATTACTTATAAACTGAAACTTTTTCACTAATTAGGTCAACACTAGAAATAATTAGTAATTAGGGTACAAAGTTCACATTTTGATTAATAACCTTTTCTTTATTTTTGCTTCTTTTATTACCCAGAAAAATGTCTCATCATTATGTATTTTCAAATAAGAGCAGACTAAGCAGAATTCATTCATGTCCTTCTTTCACAGGTTAATATTTGTAAATTTAAGTAACTTAGTTACTGATGACAGTTCAGCACATTAGGAGGCAGGATTTAATTTGATCTCAGCTACTTTAAATCTTAGCTCACTGAGTTAAGAAATACATTTAACAAGTAATAATGCTTGTTGCTGGCAAGAGAACAAATCACAGAGTTTCAAATAAATATGTTAAGTTTTTCTGATTAGGTCGACATATTTTTTTTTGTATGTACGTAACTACTTTAAAAAATTATAATCATTTTACCTTCCTTGTTTTCCCAGAGAAAATCAATCAGTAAAATATGAAAGATGATAAAAATCCAGGTACCTCATCTTACTAATTTCTAGAGAGCATAATGTTGTCATTTTAAATGGATGTTTACATATTTGCATGCAAAAATTAGTGCATTTTAAGATTATTGGTTCATTTTTAGACAAATTATATTTTCTTTGCTGGAACTTAGAACCAGTCGGACTTTAGACTTTCATTATGTAAAATAGTGAAGTTAAAAATATTCAGAATAGGAATCTCAAATAAATACAAAATTTACACTTGAAGGAACCAGAAAAAGAATAACTTAACCCAAAAGAATAACTTAACCCTACTAACCCAAAAGTTAGTAGGAAAAGGATCAGCATAGAATTTAAATAGAGGCTGAAAAGACAATGAAAAAAGAAATCAATGAAACAAACAGCTGGTTCACTGAAAAGATAAACCAAATTAACAAATCATTAGCTAGACTCACAGGAGAGAGAACTCAAATTAATAAAATCAGGAATAAAAGAGGAGATGTTACAAGTGAGATCACAGAATGACAAAGTATCATAGAGACTGCTAAGAGCAAATATATGCCGACAAATTGGACAATGTAAAAGAAATGAATAAGTTCCTAGAAACAAGCACCTTTCCTTCAAGCCCAGATCATGAAGAGTCAAATGTCCAAACAGACCAATTACCAGCAAGGAGACTGAACCAGAGATCAAAATTCTCCAACAAAGAAAATTCTGGGACTAGTTGACTTTGATGATAAATTCTATCAAACATCCAAGGAACAATTAACACCACTTCCTCATCAAACTCTCCCCCTACAAAAAAAAAAAAAAAAAAAAAAAAAAACAGGAGGGAAAACTTTCAAATAAACCTAAAGAAGACAGCATTCAGTTCACTCCAGTTCAGTCGCTCCATCGTGTCCGACTTTTTGTGACCCCATGGACTTCAGCACGCCAGGCCTCTCTGTCCATGACCAACCCCAGGAGCTTACTCAAATTCATGCCAATTAAGTTGGTGATGTCATTCCACCATTTCATTTACTGTCATTCCCTTCTTCTCTTGCTTTCAATCTTGCCCAGCATCAGGGTTTTATCAAATGAGTCAGTTCTTCATATCACATGGCCAAATTATTGGAGTTTCAGCTTTAACATCTGTCCTTCCAGTGAATATTCAGGACTTATTTCCTTTAGGATGAACTGATTGGATATCCTTGTTGTCCAAAGGACTCTCAACATATTCTCCAACACCACAGTTCAAAAACATCAATTCTTCAGTTCTTTAGTGCTCAGCTTTCTTTATAGTCCAACTCTCATATCCATACATGACTACTGGAAAAATCATAGCTTTGACTAGACAAACCTTTGTTGGCAAAGTAATGTCTCTGCTTTTTAATATGCTGTTTAGGTTGGTCATAGCTTTTCTTCCAAGGAGCAAGTGTGTTTTAATTTCATGGCTGCAGTCACCATCTGCAGTGATTTTGGAGCACAAAGAAATAAAGTCAGTCACTGTTTTCAGTTTCCCTATCTATTTGCCATGAAGAGATGAACTGGGTGAATTTAACTCAAATGACCATTATATCTACTACTGTGTGCAGGAATCCCTTAGAAGACATGGAGTAGCCATCACAGTCAACAAAAGAGTCTGAAATGCAGTACCTGAATGGAATCTCAAAAATGACAAATGACCTCTGTTCATTTGGAAGGCAAAACATTGAAGATCACAGTCTATGGCCCAACCAGTAATGCTGAGGAAACTGAAGTTGAACAGTTCCATGAAGACCTAAAAGACCTTTTAGAACCAACACCAAAAAAAGATTTCCTTTTCATTACAGGGAACTGAATTGCAAAATTAGAAAGTCAAGAAACACCGGGAGTAACAGGTAAATTTGGTCTTGGAATACGAAATGAAGCAGGGCAAAGGCAAATAGAGTTTTGCAAAGAGAACACATTGGTCATAGCAAAGACCCTCTTCCAACAACACAAGAGAACACTCTACACATGGATGTCACCAGATGGTCAACACTGAAATCAGATTGATTATATTCTTTGCAGCCAAAGATGGAGAAGCTCTATACAGTCAGCAAAAAGAAAATGAGGAGCTGACTGTGGCTCAGATCATGAACTCCTTATTGCCAAAGTCAGAATTAAATTGAAGAAAGTAGGGAACACCACTAGACCATTCAGGTATGACCTAAATGAAATCCCTTATGATTATACAGTGAAAGTGAGAAATAGATATAAGGGACTAGATCTGATAGAAGAGTGCCTGATGATCTGTGGACAAAGGTTCATGACATTGTACAGGAGACAGGGATCAAGACCATCCCCATGGAAAAGAAATGTGAAAAAGCAAAATGGATGTCTGAGGAGGCCTTACAAAGAGTAGTGAAAAGAAGAGAAGTGAAAAGCAAAGGAGAAAAGGAAAGATACTGTACTGCCATTTGACTGTAGAGTTCCAAAAAGTAACAAGGAGAGATAAGAAAGCCTTCCTCAGCAATCAATGCAAAGAAATAGAGGAAAACAATAGAATGGGAAAGACTAGAGATCTCTTTAAGAAAGTTAAGATATCAAGGGAACATTTCATGCAAAGATGGGCTTGATAAAGGACAGAAATGGTATGGACCTAACAGTAGCAGAAGGTATTATGAAGAGGTGGCAACAATACACAGAACTGTACAAAAAGATCTTCATGACCCAGATAATCACAATGGTGTGATCACTCACCTAGAGCCAGATTCCTGGAATGTGAAGGGTAAATATAAGGGCTAAGAGAATTTCATGTGGAACACTATAGACCTAGGTTTGAGTTCCAGCTCTGTCATTTAATGGCATTGCTACTGCTGCTGCTAAGTCGCTTCAGTCCATGTCCGACTCTGTGCGATCCCACAGACAGCAGCCCACCAGGCTCCCCCATCTCTGGGATTCTCGAGGCAAGAACACCGGAGTGGGTTGCCATTTCCTTCTCCAATGCATGAAAGTGAAAAGTGAAAGTGAAGTCTCTCAGTCGTGTCCAACTCTTAGGGACCCCATGGACTGCAGCCTACCAGACTCCTGCATCCATGGGATTCTCCAGGCAAGAGTACTGGAGTGGGTTGCTTAGCCATATTACTCAAACTTTTAAATCACAATTTACTACATCTACATCATAGATAAATAAAACAATTACCCTAATTGGAATGTCATCATTAAGCTCAGAGTAAATATTTAATGGATATGTCTAGTGGATTTGTAGCTATTATTGTAGTCACAATAATAGAAGGAGCAGTAATACTATTTTACTACTTTGAAGATTCATCTCTAGCATATTTAAATTAGGACCTATTGGACTAACAGTAGCACATTCAAGGCCCTGCTTTGTACCACCATTATTACAAGAAGAGAGTGAGAGATAGAAATTTGATTTGTAGAGGGAGTTCATTAAAGTCCTACAGATCCACAGACATGGGTTTACTAAAAACTGTTATTTAAAATAAAAAGTACAGTGAAACTGATCTAATGAACTAAATATGACTACTTGAAATAGTGACAATAAATAAAATTTATGTTCAAGTCATTACAACTTTTCTCTACCCTACAGTCATAAGTTTCTAATTGAAAACCAGTGAGAATAAAAGGGAAAATTGCTCAATGAGTGTAAACTCATCAAAATAAACTATAGTTGACACTTAAAATAGGGAAATGGCTACAAAATCAGTCAAGAAGTTAGCCAAATCATAAAGGTTAGGATCAAAACAGTTTTTTTTTAATTGTAGTAATCTCTTTTAAATTTGCATACAAGCCACAAGGTATGCTAGAAAATTAAAAAGTGATCATTGTTGTTAAATGGTCTGTAAATAGTAACTAGGTAAGTATCATTATCTTAATCAAAACCATTCATTAAACCTACCTCTAAATTGGCTGGTGGTGCTGTGTTGATCACTGGGAACAGGCCACTTAAAATGCAGTGATCTTTATCCTGGGTGGTGGGGGAAGGTGAAAGAATAAAACTGTATATTTGGCATAAAAGACAAATGAAGTAGCATTAATCAAATACACTAATAAGAAAAGTGTATGTATTAGGTTTAAGATAAAAAGAAATAAGGGATTCTTTGTTTCTAAACAACTCTACATGAAAACTATCTCCTTGCTCCTTTGAACAGAAAGATTCATCAGTGCATTAATATCACAAGAAAACTGACTGACTTAATTCCAATTTTAAAGGTCACAGTAATTACGTATATTGTGGCACATTTAACTGATATCATCTGAATACGTTTGCAAAAGTAGCCAGTGTAGGGTACACTCAGCAACCCATAAATCTCAAAATCATCACCTTCAGAATTATCATGATAGAAAAAACTCTCTACGTGCATTTTTCCATAATGAGTTTTCATGTAAGTAGTTGCAAGCATTTTACCATATTATAGTTAATGTGTGACATAATCAGGATATTGTAGCATGTGTGTTTGTATGTGTGTGTGCACGCACCTGCCTGTATTGCAGTAGAGAGGAATACCATCAATGTTTTCAAGAAGCAGGAGATAATGATAGAGAGCATTCAGAATTCTTCACCATGTACTTAAAATATGGTTCTAAGTTAAAATTGCATATCATTAAAAAGCTTCCCTAGTGGCTCAGATGGTAAAGAATCTGCCTGTTATTCAAGAGATCTGGGTTCAGTCTCAGGGTCGGGAGGATCCACTGGAGAAGGGAATGGCAACTCACTCCAGTATTCTTGTCTCGAGAATTCCAGGGATTGAGGAGCCTGGCAGGCTACAGTCCATGGGGTCTCAAAGAGTTGGACAAGATTGAGAGGCTAACACTTTCACTTTATTTTCACAAGAATTAATTTTAAAATCCTCTTGAAATCATGATTTTTAAAGAATAATTAGATTTGGAGAATACTTCATTTGTACAAGCCTTGTTGTGCACTGCAAACCTACAGAAAATGTGCATATATTTTATAAATGGACATACTTTAAAAATGTTTCTTTTATCCTCTTGTAAAGGAAAGATATAATCAGCCAATCAAAAGAAGAAGCGAGAGCAATTCAAGGGGAGACTTTTTTCATTGCTAATTTCCAGAGGGAATTAACCAATTTTCTGTATTATGATAGAATCAGCATATTGAGGATTGGACCTATAGATAATGTCAAAGCAGAAGAGGTACTTTCAGCTTTGTGTGCCTGCTGAATCTTAACTATGAATGGCTGCTGTGCTTCTGTTTGCTCCACGATTACTGGTCAGGTTTCATCAGATTGGAGCCTGCTGTTTAAGCTGTATTTAGGACATGACCCTAGCAGCTGGCTCCACTGAATGAGCCGCTTCAAGGTGGTTATTACTGTGCATGTAATAACTAAAGAATTTGGAGGAGCTAAGGAAAGCACTAATCCTTGTGTACTCTATTGAATATTTTGGTAGGTTGGTAGATTTAAAATTCAACTAAGCAAAGCACATATGAAAAATAAAATTATGGTAATTTATACTACAAATAACTTTAATATTACCATCCAGATGACAGAAAATGCCATATGACTTTGTCAGAGTAAGGAGAATATATTTTTTAAATGCCCATAACTTAAAAAGATTTTGAGAGTTTTTACAATAAATTTACAAAAGCATTGTTTAAATGATTGGTGTTTGAATAATATCTTGAAAAATGAAAAATATCAAAATACATTTACTTTTATATCCAAAATCTATAAGGATGAAGATTATGTCTTATTTAGTCTTATATCCCATAGGATATATCATATTGCAATCATCCATGAATGTTTCTTGAATTAAAAGTTATCTACCAACATTTGAAAATGTAAAAATGAGAGCTTTGGAGAAGTCTACAGAAATTTCAAAGCTACTAAAAATGTGCATTGTAATAGGAAAAAAATCCTAAATGTCCAAGAAAACTAAATCTTCTATTATCTATGTATAGGACTGAAAACAAAAATAAGGTTAATGATAAATATATTTCAGTTTTATAAAGATCAAGAAAGGAAAGTAGTAAGTATATTTTTAATAGGTTTTTCATTATCTGACTCCAGAAAAGATAGGATGTAAAAAGAGCTGTATAATTTTTCACAGGTAAACAATTTAGATGTGGTCAATATAGTCTTTTACCTAAATATGTATGCATGTGTGCTATGTTGTTTCAGTCATATCCAACTTTGTGTGACCCTGTGGACTGTAGCCCACCAGTCCACTGTCCTCTGTTAAGGGGATTCTCCAGACAAGAATACTGGAGTGGGTTGCCATGTCCTCCTCCAGGGTATCTTCCCAACCCAGGAATCAAGCCTCTGTCTCTTGGCGTCTCCTGAACTGGCATACAAGTTCTTTACCACTAACACCACCTGGGAAACCTTGACCTAAATATAATGGTTATCAAATACTTCAGTAGCAGTTACCATTATCAGAGTTACCAAATCATTTGGAGTTAGAAAATGACATACACTGAAAATGATTGCTAAGTATTTCTATACAGTTTGTTAAATAAGTTTCTTTTAGGGCAACAATCTAGGGTTGCTTGAACACTAAAATATTCATTGAAACCTCCAGGAAAAATTGTAGCATTAGAAACCCTGAACTCTGGGACCTGACCAAAATGGATAATGAAAAATTAAAATGTTGGGCATGAGGGCATCCCTCTGAACGTGAGATAAAGTGTCAACTATATTTTATAACATTATGAAACATTACAAAGTAGTATTGTTTTCATTTCCCCTCGCCTCCTTCAGTCTTTCTGAGTGACATTCTCCAGCTAAATTATATTAGATCAAAGAAGATTGTTTAGATGGCTCTCTGATGATAGGGTCAATTTCTTGATTCAAAAATATCTCTGTGACTTTCTTCTCATCTCCCTGAAGTCTTTTATGCCAGGAGAGTCACACTGGGTGGGGTTCTGTAACCTCCCTCTAGGAAACTACCATGACACAAACATTTATCTCCCCAGGACATCTGGGGATAATCTTTCAGGTTGTATAAAGTTCACCTCTCTTTTTGCTTTACCTGCAAGATTCAGAAATGAACATTTTGTACAGTTATATAAATAAATGTTTTGAGTTAGGACTTCTCTCTATTGACCTGCCTCTATTCAACAGAGGCTTAATGGATTCATTTTGCTTTTACTCAATTTTTTTCTATTCATTCCAAATGCTTAATGCAATTGCAGGCCCTTATATTGCAATTACTCAATAAGAAAATACTTTTAAATGGGAGCTTATGAAAACATTTTATAGCATTTCAATTGGAGCCAAAAAATAACTGCAGGTACAATTATTATAAGAAAAAACAACTACTCAGTAAATAGAAAAGCTACTCTAAGATATTTCTCCTCATGCAGGACACTAGAGCTGAAATATTTAGAGTTAGAGAGAACTACATCTTGTCCACTATATTAAGTTTGATATGAAGAGTTTGACTGGCAGATGACAATGAATTCAAAGTCATTTATTTTGCAGTTTCCAGCAATTATATATTAACATATTTATATACACTAAAGTACTTTTATTTCCCTAGAAATGTATTAGGATGCTTTTAAAGGCATATTTTTTCAAAGAAAAATCATTCTAAAACATTTCCATCTTATAAATTAGGTGGCACTAGAAGCAAAGAACTGCCTGCAGATTCAGGAGACATGATAGACATAGGTTTGATCCCTGGGTCAGGGAGATCCCCTGGAAGAGGTCATGGCAACCCACTCTCTTGCCTGGAGAATCCCCAGGGACAGAGAAACCTGGTGGATTACAGACCACGGGGTCACAAAAAGTCCGACATGACTGAGTGACTAAGCACAGCACACCACAGTACAGCATACTGAGTGTAAACTGAAACATATACTGAACATAAACTTGGGCAAACTCTGGGAGATGGTGAGGGACAGGGAGGCCTGGTGTGTTCAGTCCATGGCGTCACAAAGAGTTGGACACAACTGGGCACCTGAACAACAACAACAACAACATATTTAAACCACATTAGAGTAACTTATCCTAAACAATGCATTTAAAAGTTAATCAAAAAAAAAAAAAAATTGTGGAGCAATGCTAGTCGTTCACTTAATAAGATCAAATTTGTAAGGAGAGGGTATGATTGGTTAGTTCTTAGTTTGTATTCTATATGTTAACTATGTAAGTTAGCTAGTAACTCTATGTCATAGAAGCAATATCTTTAATACAATTTAAAATAATTTGAACAAAGCTCAAAGTAATATATTTAAAATCTTGAATTTATTTTTTTTTAAATCAATATCGAAGGGTGAAGCATCAAGGACAAAACTTACTGGAAACATTATAGTAGTCAGAGACTACAAATAGCTATATGTTATTTATCTGTTTAGTGCAAATAACTGTTTTCTGTCACTTAATTATCTCTAATCAGGAAGTAAAAACACAATACTTTGAAGAAGGAAAATTTAACATAAAGAATTATTAATTATAGCAAGAGACTGGAGTAACAAGGGATTGGCTAGTAAGACATAAATAAAATTAAGAATAAGATAGAAGGCACAGATATAATTAATAATTTAATAGCAAAGATAATATCACATAATATGGTAGGAATAAACATTTCCCCTTTTCTCTCTCCAGAATTAATGTATTGAAACCATGAACCCTAGTGTGATGGTATCAGGAGGTAGGGCCTTTGGGAGGTAACAAGCATTAGATGAGGCCACAGGAGTGAAGCCCTCATGAGTAAATGTTTGCCCTTATGAGAGTCATGAGAGAGCTTGCTTCTCCTCTCTGCTCTCTGCCATGTGAGGACACAAAGGGAACTTAGCAGTCTGGAATCCTAGGAAAAGGGCTTTTCTAGAACTTGACTTGCTGGCACCCTGATCTCAGACCTCCAGTTTCCAGAACTTCCATTCTATAATAAATAAATTTATATTGTTTTGGGCACCTAGTCTATGATATTCTACTCTTGTTACTCAAAGTAAGACAGTCATTATTCCTGTGGGCAAGAGAGAACACCCAAGGAAGTGTTCCCTCCTTAATTACCCCTCCTCCTCCAGCCCAAGGTTGAGACCCAGACCTCCCTGGAAAAGGCATAACCATGACTTGTTTTTAATGGCAAAGCACTTGCTCTGGTGATGTGTAGGAGCATCTAGCTGGAAAACCTTGCTCTGGAACTTGCTGGAAATTTGCCCTCTTGGGTGCCAGAAGAAGCCTCCCACTGGGAGGTGCCGTCCCTCAGAATTTGCTATGAATCAAACCAAAGGAAGCTGCTTGCTGCTGAGTGCTACTGGCTGCCTTGAACTGCAGAGTAAGGAGCTACAGAAGCTACAAGGTGATAGGAACACAACAGAAACTAGAAAAAGAAAACCCTTCCTCCTCCTGCACTTCTACTGGCAAAGTTTTATGTTAGTTCAGCTGACAAAGAAATTATGCCACTGAGAGGCAATAAACTGATCAACTGATCCTTATCACAGTTATTTATCTTATCAACAGGTATGTCTTACTGCCTAATCTCTTCTAACTAGATTTGTAACACTGATTCTACTAGCTGTGTTTCTCGTTCTTCACGGAATATAAAAAGTATCCACTATCTCAAGATATTAAAAATCCTTTATTTTGATAATAATAAGTATTTTATATCACTATATGAATTTAAAGTACCTTTTTCTTAACATATAAAGCAGTCAAAAGATGGGGAAAACTATTAACAACATTACACAGAACACAAATCAAACCAGCCCACTTCTACACTCTTCTTACAATAAGCTCCTATGTTAGAATACTGCATAAAAACATGTTTTGGTTTCCTTCTTTTACAGAATTAAATTTAAATTCAATTGGCCACATATTCACATTCTGAACCCAATTTACTTTTTAATCCTTTATTTCTTTTAATGTATCATACTCAACATTCACTCTGAAGACACAACATAGCTTTCTCTTTCCCCATTAAGTCATGTTCCTTTTTGGCAAATATATTACTCAGTATAGTATATTTCTTCTCCTGGCTCAGAAAGCCAAAGTCAATAAGTGGAGTAATTATGTATACTTGATGGAATGGAAGAATCATATTACTTAATTACTTTTAAATATAGTAAGTTAATACATGTAATGTGTTTGGAACATTGCCTAGCACATTCTAAATGCTCTGTAAATGTTAGCTCTTTTGTTATTTTTTGTTAATTTCAGTCTATTCTCACCTTCAACATTGGAGAAATAGCTCTATTAGAACTACTACACATTCAGATTTCCCAACTTCTGGTGTGAACAGAAATCTAACAAAATACTGCACAGTATAGCTGACTAAATGGTAGGAAAAATTCAAGTGGATTATATGGTAACTCCCACATCCAATTTCCCATGGCCAGAATTTCTTCCTAATCTTTGCCATTGCTGTTGCCTTTCCATCATCATTATTGTCATATATAAAGTACAACACAATGAATCATTGTAGTCAAGTAACATAATCATAAATGGGGCAAGAGCAAAACCCTGGACCTATGGAGAGTAAATGAGCGGAGTCAAGTGTGGAAGCAAACAAAGCCCTTTGGGGAGAAATCACATATTATTAAAAGGAGGATGAATGAATGCTGGAGAAAATACAAAAGATGCCTACTACATATTTCCATTACAATTTATATTTTAAAAGTAATTCCAAAGTAACAGAATGCCAGATGTACATCGGAAATGCAGGTGCATTGATAATTACTTCTGATTCTGCTATTTTAGAGGCAAATATATCAATGGTCCAGAGAATGTCAAACCTGGGAAACATCAGAGCCTGGAGTAGAAACAGCTGTTTTAATCAGGTGAGTGTTCTTACAAAGACCTATGCTTTAAAATGTGCTCTAACATAAGCCAAGAAATATAATTAAATTAGAAACATCAGCAAGAAAAACTAATAATTTGCAAACTGCTGCATATGAGATAGCAAAGAAGGAGTATTCTGCTGAATATTGTATTGACCCTTCAGATCTAACCAAAACTCACAAAATTTCTAAGAATGCATTTCTTTAACTTTTCTTCAAAACCATTATTCGATATTAGCTCTTGGCTTCATGTTTCCCATTAGCTGAGTTATTACTCTAGTGTTGTATAGATTTAGCATATCTGTCTGTGTTGTGCTTTTCAGCACTTCTAAGGAATGCTGATGTTCCTTGCTTCCTAATAGCATCCTCTTTTTGATATTGATCATGTTGTATAAGCTGTATGGAATCGAGTAAGCAACTAAAAATTGAGTATTACGGACTCAAATTCTCGGAGATAACCTCCATCAATGTTGTGTTATCCTATAATATAGAAGCTACAATATTTATCTCAGGACAGAAGATCTGAGTTCAACTCCCAGCTGGAACCTACAAACTGTGTGTCCTGCAGCAACTTGCTGCTACCTTGGATCTCAGATTCCATATCTTTAAAATTGATATAATATTGATATTCAACATACAGTGTTACTTTTATGATTACATGAAATAAAAATATATAAGGCACTTAACACTGCCTTGCTCACAGGAATCACACAATTAATTCCATGATTGTTGCTACTGTGGCTATTCATAGAGTTCCAAGTTCTGGAGGAAAAACTAATAATTTCACTATGAACAGTAAATGAACTGAAAATGAACTGCTGGGAGGGGGCGGGTACAAAAACAGGGACACCAGACCTTTATAGAAAAGATAGAAAAGTCAGCATCAAAATGAGCCAAAGATTAAAACCTGGAAGGTTGGTGACTGCATTTATTGCAAGGAGGGTTTCAAATATAGATTAATTGCAGAGGCTAGCTACATCACTTTGGGCAATCCTTCTCCTCTAAAGTTCAGTTTCTTCCTTCTAAAAATGACATTTGTGGCTTTCATTCACCGAAAGATAGTTTTTGCCAGGCATTGTTTAAACATACAAAACAATCAGTCTTAAGAGTTAAGTTCAATTATTATTTCCCTTTCAGAGAAGAGAAAATAAATTCCAGAGAAATGACGTAAATTGCCCAAGATCATCCCAAATTTACTGGTGGAGCAAAGCCATGCAGTTTGGCTCCAGAGTTTCAGCTCTTAGTTACTCGGCAGTTCAGCCTCCACTAGGCCATTGCAGAAACGATGTGTAAAGTCTGTCTAAAGATGAAGTGAGGTATGTATGTGAAACAATAGGCACAAATCCTGTCACACAGACAAACTGCAATAAATTTTAGCTGTTACCATTAATATAATACTATTCCAGTGAAGAGTCTGCTAAAATCTGAAATAATAAAATCTTTATTATGCAGAGATCACTTAAATGTACAGTCGACCCTTGAACAAAATGGATGTGAACTGCATAAGTCCACTTGATAAGTAGATTTTTTTCAATAAATATTACTAGAGTATATGACACAATCTGCAGTTGGTTGAATCCACAGATGTGTAAACTATGGATCCAGAGGGCTGACTGCAAAGTTATACTTGAATTTTCAACTGTGAGGAGAGCTGGAGCCCCTAACTCCCATATTGTTTAAGGGTTTTTTGTATTTTACACTAAATAAAAGAAAAAAAAAGATTGAAAATTCAATTCCATGATTCAAAGAAGAAACTGTATGCTTATTTGTGTGAACAGCTCAAGAAACCACATTTTCTATGCTTTCATATCTGTTATTGTATTTTAAATGGTTATGAAGTTTTCCAGCACATATAGTTCTCTTTCCATTTTTTGTCAATTCTGTTTTCTGTTATAATAATAATAAAATAATAAATATTTTAAAATGTAATATCACTCAAGCTTTGGGGGCCATTTTCTTTATGTAACCTAAATTAATGTTAATTAGCACAAATTTGTAGACTTATACATCATATTTAGCCTTTTGAGCCTTTTTCTAAATTCTACAAACTAGATATCATGATAACTGACCACCATAAGTAACAAATGTTATAATGAATTGTGGAAAAAGAAAGGTCTTGAAAACTATAAAACTCTTTTAAAAAGTAGAAGAATTTATTTCTCTTCATTTTTAGCAAGATAACTCCAAAAGATCTATTCCAAAAAAGAATGTTAGCCAAGGTTTGTAATCTAAGAGTTTGTATTTCAACTGAACTTTTCCATTATCCTAATCTGTTAAATATATCCACAGCCAAATCCATCATTTCCTTCTCATTGCGCAAGCAGCTTCTTTTAATGGGTAGAAAAGTGTAGTATTACACAAAACAATAAAACTTCCAGGTCATAGTCGATTCATGGAAACCAGAGCCCTGATCTTCTAATTTAATATACTTCTAGATAATTGAAAGGGAGTGGAAAATGTTAAAGACAGCATAGCATGGTGTTTAAAGTATTCTGTATCTGTATTACGGGGTGTGATTCTATGTGCTGCCACTTCCTGCTTATGACCTTAGTACGTTACCTAACCTCAGGGATTTTTTATTTGTTTGTCTGATCTTACTCACTTGAAATGGCTACTGTGGAGACTAAATATATTAATTTATGTAAAGTGCTTAAAAGAATCTGACATATACTGCACATTAGATAAGTGTGAGAAATTATTATATACTGCTTGTAGTTTGAACATGTTAATTCATCTTCCCTTCTCCCTTTCAAGTTCTGATCAAATGACAACAGACTCAAAAATTCAAATGGGAATTAACATAAATATCAAATTCTCACTTGTAGAGCTAGATTACAGAACATGATGGTATCTTCTATCCCACTTGGAACTGAGGCTTCTAGACCCACATAAGCCTGTCTTATTCAGGAAGAAAGGGTAGAGAAGCCTAACACACTTCCTCAGCACCCACTTCACCCACCTGAAGGTTTGGGCCAGAGGATAAGAATCAGAGGAGGTGGGAGAGCACAAGGATGAGAATGCTATGATAGCAACTGATGCATTGAAAAGGGGAACCAATAGATATGAAAATTAGAAATCAGGTAAGTCAGCATCAAAAAAGGAGAGGTGAGTAAGTTGACAGAAGATGGCTTATAAACATTTAGAAGACTACTCCTTCCTTAAGAAAAGAAGCTGAGCTCTTTTCTCTTTTATGAAAAACAAAAATGTGGTGAGGGAATAAGTATTTTCTGACTGGATATTACATAAGCATTGCTTAGGAACACTTTCTGCAAGTATTTGTTCTTTTAACAAACATTAAGACTGTACTATGTGCCAGTTATTTGTGCAAGCACACAGTGAAAAAACAATAGCCAAAATTAATAGTCAGATTCAATGATGTATGGATTATAGGTCTCATTAAGCAAGTGAGTAGAAGTCCTTGATTAGAATCTCTATAGAACACTGTGTACTCCACAATGTATGTGTAATAATATGTCCTCCCAATATGTCATACTATCCAACACAAATTCTGTGTAATATGCCAAGAATATATTCTTAAGCATTCCACAACTGTTTGGTCTAGTGCTAAAGAAGGTGGACTAGATAAATGACTCAATGTTTTTCTTAGCCCAGATAAGCAGGATAATCTCTTATTTAAAACCTTGAAATGTAAACTAATAACAGATTCTCTGTTTGGTCTTGCCATTACCACCTTCAGCTTCCTTGGAGGACTGATGAAGAAATTTCACCTCTAAAGGACATATCTGAAAACCACTGGACTCATAAGCAACAGGATTTTTTCCCAGTTTATTAAAGTGTTAATTCTAAGAAACTCTACTTTTATCATACATATGTATATAGTCAGAAAGCTAAAATGAAAAGATGATGCTAGGAGAATTGAAGTTTCTGGAGGGAGGCTCAGACAGTGAAGACTCTGCCTCCAATCTGGAAGACCTGGGTTTGATCTCTGGGTGGAGAAGATCCCCTTGGGGAGGAAATGCTACGCAGTCCAATATTCTTGCCTGGAGAATCCCACTGACAGAAGAACCTGGTGGAGTACAGTATACAGGGTTGCAAAAAGTTATATATGACTGAACGACTAACATTTCTCTCAAAACATTTTCTTTAAATGGAGGCAAAAAATAGAAAAAAAAATTTGTTTCTATGAATGTCTTAGTAAACACATGATTTTTCTGAATCACAAACAAATAGTTATTAATTATGAGGATAGCTCCATATAAGTAAATTAAAATAGTGTTTTTGCTCTAAACTTCTTTAAACATGTTGTTTTTGCCTAAGTGTAAATTATATTAACAAAACATTCATATAAGATAACATTTAGCAGATTTTCCTTCTTATAGGGTTTTCATTTGTCAAGTTCTCTGAATATAAGCTATTGCAATCATTCTCTATTATATTTCTATGTATTTCTAAGTATTTATAATAAAATTTAAGGTTAAACATGCATATATATATATAGATACACATATTAAAATATGTTCTGTCAAGTATTCTTTTGCCCTCAAATGTAATATAGTAACATATATCAATCCAGTAGCTTGTAATGATAGCTCTAGCTGTCTTTTTTCTGTGCCTCTGTTCTTCCTGCTTCTTTAAACTACAGACTATTGAGAAGTGAAGTCATCAGAATACCCACTTTATATTAGCACTCATAGTACACTGTGAAGTTGAATGAAGAAATTGGCAAAGGACAAGGGCTTGACAGGGTTTTTTCTGTTCTTTGCTATTTTTCTTGGGCACATGCAGATGGCCGTTTAAGAATGGGCACAGTGTTCAGCCTAGGTTTGCCAACAATGTAGACTTAGAGGGTAGAATAAAGAAAGTCATCAATGAGCACAGTAATAGCAGGAAATGATTCAAAAGAGAGCCCTGTGTTGCATACAGAAATATCCTAAAAAGCCTAAAAGTAACTTCAGTAATCACTAATGATAAAATTTGGGTTTTCATTGTGGCAGACTGTACATGGCCAAAAAAAAAAAAAAAAAAATTTAAATCTGAGCTGAAAAATGTAGTTACCTAAAAACTTTGGGAAGCTAATCTATATAACTAGGAAATCATTAATGCATTCAGTTTCATTTATAGCATCAACAAATATTTATAGCTTAAATGATATTTCATTCACTACGCTACAAACCAGAGATAAAACGCTGGGCCAGAAAGCCTTCATTATGCTTTCACAGAACTTTCATCTGAGAAAAACAGACATATAGTTAAAGACACAAATCTAATTAAGAGTTATGTGTCCCTAAAGCATTTTGTCTAGGGAGCTGAGTGGAATAGTGGAGACCATGAGCTTTGTGGTCCTCGATAGTTGCTTTCAGGATTCTTACTCAGACATGCTACTTTCATTAGCTTAGAAAAGTTGCTTAACTTGTATGACTGTTTCACTCACTGAACAATAAATAGCTAAACTTGCTTCATGGTTTTGCCTCAAAAGTTAAATGAAGCAGTAAACATAAAGGACACTGTAGCTAGCACAATGCAGGTATCTGATGTTTTGTACCTGTTGTCACAAATTTTCAACAATAAAAGTAGAGCTTAAGGAGGCCCTAAGCTTTTACCAAAGTTAGTCTCAGAGAAATTCTGTGGGCCATTCCAAAGTCATTAATTGCAGAGAATACTTTGATTAGGGGGTATGTGTAACATTATTCCAAGATAATTAAATTTGAACTTTCTCTTTATTGTATCCTGCTTTAATTTGTCCTACATGTATTTTTATTTACCTAACCTAAGAAGAGTCCCTTGGACTGCAAGGAGATCCAACCAGTCCATTCTAAAGGAGATAAGCCTGGGTGTTCTTTGGAAGGAATGATGCTAAAGCTGAAACTCCAGTACTCTGGCCATCTCATGTGAAGAGTTGACTTATTGGAAAAGACTCTGATGCTGGGAGGGATTGGGGCAGGAGGAGAAGGGAAGACAGAGTATGAGATGGCTGGATGGCATCACTAACTCGATGGACGTGAGTCTGAGTGAACTCCGGAAGTTGGTGATGGACAGGGAGGCCTGGCATGCTGTGATTCATGGGGTCGCAAAGAGTCAGACATGACTGAGTGACTAACTGAAATGAGCTGAACTGAACTGAACTGAACTGAAGAAAGTGAAGTCGCTCAGTCGTGTCCGACTCTTTGCGAGCCGTGGACTATAGTCCACCAAGCTCCTCCGTCCATGGGATTCTCCAGGCAAGAATACTGGAGTGAGTTGCCATTTCCTTTTCCAGGGGATCTTCCCAACCCAGGGAACGAACCCAGGTCTCTCACATTGCAGGCAGACGCTTTAACCTCTGCGCCACCAGGGAAGCCCATAAAGGAATACTATAAAGCAGAATTGACCCTCGTTATTTACTGATCCTGTATATGTCAGTTTGTCTAAAAGCTAACATTTATTTATAACCCTTAAATCAATATTTGCATTTCTGTGGGATGATTTGCCTACATGTGCAAAATGAAGGGAAACGATTGTGTTGCTCAAATGTCATGTTCCCACTTGAGGTGGCAGGAAGCAACACTGTCTTCTTCTTTGGCTTTCATACATATGTTGTCAAGGAGTGGAGATCGTAGTGGGGAGTACGGTTAGAGCAAGACATACTTGCTCTAGGAGCAGTCAGATAGGGTTAGAAGCCCAATTCTGGCACTTGTTCCTATGGGGAGGGGATCCTCAGGCAGGTGACTTACTCAGAAACTTTTTCTTTTCTGTAAAATAAAAACATAAAATCTACCATAATGAGTTGTATTTATAATGTGATCACATGCTATGCAAGATAAATATGTTTATTTAGGTAGGTAGATCAATAGATATGAGTATATTTCCACTGGGTTTCCCACGTGACTCTAGTGGTAAAAAACCTGCCTGCCAAATGCAGAAGACTCAAGACACATGGGTTTGATCCCTTGGTTGGGAAGATCCCCTAGAGAAGGAAATGGCAACCCACTCCAGTATTCTTGGAAAATACCGTCGACGAGGAGTCTGGGTGAGGGTCTACAGTCCATGGGGTTGCAAAGAGTCAGACATGACTGAGTGCATGTGTGCACGCACACACACACACACACACACACACACACACACACATATTTCCACTAGGAACATTGATTCAATGTTTGCTAATTCAGTGTTTGTGAGACTTGACAGAACTTAACTACCATGGATAACAGAATCAGTTGTAATTTTTTTTTTTTTAAATTATGTCATTGACTCTTAAACAACACAGGTTTGAACTATATGAGTCCACCTGTATGTGGATTTTTTTTTCAATAAATACTTAGTATAGTACTACAGGATCTGCAGATGTGGAACCATGGATAAAGGGGACAAACTGTAAAGTTATACCCCAAATTTTCATTGCCTTGACATTGATGCACCCTAATGCCACCCACTGTTTAAGAGTCATCTATAGATAATTCAAACTTCACTTTCAACTCTGTGTGCTAATAAAGTAAATTAATTTAAAAAAAAAGCTACACTCTGGGACATAACCCAAATATTCTAGTTAATCTCTTTTGGAATAGAAAAAAATCATTAATATTAGTATTGGGAGGCAATGAGATTCACACAGGAAAAGAGAAACTTATGTTTCATTATAAAGTGCTTCAATATCTCCCTATTTATGGCATGGTAAAATAATTCAGAAGACATTTGTTGCTTCTACAGATACAATTTTTAAATGTTAATATGGTAGGAAAGTTTATTCTTCCATTTTGTGAAAACAAGTTATCAGATTATGACATTTCAATCTCTTAAGTAAACTGAGTTAAGTAGTCAAAATCATGAATGAAACTATGAGCATAAGACATCCTCAGTAGTCTGTCAAAATATATTTTGTGTAGACAATTTAATATATCTATGTTTAGACTGATTACCAATAATTATCTTTATAATTAGATATAAAGTTGCAAATTAAAAAAAAACCCATTATTTGAAATTAAATATTATAGAAAAATTCTATGAGTTAAAAGTATAAACTTTCAAAATCTGAAATATAGTTGAACACAGTATTCTTACTTTGGCCTTTATGATCCAAACACTTCAGACAAAATAGCTTAAACTTAAGCTTTGAATACTCAAGACTTTGATCAAACAATATATTGTGAAAAATAACCCACAATAATTTTAAAGCAGTCTTTCCATGTGAAGCATAAACTTCTTTCAGAAAAGTTTTTAAAGAGATTTGTCAGACAATGCAGACTGCAGTTGAAATGATCTCAAAACATTCCAAATATATTAAGAAAAATCAGCTGTCCAGAACAAATGTTCATATATTATTATGTAAGTTAAACCAAACTCATGCTTAAAGGATGAATAGAAGAAAAGGAATTTCAAAATACTTCTCATTTGGACCAAAAAGTTTCCACAAATATTGGAGAGACATGCTAGCAGAGGTCCTAGTTTTATTCTTTTTACTTTTCTGCCTAAGATAGCTAATTTGCAAAGTCCATTAGAACATGCATTATATAAAGAAATGTTTTTGTAAAATAATAAAATTTTATTAGTGAGAATATGTATCCTACTGTCTCTTTGAATGATAGCCTAAAATAAATTTGCATTTTTCTTCAAACTAGTATGTAATAGTGTTGTGACCTCAAATTTACCAACTTATAATTTGCCCTGCAAGTACCTGAAAATAGCTAAAGTAATCACTTTTTGAAATGGTAAAAAGTCATAATTACAATACAATTCTTATTCTGTCACAATATGATTTCTATAATAAAGACATAAAATTAAGCAGGTAACTGAATAAAATTATGTATTTTTTTCAGTGTCATGTAACCTGAGCATAATTTCTAGGATTTCTGTTTTTTTTTTTTTTTTTTCAGTATGAACACAAATTGTTCAGGGATCACAGAGACTAATTTCTTTTGTGAACTTAATCATACAAATATAATTCTATAAATATCAGTGCAGAAAGCAGAAGTTGGCAATGTTTAAGTAACATCAGTTGAGTCTAGCTCTGTAGATTTTAGACAAAATGAAAATGAGAATAAAATATCTTAATATTAAATAAGGATGAGATATTTTAAAGGGAAATTCAGCATTAGGAATTTTAGCTTAATTAGTGGTACAAGTAACTAATAGCTTATTTGAACTCTAGTGCCAAGTTATTTCTACTATGCTACAGTGCTTCCTTAAAATGGTTTTGAAACACAATTACACACTTCATAAATATATTAGCATTCCATTAAAGCTGAGTTTATTATTAGATATACTGAAATATACCTTGGATCAAGTCATGTTGCTTAAACTTCAACCTCCACCAAAAATTCTTATAAATAAAAGGATAAGCCTATAAGGTAAGCATTCAATTTGCACCTTCAAACCAGCAGAAGTAGAGACTATATCATTTATTTTTCAAAATCATAAGCCAGGAAATATCAAAGGAGAAGGAAAAAATATTATACTTCCAGAAAACCAGATAATATAAACTATCCTGTAATAGGCAGAATAAGGCCCCCTCCAAATACAACTACATTTTATTATCCAGAATTTATGAATCTTATCTTACATGGTAAAAGTCATTTTCCAGATGTAGTTCAATTAAGGCTGTTAAACTTAAAAGCTTTTGCACAATGAAGGAAACTATAAGCAAGGTGAAAAGACAGCCTTCAGAATGGGAGAAAATAATAACAAATGAAGCAACTGACAAAGAATTAATTTCAAAAATATGCAAGCAGCACATGCAGCTCAATTTCAGAAAAATAAATGACCCAATCAAAAAATGGGCCAAAGAACTAAACAGATATTTCTCCAAAGAAGACATACAGATGGCTAACAAACACATGAAAAGATGCTCAAGGTAACTCAGTATCATAGAAATGCAAATTAAAACCACAATGAGGTACCATCTCATGCTGATCAGAATGGCTGGTATCAAAAAGTCTACAAACAATAAATGCTGGAGAGGGTGCAGAGAAAAGGAAATCCTCTGACACTGTTGGTGGGAATGCAAACTAGTGCAGCCACTATGGAGAACAGTGTGGAGATTCCTTAGAAAACTGGAAATAGAACTCTCATACAACCCAGAAATCCCACTGCTCAGCATACACACTGAGAAAATCAGAATTGAAAGAGACATGCGTACCCGTGTGCCGGGGTCTAGTCCCGGTGGGTCCAGGGAATTCGAAGCGGAGATGGCATTGGCGAGGAAAACTTATTTATTTATTAATACAAGATTAGATTAAAAATAGTGTAGTGGGAAAATTAAGTGGAGAAAGAAGGCCGAATAACTTGGCTTGCAGGGAAGGCCAATAAAATCTCCGGACAAGAGATTTGCACCATCTACGTGGGGGCCACCAGCGCCTGCTTGAATCTCTAAGGGTGCCCCACCTTGAGCTCCCTTTCACACGGGGCTTCAAAGCCGGGGGCAAGTAAGTAGACCTGGCGAGACCCCCTGGTCCAGATGGGAATTCAGCCTGAGTGAAGAGGAGAGGAAAGAGAGAGAGAGACACGGGGGAAACCAGTCCAGAGACTAGCTTCAGCCTCTGTTGTTCAGAAGGCCTATTATACCTTTTGATAAAACATGAAGGTCAGTGGGTACACAGTCATGCAGTGCCAACAGCCCTCCTTTCTTTTTTCTTTTGATAAGGGTTTATCAACCAGAAGACTTGTTTGTGTTTATCTTCCCAAGGTCTGGCACCACTCTCAGAAAAGCACTAAACAAAGTTACGTATAACAAGTAAAGGGAGTACAGTGATTTACAGCAGAAGAGAAGCAATTAACTCAAAAGTCTAATGTTGCTAACATCAAAGCTACTACATATCTTTTTCTATGTCCTGCTTACATTGAGCAACATCCTTCCAGGTGCCTAAAAGATAAATAATATGGAGGTCTGGCAGCAATCCTTGAGTCAACAGTGAAAACCCGTCACCAATGTGATTTTTAACTCTTTAGAAAAGGCTCTGTATCTTTAAGATGCTTTCAGGCTTTGTGCCTCACGTGGCTGGAGGGCTGTAAGCAATTCACAAGCTGTAAGGAGTCCGGGAAAAACCAGTTAGGCAAGCTAAAGAGCTATCAGAAGGGGTTTAACCGAAACATCCCTTTCAAATGCAGAAGACTAAAGCCCTGAGTTGACTTTTTTCCCAGAGAATATCAGAAGAGTGGAAAAGCAGAGTGCAGAGGGTACCAAATTCTTATTTTGGGGGGTTTGATGCTCAGGAAATGCTATGGGGAACCCCTGAAGTTTGATCACGCCCTGCCTATGCCAACTTCCTTCCACGTGACCCTGTCACGGGTGGGATTCCTCACACTGGCTCCCAGCACCCATGTTCATTGCAGTACTATTTATAATAGCTAGGACATGGAAGCAACCTAGATGTCCATTGGCAGATGAATGAATAAGAAAGCTATGGTACATATACACAATGGATTATTCAGCTATTAAAAATAATGCATTTGAATCAGTTCTGATGAGGTGGATGAAACTGGAGCCTATTACAGAGTGAAGTAAGTCAGAAAGAAAAACACCAATACAGTATATTAATGCACTTATATAGAATTTAGAAAAATGGTAATGTTGACCCTATATGTGAGACAGCAAAAGAGACACAGATATAAAGAACAGACTTTTGGACTTTGTGGGAGAAGGCAAGGGTGGGGTGATTTGAGAGAATAGCACTGAAGCATGTACATTGTCACATATGAAACAGATCGCCAGTCCAGGTTCAATGCATGAGACAGGGTGCTCAGGGCCGGTGCACTGGGATGACCCTGAGGTATGGGATGGGGAGGGTGGTGGGGGGTGTTCAAGATTGGGGACACATGTACACCCATGGCTGATTCATTCGAATGTATGGCAAAACCACTACAATATTGTAAAGTGATTAGCCTCCAATTAAAATAAATTAATTAATTTACAAAAACTTAAAGAAAAATAATGAGATTATTCTGGATTAATCAAGTAGGCTCAGTGTAATCGCCAGGCCCTTTGTAAGACTGAGGAGGAAGGCAGAATCAGAAAGACAATAATGTGAAAACGATCCAGCCCAATCTTTCTGGTTTTGAAGTTAATGGAATAGAGACATGAACCAAGGAAATGCAACTAGTCTATAAAGATTTTAAAAAGACATGGTGAGAGAGTCTCTCTTAGAACTCCTAGGAGGAAAACAACCCTGCAACACTTGGATTTTTGCCCAGTTAAGCAGACCCAGACCCATTTTGGACTTTGGACTTCTAAATATATATGTGTGTGTGTTGTGTGTGTGTGTGTGTGTGTGTGTATTAAAGATTACTTTGGAGGCGATGGATATATTCTGTACCTTGATTGTGTTTGTAATAATATGTCATTATGTGTTTGTTAAATCTCACAGAAGTGTGAAATAAGAGTACTAAATTTTACTCGAGGTAAATTTTAAGTTTTTAAGAGCTAACTTTAATTCTGAAGAAGTGTTTCAAATTTGTACTTAGAAAATTCTGATTTCCTTTGTTTCTCAAGTATTTATTTTACAATCAATCTCTAAAAGTAAATTAATGGATTCTTTTTCATTAAACCCATTTGAAATACTGGTATTGATGGATTGGAATCTTACATGTGACCTTTGACACTCTTTAAAAACAAAACAAATCAATTATTCCTTGATTAAAAATTTATTGTGTTTATTCTGTGTAACACAGTTGAGAAGAGCATGAATGGAAAGATTATAGGGTAATCTAAGATAACATATCAAACAAAATATTTGAAGAAATAATGCCATTTTCTGTATTTGCTGAAAAATATAAACTCACAGAAGTTAGAAGCTCAGAAAGCTCCAAGAAACATTAATGCAAAAAAATTACAACAGAACACCTCATATTCAAAAATTTTTAACATATCCCTTATTGGTTTTATTTATTTTTATTTTTATTTATTATTTTTTTTACTAATGATAGAGGGAAAATCTTTGAAGCATGTGATAGTTTTGATTATGAGTCTTCAGAATTTTGTTCTATTTCATAGGTTTTGTGGTCATATTATTATTTTATTTGCTTGAAAAAAAATAATCTGGAAGCACTTTGTGAAACACATCACACTTGAAAGAGACTGATTACAAGAACAAAAGGAAGGAGAGACAAATTGGGAGGTTGTAATCAATATAAACACATAACTATATTTAGAAAAATAGCTAATAAAAACCTATTGAATAGCACAGGGAACTCTATTCAATACTTGGTAAAGATCTATATGGGAGTACTCTAAAAAGGAGTGGATTTATATGTATGTGGAACTGATTCATATTGCTGTTCAGCAGAAACTAACACAACATTGTAAATCAATTATACTCCAATAAAATAATTAAAAAGAATAAAGACTGTGAAAGAGATGATTACTAGCACAAGTGTGAGTTAATGGTGATGTATATTGTCAGTAGAAATAAGAAAACATGTTCAGTTTCTTTAGTAAAATCATGTATATTATTTCCTTAAACCCATTTGCAGAATGTCTATTATAATTTCTGTACTGTATCAAGAGCTGAGAGAGTGAAAAACATAAGATTATTAAGAAAAAAATGAAAATGTGTTATTTAAAAAGGTAGTTGCCAGATACTGATTTGGGGAGATAATTCATATTCCTGCATATCAATAACTGTCAATTTCCTCATACTGTTTTTTCAAGAATATTGTTCTAAGTGAAAGATACTTACAATTGAGGTGAGGTGAAGTCGCTCAGTCTGTCCAACTCTTTGCGACCCCGTGGACTAGCGCCTACCAGGCTCCTCCGTCCATGGAAAGAATACTGGAGTAGGTTGCCATTTCCTTCTCCAGGGGATACTGGCATAGGTTGCCATTTCCTTCTCCAGGGATCTTCCCGACCCAGGTCTCCCGCATTGGAGGCAGATGCTTTAACCTCTGAGCCACCAGGGAACTTACAATTGGTGTCTCCTAAACCCCATATGGGCTTCCCTGGTTGCTCAGACAGTAAAGGATCTGCCTGCCAATGCAGGAGACTTGGGTTTGATCTGTCGATCAGGAAGATCCCTTGGAGAAGGGACTGGCTACCCATGCCAGTATTCTTCCCTGGAGAATTCCACAGACTGAGGAGTACAGAAGGCTACAGTCCAAGGGATCGCGAAGAGTCAGACAAAACTGAGCGACTAACATTTTCACTTCTCTCCTAAATTCCATGGTAAGAAAAAGAGCTATCTCCCATTGCCCATAACCCCAAGTTTATTTCCACTCCAGGACAAGGAAGATAGAAATACATTTCTCTCCTCCTTAGCATAGATATCCCTATATTCTGATAAAACAAGATAATCTCTCTCTCTACAGGAGAAGGTGAACACTTTTCCAGCAGCCCATTTGCAAGATTGAGGTTTCCTAAATGCCACTTGGACAGGCAATATAGAGCCCTCTTTTCATCTCTCTGGGAACTGGGGCTCAGAGAACTGGCACAATATATAACTGGTGGCTCAGATGGTTAAGTGTCTGTCTGCAATGTGGGAGACCCGGGTTTGATCCCTGGGTCGGTGAGATCCCTTGGAGAAGGAAATGGCAATCCACCTCCACTCAGTACTATTGCCTGGAAAATCCCATGGTAGGCAATAGTACATGGGGTCGCAAAAGAGTCGGACAAGGACATGACTGAGCAACTTCACTTCACTGTAACTGTACTAAGAAACGTTCTTGCATTTTGGACCAAAAATTTTGGATTTTCCTACATAATTTATGAAATTCTGAGAGACTAACTTATTTACCTTGAAGTTAAGTCTCACACTTTTCACAGTTTCTGATTTCTTAATGAGGGCATAAGCAAGAGAAAGGATTAAATATATAGAGAAGTCACCTAAAACTTTATTATCACAACTGACATCACACAGGATCTTGAAGACCAAGCAAAAGTGTTTAAACTTGTAGGCAGGGAAAGCTGCTTGTCTTTTAATCTAAAGAGAGTTTTTGTAAGCTGGAGTGCAAAGCCATATTTTCAGTCTGGTAAATAATGACTAATACTTAGCCTGTCGAACTGGAAGGATTTTTTAAAGTAAGCAAAATCCTTTCCACAAACACCCAAAATGCAGGTATACACCCTGAAGACTCCCCGTCCTGCCTCTGGGATTCCAGATCTTTAGAATCAATGATAATGAATCACTTTTATAAATGTGTTGTATCTACACTTGTTCAGGTGGGAGATAACAGTCTTGAAAGTATATACAGGCAGTGTTAGTTAGCTACTTAATTATTTAGTTAGTTATTTGTCAGTTAAATGTATTATGAGAAGGTTTCCAAACTTTTACAAAAATTAAAAATACAAGAGAAAGTTTATAAACAGAAAATAAATAAGATAAAATGAATCTTCAGTTACATTGCTGATTTTCAGTAGAGGATGGCATTCTAGACACAGGAAGTTGCCTGGCATTTAACCCAGGGCAAGTTTTTGTACTTATAAATGCTAACTGAAGAGAACATTACAACTATGGTTTGCCTTTGTAGTATTTTTGCTGCAAAATTTATTAAAAACAAAATATTGTATATGTCTAGTATGCAACTGGTAGAAAATAGAAGGTGCTTACATGAAATCAATGCATTTCAGGTCCCAGTTGGGGATCCTTCAGTCACTCAAAATCCATGTAAAATTGATTTATTTCACAAACCACTTTCCAGTCATTTCTTCTCTGTGTGGTAGAGCAAAGTCCTATACAAGATTTTCAGTAAATTCACAAGAAGCTTCCATTTTCATATAAGGTTCTCCTTTTGTACATGTAGGAAAAGGTACACTTGTTTTTGTTTTTTTCAATAGAGTCTTCCTGAAAAGAATGCTAAGTATATTACATTTTATAAAAATACACATTTGTTTTACATGATAAGAAAATATCTATGAACTAAATAATAAAAATTAACATTGCTACCATGCTTTCAGTCTTTACAAGGCTAAGAACACTGTACTTAAACTGGTGTCTCTAACTAACTGAAAATAAGTTTATTAAATGTCAATGCTCATTTTTTGGTATTTGTATAGAAAACATGTATGTGCCTTGAGGTGACCAGTAAGAATTATTGCGGTATTATCAGTATCTTTTACCTGGGAAAATGTAACAAAGAAAAGGGAAAGAGACTATACATGTATAATAAAAAATTCATAAATGGGTGGCTTTAGGAAATTTTCTGCTTTAGCAAACTGTCTAGAATGAAGAGTTAATCCACAGGCAAAACAGTTTCAGAAAGAATCCATGGTCTTGCTACTGCAGCATAAAGTTTTCTCCTTTAAGGGTAGGATCAGGTACATTTAACACTTAAACTTGTATAGAAATTTGCTGAACTCTTTTCAGAGTTGCTGAATTGTTCAAATTAATGTGAGGCAGGTGCTAAGGTATGCAACGTTTATGCCTTCCAGAAACTTAGCAAGTGGAAAAGATATTCTTCTAGTATTTGCTGAATTAGAAAATCAACAAATGCATTATTACTAATTGTGTGATTGAATATGTGGTCATAGTATTTTCTATGGCTAGATGCATGTCCATTCATAATTCATGTGTTGTACTCATAACCCCAAGTGGGACTGTGTTTGAAAATACAGGGTCTTTAGGAGGTGATTAAGGTTAAATGTAAACCAGCTTGAACATCTGGAAGTTCATGGATCATGTATTGCTGAAGCCTGCTTTGAGAATTTTGAGCATTACTTTACTAGTGGATGAGATGAGTGCAATTGTGCGGTAGTTTGAGCATTCTTTGGCATTGCCTTTCTTTGGGACTGGAAAGAAAACTGACCTTTTCCAGTCCTGTGGCCACTGCTGAGTTTTCTAAGTTTGCTGGCATATTAAGTGCAGCACTTTCACAGCACTCATCTCACACACTAGTAAAGTAATGCTCAAAATTCTCCAAGCCAGGCTTCAGCAATAAGTGAACTGTGAACTTCCAGATGTTCAAGCTGGTTTTAGAAAAGGCAGATGAATCAGAGATCAAATTGTCAACATCTGCTGGATCATCAAAAAAGCAAGAGAGTTCCAGAAAAACATCTATTTCTGCTTTATTGACAATATCAAAGCCTTTGACTGCATGGATCACAATAAACTGTGGAAAATTCTGAGAGATGGGAATACCAGACTACCTGACCTGCCTCTTGAGAAACCTGTATGCAGGTCAAGAAGCAACAGTTAGAACTGAACTGGAAAAACAAACTGGTTCCAAATAGGAAAAGGAATACATCAAGGTTATATATTGTCACCCTGCTTATTTAACTTCTATGCAGAGCACATCATGATAAATGCCAGGATGGATGAAGCATCAGTTGGAATCAAGATTGCCAGGAGAAATATCAATTACTTCAGATAGGCAGATGACACCATCTTTATGGCAGAAAGTGAAGAGGAAATAAAAGGCCTCTTGATGAAAGTGAAAGTGGAGAGTGAAAAACTTGGCTTAAAGCTCAACATTCAGAAAATGAAGATCATGGCATCTGGTCCCATCACTTCATGGGAAATAGATGGAGAAACAGTGGAAACAATGTCAGACTTTATTTTGGGGGCTCCAAAATCACTGCAGATGGTGATTGCAGCCATGAAATTAAAAGATGCTTACTCCTTGGAAGAAAAGTTATGACCAACCTAGATAGCATATTTAAAAGAAGAGCCATTACTTTATGAACAAAAGTTCGTCTAGTCAAGGCCATGGTTTTTCCTGTGGTCATGTATGGATGTGAGAGTTGGACTGTGAAGAAAGCTGAGTGCCACAGAATTGATGCTTTTGAACTGTGGTGTTGGAGAAGACTCTTGAGAGTCCCTTGGACTGCAAGGAAATCCAACCAGTCCATTCTGAAGGAGACCAGCCCTGGGATTTCTTTGGAGGGAATAATGTAAAGCTGAAACTTCAGTACTTTGGCCACCTGATGCGAAGAGTTGACTCATTGGAAAAGACTCTGATGCTGGGAGGGATTGGAGGCAGGAGGAGAAGGGGATGACAGAGGATGAGATGGCTGGGTGGCATCACTGACTCGATGGACGTGAGTCTGAGTGAACTCTAGGAGTTGGTGATGGACAGGGAGGCCTGGTTTGCTGTGGTTTATGGGGTCGCACAGAGTCGGACACGACTGAGCGACTGAACTGAACTGAAAGGTTAAATGAGGTCAGAAAGGTATGTTCTTAATCCAATAGGGCTTATAGCCTCATAAAAAGAGGCAGAGAGAGAGAGGCCAGTTTCTATCTGTGTTCACATGTGAATGGAACATCCCTTGTGGCTCAGTTGGTAAAGAATCCGCCTGCCGTGAGGGAGACCTGGATTCCATCCCTAGGTTGGGAAGTTCCCCTGGAGTTGCGAAAGGCTACCCATTCCAGTATTCTGGCCTAGAGAATCCCATGGACTGTATAGTCCATAGAGGTGCAGAGTCAGATACGATGGAGTGACTTTCACTTCACTTCACATGTGAAACACAGTGATAAATCAGGTTTCTTCACAAGCTGGGAATAGAGCTCTCACCAGGAAGTGAGTCAGCCATTACCTTGATGGAGAGCTTATAGATGCAAGGAAATAAATCTCTGTTGTTTAAGCAACTCCGTGTAAGGGTTTTTTTTTTTTTTTTTTTTTGTAATGGAAGCCAAAGCAGATTAAGACAGTATTTATTTCCAGTTTAGGAAACCTAACTTGCTGCCTCATAGACATGTATCAGTTTCTCACTAAGACAGCATTAACAGCAAGATCATATTTTTTAACAGTCCATAGAAAAGAAAATAATAATTTCTTAACTCAAACTGAAATTCATGGTATGCCTGGAGTTTTGCCATGGCTTTATTTAGTTTTCTATTGCCTTAGATAAATTTCTTTCTATTCTCCATTTGGATATGTTTTATTTTGTCTTTACTAATTAAACATTCAGTCTTCATAAGTTAAGTGGATCTGTTGCCTTAAAACGCAGCTTACATATTTGCTTTCAATATCTAGTATGATAGACATATTCTTCATATGTAAAAGAATATTCTTCATTTTAAAAGAATATAAATGGTTTAAATGCATAAATAAAATTTTATTACTAATAAAAAATGGACTATTTCATTTGATATTCATCAAAGACCCCTAAATATTGGTCATTCAAAGCACCAGAGAGATATATACTTACTGACAATAACATGGGCTCAGCTCAAATTGGGGATATATTCTAAATCTCCATTACTAATTTCTCATAAACTAAGTACCTGAAACAAAGAGAAAACTTAATAACAAACACTGAATATTTTATTATCATGTATTCTGAAATTTTTTAGTTAAATCTAAACCCAGAAGCCACTTGGTAACATAAAATCTGTCTCCTCATTATTCAACTAACTAATAGTTATGAAAATTTTTCTTTATATCAGTTCAGTTAAGTTCAGTTCAGTCACTCAGTCGTGTCCGACTCTGTGCGACCCCATTAATCACAGCACGCCAGGCCTCCCTGTCCAACACGAACTCCCGGAGTTCACTCAGATTCACGTCCATCGAGTCAGTGATGCCATCCAGCCATCTCATCCTCTGTCATCCCCTTCTCCTCCTGCCCCCAATCACTCTCAGAATCAGAGTCTTTTCCAATGAGTCAACTTTTCACATCAGTTGGCCAAAGTACTGGAGTTTCAGCCTTAGGATCATTCCTTTCAAAGAGATCCCAGGGCTGATCTCCTTCAGAATGGACTGGTTGGATTTCCTTGCAGTCCAAGGGACTCTCAAGAGTCTTCTCCAACACCACAGTTCAAAAGCATCAATTCTGTGGCACTCAGCTTTCTTCACAGTCCAACTCTCACATCCATACATGACCACAGGAAAAACCATAGCCTGACTAGATGGACTTTAGTCGGCAAAGTAATGTCTCTGCTTTTGAATATGCTATCTAGGTTGGTCATAACTTTCTTCCAAGGAGTAAGTGTCTTTTAATTTCATGGCTGCAATCTCCATCTGCAGTGATTTTGGAGCCCCCCAAAAATAAAGTCTGACACTGTTTCCACTGTTTCCTCATCTAATTCCCATGAAGTGATGGGACCAGATGCCATGATCTTCATTTTCTGAATGTTGAGCTTTAGGCCACCATTTTCACTCTCCGCTCTCACTTTCATCAAGAGGCTTTTAGTTCCTCTTCACTATCTGCCAAGAGGGTGGTGTCATCTGCATATCTGAGGTTATTGATATTTCTCCCAGCAATCTTAATTCCAGCTTGTGCTTCTTCCAGTCCAGCGCTTCTCATGATGTACTCTGTATAGAAGTTAAAAAAGCAGGGTGACAATATACAGCCTTGACGTACTCCTTTTCCTATTTGGAACCAGTCTGTTGTTCCATGTCCAGTTCTAACTGCTGCTTCCTGACCTGCATATAGATTTTCAAGAGGCAGGTCAGGTAGTCTGGTATTCCCATCTCTTTTAGAATTTTCCACAGTTTATTGGGATCCAGACAGTCAAAGGCTTTGGCATAGTCAATAAAGCAGAAACAGATGTTTTTCTGGAACTTTCTTGCTTTTTCCATGATTCAGCAGATGTTGGCAATTTGATGTCTATTTCCTCTGCCTTTTCTAAAACCAGCTTGAACATCTGGAAGTTCATAGTTCACGTAAATGCTGAAGCCTGGCTTGGAGAATTTTGAACATTACTTTACTAGCATGTAATAATAGGCTTCCCTGGTGACTCAGAGGTTAAAGCGTCTGTATCCAATGCGGGAGACCTGGGTTCGATACCTGGGTTGGGAAGATCCCCTGGAGAAGGAATTGGCAATCCACTCCAGTATTCTTGCCTGGAGAATCCCATGGACGGAGAAGCCTAGTAGGTTACAGTCCACGGGGTCGCAAAGAGTCGGACACAACTGAGCGACTTCACTTTCACTTTACTAGCATGTGAGATGAGTGCAATTGTGTGGTAGTTTGAGCATTCTTTCACATTGCCTTTCTTTAGAATTGGAATGAAAACTGACCTTTTCCAGTCCTGTGGCCACTGCTGAGTTTTCCAAATTTGCTGGCATATTGAGTGCAGCACTTTCCCGGCATCATCTTTTAGGATTTGAAGTAGCTCAACTGGAACTCTATCACCTCCACTAGCTTTGTTCGTAGAGATGCTTTCCAAGGCCCACTTGACTTCACATTCCAGGATGTCTGGCTCTAGATGAGTGATCAGAGCATCATGATTATCTGGGTCACGAAGATCTTTTTGTAGAGTTCTTCTGTGTATTCTTGCCACCTCTTCTTAATGTCTTCTGCTTCTATTAAGTTCATCCCATTTCTGTCCTTTATCGAGCCCATCTTTGCATAAAATGTTCACTTGCTATTTCTAATTTTCTTGAAGAGATCTATAGTCTTTCCCATTCTGTTCTTTTCCTCTAGTTCTTTGCATTGATCACTGAGAAGTCTTTCTTATCTCTTCTTGCTATTCTCTGGAACTCTGCATTCAGATGCTTATATCTTTCCTTTTCTCCTTTGTTTTTTGCCTCTCTTCTTTTCACAGCTATTTGTAGGGCCTCCTGAGACAACCATTTTGGTTTTTTGCATTTCTTTTCCATGGGGATGGTCTTTATCCCTGTCTCCTGTACAGTGTCATGAACCTCATTCCATAGTTCATCAGGCACTCTATCTATCAGATCTAGGACCTTAAATCTATTTCTCACTTCCACTGTATAATCATAAGGGATTTGATTTAGGTCATACCTGATTGGTCTAGCAGTTTTCCCTACTTTCTTCAATTTGAGTCTGAATTTGGTAATAAGGAGTTCATGGTCTGAGCCACAGTCAGCTCCTGGTCTTGTTCTTGTTGACTGTATAGAGCTTCTCCATCTTTGGCTGCAAAGATATAATCAATCTGATTTTGGTGTTGACCATCTGGTGATGTCAGTGTGTAGAATCTTCTCTTGTGTTGTTGGAAGTGGGTGTTTCCTATGACCAGTGCGTTTTCTTGGAAAACTTTATTCACATTTGCCCTGCTTCATTCTGCATTCCAAAGCCAAATTTGCCTGTTACTCCAGGTGTTTCTCGGAGAAGGCGATGGCACCCCACCCAGTACTCTTGCCTGGAAAATCCCATGGACAGAGGAGCCTGGTAGGTCCATGGGGTCGCAAAGAGGTCAGACATGACTGAGCAACTTCCCTTTCACTTTTCACTTTCATGCATTGGAGAAGGTAATGGCAACCCACTCCAGTGTTCTTGCCTGGAGAATCCCAGGGACGGGGGGAGCCTGGTGGGCTGCCATCTATGGGGTCACACAGTGTCGGATACGTCTGAAGTGACTTAGCAGCAGTTGGAGCCAGGTGTTTCTTGACTTCCTACTTTTGCATTCCAGTCCCCTATAATGAAAAGGACATCTTTTGGGGTGTTAGTTCTAAAAGGTCTTGTAGATCTTCATAAAACCATTCAATTTCAGCTTCTTCAGCGTTACTGGTTGGGCATAGACTTGGATAACTGTGATATTGAATGGTTTGCCTTGGAGACAAACAGATATCATTCTGTCGTTTTTGAGATTGCATCCAAGTACTGCATTTTGGACTCTTTTTGTTGACCATCATGGCTACTCCATTTCTTCTGAGGGATTCCTGCCCACAGTAGTAGATATAATGGTCATCTGAGTTAAATTCACTCATTCCAGTCCATTTTAGCTCGCTGATTCCTAGAATGTCGACGTTTACTCTTGCCATGTCTTGTTTGACCACTTCCAATTTGCCTTGATTCGTGAACCTGACATTCCAGGTTCCTATGCAATATTGCTCTTTATAGCATCGGACCTTGCTTCTGTCACCAGTCACATCCACAGCTGGGTATTGTTTTTGCTTTGGCTTCATCCCTTCATTCTTCCTGGAATTATTTCTCCACTGATCTCCAGTAGCATATTGGGCACCTACTAACCTGGGGCGTTCTTCTTTCAGTATCCTATCATTTTGCCTTTTTCATTATATAAATTAGCTAATTCTGATTTTTCTTGTAATGTCCAATAAATTATTTCAGTTTACAGCATACATTTTATTTTATTTTCATTAAGATAGTGAACTTCATTTCCACTTAGATAGCTGATGTTCATAATCTTTCTGCACAAATATTTTAGTTAAAAAATATGCTACATAGGACAGGTATTATAAGAATTAAAATGTCTATATTAAAATATATATAAATGCAATTTCTAATTAAATCATCAGCATAAATTTTTTTTTCAGTTTGCAGTTCTCTAAGTTATTTTCTTTCCCTTCTTGCATAATTTCATTCACTGTTCCAAAGAAAATGACAGTAAAAGTTAAATTTGGAGGAAAAAAACTTTTTTAACTCTAATGATCTTGCTTCCTGAAAACTTCAAGCTAATCTAGTATTTTCCTCTAGAAAGAAGAAAATTGAGCCATATACTGGAACATTATAGCATTTTTAAAACAAGTTAAGTACATAAACATACTAACCAACATCACTTCATGTTTATTTCTATATACCTGAATGAATATATGCATATGGATGGCTGAGTCCCTTCACTGTTCACCTGAAACTATCACAGAATTATTTATTAGCTATACTTCAATATAAAATAAAAAATTAATAATTATAGCATGAAATTAAACAATATTATGAATATTTTGGAAAAAGCTTAAAAGGTAAAATGAAGGGTGAAAAGTTTCACCTTTTTTTCATACTGTCTTGTACATCCATCCAATGTGTATTTTATACTGTCAGCACATCTCAATTCAGATACTAATCTTTATTGGATATATTCCAACTGTATTTAGATTTCATTCTTTTCATTTAATCTCATTTTTAATTTCAAGTTTTCAGTAGCCACCTGTGACTACTGATTATCCTATTGGATAACATAGAATTAGAAACTACTAATGGCAGAATCTGTGTTACTTCTCAAATCCACTTGGTAAATTTCTTCCCAACACACTCTGTTTTTAAAAGATGCCTCAGGGATATGGCTTGCTTTTTCAGTCTTGAAAAACCCATTTCAAAGAGATGGAAGATAAACTATTTGCAAAATTGTGCTGCTGAATATCAGCAAATGGAGTGCAACAGAAAGAGGAAAAAGACAGAAACCATATCCTGAGCCTGAGAGTGGAAAGAAAGGCATCAGGAGTAACAAAGCAAGAGTGTAACTCAAGGAATATGACTGATATATATCAAGAATGAAGGGAGAGAAATTGGACAGATATTAAGAGAAAAGTGTATATTTGTATATAAGAGATTGAAATAAATTCAAATTATTGTGAGAAAGTATTTAAGGATACAAGCATTAAGAAAATTGAAAAGAGAAAAAAGATTAGTAATTAAATTTGCCAACATCTCAGTTCAAATCTCCCATTCACCTCCCCCAAAATGAAAGACTAAATGACTACAGTTCTAAAAGGAATATAATCATAACCTTAATATTTTGTTATTAGCTTGGAAGTCAACTATTATAATAGTGAATACTGAGTTAAGATTTTAATAATTGCAATACTGTTATAATACTATGTTAACATTGCACAGTAACTATGAGCTTAAATAAATTTTAATAAATATCAAAATGTCTTATTAATCTTTCATGATATCTAGATATCTAGATAAATTCCTAAGGAAAAATATTTTATTTTTAATAAAACCAACATAAAACCATGTATTTAAAATGTTAATATGCAGTCTAAGACTGGCCACTCTACATAATTTCATTTTTTTTTAATTCCCTATTTATTGACTATTTGGTTTATATTTTAAATTACTTACTTTTCTAGAAATATAAAGAATGTTAATAATACATATTGCATGGAGACAATTTATTGGAGACACATTACAAGTAGATTTACTCTTGATTTACACAAATGTTTAAGAAGGAATATTTTATTTCTTTTTAAAGATATTTAGTTACTGAAAGTGAAAGGAAAGGTACAATGAAATGTAAACCTGAGGTTACTCTTATTTAAGTGAGTACCAACTAGTATAAGCACTACAATATGAATATTTTAGTACATATATCTATCATTACTCTTGGGAAACACAATTCCTAGCCTAATGATAGAACACTTGCAAGTGACAATCATATTATTTGAAATACTTTGAAATGATAACAGATGCAGGGAATTAATGCTATGTGTTGATAACTCCCATGATGCTCCTTAGAAGTCATTGAATGCACCATTGATCTGTCAATATCTGTTAATATCACTATGAATAAAATTATATGGAAGCCGGTGTAAATTGGTAGGACTACTGAATATAATTTTATAACCTCTTTGTTTTTCTGAGCATTTGGATCTTTGTTACATGCTCTCTTTTTCATTTGATTTTACTTTTCAAAAAAATTTATTTCTCATGCTGTCAGAGCTACTACGGGATAACTTTAAAACATGATTGTAAAAAAAAAATCTCATTGCTTAGATATGCTCTTTCTTACTGTTCTCAAATTCAGGTTTTGTATTTAAGAGACAATGGTATCAGCTAAAGAGTCTCAAAGTCATGTCTTCATGACATTATCTTGTGATGTGAGCAAAGAAGAAACAAAATGTTTTGTTGTAACATTTTTGCTATGTAACTATGGATGAGACCTTTTCCCCTAAGACAGTTCATTAAAAAGGTCTCGGAGGCTGTTTCCTATCCTTGTGATGGATGTTTTGCTCATGTAGAGTAGGAAATAACTGCTATTAGTTTTTGTTATGTCTTCCAGAGGTTCCTCTGCTTCAGAAACTGTAACGATTCTGGATTTGTCCGTCAGATACCTCAAGTGTGCCATATTTAATTGGGCTACATGGAGGCATTGTTAGTTAAATAATACACATTCGCATGAGCTATAGCATTTTTTCCTCTGAATTTTTTTGAATATGCCACACTAAAGAAAGACTATGAAACACAGCAGAGTTGACAATGCCTTGTCATAAAATAACTTTGTTATATCAGAAAGCTACTAATAAACTCAACCTTATTCCATGTTTTTGAGCTTCTACTGATTACTGTATTATGCTGCTGCTGCTAAGTCACTTCAGTCGTGTCTGACTCTGTGCGACCCCATAGACGGCAGCCCACCAGGCTCCTCCGTCCCTGGGATTCTCCAGCAAGAACACTGGAATGGGTTGCCATTTCCTTCTCCAGTGTATGAAAGTGAAAAGTGAAAGTAAAGTCCTCAATCATGTCTGACCCTCGGGGACCCCATGGACTGCAGCCTACCAGGCTCCTCTGTCCATTGGATTTTCCAGACAAGAGGACTGGAGTGGGTTGCCATTGCCTTCTCCACTGTATTATGTTAATGTCCTTCTATTTTCTTTTTGTTTTCAGTGCCTAATATGCAAAGCACGCTCTTTCTTGCTATTTCAGAAACAGGCAATTTTTGATCAAAGACATCACTGGATAAGTGAGGGCATACAGATAAGTCATTTAACTTACTTAGAAAAAAATGTAAACATAAAATAAATAATAAATAGTTTAAAAGTAAGCTAAACCCAAAGTCAATTAATTCATCTTTTATGCAAATAAGAATTTTTCCTTATTATGCCTACCATTGTGCTACATATAACATTTTTGGCTAGGAAAACAAAACTTGCTGTGATAGATGAACAAAACATCCTGTCTCCCAACCTCTCTCTAGACCTAAAGAAATAGTATTGTTTTATTTTTCCTTAAAGTATAATAAAATTTTATTTAAATAATAACATTTCAGATAAGCATTTATTGTACAAATTACTACATGCTAAGCACCAGGTCATCAAGACACATCCCAGACCAGCCACCTTAGAATGTATTGGGAAAGTGGGGTTGTTTTTACACTTGGCCTGTGGTAATTTTTCTGCCAAAACATTAAAATTATATTTTACTTTACTTCCTAATATCCTACTTTTTATTTTAATACCTCACTAAGAGAATGTCCAAAGCCCAGTTTTGTTTATCATCTTATGCAGGCATTTTGCACTTGTATATTAGAAACAGAGGATATCAAGCCAAGAAACAAAAAAAAAAGGTAAGAGCCATAAACTGTTGGAATAAAGACTGTCTTTATTCTCCTCCCAAAGATTTCCCTCACATCAGAAATTAATCCAATAATTCAATTAGATTTGTACTAAAGAATAATGCCTTCAAATAGCCTGTTCCAGTCCAGCCCCGGTGCCACTTGCCAAGGTCCAGCCCTGGTGGATCCAGGGTAATTTGAAGGTGGGGATGGAGTAGACATTCTAGAAAAAAGCTATTTAATTACAGATATATAGAGAGATTAGCAACAGATAGTGTAGTAGGAAAATTAGTGGAGAAAAAGAGGCTGAATAACTGGTTTACGTGGAATACCAATCACCACGTACGTAGGCCACAGGCGTCTTTCCATTCTCCCGAAGGAAAGGAGGCACTGAGGCCTCCACAGTCTGATCTTAGAAGCCCCAGCAAAGTTAGTAGGCTTGGGGCATATCCCCATACCAGATGGGAATTCAGCCAGGAAAACAGGGAGCAAGAAAGAAATGACACGGGGAATCAGTCTTTCCAGAAACTGATCTGATTTCTTTATTTTTCAGGTTTGTTTTTATACCTTTTGTTGTACATCAGGATGAATACAGAGTCATGTGGGGGTCAGCAGACCTGACCCTTGACACAATCAGGTGCTTCATATAAAATTATACAAAGGTCTTATGGGTTTTTACATCATCTTCTGGCCATGAGGTCTGCTGACATTTTATGGCCCTTTCTCATACTGATCAGTTAACCAGAAAACTTATTTTTCCAGGGGTCATTTTTTTCTTAAATCTAGCGTCACCCTCCAAATAAAGTTGCATTCCTATAGGGTGAGGGTGTAGTGAGTTACAACTAGGAAAAGAATTTACTTAACCTAAGGTTTAACATGATTAATCTTAAAGGTTAATATTTATTTCTCTTATATGCTAGTTATATTCATTATAACGGCAGGGAATATGGAGATTTAGCAGCAAACATCAGCCCAACAAATGAAAACCCTTCACTAATGTTCCCTTTACGATCTACTTAGTCTTAAGGTAGTGATAAAGTTACATTTTTGCATAGCAAGGAAACAGTGATTTATAACAAAGTATAGTGGTCTATAACAAAGAGAAAATTCATTAACTCAAAAGTCTAGTATTGCTAACATCAAAAACTACTATATTTCCTTTTCTATATTCCAAATACATTGATTAATATATTCCCAGGTGCCTAAGATATGGAGGCCTGGCAGCAATCATTGACTCATCAATGAGAAAAGCCCTATGCTAATACTCCATACTTTCTGTGCTGTTTATGGTTGAGAGGTTGTCACACAGGCTAGTCTGTCAGCAGAGAGGTTTGACCTGAGACACCTGTGTCACATCCAGGGCAGGGAATTAGCAGTAATTATTGGCACAACAAATGAAAAAAACCCTTCAATTCCTAATCAACCCACTAATACTATACTATAATCTTCTAACTTCTCAAAAGAGTCTGTGTTTAGAAAGTTTTAAAGCATCTCATGCCTCTCACAGTTGGGGGTTATAAACAATCACATGTGGCCAGATGAACCTATACAGGCAGGCTAGATAACCTTCAGAGTTCGTAAACTGAAACACTCTTTGTCACGCCCAGGAATTTTTATTAACTGGAACTGCAAGTTAACTCTTTCTCCGAGAGAAATGGTTATAGGGGAGAGCTCCCTGTAAAGTACTCTGGTTTTGGGGGTAGATGCTCGGGAACAGAGAGTTTCCTGAGGCTTGATCATGCCTTTGCGTATGCCAAGCTTCCTTCCTCATGGCCTTTGCCATGGGTGGAGTTCCTCACGGTGGTCACCGGCAACCTTTGTTTTCATTATGTTGTGACATTTAAAATACTCTATAAGGGGCTTCCCTGATGGCTTCAGACAGTAGTAAGCAGTCTGCCTGCAATGCAGGAGATGCAGGTTCAATCCCTGGGCTGGGAAGATCCTCTGGAGAAGGGAATGGCTACCCACTCCAGTATTCTTGCTGGGAGAACCCTGACAGAGGAACCTGGTAGGTTACAGACCATGCAGTCAAAAAAAAGCCAGATATGACCGAGAGCCTAATGTAAAGCAAGACACAGATATTAGACATCATAATATATAGATTTATTATATAAACTAGAGCTGAGTACTGTTTTTCTTTTAATGACAGAAAGAAACCTAAAAACTCAGAATATTTTTAAATTATTTAGCATTTGAGTTACATCTTTAGATTTGAAAGAGAACTTTAAGCCTAAATAATCATGCTCACTAAATATAAAGCTTCTATCTACCAAAGAAGGAAAATAACTTGACCAATCTAAACAAGGCCATGTCTCATTCATTTTTTAATAAGCACTTGATGCTTGTTACTTTAGTTATAGGTGGCAAGTGATAATAGACAAATAATTTGGAGAATCTGAATCTAGTTCCTTTCTCTGAATTTTCAGTTTTCTCTGTTTTTGACCATTAAATTTGACCCTTTCTCCCATCCTAGCTTCTCCTATATGCATTAAGAATTGGAAAAAAAGAAAAAGCAAAAGGAAAGAGCATTCTGTTTCCTTCACAAGTCTCTCTCTTTTTATTTTTTTCAGCAATGTGTCATAATCCCAGATGTAAAATTCTAATCCTCTAATATGATGCATCTTTACAATATAAATCTACAGATCTTTGTAAGTCTTTAAAAAGAAAAGAATATGAGACCACCTTACAGAATATTTTGAAAGGAAAAAGGAATAATAATAATAAGCTTCTGAACATGAAAGTTTAATTGGCAAAATAAATCATTTGCTTATTAAACAGATTTTACAGTATGAGTGGTTTATTTTATTGTTACTAATTAGGGAATGAATTTAATGTTTGTTTATATATATTATTTCAGTAAAAGTAAAATCAAACAGCTAGATGATTTTATAGATATTAAGTAAATGATTATTAGTTTTTGTCTTTATTTTCTCTTTGACAGAATCAATCTGACATAATAGATATATCACTGTTGGAGAAAAAATGGAATGACAACACAAGAGGTTTTCAAAGCACCAAACTTAGAAAAAAACTAAGCTTCATTTAATATAAATATTACAATCAATGTACTATTCTTATAAAAACTGGTACTAGTTGTTTAGAGTTAAAAGACAATCTCTTGATCCTTTACTAAAAGTTTTAAGAGGCCTGGACTTCAGTAACATACTACTTTTTTTTTTTTCTTTCAGAATTTCTATGTAAATCTCAATCTTTGTCATGCTTTGTTCAAATTGCAATTTTGTTAATCTCAGAGTTGACTCCATAATGAGGCAATGTTTTCTCTAATCTACGTATTTTCTGTAAGGGTATTCTCTCTTGTTTTCCATCTGCTCTATCAGCATTTTGAGTCTACTTTGATAAAGGGAGGGCTTCTTAAGCTCTTTTAGAGGAAAAAAATCATTCCAAGATGAACTGAAACAGAATCAATCATTTCTGAAGCATAGAAGTCTGGGTTCTTCAGGATGACATGAACAGAACTCAAAGGAAAACTAACCAAAGAGGAGAAAGATATCATACTTGTGTTGAAACACTTCAGAGTCAAAGGATCAAAAGAGAAATAAGATCAAATCTGAAAACAAATTGTGCATATTATCTCCAAAACAGTTCTTCACTTATTGAATATGAATGTTTATATAGATTCTCCTTTAAGATTAATACTGCTAGTCAAATTTCTGCATAAAGATTCAACTTGAATAATTCTAAGAACTGGTTCTGATAAATAAAATATGGCAACCATTAATTTAAAAATTAAAACCATTTTTATCTTTAAAACTGCTACATAATTCTAAATTCTGTATATTTGATTTAGAACTAATACATGAGTGATTTATAAACCCACCTCATCACACTATGAAGAGTATTTGTGATTTTTAACCTGCCATCCTCTTTTTATTTGTGCAAAAATAAACTTCCAAGCTTGTGGAACTTTCTACTCTCTCTCAGACAAACTTTTAACTCCTGAATAACTCTGAGATCTTATCGAAGTTTCACTATATTATGAAAGTCTTTGCTCTTTTAAACCCAACTCATTCCTCAGTCTTTTATTTAATGTGTTCACACAAATACATGTACACATTCATTACTCTTATGAGACAATGATGTAAATATTTACTAGACCATCAGTCTCATTAAGTGATTAGAAACAGGAAGACAGATGCTGCCCTTTTCATTGCTCATGACCACTATTTATCACAATGCCTACCACAAAATATACACTCAATATTTTTCAATAGGAGAATTGTTATAATGTAAACTACCAGAATAGTATTGATGGTAGGAACAATCATCTCAATTATCTTTTAAGACTGATTTTATTCAGGTATTTTAAGGGTTACAGACAACAGAACCATTCAATTTAATCCAAGTTCTATTTAAAGTGACAACATTGAATTCAAAATACTACAGCATCATAGAGAGGAAAACTTTTCATGCCTTTATGGCTTTTATTTGGCCATAAATAAAGCTTGCAAATAAGACTGAATACTTCTTCAAAGTTCTGGCTTAATTTTTTTCCACCTTATTAACAAGACCACCTCTCAAGCTTGTTGCTTCTTTTTTAGTTGATCCACCTATTTTTCTTTTATTATTTAATGCTTTTCTTCATTGTTTGTTGTTTTTGTTATCTATGGTTGTTGCTGTTTCATCTGCTGCTAAGTTCTTACTCAGAAGCTTCTTTGATATTGGGTATCATGAGAAACTTGAAAATTAGAACACATACATAAAATATTGGGTGTTTCCTAGTATTTTCCATTTCTATACTTTAGAGCAGAATTTACAGTCTCTCCATAATCCAACTTGACTTGGTATTTCTATGGGGGTGTTTTTTAAGGTCTGTAACACACAAAGCCACAGTGTAAAATAGCACATTAACAATTAGCACCAGGTTGAGTTTTCAAATAAGGAGTGATACAATTTTAAGAGTTCCCCAAAGTGTTTTAAAGACTGAGAAAACATTTGTGTCATTACAGAGCCATAGTTTAAAGCTTATGAGCTTTCCACCCTACTAAGAAAAGCTTTAAAACACACACACACACACACACACACACACACACACACACACAGAGGATAGGGTAACACAAAAAAATAGGTGGATCTGTAATTACCAGGAGCATTATAATGTTTCAGCAAACAAAAGAGGATCACTCCTTTACTTACAAATATTTAATGGGGTAGAACATGTTTTCTTTAGTAGTTAGCCACTAATAGTCAAATTTTCTAAATTTACCATGCCTTAGAAATATAGAATTTTTCTATTTTTTATGAGAAGTACATTTAAGTCATAGTCACTCTGCACCTATATTTGCACTTCAAGCCAAAGCTGCTTTTATGAACAGTATTTCTGTTTCAAAACTCAACTGTTCTGATATAATTTTCTACTGTTATTGCCATAGGTTGCTTGTGTCTTTTACTTGGACAATTCTAATAGCCACTAGAGACTAAACTAATTCACCCTAAGCACGCCAATGAGAGTGTTCTTCATAGAATGCAATTCTGATCATGTTAAAAGGCATTGTTGTATAGATACAAAAATTGGGAATTCAGATCTTGGTGTCCCCACAAATTACCAATGTGTTTAAACTATCCACGACTCAGTTACCTTCTCTGTGAATTGGAAATAATAATGTAGCCTACCTCATAGGACTGTTGAGGGAGTTAAGAGTTTCTTCATGTAAGACACTTACCTCAGATCCTGGAAATATTTAAGCACTCACAGGATGTTAGGTATTAGTACTTGCACCATGTTTCAAAAATGTCCAATTGTTCCCTGCTGAATACAGAAGTAATAAATTAGTGAACCCTGCATAGAATTATGAAAATTTGCCTTAATCTACTTTTCTACATTTGAAAATAAAGACTTGAATACCAATCTATATTCTATTTTTACACAGCTTTATTAGGATAGAATTTACATACCACAAAATTAAACCTTTTAAAGTATACAATGCAGTGGTTATTAGTTTATTGAAAAATTTGTGTAACTATAACAATGATTTAATTTTATAACTTGCATCATCCTATAAAGAAATTTCATACTTCTTGATAATCATTTCACTTCCCATTCACTACCCTTTCACAGTCCTTTGTAGCAACTAATATACTTTCTGTCTCTCTTGATTTGTCTTTCTTGACATTTTTATATATACTGAATCATGCAAGAATGGTCATTTACAACTGGCTTCTTCCAACTGTCATAAGGTTTTCAAGTTTCACCCATGTTGTACAATGTGTGAGTACGAGATGCATTTCTTATGGCCAAATAATGTTTTGTCCATCTGCTAATTAAAATGGAAATTATTTCCAGCTTGTAACTATCAAGAATAATGTTGCCATAATCGGGTGGACATTTGTTTTCATGGGTATATCTTTCCTTTTCTCAGCTATTTGTAAGGCCTCCTCAGACAATGATTTTGCCTTTTGCATTTCTTTTTGGGGGATGGTCTTGATCACTGCCTCCTGTACAATGTCATGAACCTCCATTCATAGTTCTTCAGGCACTCTGTCTATCAGATCGAATCCCTTGAATCTATTTGTCACTTCCACTGTATAATAAGGAATTTTATTTAGGTCAAGGAAAGATATACCCATTTGAATGCAGAGTTTCAAAGAATAGCAAGGGGAGAGAAGAAAACCTTCCGCAGTGATCAATGCAAAGAAACAGAAGGGGAAAAAAATAGAATTGGAAAGACTAGAGATCTCATCAAGAAAATTAGAGATGCCAAGGAAAGTTTTCATCCAAAGATGGGCTCAATGAAGGACAGAAATTGTATGGACTTAACAGAAGCAGAAATTGTATGCACCTGCCTCTTGAGAAACATATATGCAGGTCAGGAAGCAACAGTTAGAACTGGACATGGAACGACAGACTGGTTCCAAATAGGAAAAGGAGTACATCAAGGCTGTATATTGTTACCCTGCTTATTTAACTTCTATGCAGAGTACATCATGAGAAACGCTGGGCTGGAGGAAACACAAGCTGGAATCAAGATTGCAGGGAGAAATATCAATAACCTCGGATATGCAGATGACATCACCCTTATGGCAGAAAGTGAAGAACTAAAGAACCTCTTGAAGAAAGTGAAAGAGAGGAGTGAAAAAGTTGGCTTAAAATTCAACATTCAGAAAACTAAGATCATGGCATCCAATCTCATCGGTTCATGGCAAACAGATGGGAAAACAATGGAAACCGTGACAGGTTTTATGTTCTTAGGCTCCAAAATCCCTGCAGATAGTGACTGCAGTCTTGAAATTAAAAGACACTTGCTCCTTGGAAGAAAAGCTATGATCAAATGAGACAGCATATTAAAAAGCAGAGACATTACTTTGCCAACAAAGGTATGTCTTGTCAGAGTTATGGTTTTTCCAGTAGTCATGTATGGATGTGAGAGTTGGGCTATAAAGAAAGCTGAACACCAAAGAACTGATGCTTTTGAACTGTGGTGTTGGAGAAGATTCTTGAGAATCCCTTGGACTAGAAGGAGATCCAACAAGTCAATCCTAAAGGAAATCGGTCCTGAATATTCATTGGAAGAACTGATGCAAAGCTGAAACTCCAATACTTTGGCCACCTGATGTGTAGAACTGACTTATTGGATAAGACCCTGATTCTGGAAAAAATTGAAGGCAGGAGGAGAAAGGGACAACAGAGGATGAGATGGTTGGATGGCATCACCAACTCTTTGGACATGAGTTTGAGTAAGCTCCAGGAGTTGGTGATGGGCAGGGAAGCCTGTTGTACTGCAGCCCATGGGGTCGCAAAGACTTGGACATGACTGAGCTATTGAACTGAACTACATTTGTTTTCATATTCATTGCAGTATGTACCCAGGACTGATTGCAAGACATAGTACCTCCATGTTTAACATATTGAAGCATGCCAAACTGTTTTCTAATATGGTTGCACCATTTTACAATCACACTATTGGGTTTTTGGGGGTTCCAATTTCTTCCCATGCTCACCAGCATTTGTTACTCTGTCTTCTTTTAATTTTAGCCACTTTCATGAGTGTAAAATTGCATTACAGTCTATAATGTTTAGTTCTCTCTATACTCTTGCACCTCTGTTTATTTATTCCTGCTGTTCTCTATCTACAACAGCCCCCCTTTCTCCTACCCAATCTCCTGTTGTGAAGTTGTACCCCTATTCTTCATTGAAGGCCTAAAATCTCACCTATTCTAGGAAGTATAATCCAGTGCACCACTAAAATAAGAAATCATCTTCCACCTACTCAGAAAGCAAATTAATCTTTATTACAGCATCTTAAATGTTTTGCTTTATAACAAAAGCAAATACATTTTTATTGATTTTCTCAACTGACTCTGAAAAGAAATGACCTTACTTAACATAGTGTTTCACACAGAGGAAACACATTATTTCCCAAATTCACATGTGCCCAGTCATTCGTTTTGATTACTAGAGAAATGAGCCTTTTGACTAAGGCATCTCAAACATCCTTAAATAAAATATTAAGACTAAAAGAACAAATGCACTTCTTAGATTACCTAGAGATAAACTGAATTGATATTTTACAATATTTGTTAATAATATGTTGACCCTTTCATCTCCCTTAACTGATATCAGTTCTTTCAAGGATGGATATCACCCTAGGGCCTAGAAAAATTGAACAGAGCTATATAAGACTGCAGACTTCTGCTTACTCAAATTACTGAACTACAATGAAATAATAGTTATCATTTCTGTTCTCTCTCTTTCTCAGCAAAGGACAATGACACAGGTGCTAAAATATCATTTATTTTTCTGGCTGTAATACTCTCACAAATTCAAGTATGAGTGTGAGTCAAAATGATATGTCTTTTAAAATTAATTAGGTTACTTGTGAAAATTCTGTAACCACTAAAAAGTTGATATATACAGATATATTCACATTAAGTATAGAGATGTGGGTCTTGATGAAAGTTTCTTGGGTAGAAATAGAAAATAATTGATGATACTTTTTTTTATTGGTTACTGTTTTTACTTTATATGCATCATTCACACTGAAGAAATATAACCACGAGGAGCCCTGATCTTCATATGGGATACCTGAGCTGTTCTGCATCAAATGTCCTCCAAAAATTCTCTAATCATTCCTCTCCCTTTCAATAATGATGGCTATTATTGCATATTTATTCATCTCTTACTCTGGACAAGATGTTGTATCAATTCCTTCATATAGATGACCTCATTCACAAAAAAACCAAAGAGATAAATAGTATAATTGATCTCATTTTATACATGTACAACTGAGACACAGAGGAGAGAAGTAACTTGTCTAAGATCCCACCACTAATTAGTGATAGAGCTAGAGTTAGGACACAGGCAAATTGTTTTCCTGGAAAACACTGTCTCCCTTTTATTAATTCCAAATTTTATGTAAATATCAAAATGCATAGCATATGAAATAAAAGCAGTGCTTCTTAGAAGTACTCCAAGTTCAGGACTCTATAGTTAAATCAACATTACTCATCATCTTCTGTCCAATCAGCTCTTCAATCTTCTCCTGCCTCTCACATTTTTAATGTTAAATAATTTAATTGCCTTTTAGAGTTTTACAGTATAAATGTGGCAATTGATCTCTTTTGGGTTATCTCAAAGTCGTGGCTAAGAATTACTTGCAATTTTACCAAAGTAATTATGACACATCACACAGTTGTTAGAGAACCTCTGAAGAATATGAATAACACCTACATCCATGTGAGACAGAGAAATAGAACTATTTACTAGGTGCCAAGTTTGAATACAACATATCGCATTTATACTAGATACGTAGAACTGCATGTTGCAATCTATTCTTTCCAGTCCTTGGTGTGATAAGCTCCAATTCCAGAAACTGCTCCATAAAGAAACATTCTTGGAAATATTATTACTGGAAAGCTAATTAAGTTGACAAAGTTGAAAGAAAAAAGATAATAAATGGCATTCATATATTTTTAAGGATATATGGATTTCTTTAAGGAATACTCTCTTAAAGTATAGCATAGACAGGCTCGTTGAATTCTAACTTGATCATTCATGCCCAGACTTTGTTGTCTGTCTGCTTAGAACAGTAATAGCACCACCACAAGAAGTCAGAGTGAGCTAGATGCATGGAATGAGCAATATATTTTTTTTCTCTCAACACTACTTACTGTATCCACATTTTAAAAGAATCTTGAAAGAACTCTTTAGCATTCATCGACTTTATTTAAACACACAGATCCCTACTATTAAAATGATAGGGTAGTTTTTAGACGTTTTAAGAAACAATTATACTCTGTGTTGTGCCAGCAGCCTAGCACAGATATAAATTTTGGAAGACTGCACTAATTTTGAAACAGAATGATATAAACACGGGCAATGGATTAGTTTATCAATTTGTCTCCACATATTTTCACAGTAGCGATTTCCCTACTGAACCACGTTTATTAGTTCACCCCCTTTCTTATTCCAACTTCTGTTTCTTAGCAAAAAATTTTCTCCAGGGTTGATTTAGTTTATTCTCTAACATAATGCCTCTTCCCTGAATATCAAGAAAAAAATAGAAAAAAGAAAACGCTGATGAAGAGCAAAAGGAGTAGCAAACACTGTTAATTCAGATGCTTAGAAATTCTTGGAAAGTATCATGCATCAAACCTGGACTGGCGGTTTGTTTCATATATGATATTGTACATGTTTCAATGCCATTCTCCCAAATCATCCCACTCTCTCCCTCTCCCACAGAGTCCAAAAGACTGTTCTATACATCTGTGTCTCTTTTGCTGTCTCAGAACTAATACATCAGTATATGTAGTCATTCATTCAACCAGCAAATATTTATTGAGTCAGACATGTACTAGCTATCAGACTATCTTTCTGAAAAAGACATAAATTGTGAAACCCTAACTCTAATTTACCAAACACTGAATAGTGTATACTTTCCATCACTATCCAGACACTAGTTGTTCTCTTTATTTTTCAATAATTCTAATTTCTTAGTGCAACTACACATTAAAACTCTTGTATTTTCTATGATCTACAATAAGTAAGACATACTATTATTGAAAGGAACAAAGCAGTGATAAATTTAACTTCTTAACTGTCTTAATCAAATCGATAATATTTTTCTTTAAAAATAAGGATTACAGATAATTGTAGCACACTGCAATTATATTATCAACTAATTACTTTAAAATAAAACAAAAAAAATTTGCATAAGTCCCAGCTATTTTCAGCACTTGAAGTTCATATCTTCTGCATCAGTGGTAACATAACAGATGGTATGTTTCCTTAAAGAGTTTTTTTTTTAATATGAAAATATGTGCTAAATGTGGATAACCTGCTTATTCTCTTCTAAACAACAGTTTTATGAGCTTTCTGTCCAAAGTTTAATTAGCTCTTCCATACTTTGTCCTTTTTTCAAATTGTAGCTATTTCCATTTTAATTTGGGTTAAGAAAAAGGTTGTGATGTACAATATGTTTAAAACATTAGCTAGCCACTGAAGAGTAGAACTGTCTCCTGTGTTCTGCCAAGGAGAGTAAATTGCTTGGAAATATATCAACAGTGAAAAACTGTCAATAACTTTTTGGCTACTGTTGTTCAAAACATTTTATTAGTATTTGATCTGTGTTTTTAAAACAGATCAAAATACACTCAGGATTTATAGACTTTGGAAATAAATGATCATATGTTGAGCCAAAATCCTTTTCTTTCTCACTATGTTGTTTCATTCTAAAGTATGAACCCATATTTGAACTTCTGACATTTTGGGGGATATATGTTCCATCTGGATCCCTTCCAGAGAGCTTTTAATAATTAAAGTACCAGTGAAGTATGGTACATTATCTCTTAATGAAGGAAAAGCATACAATTAAGATTTAGGAGACCCAGATCCAACCATCATAGTAGTCAGATTCCCTAGGTATTAGTTTTAAAAGATATAGAGAAAACTTTTGCCTACCCATTTTAAGGGGTTGTTGTTAATATAAAATAAAATCGGCATCTAAATGAATTTTTCTAAATTATAAATAAGTGCTTTTGGTTTATAGACATCTGATAGTAATAAAAATGTACCAGAGAATCTTACGATAATTGGCAATTTTATTGAAACCAGTCAAAATGTTTTAAGTGCAAAGAATAAGAGGAAAAGTGTACATACAATACATATGCTTAGAAATACCATGAGAAAGTATGCTAAAATGTTATCCATATTCCTCTCTAGTTACAGTACCTATAGGCAAATATTACTTCCTTTTTAACTCATCCATTTTTTTTCAAATTTTCAGTATTGCTGCTGCTGCTGCAAGTATACATTAATTTTATAAGAAAATATCAATGCAAAATGAGAATTATCTTTTTCATTGTATTTCAGTTAACTAAGTGAATAAGGCATTTAAATTTTATATCTGTATTACTGAAAATTGCTTTAAATAATCAAGATTGGGTTATTTGTATAAGCAGTCCTACCTCTGGAATTCTCTTTCCAATACATTATCTATATCTCCCATGTATTATGAAATGAAGAGAAATATCTTCTATTTTACATAGTTCTTAAGAAATAGCTTCCATGATTATTTCTTGTTCTTTTCCCTTCCTGTTTTAAAAGTTTTATACTCATTTAATTTTCCATGTGAATAGATTATTTTTATCTAAAGTTTTTTTCTCCACAGTGTGCCATGCTTTTCAGCACCTTGTACCATGCTTGAACTCTAGCCAGGAAGAGTATCTGATGTCTTGCCTGCTCTTAGGATCCACAGACAAGGTAAATTCAGTGTTTTCATTTCTGCAACTCATGGATAATGACAAAATGACTCAAACTGGGGAACAATTTAAAAGGGGAATTGAAAACTTAATTTTGTATATAATGCCTCCTGAAAAGTAGGTATGAAGTGAAATCAAGTGAAGTCGCTCAGTCTTGTCCGACTCTTTGCAACCCCATGGACTGTAGCCTACCATGCTCCAGGCAAGAGTACTGGAGTGGGTTGCCATTTCCTTCTCCAGAGGATCTTCTGAATCCAGGGATTGAACCTGGGTCTCCTGCATTGTAGGCAGACGCTTTATAAGGTGAAAATGTTTGTAAATAGTTCTATAATACTAATAAAGTTGAAAGTTGAAATTAATCTTCTTCCCTATATTATTTCTGCCTTATAATAATATCAAACTCCAAAAATGTTGTAGAAATTAAGATTTGGTGCTGTATATTTCAGGTTCTTTTCTTATAATCTTGTATGAGGAGTTCAAGATTTCAAAAGCAAAAATAAGTTTGGGAAAGAAAATGTTTGACCATAAGAAAGATAATTTTTCCCTAGTGTCTATCTGATATAATATTTTAGAATAATAAAAGAAAATTGAAAATTGGCTCATGCATTCCTTCTATTAATACTCCTCTTCCCTCTCATATAAGTTCCATGAAAGGCAATGGATTAACTCTCTCAATGGTACCTGTGTTCCCACACTAAAGTTAATTGAACTTAAAAGACAAGTCTTTCAATACTCTGATCTCATTCAGAGATCATAAGGTGCACTGACTAATGAATGAATAAGGCACTTTGAAAACCATCTAAAATATAATATATAATTATCTACCATTAGGGGAACATATCAGAAAGTTTTACTTTCATTTTTTAAACAGTTGACTTCAGGCCAGTTCCTCATTTTGCTTTATTTTTCTCATCTTGCTCTGGCTTGTGTTCAGAACTCCCATTGACTTCCAGAAGGATCTTTGCATTTGGCTCAGTTTCAGTAGTAGAAAACAAGATATTGAACAGACCATTACTGCTTCTCAATATCTCTAAAATAACAACATTCCACCTTCAAACTAGCTATTCCAGAATGGATTTTTTCCTCATCAACATCAAACAGTGCAAACAATTGTGCACAAGATAGTTTATAAAATGAATTCAAAGAGTATAAAGAAGTTTGCTTACTTTTTTGTAGAATGTTTCATGTTTTCTGTTATTGTAAATGTATTATTTCAGATAATCTTTTCAACATTTTGTGAAATTTTCAGGGTGGATACAAGTTTACCCATTGGGCAGAAGGGAAAACATGGAATAGAGTTATTATCTACTTAAAAATAACTCCTAGCTCTGTACTACAGCAGTCTCTGTACTACAGATTTCTGAAAGGTTTTAGCACTACTTAAGGGAGTTTTACACATCATTATGTACACCAACCATTGTCTCTAGAATGAAAGCATTTCTCTCACACATGTATGTACTCTAGTTTTAAAATATGTTTAGGTACCATTTGATTAATAAACCACATGCCAGTTATATAATATTATAATAGTACAGTAATATTTTTCATTGTATACAATATCACTCAGTGGCTATAAAAGAACAATTTTCTTATATACAATCACACTCAAAATTATTTTCTAGTATTAAAGAAATTTCAACATGTAAAGAATTTGAAAACTATTGAGCGTCATTTATGGCACTAGAGTTAGTAGCACTAGGGAATAAAACAATTAACCTGGATAGAGTCTAACTATTGAGGCTGTCTTGGTGACACAGCTGGTAAAGAATTCACCTGCAATGCAGCAGACCTAGGTTCAATCCCTAGCTGGGAAGATCCCCTGGAGAAGGGGATGGCTACGCACTCCAGTATTCTGGCCTGGAGAATCCCATGAACTGTAAGAGTTGGACATGACTGAGAGACATTCATTTTCATTGAGGCTGTCAAATGAAACTCTACATTTTAGAAAGCAAGTTTACAGTTATCAAGGTGGGAAAAGGGGGCAGAATGAATTGGGAGAATGGGATTGGCATATATACACTATTAGGTGAGAAAAAGATAACTAATGAGAACCTACTGTATAGCACAGGGAGCTGTACTCAATAGTCTATGACAACCTAAATAGGAAGGAAATCTACAAAAGAGAGGACATATGCATAAGTTTCTGATGTACAGCATATGCTAATGAAACATTGAAAAGCAACTACAGTACAAATTAATAAAGGAAAAGAAACTCTACATTCAAATGTACTTTTATTAGTTTTTTTTTTTTTTTCAATAAGAGATGTCTGACTTTTGTGACCCCATGGACTATAGCCCATCAGGCTTCTTTGTCCATGGGATTTCCCAGGCGAGTATACTGGAGTGAATAGCCATTCCCTTCTCCAGGTGATCTTTCCAACCCAGGGATTGAACACTGGTCTCTTGCACTACAGGATGATTCTTTACACTGAGATTTTCCCAAAGACAAACATCCCATAGCCCCAAACCAAGGTAACTTAGCCTTAGAGAATAAATGTAAGCAAGACCTTGATGCTGGGAAAAAGAAGTGCAGGGGGAGAAGGAGGCAACCAAGGATGAGATGGTTGGATAACATCACCAACTCAATGGACATAAACTTGAGCAAACTCTGGGAGACAGGGAAGGACAGGGAAGCCTGGCATGCTGCAGTCCATGGGGTCACAAATAACTGGACACAACTTGGCAAGTGAACAACACAACAAGTAGACTCTACCTTTAGGTTGAAATTGCAGAGACTGATCTTAAAGTTTTAAAAGGTGCCATTCTAGAAACCATTCTTCGCTGTTTCAAGATAAGCTGTAGAAAGAAGAGGTCTTTTCTCATTATATTTGCAGTATCTTCAATGACATAATACAAATAAGAAACTATTATATTTATGAGAGAAGAAAAGAATCATATTTGAAAGAACTTAGAATTCTCTAATTTATTAATAAACTATTAGATAATTTCTACTTATAATACTATAATATTCATTATTTTCAGAATTATGGGAAGAAAGATGACATGTTAAGTGATAAAAGAGAGAAAATATAATTTAGAGCAAAACATTTTAAGTGAATACTAATATAGTAAAAACAGGCAAGTAAAATCAGAAGTCCATCAGGCCCTGAAAGGAGAATACCTATAGATGGGAAGAGACAATGGGAAATTAAGACAAAGGATATTTATCATTTTTCATAGAAGGAAACAATATGCCCTAGTTTCCATTTCAATTCAGTTCTATCTTTTGGTTCTATACCATCTCATCTCATCATTAAACTGGCTCCTGACCATACTTAGTCCCTAAAAAGGGATATTACTTCAGTTCATATTCTATGCTGCTGACAAATGTTTCTCAACTTCAAATTTTGCAGTATTACAAATCATTGTTTTTTTTTTTCTTGTTTTCTTCAAGATGTGATAGAAATAATCCAATAATTTACCAGTGTCTTCAGCAACTTTGGATATAGATCTTTATCAGATGGATGGGAATTAGATTAAATCCATTTTCACATTTAAGATAGGAAAAAGAGAGGATTGTCTGAGTCAGAATTAGTGACTCTTTTCCGTCAAGCAAAAAGTTAAGTTTATAGAAACATAATAAATATTGTAAGTCTAAAAGTGCCACCTAACATTTAGTCATTGTTATAGACATGAGGTGACTCTTACAGAACCATATTAAAAATAACATAATTATCATTATACCACATCTATAACAGGATCTACTAGGTCCTGCAGTTGTATAATGAGCTCATAATGACTAATAATCATCATCATCATCACAGTTAATATATAATTTCAAGAGACAATCACGCATCAGTTCATGCTGTGGCACTCTTATTAAAAAGGAAGTCCCAAAATAATTTAGAAATTATAAGGTGGATTTGTAGAAATGACAGGGCATAAATTACTTCATTGGCAGTACAGCACAAGCCAGTGATTAACATGTCTCCTTTTTTCATCGTAAATAGTATCAAATTGTTGGTTTTTCTTCTTGTTCAATAATTATTAGTAAAAATGTGAGCAAGACGCATGCACAGAAACAGTGTGACATTTACAATATGACAGTGGACTCACAAAAACAATAGGAAGCTGATCTGGGCATATATCCCCTATCTTCTCTACAAAACAAACATTTTAACATATAGTTTGTTGTTAAAGCGTCTTCTAATTTCATGGCTGCAAGTCACCGTCCACAGTGATTTTGGAGCCCAAGAAAATATAGTCTGTTACTGTTTCCATTGTTTCCCCATTGATTTGCCATGAAGTCATGGGACCAGATGCCAAGATCTTAGATTTCTGAATGCTGAGTTTTTAGCCAACTTTTTCACTCTCCTCTTTCACCTTCACCAAGAGGCTCTTAAGTTCCTATTCGCTTTCAGACATAAAAGGGGTGTCATATGGAAGGAAGGGCAACTAACACCACTACCATAGTGTGTAAATAAAACTTCAGTGCACCTGTGAGGGGAAGAAGAAAAAGATCCAAAATCCAGAGGGAAAACAAGAAATACATGCTAGGTTCAGAAGTATGCCCAGAATCAGATTCAGTAGGCTACACACCTATGTCTGTAAAATACAGAGATTATCCGACACAGAGGCTTCATGAGAACAGTAGAGAAAGTCTCTCCCTCTTTTATAATGTATAGAATATATTTGTGAAAGACAGAGATTATCTGAAGCCTAGTACAATGAGAAAACTTAGAGCGGAAAGGAGAGCGATCATCAGGAAACAAAATATTCTCCAAGCAAACCATCTCCCACACTGAACACAAGGTACCACCAGAGGTAGCTGAAGCCAGTGTTGTAATGAGAGAGGATAACTAGAAAAGCAAAAAAAAAAACCTTAAACCTAACTCAATTCCAAATTAGATGACCACATACTCTGAACTAGAAATGTAGCAAAAGGAAAACATTGCCAGATGCAATATCTATGTACTATGCTTCTAACAAATGATGTCCAGTTCCCAAGAAAAATATATGAGATACATTAAAATGCAAGGAAAAACAATACTACTAAGAGACAAATCAGTCATCAGCACCAGATCCATATATGTCAAATTATATTATACATGTAGTTTTAAAAAATAATATGTAATAGGCGGAAGTATATCCAAGAGATGAGATTAAAATGAAGATATTGGTAACACACGCATAAAATACAATTTCTTTATATAATCTTTATTATATACATAGGTATTATATTTGTAAATATGTGTGTGTATGTATAAACATGCTAAGTCACTTCGGTTGTGTCTAATTTTTCATGAGCCTATGGACTGTAGCCCACCAGCCTCTTCTGTCCAAGGGATTCTCCAGGTAAGAATAGTTCAGTGGGTTGCTGTGCACTCTTTCAGGAGATCTTCCCAACACAGGGACCAAACCCATGTCTCTTTACATTTCCTGCACTGGGAGACGGGTTCTTTACCACCAGAGCCACCTGGGAAGCACATATTTATATAGAGATATTAGCAAAATCTATATATAGATAAATTAAAGAGCTTCAGTACTTTAAATTTGCTCTTGACATTATTACAGATATTACTTAGAAAAACACTCATGAACATATAGGTATATATACATGTTTACACACACCTAAATATGTTTATACAGTTACTCAATAGATATCACATGAAACACATTTTTCTCATTTTTGCTTTGATGAACAATTTGCAGTAAATATTCTTATACATATGTGTGTGAGAATGTGAATTTGTAAACAAATATACCTATACATATATACAAATGGTAGAGCTTTTGGATATTAACATCCTAGAATTTCTGGCTAAGAATGTTTATGTATTTAAAATTTTTTAAGATATTTACAGTATAGGCCATTGAAATTTGGGGAAGGTCCTAAAAGTTTCAGAGACTATGCAACAAATAAATATCTATATAGAATCATTTTCATTTGCAAAAGGAAAGCAGAGTATAGTGACAAAATCTTGCCACCAGAGCTAGAACGCTATTCCTAGCAAACTGCTTTCCAGAAAGATTTTAACAATTTATATTCCCAACAGAGCTACTTATCTCTGTCACAGAATCATCAGCCAATAGCTGCTAATGTCATTTCTAGACACTAACTGTATTGTTGAAAACTATATTACAGTACTATTTCAATTGCTGTTTACTTGACATTTATTGAGACTGAGCATGTTTTTATATATTTTATTGGTAAAGTCACTTCACTTATTTTAAATTATATATTTATTAGTTTCTTATTTTTCTTTTACATTTAAGTTCAGTTCAGTCGCTTAGCTGTGTCCAACTTTTTGTGACCCCATGGACTACAGTACACCAGGCTTCTCTGTTCATTGCCAACTCCTGAAGCTTATATTTATTTCTCATCAATCAGAAGAAATTCTTGTTATATTACCCATTTTGGCTTTATTTGCCATAAGTTTGCATTTTATTTGCATTGATGTTGTATATTGCTATAAAAATATTTAATTTTACACATTTTTATTGTTGTTCAGTTGCTAAGTCATGTCTGACTCTTTGTGACCCCATGAACTGTAGCATGGCAGGCTTCGCTGTCTTTCACTATCTCCCTGAGTTCACTCAGACTCTTGTCCATTGAGCCAATTATGCCATCCAACAATCTCTTCCTTTGCTGTCCCCTTCTCCTCCCACCTTCAGTCTTTCCCAGCATCAGGGTCTTTTTCAACGAGTCAGCTCTATGCATCAGGTGGCCAATGTATTGGGGCTTCAGCTTCAGCACTAGTCCTTCCAATGTATATTCAGGGTTGATTTCCCCTAAGACTGACTGCTTTGATCTCCTTGCTGTCCAAGGGACTTTCAAGAGTTTTCTCCAGCAACACAGTTCAAAAGCATCAATTCTTCAGCATTCAGCCTTCTTTACAGTCCAGCTCTCATATCCATACATGACTACTGGAAAAACCACAGCTTTCACCATACGTACCTTTTTTAGCAAAGTGATGTCTCTGTTTTTCGATACACTGTCTAGGTTTCTCATAGTTTTTCTTCCAAGGAATAAGTGTTTTTTAATTTTGTGGCTGCAGTCACAATCTGCATTGATTGTGGAGCCCAAGAAAATGAAATCTTAGACTGCTTTCACTGTTCCCCATCTATTTGCCAAAAAGTGACATGACCAAATGCCATGATCTTTGTTCTTTGAATATTGAGTTTTAAGCCAGCTTTTTCACTCTCTTCTTTGACCTTCTTCAAGAGGCTCTTTAGTTCATCTTCACTTTCTGCCATTAAAGTGGTATCTGTATATTTGAGGGTATTAATATTTCTCCCAGCAATCCCAATTCCAACTTGTGAGTCATCCAGCCTCGCATTTCATATAATGTACTCTGAATATGAGTTATGTCTACATTTAGACATATTAAAGATATTTCATGGCTTTCTTCTTTCTTTCTATACATGGCTTCATTTGTTTGAGTTACACACCTGTGATCATCAAATATTATTTTTTTTAACAAACTGTCTCACAACCATATTTCAATGTCATACATACCTCTTATGAATATTAGTTACATTGTCAGTCATGTTTTGAGAGAAGATGAATGATACTTCAAATTAAACTATATTGCAAACTTCTACAATGCACATGTTATTTGCATCCAATTGTAAACAGAACTATATAACATGCACACTTTGTTATTCATTCGCTTGGTCATGTCCAACTCTTTGCAACCCCATGGGCTGCAGCACGCCAGACTTTCTGTCCTTCACCATTTCCCAGAGTTTACTCAAACTCATTCCACTGAGTTGTTGATGCCATTCTTCTATCTCATCCTCTGTTGTTCCCTTCTCCTGCCCTCAATCTTTCTGAGCATCAGGGTCTTTTCCAATGAGTCAGCTCTTCATATCAGGTGGCATACTAGGTCAAGGCAAACATTTTTTAAGCGACTTGATAAGTATAGTTTATATTCTTGCTCAAGAGAGGAACCACCCTACCTATAAAAGAATGCCTCCTGGAAGGGGTTTTGTTTTGTTTTGTTTTGTTTTGTTTTTCTAAAGATGGGAAAATACTTAGCTCTCTCCAAGCACCCACATACATAATTGATTACAAGAGTTCTGCACCACAGAGCATGGAGGATAAGATTTTAGCCACGAATGTTTTTAGAACAGATGTTGTCAGTTGTCTACTTTGAATTTTTCTATCAAATGTATGATTTTGAATAGTTATGCTCCTTGAATAGTCCTGCCAGAGTGCATCAGCTGCAAAATGCATCAACACTTAACTTAGCAAATTGACCCAGTAGGTAGTTTTGATAGCATTCTGCATTTAAGATTGCTTGCTACCTTCCAAATGCAGCAATTTTCTTTTTCCATAGTTGATATCAAGCTTAACTTTCTGGCAGTAGTTAAGAAAAAGATCAAATGATTTTTCAAACAACCACTAGTTTAGAATAGAAAAGCCATCTTTTTTAATACAGAAAGATACTTTCATACTTACTATAGCAACAGCATCTGGATACAGTTTTTTTTTTTCTAAAAGCTTATCAATGTGTTTATAAAAATATGCTTTAAATGAACATGTGTTTCCTTAAATGCAAGGGCAGCATCCTCATGTTTTCCAGACTCATGTTTATCACAAAACTTGAAGAATAGTAATATCTGAAAAAATTGCTAAAATATAGATGAAAGGAGGATTTTTATACATTGCATTTGAATCTTATACTTTCAAAGACCACTTTTCACTCAGCCTAATCTCATGGTAGTTTTTAAACTGTAAACTTTGAAGCACTTTTGTCAAACTTGGATCAATACGGAACTGATGTAATTTGATCCATAAATACTTTCTAACTATAGTAAAATACTGATAGCAGATTGATGAATGTCATGAAAGCTCTTATGATCTTGGCTATTATCAATGTAAACTGAGAAAACAACAAAGACAGCACAAAAATGACATAATTAGAATACTGTATTATCCTTCTTGCTACATTTTTTCTCACTGTTTCCTGCCTTGATTTAGGATATCATTTCTTAAATAGATCTCCTAGAAAACCAAATTTATGAATCATATTATCTGAGGAAAAAAAAATGTAAGTAATATTATCACTGGCCCACCATTCACAGAGTTGCATAAAGTTATATAATTAACTATAAATTAAAAATTAAAGATCAGATTCCTAATAAGTCTTAAAGCAAATTAGTAAGAAAAATATAAATGTAAAAAGGTATCCCCTGTATCCATTATCAGAATAAATATAAGCATGAGTGTGTAGAGAAAGGATTTGTCCAAAAACCAACTCTCTGAAAAGATCTGTCTGAAGAAATGCCAGCTGTCCACAGTACCTTTTGCCACTTGGCAACTGGTGAGATGAAAGGGGAAGACAGGATTTGGAAAGTTTTCATTTCTGCATCTGGAAACACTTGTAACAATTACTGCAGCTAAATTCCACTGGAATCTGGTGAAAGGTTGCTATATCACAGACACCAATGCTGTTCATCACTCTTGTTACTCTGCCACAAATTCTAGACACCTTGGTTAGTAATTATATCCTGTTGCTTCAAGGTTAAAGATACATTTCTGGTTTAAGGCAGCCCTACCATTTCAAGTAGAGGCATTTCCATGCCAGGCATCTTAACTCATTGTTTATCTTCGACTCACTCCCAGTTCTTTGGGGTCCAGAATTGCAGTTTCTTTATTTTACCTGAATAGCACCTGAACACTAATTCCAGGCTTACACAGTATATTTATCTCCTCATCAGACCATGTCAGGGTGTGCTGGGAGCCACCATGACAGATCCCAACTATGACAAGGTCATGTGGAAGAGAACTGTTAAGCAAGGCTTCAGGACTCAACGGGCTCCCTAGGCTTTCTTGAGCATCTACCCTCAAACCAGAATCTGTCTGTTTTACTATTTCATGACTTTCACCAACTCCTCTGACATTAACAGGGGGCTATTCCTGACCACCTTTCTCTGGAAAAAATTAACTTAGGGCTATAGCTAATAAGTCTCCTGGACATGAGAGGAATATTTCAAATCAAACCCCTCTGTTAGCATTCTAGCTTGCTTGGCAGGTATATCCAGACTCTTGCAGCTATCCATATAATTATTTTCAGCCTCTCAACTGTGAGAGGCATGGAAAACCTAAAACATAGAACCTTTCAAAGAGTTAAAAGTTATTAAAATAGTGCTGGTGTAAGATTTCATTATTGGGCCAATGCTTGTTGCTAAGTTCCCATATCTCTTAGCCACTGTGCACCTGGGAGTGCATTAGTTAACATAGTTGAAAAGTAAGAAAAACAAGTGTAGCCTTGAAATTAACCACATCAGACTTTTGAGCTAATTGGTTCTTTCTTGTAACTCACTGCACCTTTGCTCCGTGAGAAATGTAACTTGTTTAATACTTTCTGAGGTGAGGCTGACATAGATTAGAAATACAAGGAAAAAAAAATGTCAAGGAAAAATAAGTTTTCTGGTTAAACAGCCTTTATCAAAGAGGGTCATAAAATGTTCATAGGCCTCCAAGGCCAGAACATAATGTACACAATATTGTTTATGGGAAAGTTTTGCAGAAAAAAAAATCCTGGTTTTGATAAAGACAAAACAGATGTAATGTTTGGGCTGACTCTGTATGACTTTGCATCTTTCAATTCCCTCTATGTATAAGACAAGGTATAAAAGTACCTTTAAAAATAAAGCTATTGGGCCTCGCTCAAAGAAGTTTGGTCACCTCGTGTTTTTCTTTTTTCTCTCTTACTTTCTTTTTCAGAGTGATCCCTTGGAACACAGAGGCTCTCTGCATTCACTTTTCTGCCTGGGCTCCTAAGACTTTATTAGCTTTCTATGTAAACCAAGGAATATCAGCCTCTTTCTCGCCTCTGTTTTCTTATCTACAATATTCTTTCCTTATCTCTCTAAATCATCTGCCAACGCCATTTTTCCTTCAGGTTCCCCTGGATCCTGCAGGGGCTGGACCCCACCAAGGGTGGCTGGGTTTTATAGGATATATTATTTTCCTAGGAAAGCCATAACATACTACCACAAATGGTATGGTTTGAAACAATAGAAATGTATTGTCTCATACTTCTGGAGGATCAAATCTCAAAATCAAAGTGTTGTTAAGGCCAGGCTCCCTCCTAAACCTATAGCAGAGAATCCTGTCTTACCTATTCTAGATTCTGGTGCTTTGCAAAAATCTTATTTCTTGGCTTGCCCCAGCAGTATTTCAATTTCTACCTCTGTCATCATGTGGCCTTACCTTCACTTTTTCTCTGTCTCCATTTGGCATTTTCTACTTCTTGTAGGGACATGAGTCATAATAGATTAGGACCCACCCTAATGACCTTAGCTTAACTACATCTGCAAAGAAGCTATTTCCAAATAAGATCACATTCCCAGGTTCCAGGGACTAAGACTTCAACAAACCTTTTAGAGAAACACAATTCAACCCAGAACAAGGGACTTGGGATGCTTTTCCTCAGCCCTTGGCACCATGTCCTTTTCATGCTTGAAAACCTTTCATTCTTATGACACAGCTAAATAATTACACTCTTCAATTCTCCTCAATTATTTTGAGTTAAAGGAATAATTCTAGATTAGTCACTTTCTTTAGTAAAGTATATTTCCACAGACTTTGCTGTGTAATTTTTCAGTGCCATCCGACTGTGGAGGGTGTGTAATTTTCCTGCCTCAGTGTGGTAAGATTTTCCCATAGGACATGCTTGGCCAGTGAAGTTTAGTACATTTGTTGAAAAACTAAAATGTGCTTGCTTGACTTGGTTCTTGGTCTCCTGATATAACTCATAAGAACATGCCCCAGGTATCCTCTAGGTCAAAAAAGAGTGAGAAAGATGTGGAACTATCTGATCCAAACTTTACCTTGTAAATGAGTCTGATAGATCTGCAGACTAAAGGTAAGGTAATTCTGCTGATTCACAAAACTCTGAGCAAGAGAAATAAATATTTGTTTCTGTAAGCCAGTGCAAATTGGGGTAGTTTGCCTCAAAGTATTATTTTAGTAATTGCTGACCAATATGTTCTACTGTGTTTTGATGATTTAAGAAATATGCTCACTTTGTCACTCCCTCCTCTCTAAAATTTCTGATCGATTTTTCAGGTTTTGTCAGCTGAAAATTATTTCAGGCTTAATTTATTAAGACAATACTCATCATTAAAAAGAAATGTTTACTGCCATTTATTTTAGAAGTTATGTTTCTGATATTATTTGTGATTATCACAACTGGTCTAGCTTATATTCTACTGAAATTAAGTTCCTACAGAAGGTAACAGAAAGAAAAGGCTAAAGCCTTGGACATGTGCAAAATAATTTCAAGAACCTTTTATAGATAAGATGACCATATAATTAATTGTGCATTCTGGAAATACAAATCAAAACTACAATGAGGCATCACCTCACACTGGTCAGAATGGCCATGACTTAAAAATCTACAAACATTATATGCTGGAGAGAGTGTGGACAAAAAGAAACTTTCTTGCACTGTTGGTAGGAATGTAAATTGATACAGCCACTATGGATAACAAAAATGATATTCCTTATAAAAAGAAAAATAGAACTACCATATGACCCAGCAATCCCAATAGTGGGCATATACCCCCAAGAAAACTATAATTTGAATAGATATGTGCACCCCAATGTTCACTGCAGCACTATTTACAATAGATAGGACATGGAAGCAGGCTAAATGTTCATCAACAGACAGAGGAATTGATAACGAAGACATGGCAAATATATACCAAAAAAAATAGTACTTAGCTTAAAAAAAGGATTGATACTGGGTCATTTGTAGAGATGTGGATGGACATAGAGAGTGTCACAAAGAGTGAAAGCAGAAAGAGAAAAACACATACTGTATATTAATGCACATATGTGAAATCTGAAAAATTGGCTTAGACGATCTTATTTACAAAGCAGAAATAAAGACACAGAGGCAGACAACAAATGTAGGGACACCAAAGGTGGGGGAAATGGAGGATGGGGTGGGATGAATTGGGAGGTTGGCATTGACATATATACACTTTTGATATTATATATAAAATATATAACTAATGAGAACCTGCTATATAGCTCAGGGAATTTTGTGCTCTGTGGTGAAGTAATTCAGAATAAAATTTTAAAAAAGAGTGGATCTATGTATGTGCATGACTGATTCACTGTACAGTTTAATTAATTTTATTGTGCCGTAGAAACTAATGTAACACTGTAAAGCAACTATATGCCGATAAAAATCAGTAAAAATAAAAACAAACAAAAAATCAAAATCATGCACTCTGAGACCCAGGTCTCTTGCCTTTCGGGTGGATTCTTTACCAGCTGAGCCACAAGGGAAGCCCAAGAATGCTGGAGAGGGTAGCCTATCCCTTTCTCCAGTGGATCTTTCCAACCCAGGAATCAAATTGGGGGTCTCCCTGAATTGCAGGTGTATTTATCAACTAAGCTATTAGGGAAGCCCAACTATCAGTTCAGTTCACTTCAGTTCAGTCACTCAGTCGTGTCCGACTCTTTGCGACCCCATGAATAGCAGCACGCCAGGCCTCCCTGTTCATTACCATCTCTCAGAGTTCACTCAAGCTCACGTCCATCGAGTTGGTGATGCCATCCAGCCATCTCATCCTCTGTCGTCCCCTTCTCCTCCTGCCCTCAATCCCTCCCAGCATCAGAGTCTTTTCCAGTGAGTCAACTCTTCTCATGAGGTGGCCAAAGTACTGGAGTTTCAGCTTTAGCATCATTCCTTCCAAAGAAATCCCAGGGTTGATGTCCTTTAGAACGGACTGGTTGGATCTCTTTGCAGTCCAAGGGACTCTCAAGAGTTTTCTCTAACACCACAGTTCGAAAGCATGAATTTTCGGCACTCAGCCTTCTTCACAGTCCAACTCTCACATCCATACATGACCACAGGAAAAATCATAGCCTTGACTAGAAAGACCTTAATCAGCAAAGTAATGTCTCTCTTTTTGAATATACTATCTAGGTTGGTCATAACTTTTCTTCCAAGGAGTAAGCGTCTTCTAATTTTATGGCTGCAGTCACCATCTGCAGTGATTTTGGAGCCCAAAAAAATAAAGTCTGACACTGCTTCCCCATCTATTTCCCATGAAGTGATGGGACCAGATGCCATGATCTTCGTTTTCTGAATGTTGAGCTTTAAGCCAACTTTTTCACTCTCCTCTTTCGCTTTCATCAAGAGGCTTTTTAGCTCCTCTTCACTTTCTGCCATAAGGGTGGTGTCATCTGCATATCTGAGGTTACTGAGATTTCTCCTGGCAATCTTGATTCCAGCTTGTGTTTCTTCCAGCCCAGTGTTTCTCATGATGTGCTATGCATAGAAATAAGCAGGATGACAATATACAGCCTAGACAAAGTCCTTTTCCTATTTGGAACCAGTCTGTTGTTCCATGTTCAGTTCTAACTGTTGCTTCCTGAGCTGCATACAGATTTCTCAAGAGGCAGGGTAGGTGGTCTGGTATTCCCATCTATGCCAATAAAAATCAGTAAAAAATAAAAATAAATAAACAAAAACAAAAAATATACATTCTGAGATACATTTGAGAATGTAATAGAATGCTCTTAATAGTTATGCCATAATCTGTCATAAACCAGACTTGTTGAGTATTCTGGCATCTATGGTTGTTATTCTCATAGTGAAACAACATAGTTGTTTAATTTTAATCATTGCTCATTCAGCACCTTAACATCTTTCATATTAATGCTGGTTAAGAAATTTGCATTTAGATTTTCAAAATAAGAAATCAGAAAAAGTACAGAAAACTCCCAAAGGAAAAAGCAGCCATTTACCTTCTTTTGTACAGGTTAACAGAGTCTGCATTTATTTTTAGAGCAATTCTTACTGCAGAAGATTCATGAAGAAAATGTTCTAGAAAGAGTTTGGACTCTTCAGGAAGCAGGTTAATTTCCTGTTGACATTTCCAATTCCAGAAATACACACAATTGATTTCCTCATTGGACACGATAACAAATCCAAATCACATGCCTTTTAGCCTTATTATGCCCCAATTATTCTAAAAGACTTCAACACTAGTTTTCAGAATAAAAGATGATTCAGCTAGACAGCTGAATCATTTTTCTGTTTTCCTGCTCTATAGCAGCGATTTCTCAGAGTATGATTTAGAGAATCTTAGGTATTCCTTGTACTATTTCAGGAGGTAGTTAAAACCAAAATTGTTTCAATGACAATACTAAGAAATTATTTGTCACTTCAATGTGTTGACATTACAGTGATGGTGGAAAAGCGAAAACAAAAGTGGTAGTTGCTCAGTCCTACTCTTTAAGTAGGTGAAAGTGGTGACATCTTAACATAAGTCAGAGGATTAATTCAAGCCTTTATGAGCAGTTAAGCATTCTTCAATACCATGCACATGTGATTTAAAAAATGCAAATCTCAACTAAGAATGTCCATGAGGAAGCAGTGAATATACTGATTTTATTAAATCTCAGTCCTTGAGTCGGAGAAGGCAATGGCAACCCACTCCAGTATTCTTGCCTGGAGATTCTCAGGGATGGTAGAGCCTGGTGGGCTGCTGCCTGTGAGGTAGCACAGAGTTGGACACGACTGAAGTGACTTAGCAGCAGCAGCAGCAGCCCTTGAGTATTGGTATCTTTTAATTTTTTGTGCAATGATATGAGAAATACACAAAACATTTCTATTATATAATTAAATACGATGATTGTCTCACAGAAAACTTGCATGAAAATTTGTTTCCTTGTGTCACTGAACCAAAAGCAAGTGCATTTTTTCATAAAACACCATTGTCATTTGGAAGGCTGTCTGACACACAATCTATGGGTATTGAGACTTGGGGGCATGGAAGACATTTTTCTCAAAAATATTCAGCCTATCTGCCAAGGAAAGCAAATGACAGGTATGCTGTCAAGAAGTCAAGCAAAAAGTTGAAGCTGGGAAAATGCCCACCCACTTCTATGAACTTAAAACCTCTGAAGTATAGAATCTTCTGACATAATCAGAGGTAACATTAATAAATATTATATTTTGATATTTGACTTATATAATGAATTTACCAATTTATATAAGTTATAAAATGTATCAAATCATGTTTAAATAAAATATATAATTTAAATAAAATCTGTAATTATATTAATCAGTTCAGCTCAGTCACTCAGTCGTGTCCAACTCTTTGCGACCTCAAAGACTGAAGCATGCCAAGCTTCCATGACCATCACCAATTCCCAGAGCTTACTCAACTCAAGATTATCAAGTCTCTGATACCATCCACCATCTCATCCTCTATTGTCCCTCTCTTCCTGCCTTCAGTCTTTCCCAGTATCAGGGTATTTTCCAGTGAGTCAGTTCTTCGCATCAGGTAGCCAAATTATTGGAGATTCAACTTCAGCATCAGTCCTTCCAATGAATATTCAGGACTGATTTCCTTTAGGATGGACTGCTGGATCTACTTGCTGTAAAGGGACTCTCAAGAGTCTTTTCCAACTCCACAGTTCAAAAGCATCAACTCATCAGTGCTCAGCTTTCTTTATAGCCCAACTCTCACATCCTTACATGACTACTGGAAAGGCCATATCTTTGACTAGATGGACCTTTGTTGGCAAAGTAATGTCTCTGTTTTTTAATATTCTGTCTAGGTTGATCATAGCTTTTCTTTCAAGGAGCGAGTTTCTTTTAATTTCATGGATTCAGTCACCTTCAACAATGATTTGGAGCCCCCTAAAATAAAGTCTGTCACTATTTCCATTGTTTCCCCATCTATTTGCCATGAAATGATGGGACTGGATGCCATAATCTTAGTTTTCTGAACGTTAAGTTTTACGCCAACTTTTTCACTCCTCTCTTTCACTTTCATCAAGAGGCTCTTTAGTATTATAAATTAAAAGCAAAGAGTTCCAGAAAAACATCTATTTCTGCTTCACTGACTATGCCAAAGCCTTTGTGTGGATCACAATAAACTGTGGAAAATTCTGAAAGAGATGGGAATATCAGACCACCTGACCTGCCTCTTGGGAAATCTGTATGCAGGCCAGGAAGCAGCAGTTAGAACTGGACATGGAACAACAGACTGGTTCCAAATAGGAAAAGGAGTATGTCAAGGCTGTATATTGTCACCCTGCTTATTTAACTTCTATGCAGAGTACATCATGAGAAACGCTGGACTGGAAGAAACATAAGCTGGAATCAAGATTGCCAGGAGAACTCTCAATAACCTCAAATATGCAGATGACACCACCCTTATAGCAGAAAGTGAAGAGGAACTAAAAAGCCTCTTGATGAAAGCGAAAGAGGAGAGTGAAAAAGTTGGCTTAAAGCTCAACATTCAGAAAATGAAGATCATGGCCTCTGGTCCCATCACTTCATGGGAAATAGATGAAAAAACAGTGTGAGACTTTATTTGGGGTGGGGGGCTCGGAAATCACTGCAGATGGTGACTGCAGCCATGAAATTAGAAGACGCTTACTCCTTGGAAGAAAAGTTATGACCAACCTAGATAGTATATTCAAAAAGAGAGACATTACTTTGCTGATTAAGGTCTTTCTAGTCAAGGCTATGATTTTTCCTGTGGTCATGTATGGATGTGAGAGTTGGACTGTGAAGAAGGCTGAGTGCCGAAGAATTCATACTTTCGAACTGTGGTGTTAGAGAAAACTCTTGAGAGTCCCTTGGACTGCAAGGAGATCCAACCAGTCCATTCTGAAGGAGATCAGCCCTGGGATTTCTTTGGAAGGAATGATGCTAAAGCTGAAACTCCAGTACTTTGGCCACATCATGCAAAGAGTTGACCCATTGGAAAAGACTCTGATGCTGGGAGGGATTGAGGGCAGGAGGAGAAGGGGATGACAGAGGATGAGATGGCTGGATGGCATCACGGACTCAATGGACATGAGTCTGAGTGAACTCTGGGAGTTGGTGATGGACAAGGAGGCCTGGCGTGCTGTGATTCATAGGGTCTCAAGGAGTCAGACACAACTGAGCAACTGAACTGAACTGAACTAGACATCAATTATATTTATAACAATTATATAACTATAAATTATAATTATATGAATACTAAAGTGGGTAAAGTGAAAGTGAAGTCGCTCAGTCGTATCCGACTCTTTGTGACCCTGTGGACTGTAGCCTATCAAGCTCCTCTGTCTATGGAATTTTCAGGCAAGAGTACTGGAATGGGTTTCCATTTCCTTCTCCGCAGGATATTTCCAATGCAGTGATCAAGCCGTGCCTCCCACATTGCGGGTAGGCGCTTTACTGTCTGAGCCACCAGGGAAGTCTACTGGAGTGGGTAGCCATTCCTTTCTTTAGGGGATCTTCCTGACTCAGGGATCAAACCCTGATTTCCTTCATTGCAGGAAGATTTTTACCATCTGAGCCATAAGAGAAGCCTTATATTTATATATAATTACATACAAATTACATATAATAATATATAATAATCGTATAAATATATAATAAATACATATTTAAAATAAAATGTAGTTTTATATATTTCTATAATGAGTTATAGAAATATTTTATAACTCAGTAGACAAATATTTTCAAAGTGGCCATAATATGATGTTATAAAACAATGCATAGAGAAATGATCCAAGTAAAGTGCAAAAGAGATGATAATTTTTAAGGTAAGAATGTACATTTCATTGATATTATTTAATATTTTTTACTGATTTCTAAGAAATTACCTATGTTGAGTTTGATGTAGAATCAAAGAATATTCCAAAACAAGTAAAAAGGTATTGAAACATTTTTTCCTTTCCATTTATAAATGCTGGTAAAGCCAGATTTTCTTCATGTTATTCAACCAAAATAATATAGTAGGTTGAATTCAGAGATATATAGAAAAATATTATCTTCTACTCCACCATATATTAACGAGACTTGAAAAACTATTCAAAAATCAATTTACTTTTTTATTTTGAAGATTGTAGTTATTTAAGGAATTTTTTATGGTATCATAGTAAAATTACTATTATTCATTCTTTAACATTTGATTTTTAACTTCCAACATAATAAATATTAGTAGCTATAACTCATATGAATACAAGCTTTTTGTGGTACTCAACAATTTTTTAAAACAATAAGAGAGTCCTAAAAGCAAGTTTTGAGTATCATTGCTCTAGTCATAGCTTTTCTGTCTCTTCAAGTTCTGTTTTCTTTTTTAGTTGATATAGATACAGAGATAAAAATCACCTTCAGTTTCCTAACAACCCTGATATGTATGATCCATATTCTAGTCAACTTGCCTTAAGTTGACTGTTTTAAGTGTTTAAGTTGACTTCTATTTTAAGAAGAACATTTATAAAACTTACACCATAAAATTATCTGTTGGAAACACTGCACTGATGGTATAAAAATCAATTTGTTGAGGTGTATGTGAAGTACAGCCCAAAGTAAAGAGGCAATGATATGATTATGATTCTTCTGTTGTGTCTTTTCCATGAAGTATTATGTGAAATTAGAAGAGTTATACTGTAGATTTCTCCTCTGGATGAGATTATCCATCCATTTCCATCTCCTTATCTATTGTGAGCTTCTTTCAAATTGTTTAAGTAATGGGTGGCATAGCTAATGTATTTGTTCAGGAAGAAAAAAAATCATTTTGACGTACATTAAGTAAAATAGTTCTGATATTTTCTTAGGACTAAACTTATTTTTTGTCCCCCTAGTTTGGTAATAGTGACTTTTCAACTTGTTTGCTCTCTTGTTTTATTTTGTTTTTGAAATTTTTGGACTCTGAAATATTTTTTTAAATTCTCACTTTCTTTGTGTTCTTATTTAATATTAGAGGATTTTATTGAGGAATTTACTATTTCCTAATGACTTACTGCAGAGCCAGTTTCAAGGGGAAATGAATTAACTTCAATTCCCTAGTCTTACCCCTCATTATGACTCCCTATATATGCTATAAAAGATAAAAGAGCTTTAAAAACATTAGAAGAACTAGCATAGGAAAAATAGGTAAAATGAGTTTTTAAATGAGTTATTAAAATTTAAGAATAAACTTTTATAGGTCAACAAACATATCCCTTGACAAATTGAAAGGCTAAAAGTGGATGGATGGTGTTCTTTATGTTGGAAACTTCAGCTCTCATACTCAGGACAACAGATCCTTAAGGAAGAAAGACACTGGATGTGTCTTGTCAGAATAGCAAAAGATTGTTTTCTTATTCTATAACTCAAACTTGTAAATCACGGTGGAAATTAATATCTAGATATGTTCAAGATAGGCTATTCTGACAACTTTTTATTCAGTATCTATCTGAGTTCCTGGCACACACTAGACCTGAAATGTGTGTTTGCTGAACAATAATCTTGATTTAGTTCCATGTTAATTATCTTTGATAAATTTCAGCAGGCAAAAATTAAAAAAAAAAAAATGCACCCAGTATCCAGACACTTTATTTTGTCTTCGATAAATCATTGCCAGTCCAGCTCTGACCCTGAAAATATTCCCACTATTTTCTTTTTTTCAGCTCAATTCCATATATTGAATGCAAAAATTAAACATGTGTGTGATCTAGAAATATACAAGCAATGAACTTTGGCTGCTATACTTAGACATATGAGTATTTAAATAAAAGGTTGATTCTATACCACAAGCAGCCAGGAACTCTTTTCTGCCTGTTTAGTATAGAAGAGTCAAATGACAGCATGTGGCAGATACAACTCAGAAAGGATTGTTTGAAAGAAGTTTACAGAATAAAATATCCCAAGCCCCAGATGTACAATAAAAGGTGCTTAGAGAAAAAGGAGGGAGACAGACACAATTCCCCGAAATCTTTTAAAACTCTTCCCCTTAAATCTTTTGTGGGACTTTGGCTGTCAAAATGGTGAAGTAGACAGAGCATAGGGGAAAAAAACTGATAGAAGAGTTATATTTTTTATACTTGCAACTTGGGTTGCTGTAAAGCTTTGGGTAAAGAGCAAATGAACTTCACAGCAATCCAGGATAGATATTGCTTGCTGTAAGATGCTCCCATTTCCAAGCTCAATAGGAGGTGATTATTTGTGTAATGGTACAATGCTATAGATATGATGTGCAAGATTAGAACACATTCTGTATTTCCATTCAACAACAAACTGTAAAGGTACAGCTCTATGTCTTGCAATCTCACATTATAAAATAAGAAAAATGATATTATACAGTTGATTCTATCAATGAGATTGGGAAATTAAATCAATTTGTTCAGCTCAGAATGAAAAAAGATCTACCCTGGGGAGCCAGTAAATTCAATCTGAAAGTAGACAATACCTTACTGTGGTTGACCTAGGAGATACTGAAGACCACAAGTAAAGAAAGACCAGAGAGTGCTGAAATAATAATCTTGGAATATTCAGAATATTGAAATAACTTATAAGTAACTGTACAGCTAAATTGTTTTTCAGTCACCCAGGTGTGTAGGACTCTTTGTGACCCAAGGACAGCAGCACGCCAGGCTTCCCTGTCCCTCACCATCTCCTGAAGTTTGCCCAAGCTCATGTCCATTGCATCGGTGATACCATCCAGCTGTCTCATCCTATAACTCTTTCTCTTTCTGCCCTCAATCTTTTCTAGCAATAGAGATATTTCAATGTGTTGACTGTTCACATCAGATGACCAAAATACTGAAGCTTCAGCTTCAGCAGCAGTTCTTCCAGCAAGTATTCAGGGTTGATTTCCCTTAAGATTGGCTGGTTTGATTTCCTTGATATCCAAGGGACTTTACAGGAGACATCTCCATCACCATAGTTTGAAGGCATCAATTTTTGGCGTTCTGCCTTCTTTACAGTCCAGCTCTCCCAATCATACATGATCACTGGGAAGACCATAACCTTGACTATATGGACCTTAGTCGGCAGAGTAATATCTCTGCTTTTCAAAACACTGTCTAGGTTTCTCATTGCTTTCCTGCCAAGAAACAATCATCTTCAGATTTCATGACTGCCGTCACCATCTGCAGTGATTTTAGAGCCCAAGAATAGGAAATCTGTCACTAATTCCACCTTTTCCTCTTCTATTTGTCATGAAGTAATGAGTTAAATTACTTAGAGTAAAAATATATTTGAGGTGAGGTGAAGTCACTCAGTCATGTCTGACTCTTTGCGACCCTGTGGATTGTAGCCCACCAGGCTCCTCTGTCCATGGGATTCTCCAGGCAAGAATACTGGAGTGGGTAGCCATTTAGAAAATAAAAACTTTAAATTGTTTGAAATACTACCATTAACAACTATAAATTATATTTTTGCTGGCTAATATATTCCACTTCAAAATTTCCTCACAATTCTAATTTAAAAATTCTCTTTTCTTGAAGATTTCTGAAGTTTCAAGACAACTTTATCACCATGAACTTTTGGTCACAGATTTTCTTTCCCTCATCTAGCTACATTTTGTTTAGCCTATGTAATCAGAGACAACACTGAGTTCACATTTCATGAATTCTCAAACTTTCCTTCATGTTGTATGTGATGGCTATATTTAAAAACTTAAAATTGGAAAATCATTTTAACTTATACAAATGAATGAATACCTGAAAGCAAAATCACCTCCATTATATGCTATTAGTTTCTCCTAATGGTATGCTTGCTTGAGGAATTTTATTTGTATTATTAAGCTAAATTTTGCTTAAATGAAAATGCATTTACTTTAAACCACTTAGCATATTTATTATAACCTAAAATATACCAATGCATATTAGGTAGCACCTTACATTTTTAAAATAAATTTTCCATATAATATATATTACTTTACAGATTGAATCTTTAAACTTTAGCATGTGCTAGTCAATACTAATGACAATATAGATACCATTAATCACTATGATATAATAAATAGACTGGTATTGGTAGAGTAGTCTTTAATTTACTTTGGGCAGATCATAAGTATATATAACTTTTGAACAAAGCATAAAAGGCACTATAGAATAAACAAAATTAGACAGAAATTCAAGTGAATTTGACTGTTAAAAAAAAAGAATCAGATTGGATTAGATCTATATTTATACAGATTTCCCCCTGATATGGTCCCCACATCTGAAGGTCATGGAGTAGCTAAAATTCAAGGAATAGTCACAGACTTATTAGATTGAGGTTATCACAAGGTAAAGTTTAGAGCTTCCAGACTGCTGGCAGCTGAAGAATAAAACAAACTGAAAGAGAAGGGCACACAGAGAGAAAATCACAAAACAGGTATATAAAATGCTCAGAAAGTATGCATGCATGCAGAAGACTATAAGAAGTCCAAAAGACACGTTCCCCATCCTGAACCCCAGTGGGTGAGGGGTTCAGGATGGGGAACAGGCATATGTCCATGGTGGATTCATGTTGATGTGTGGCAGTGTAAGACCACTCGTGTGCCTAAATCGTTGCACGGAAGTTTTTCTTGCTGGGGGCGGGGTGCCCTAGCGGCTTCTAGCCCGTTCCGTGACCCCCTTATCCTGTCACGGGAGTCTTCAAGTGGCAGGCGCCCTAGCGGCTCTTAAATGCCTGACCCGTGCCCACAGTAATATCAGGCCGTATCCTCGAATGAGAGAGACAGGGAAGTTTCACCCAGCCGGGCGGTAGTTACTGGGGCACACCTGTTGGGAGGCCTTCAAAGTCCACCAGGGAGTTGCCCTGGCCGGGACTAATCAGTTGCCCCACAACCGTCTGCCTGCTCACTGAAACTTCCGAAAAATAGAGTCAAACGGCAGGAAGGGAAAGTAACACAATACAGATTTAACACAGAACAGACAAACTCACACAGAGACACGACACAGGACAGAATCGCTCGAGCGTACCTCCGAATCCAGAAGCCAAAGAGTCTGAGCAAGCGAGGCAGATCCCGGACGAGCCCCAAATGTAAGACCTCGCGGCCTTTTCTCAGGACCTGTTGCTCCAAAGACCACAATGGCTCGAATTCGATGCAATAAGCAAGAGGATTTATTTAAGCCGGCGCCGGGGGTTCAGTCTCCTCCTGGGGAAGAGTGAACCGCCTAGTGTCAGTAGTGAGGGTTTTTATACAAAAAAAATCACAGGCAGGTGGGGATGGAGTCGGGTTATGGGATACATTGAAGTAGAGGCCATAGGTGCGGGGGATACGCTTGATTGGTGGGAAAACTTACAGAGAGCAACTAAGTTGAAACAGAGAAAGCTATTTTCTGGGAGGCTATGTCCTTGCCTCCCGATAAGGAGAAAACTATTTTCTGGGAGGCTATGGCCTTGCCTCCTGAGCTTAAATTTTTAATCTAAGTTCTTCAGCAGAACCAATACAAAATTGTAACATAATTAGCTTCCAATTAAAATAAATAAATTTAAATTAAAAAAGGAAGTCCAATAGAAAACATTTAGCTAACACTGGTATATTTTAGATGTTTGGTAAACACATGAGTTTTCTACTGAAATCTAAGAATGGTGAAACCTTTTTCTTAGGTTTAAGGAATTCACTCTGAGACTATAGGCAAAACAAACATAGATCTGTTGTAAGAAATCATACAATCAAGACTTCAAGATTGCAAGTTAATCAGTAAGTTACATAACTGTCATCGAGAATGCAAAACTTCCAGAGGAAAGAAACAGGAACTAGTATATCTAAAATAAATCATTCAGACAACAGTAAAAATTAATAAATGTGAATGGGAATATCTAGCCCACCTTCAAGAGAATAAGCAGCACACAGAAGCATATACTTAAATAAAACAGAATTTAGATGAATAAGCAAGGAATTTAAAGTAGCTAATACAAAATGTTCAAGGAATTAAAGGAAAATCTGGTCATAATAAACTGATAGATAATTTCAACAGAGAAATAGAAATTATAAATAGTTACTGAAAATTCTGAGACAGGAAATACAATATCTGAATTTAAGAATTTGCAAGCTTTAGAGAACTTTGAAGTTGGTGAAGAGAGACAAAGACAGAGGAAATATAAAGATAGTAGAATGAAATTTATCTAATATATAAAGTAGAGAAACAAAGTAAAAAATTTTGTCTATAAGAATAGGATAAAGAAAGAAAAATAAAAAATAGTAATGCTTAAAGTAATGCTGAAAGAACATATAATTTATAAATCTAAGAAACTCAGAGAACTCCAAATGATAAATACAAACAAACCCTCATTCAGTCTCATCATAATCAAACTGCAGAACACCAAATATGAGTAAAACTTGGAAAGATGCCAACAACAGCAATAACAATAAATATTTTATTTACAGGGGAGTATTGATAATAATGCTAGTTCAATTCTGATCAGAGTAAGTGAAGGAAAAAAGACAATGGTGTAATTTTTTTAAGTTTAAAAAAAAAAATATATATATATATATGTACACACACACACACGTAAATCTAGAATTACCTATCCAGTTTTGGATAGGTATATATACTATACTGCAAAATTTGAGAAAATATTGAAACATTTTCAAGTAAATATATGCTGAGAGACTTTATTCTCATAAAAACTAAGCTACAAAAACTGCTAAATGAAGTTTCTGAGACTAAAGGTAAATGGTATATAAAATACACTCTTTCATTTTTGATGAAAGTGAAAGAAGAGAGTGAAAAATCTGGCATAAAACTTGACATTCAGAAAAATAAGATCATGGCAGCTTGTCCCATCACTTCATGGCAAATAGATGGAGAAACAATGGAAACAGTAACACACTTTATTTTCTTGGGCTCCAAAATCTCTGCAGCTGGTGACTGCAGCCATGAAATTAAAAGACGCTTGCTCCTTAGAAGAAAAGCTATGGTCAACCTAACCAATATATTAAAAAACAGAATGAAGTAAGCCAGAAAGAAAGACACCAATACAGTATGAGGTGAAGTCACTCAGTCGTGTCTGACTCTTTGTGACCTCATGGACTGTAACCTACTAGGCTTTTCTGTCCATGGGATTCTACAGGCAAGAATACTGGAGTGGATTGCCATTTCCTTCTCCAGGGGATCTTCCTGACCCAGGGATCGAACCCAGGTCTCCAGCATTGGAGGCAGACGCTTTAACCTCTGAGCCACCAGGGAAGCCCTACTAATGCATATATATGGAATTTAGAAAGATGGCAACAATAACCCTGTATGTAAGACAGCAAAAGAGACACAGATACATAGAACAGTCTTTTGCACTCTGTGGGAGATGGAGAGGGTGGAATGATTTGGGAGAATGGCATTGAAACACGTATAATATCATATAAACAAATTGCCAGTCCAGATTTGATGCATGATACCGGATGCTTGCGGCTGGTGCACTGAGATGACCCATAGGGATGGTACGGGGAGAGAGGAGGGAGAGGGGTTCAGGATAGGGAACACCTGTGGTGGATTCATGTTGATGTATGGCAAAACCAATACAATATTGTAAAGTAATTAACCTCCAATTAAAATAAATAAATTTATATTAAAAATAATAAAAAGACATTACTTTGCCAACAAAGGTCTGTATAACTATGGTTTTTCCAGTAGACATACATGGATGTGAGAGGTGGATCATAAAGAAAGCTGAGCACTGAAGAATCGATGCTTTTGAACTATGGTAATGGATAAGACTCTTGAGAGTCCCTTGGACAGCAAGGATATCCAACCAATCCATCCTAAAGGAAATCAGTCCTGAATATTCGTTGGAAGGATTGATGCTGAAGCTGAAGCTCCAATACTTTGGCCACCTGATGCAAAGTACTGACACAGAGAAAAAGACCCTGATGCTGGGAAATATTGAAGGCAGGAGAAGGGGACGACAGAGGATGAGATAGTTGGATGTCATCACTGACTCGATAGACATGAGTTTGAGACTGAAATTATGAGTTAGATATCATTAAATTTTTGATATGATGAAACATTTTAAATGAAATTAAATGATTCACTCAATGTCTGGAAATATTTAGTAGCAGAATCAATATTCAAAAGGTGCTTGATGTTTATTCAACTATACCATATTCTAAGGCCTTCCCCAGTGGCTTAGCAGTAACAATTCCACCTGCAATGTACAAGAATGAGTTTGACCCCTAGGTTGGGAAGATCCACTTGAGATGAAAATGGCAAACCATCCCAGTATTTTTGTCTGGGAAATCCCATGGACAGTGGAGCCTGGTAGGCTACAGTCCACGGGGTCACAAAAAGTGGGACACAACTTAGCAGTTAAACAGCAACAATATTCTAATTAAAATCACTCTATGTAATATAAGCATTATAGCCTCACTTATAAAATCAAATGTTACTAAATTTTGGTTATGTTTTTCTATTTTTCCTTCATTAATGTTCATTTTATTGTAAATTACTACCTGCTATATGTTCATTCTGCCTTGACAGTAAGACCACTGTCAAGAGGGTCTTTGTAAGGAACAGAAAAGTTAAGATAGCAGATATAAACTTCTCAATGACTATTAATATATGGGTCTTTCTAAGAATTACAAAGTCCTACCAACTACTATATCAATTGAATAGAAATTAATCATAGGTGTAAGATAAGACATATATAGACACTATATTCCAACATTATTATCATATAGATGTCAGGAAAATTGTCTTGCTGTCAGTGCTCAGAGTATTTTTTCTTCTTTTGTTCCTTATTTCTAATTTTTTAATCAACAAAAGTTTTCTTTCAAATGGTAACATTTTTAATGTAATTCATTATTAAAATGTAAATTAAGTGATTCAGAAGTTTAAAACTGAATTCCTTGCCTTGTTTGAGATTCACCATCTCCTGGGAGACAACTAAAGATTAACAGGAGTGATCAAGCTTTATTTCTGAATACTAAATTTCCCAGAGGGAATTTTCTGCAGCCTTGAACTTCAGAGAATTTGTAGTTCTGGATTTAACAAATTTTAAAATATGATAAAATACAATGAACAACAGTTAAATTATACAGAATTCTCCTTATTGACTTAGAAAGCTCTTGAGAATCTTGCAGTATGTCAGAGTCAATCAGCACTGTGAACATTGTGACTATTATTGCTTATCACAGACTAATAAACTAGTCATTTCAACTTTCAATTGAATTCTACATAAAGGAAGCCTTTTATGTTTACTGAAGTCTTATGTTTTAATTCAATCAATAATATTCTTGCTTTGTGTCTGTCAGTACTTTATACATATTTCAAGTTATAGAAGTTTAATCAGTATTTTTTAAAATTTAGTGCATTTTTGACACTCATCCCTAATTTAGTATTTATTCATTCAGTCACTTATTCATTCATTCACTTCATTCATTCAGATGATGCCATTATTAAAAATAAAAAGATATAATCAGAGATCTTCCTCCTCAAACACCAAATCAGTGAATGAACTTCCATTAGTGCCCACATACTCTATCTCTACTCCAGATGAAGACAGTAGTCACCCTCATGTATCATTTGGATCCTAAAAACAAACTCAAGACGTTGCTCCTACAGTTATGGACTATCTATTGTATCATTGCCTTTGCCCTCACATCTGAATCACAGCTTAAAGATAAATCATGCTCTAACAGCTCCCATCTTAAAACCAACCATCCAACTCTCCTTGATCTTATATCCTTCTGCTGATACTGTCCTTTCCTATCTCACTATTAGGACTGAATGGGTTCTCCCAATATTCTTATGTTAAAATCTAATCCCCACATGATGGTATTCAGAAGTGGGTCTTTTGGGTGATTAAGTCATGAAGTTCTTATGATGGCATTTGTGTCCTTATAAAAAGAGACCAGAAAGCTCTGTTGTGTCTTACTGTCATATTATACAATAAAAATTCAGTAGTCTGCAACAAAGAAAAGAACTCTCAGCAGAATTTAGCCACATTAGCACCCTGATTTCAGACTTCCAGCATCCAAGACTGTGAGACATAGATTTCTGTTGCTCATCCATGATTCTTCATTAAAGCAGCTAAAACTGACCAATACACTCTCCTCACAATGAAATCTTCAAAGGAGTTGTCAATACTTATTGTTTCTAATTCCTGATCCTCAGTTCCTGAACTCTCCCTAATTATCTCCTGTCACCCCTATTCCCTTAACATCTTTGTTGTCAAAGTCACCAATAACCTCCTCTGTGCTAAGTCCCACCATAAAATATTTATTGACTTTTCCTCTGGAATACCAGTCTTTCATGGCTCTCCTTTGCTTCTTTCTTAGCTTTAACTACAATGCATAGACGTGTGACTGAAATGACACAGGCACTCATTAATAATTTTTGTATGAATAAATCAATGAATACTTGTTTTTTAAAGCCACTCTTTCTTTTCCACTGAAGCTAATTATAGAGACAAGTATTGTGGTGGTGTTCAGCTTAACATTGTATGACCTTTTGCAGCCCCATGGGCTGCAGCATGCCAAGCTTCCCTGTCCTTTACCATCTCCTAGAGCTTGCTCAAACTCATGTCTATTGAGTCAAATGAGTGCCCTTATTTATCTCTTTTAACAACAGTACCACATGAAGAGAAAATGTTCTTATAAAAATCATAAAAAGTCTAATGACAATTGTCATGTAGCTTTTCTTATATATTATTATTAAAATAACAAGGTTTTTTTTTTCAGTTTTAGCATTGTCTTTCAAATCAGTCTAATTAACATTACTTTGGATTTTTGTGTATAATTGTATCACATTTACCTTTATTGTAAATGTCATAATTATTCATTTTCTTCTACATGTAAGGTTTTCTGTACATATTACATTTTTGTCATTAACCTTCTCAAATTAAATGATGAGAAATGATAGTTACTTAGAAAATTTCTGTTTAAGTCCACTGTGAAACTTAAGCTTTCTATTTAAATAAAATAACAACAAACAAAAATTAAAATGTCCAAGAAGTATTAGTTCTTTGGCATGACCTCTAGAAACACAGCAGGGTCACTATAAAAGAAGAATAAGTAGAATAGAAAACCATGAAATTACTACATAATTTGGCATGCATATTTATATTTATACTTTGGTTAGAAATCATTCATTATAATTGAGGAGATTATTCAAATAGAGCTATTACCATCTAAGGAGTCAAGAGATTAAAAGGAGTTATTAATATTTTTTCAGAACAGACATACTTGAAGTATGCTCAAGTAGCATAATTAGCCTATTCAGGACTGGCTCACTGTTTTACCTATCAAACTGAGTCTCTTTTATGTGAAAAAGAATCATCATATAATGATTAGCAGACAGATGTGATTTAATAAATATTGAGAATAAAAGCACTGCACAATTTTAATGGATCTGTAATTGTAATTCCCAAGTATCTTTCCTTCCTCAACTAATTGGGTAATGACATTGCTTGAATTAATCCAAGGTCATCAGCTTACACACAGTGCAGATGGTTTCTCCACTTTACGGGTATACAGGGGATTCGAGATTACTGTTGCCTGCTGCTTTTCAAGCTAACTTTTATTCTTAAAAATCCACATTTTCACTGTAGCTGAACAGCTAAGCCTTATGTTACTTTGTGCATACTTTAAAATATCTGATGCATGTAATTATTACACCAAAACTAGCTTTCATTCCTACTTTTCAATTTTGTTATAAGGAAAAACACAATATTATGCTTTGTATATTTTGGGTTTTGTTTTGTTTTTCTATGTTCCTAGCTTTAGTTTAAATTATGGTTCCAGTGAGAATTTTAACCTAAAATCCATTGGTCAGTTAATCTATTTCCTCATGTGTAACATACCCCAGCATAGTTCAGAATTTGCCTAATACTGTTTGAGATACTATGTTAATCCATCTAGCTACTAGAAAGTCTGACTTTGAAATATATTTCTAAGTGCTCCTGTGGTAGTTATGATAAATAGAAATAAAGTATTTCTATGCTTTTTAATCCTCACATGCCAATGGCAGGGTTGACAATTTGGCCCTTTTCATGTACTGCATGGGAAAAATAGTAATAGTAATCATACTTATTTGTTAGTCTGCCCTGGTGGCTCAGAGGTTAAAGTGTCTGCCTGCAATGTGGGAGACCTGGGTTCAGTCCCTTGGTCCAGAAGATCCCCTGGAGAAGGAAATGGCAACCCACTCCAGTATTCTTGCCTGGAGAATCCCATGGATCGAGGAGCCTGGTGTGTTACAGTCCATGGGGTCACAAAGAGCTGGACATGACTGAGCGACTTCACTGTCTTTCTTTACCAATGGCAGGGTTGACAATTTGCACACTTTCATGTTCAGTTCAGTCACTCAGTCATGTCTGATTCTTTGCTACCCCATGAATTGCAGCATGCCAGGCCTCCCTGTCCATCACCAACTCCCAGAGTTCACCCAAACTCATGTCCATCGAGTCAGTGATGCCATCCAGCCATCTCATCCTCTGTCATCCCTTTCTCCTCCTGCCCCCAATCCCTCCCAGCATCAGAGTCTTTTCCAATGAGTCAACTCTTCGCATGAGCCTTTTTGTGTACTGCATTGGAAAAATAGTAATAGTAATCATATTTGCTAGTATTTAACAGTTACCAAAATGTTTACATATGAAATATATTTTTACAACACGGAAATAATCTGAGCTTAGAAGGCAGATGAATCATTATTTTGCATATGAAAAATTAAGAGATTTTAAATGATTCATTCAAAGGTCCCACAGCAAGTAAGTGACAAAACAAGGTTGAGACTTGCTGTTACTGTGGTCTTTGTAGAGCCTATTCTGCCCCCATGTGCAAATTCAGGGTTCTCTTTCATTTTCCTCCTACCCAGTCACAGAATAGGAACTAGCTGTGTAAGACAGATGTTGTGTGCTGTGCTTAGACACTCATTCATGTCTGACTCTTTGTGATCCCATGGACTGTAGCCTGCCAGGCTCCTCTGTCCATAGAGAGTCTCCACATAAGAATACTGGAGTGGGTTGCCATTTCCTTCTTCAGGGGACCTTGCCAACAAGGGGATCTAACCCACATCTCCAATGTCCTCTGCATTGGATGGCAGATTCTTTGACACTGAGCCACCTGGGAAGCCAGATGTATATGTGTATGTATGTGTGTATGTGTGTGTGTATTCAAAAAGTTAACAATATAGCAAAGCAAGAAACCTAAAAGTTTACATCATACTATCTGAAAGATATCACATAAATAACTGATCCTCTATGTTCCTAGGGGAATATATCTATCATAGGACTTGAATATAAAGTGTGACCTGAGATGGCCTCTGAAAGATTATAACTAGTTATATTAAATGAACAAAGAAGGCTATTCCAAGCCTAGGAAAGCCTGAATAAAGTGAAAAGTGACAAATTTAGTGAACAAATTTTGAAAAATGTGTTGAGGACTATCAAAAATCAAATAAGAGAGATGAATTAGGAGGCTTATGGGTAATATCAAATTCTTCAAAAAGGAAGGATTTGATTCAGAGAAAAAATGGGGTCAACTGATGATTTTGATCTAAGAGGTAATATGATGAAAGTAATCATGTTTTTGAAAAATTTTATTTGTGGTATTGAATAAAAATAGATTCAAAATGAAGGCATAGACATAAGGAAAACAAAAATTCAGAATCTTTGGCAGAAGTTCATGAGTATATATAACAGAGTAGCTGCAAAAGGATTAAAAAAGGAAGGAAACAAAACTAAAAGTAAACAACCATTTCTCTGGTGGCTCAGACAGTAAAGAATCCACCTGCGATGCAATATATCTGGGTTAAATCCCTGGGTTAGGATGATCCCCTGGAGGAGGGCATGGCTATCCACTCCAATATTTTTGTCTGGAGGGTCCATAGACAGTGGAGCTTGGTGGGCTACAGTTTATGGGTCACAAAAAGTGGAACACAGCTGAGTACTAACATTTTGAATACATGAAAAAGGAAAATTGAATGATTTATCAAGATTTTAAGACATGACAGCTTGGAGAATGATAGTATCTCTGATATATCAATACATTGAGAACCAGGGCTAAAACTCTGGCAACACTCTCAGCCAAGGATACATAAGAACAACTAAAAACCAAGTGTGAAGAAGGAAATGGCAACCCACTCCAGTATTCTTGCCTGGAGAATCCCATGGACAGAGGAGCCTGGTGGGCTAATGTACATGGAGTCACTGAGGGTCAAGCACAACTGAGTGACTAAGCATAAAAAGTCAATGAAGAAAGAAAAGAAAAAAGGATCATAAGGAAGAGAGAATCAAATTGGAAAATTTACCAGGAGGAGTGTCTGTCAAAAAGACTAGATGATTCAGGGGGATGGAAGAAAAAAAATAACAGACTTACATATACATAGATGGCACGTTAGTAAGAGGTTCTAAAAGGGAAATAATTGGTGGAACTGTTTAGAGTCCTTCTACTAGATGAACATTGCATACACTAATCAACTGCAGAGAAAAACACTGTCACTGAATTCTAATTGCTAGCTTTCACTGCTTAATCTCTCTGTGGAGATAAGAATTAGTTACGGAATTTTTATGGAGATGGCAGTCATCCTGTTTGCCACAAACTGTTTGCATGGAAAAGTACACATCAGTTAGACCCCTGTCAAAATAATTAGCTAAGCATGAGATAAGACCTTTTAGATTTCAGCATGTTCCAAGCATTAAATCTTTTTTTTTTAATATATGAAACCAAATCAACACATTTTACAGAAATAATAAGCACTGTATATAATTCTACAATTTTTGTGTTATTTTTATGGTTTCTGTTATCTATTTAATAAAACATCTAATTTAGTAAAATAAAAACTTACCAGCTGGTAATTACTGAGATAATGAGAAATGGAATTTCTTCTTACTGTTCTCATCCCTCTCATTCTATGTTAGGCATTATGAAATTGAAATAAAATCCATTTCAATTAAAAGAGCTCTGTTCTCTTACCTTAGAGCTTGATAAACAGCATTACTGAATTCAGGTCAGTCATAATCTAATCACAATGTATCCATCATTGAACACAAAGTTCACAAGAATATATCCTTTTCTTTTCCTACACAGCATAAAACCAAGGTTAAAGTATACTTGAAAGCAGCTTGTTACTAAGAACCCTTTCTACTTTATTCTTCCTCTTGAGCATGGAACAGGAAGCCAAAGATCAGAGCTTGTAAGTCTGGAAGATAAGATATGATTTGTTGCTTTATAAATGCTTTTTAAATTTTTTAGCCTTCATCTTACAATAAATTATTGCCCACTATTAAAAGTTTCAAAATATGAAGTTGATACTAGTGCTTTTTATTATTTACCTTCAGATTAAGTCACATAATGGCATAGTGACCATTTTGGTAGATTCCAACTCCCATTTCCATGTTTTCAGGCTATTTTAAAAATTGAATAAAACAAACTACTTAATATCCTAAGTTTTGTAGATATGAAAATGAATGAGAAGCAGTTCTTGTCCTCACATATGCTCCATAATGATTACACATTTATAGTTATGGCTCTATTATTAAAGGTAAAAGAATAAACATTTTAAAGTCACTTCACACACAAATGCTTGCTTTTTTAACCTACTTTGTATTAGTCAAAAATGATCCTAAGCACACAAACATTACATTCCTCTAATTCAAGGTGTCCCAAGTTTGTCACTATTAATATTTAGTGAAATTTAGAAAAGTCTTTGTTATGGGGACAGTCAGCACCCTCAGTTTCTATTCACTGGATGCTAGTAAACCCCTAGGGGTGACAATGAAGAGTGGGTCCTGATGTACAGTTGCTCCATTTGAGAACCACTGCTCTCATTGTAGTTGAGAACACCTGCATTCAAAAGGCAAGTAGAGGTGTACCTTTGTTTTATTTCATATATAAGTGATATCATATGATATGTGTCTTTCTTTATCTGGCTTACTTTACTTAGCCTGATAATCTCTTAATCCATCGATGTTGCTGCAAATGGCAAGCCAGACAGAGAGACATATCATATGATATCACTTATATGTGAAATTAAAAAACAAAACAAGTGAACTTATTCACAAAACAGAGCCATAGACATAGAAAACAAACTTATGGTTACCAAAGGGAAAAAGGCGGAGGGATAAATTAAGAGGTTGGGATGAATACATATACAATATTCTATGCCCAGCATTTTGTGATAGCCTATAACGTAAAATAATCTGAAAAATTATTTTGTTTAACTTAGCACATTATGAGAAATGCTGGGCTGGTTGAGTTACAAGCTGGAATCCAGATAGGCAGGAGAAACATCTACAACCTCAGATATGCAGATGATACCACTCTAATGGCAGAAAGCAAAGAATAAAGAACCTCTTGATGAGGGTGAAGGAGGAGAGTGAAAGAGCCGACTTTAAATATTACAAAAAAAAATACCTCTAAGATCATGGCATCTGGCCCCATTACTACATGGCCAATAGAAGAGGAAAAGGTGAAAGCAGTGATAGATTTCCTCTTTGGGGGCTCTAAAATCACTGCAAATGTTGACTGCAGCCATGAAATCAGAAAACAATTGCTTCTTGGAAGGAAAGCTATGATAAACCTAGACAATGTGTTGAAAAGCAAAGACATTACTCTGCCGACCAAGGTCCATATAGTAAAGGCTATGGTCTTCCCCATGGTCATGCATGGCTATGAGAACTGGACCATAAAAAAGAAGAATGACAAAGAACTGACTCCTTCAAACTGTGGTGCTAGAGAAGACTCCTGAGAGACACTTGGACAGCAAGGAGATCAAACTAGTCAATCTTAAGGAGATCAACCCTGAATACTCATTGGAAGGACTGATGCTGAAGCTGAAGCTCCAGTGTTTTGGTCATCTAATGTGAACAGATGACTCACTGGAAAAGTCCCTGGAGCTGGGAAAGACAGGGAAGAAGAAGAGGGCATCAAAGGAGATGGCTGGATGGCATCACTAATGCAATGGACATGAACTTGGGCAAACTTCAGGAGATAGTGAGGCACAGGGAGCCCTGGTGTGCTGCAGTCCATGGGGTCACAAAGAGTCAGACAAGACTGGGCAACTGAACAACAATATATATGAAAGTGTTATATTAGCTGCTCAGTCCTGTCTGACTCTTTTGACCTCACGGACTATAACTCACTAGGCTCCTCTATCCATGGAATTATCCATGCAAGAATACTGAGTGGGTAGCCAGTCCCTTCTCCAGAGGATCTCCCCACACAGGGATTGAACCTGGTCTCCTGCATTGTAGGCAAATTATTTACACTCTAACTGAATTAATGGCCCAAAACCTGACACTAACAAACTGTAAATCAACTATATTTCAATTAAATATATATTTACCAAAAATGTAAAATTTAATTAAGTAATTAAATTAATCCATGCAAAGGAAAAAAAAAAAAAAACTCTTCAGCTTCCTTGCCCTTTCACCAGGTGAGGATGCAAGGAGTGTGCAACCCAGAAAAGGTCCCTCACCTGACCATGTCCACACTGGTCTCAGTCTTTCATCCTCCAGAACCATGAGAAATAAATTCCTATGGTTTATAAGGTAAAAAGCAAACAAACTAGAAAAGGCAATCAGAGGAAATGGAATACACAGAGTAGACTTGAAGAAATCCATCAAGAAATAGAAAACCAGAAGAAAAGTGGAGAAACCAAGAGAGGAAAGAATTTCAAGATCTGATCAGTGGTGTCTTATGCTATACCCAATAATAAAGATAAGGTTCTAGAATTGAGTTCAAACCAAGCATTTCAGGAGTGATTTTTACAAACTGACTTTTACCACATAGCATCTCCTCTAGCCCAGTAGTTCTTAAATGGCTGTGCACATCTGTGTCAGCTAGACATCTCAATCTCAAAATTTCAAATTCGGTCTTCTTGGAATGTACTGGGCTGTATGCACATATTTTGGAAAAGAAATTTACATGAAAGATCCTGGAATTCATCCTAATTAACAGCTACTGCTCTAATCTTATTTTCTGTTTCCTTTATTTCCTCTGTAATTTTCTCCCTGTCTTTAGCAGTGTGGGATAGTATAAAGAATATTGAACTCTGCTGTTCTGGTCAGAGTTCCTAGTTCCCAATGTGACACTAAATAAATGTGTTTGTTTACTGGATAAAGTTCCTTAAACTCTCAACCTCCATTTAATCATCTGTAAAATTGGATTGGACAGTTTCTCTAACACTAATCTTCTACATATAATCTGATAAAATAACCAGAGTAAATGCATTCCAGGTGGAAATAGTACTTGATCCATTCTAATCAGATATAAATATTATTAAAATAAAGAAGCAAACTACAGATTATAGAGCAGATTATATTCTAAAATGTGATGCAACCATCACACAGTAACTATATAATAAAATTTTAGATTACAACATATCCAAACAGCTGGGTAAAATAGATAACACACACCCACAAAATAATATTTAATACTACATGTCCAAATAGAATAATTAATTCTCAAAGAAACCTTCTGAGTGATTTACAACTCTATATTCTGTAGAATAAATTCTCAAATATCTGTATAAATTATATTGTTTCTATGAATGAGATAACTATACATTTAGCTTGGAATCTTGCTTTTCAGGTACATTTACTGCAGTTCCTTTATGGTTATGGGAGCTGTATCTCTGAAAGGACCACTTGAGACAGTCAAGAAGCAAGAAGCTGCTGCTACCAGCTCTACTCACTGCCATCACAACTACTTCTCAATCACAGAAGTAGGAGAAAAGGTAGCCAAAGCTGCAGTTTCCAGGTTCACACATATGATGGAGCATCCAACCGCTTCAGCCTGCACACAAGGGATGCAGGAAGGCCAGTGCCAGACATCTGAACACTTTCAAAATTTGTTTCTAATAGCCAAGTACCTCAGGAAGAAGGGTTCTGCCTTACCAGACCTCACACAAGTTTATATTATTAGTCAAACGTAACATGTATTCAGGGGGAAACACCAATTAGCTTTTAAATATCTCCCCCAAAAGAATAAAATATATATATATATTTTTAAGAATAGAATATTTGAGAGAGTTTAAAGAATGCACCACAGTTTATTCCTGAATTTTCCTTTACAAATGGATTAAATAGAGCAGTAGTAAACTCTTTGAGCTGGTATCTTTATTCTTGGCAATGCTAGCATATCAGAAAAAAATTGGGGCTACTTTAAAGGTTTACTGGATGCTGTCCGTCTAGTCAAGGCTATGGTTTTTCCAGTGGTCATATATGGATGTGAGAGTTGGACTGTGAAGAAAGCTGAGCGCCAAAGAATTGATGCCTTTGAACTGTGGTGTTGGAGAAGACTCTTGAGAGTCCCTTGGACTGCAAGGAGATCCAACCAGTCCATTCGGAAGGAAATCAGCCCAGGATTTCTTTGGAGGGAGTGATGCTGAAGCTGAAACTCTAGTACTTTGGCCACCTCATACAAACAGTTGACTCATTGGAAAAGACTCTGATCTGGGAGGGATTGAGGGCAGGAGGAGAAGGGGATGACAGAGGATGAAATGCCAGGATGGCATTACTGACTTGATGGACGTGAATTTGGGTGAACTCTCAGAGATAGTGATGGACAGGGAGGCCTGACATGCTGCAATTTATGGGGTCGCAAGGAGTCAGACACGACTGAGCAACTTAACTGAACTGAACCAAACTGATGTGGTTGATGTGACTTTTAAGTAATTAGTCATAAAAAGAACTGATGCAAACTGAAGCAGGAAAATGTTATTAGTTAAATGTTCAAACGCTGCAGCAAAACCACTGGACTAAAATCTCAGCTTTACTATAGAGCTAATTAATAGGACTGTGGGTAACTTGCTTAAATTTTCTTTTCCTCAAAGACTTTCTTGTACATGAAGTGAGAGTAATAATATTACCTGGTTTATGTTATTGTGAGGATTAAAAGAGAAAATCTGTGAAAGGCATCTAACTCAAAGACTAGAACTTAGTATAAATAGTGCAAATGATAACAATGATTAAGTCAAACTGATTGTATTTAACAGACATTTTAAGATCGTCTTGAAATAATTTTTGAAATTATTATGGTATCCACTTAACCATATACATCCAATTTGTCTACAAGTAATTGACCAAATGCTATGTATTATACATGCATATGTGTATTTTTTCTTCTTAGAATATTTGTGATTATAGTGGTGGGCATATTTTACAGCCTGAAATTAACTCTGTTTTATTATATAATAGAATCTTTGTGAGGAAAATCTCCTCATCCAAAATAAGACAAAAAATTTTAGATAAACGTTATAGTTATATGATATCTCTACAATCATGTATTTGATTCTGTACTACTTAATTTGAATTTCTAAAACATGTTTTACCTTTAATAACTTCTAGACTGCTTGAAGAGGGCCATTATTCCCCAGGTTACCAGCTACCTAATATGGATATGAGATAATGAGAAGTTCCTAGGATGGTGTTCTGTGTATGTGCTGAGTCGCTTCAGTTGTGTCCAACTCTTTGTGAACCTGTGGACTGAAAATCACTAGGCTCCTCTGTCGATGGGATTCTCCAGGCAAAAATACTAGAGTGGGTTGCCATGCTCGCCTTACGGTGATCTTCTCAACCCAGGGCTTAAACCTGCGTCTCCCATATCTCCTGCATTGGCAAGTGGGTTATTTACCCACTAGCATCATCTGGGAAGCCCTCCTTGAATGGTACTAAGTATGTAGTACAGGTTTTAAATACATATCAGTTTCCTTTTATTTACACAGTTCCACAAGGACTTGTACAATGATGTCTTCATCTTAGAATTAATAAGAACAGTCAGTGAACAATATGGTATGGTAGAAAGAGCATAAGTTCAAAATTAAATTCATATAGCAGTTTGCAAAGTGCCCATAAATTCCTCTTTTTCCAACATGTGCATCACTTGGCAATGTGATTTTGCCTCTCTTGTTCCTAATAAGTGGAGACAGATTCTCCATTTGGGCTTAGCCATGTGATTTGCTTTATTCAATGGAATATTAGGAAATACAATATAGAGTATTAAAAAATGTTTGAACACTGGGTAATTGTCATCAGTTCAGTTCATTTCAGTCACTCAGCGACCCCATGAATCGCAGCATGCCAGGCCTCCCTGTCCATCACCATCTCCCAGAGTTTAATCAAATTCATGTCCATCAAGTCAGTGATGTCATCCAGCCATCTCATCCTCCGTCATCCCCTTCTACTCCTTCCCCTAATCCCTCCCAGCATCAGAGTCTTTTCACTTGGTTAAAAATCCCTCTGCGATATGAGCAATCTCAGACTAGCTTCCTGAGTGAAGAAATGCAGTATGGAGATAGATCCTTAGCTTTCCCAGACACTCAATCTGTCCCAAATATATGAGTGAGGTTGCCCAGATTGAAATAATTTCCCAGACAACCCACAGAATTATGAGGAAAACTAAAATGTATTGCTTTAAGTCATGTGTTCTGATGTTCAACTACTGAACTGGAAAAAAAAAAAAAAAAACTAACTGGAAAAGCTCATACTACAGTTCTACCACTTAATAAAACTGGTTAAAATTTGGATGGGCTACTTACCTTATTGAAACTCAATTACCATACTTGAGACATTGAGATAACTTCTGACCATACATGGTATGGTGAGAATTAAAAGAGATAACATGTTTAAAACCCCTAGCATAATGGCTGGTACCAATTAGGGATTCAGTAATATTCCTTTCCTCTCAGTTTCTTTCATACAGTGTTTTTGGGGCCACAATGTACATTTGTACAAGATGTACCAAGCACAGAAGTACTTCCAACTAAAACCTGGCACTTGCCATCTGCCTCTAAAAGGATTAAGTCACTAGCCATTGCAGTTGTTGACCTTCAACATATCCTGAAAGGAGTTCCAGGTAGAGATCAGGACTGAGGTACTTTGCTCTTGAAAAAACTGGCAGAACAAGCCTTCCAATAGTCAGATATTTTCAGGAAAAGATCTTATGAATTCAAATTTTTACATTATCTCATATCTAGAAAAGTACTAAAATCATTAAAGGTGACATCTGCTCCTCATAACTAGCAGCAAGTTTCTGCCAAATATGAGCTTGACTGAAGGTATTCCCCCTTCACTAAAATCATATGTAACAGTGACTTTCCCCCTCTTCTTTGCAGCAGGTCTTCAGAACTATCTGAGACGTCATCTCTCAAGCTATAGTCCTCATTTCATCCCAGATAAAATGTAACTCACAACTCCCATTTCCTTTTTTTTCAGTCTACAGTACTAACACTAAAGAAGCAGTAGTAGCTATAATATAGTCCATGCTGTGTTTCCCAAACTGTGCACTCAGGTCTAGGGTTTTCTCTGCCCAGAGGAATGGGTGCCTTACCTAATTCACACAGGCCTAGCTAGAGTCTGGACTGCATGCTTAGCAAATCTCTCTTGAATTGCATTGAATTAAATTATTTAGTAACGTAAAAGTTGAGTTTTATAAAAAAAAAAATAGAAGAAGTTATTCTGGCTCAGTTCTAAATCTAGAAAAAAAGTGTTATACAAAACCTATCCTCACCTTTCCTTGATCTCCAGTGAATTTCACACTTCAGTACTTATATATAAAAAGTACTTATATATAAGGCTACCTTCTAGAAGTAAGCATCACTTGTCATTTTTTAACCTCAGAAAACTAAGATGTAATACACTGTACTCTGATGATAACTGCTATCCTCCACTGTTCCGACTTCCTTAACTATGCTACATTTGAATTTTACCTCTTTTAATTTCCTTATTTTCTTCAATCTATCAGTAGTCTCTTTCAACACTCTCTTCTCCACCCAGTCTGATTTGTACTGTATATTACCTAAACTACTCATAAATACAGTCAGTTCCCTATATTCCTCTCTTTTACCTCATCTGCATAACAAAAAGCCCTAAAGCTGGATAAAGACCAAACCTCCTTTTTGATCCCAAAGTTACCTTTGTTGCTATGCTACACTAGAGGGAAAAAAAAAAAAAAAAAAAAACATGACAAATGTAGATGCATTTGTCAATACTTGTCAATCAATGTACTACATTGATATTCTCCAGCCATAGCTGGACCTCAAACACTGGTTAGATATCTATGTTCGTTTCATCTCCCTTTCCTCAAGGTGACCATTGACCATTCCAAACCTTTATTTCACTTCTCAATCCCCTAACCCATTCCCACTCATTCACTTATTCATTAACTTATTCAAAATTTTCATTAAGTTTCTACCATGGGGCTTCCATCATGGCTCAGATAGTAAAGAGTCTGCCTGCAATGTGGGAAACCTGGGTTCAATCCCTGGGTAAGGAAGATCTCCTGGAGAAGGAAATGGCAATCTACTCCAGTATTCTCGCCTGGAGAATCCCATGGACTGTAGCCTGTCAGGCTCTTCTGTCCATGGGGTTGCAAGAGTTGGACATGACTTAGCAACTAAACCACCACCATACACATACACATATATAGATTGTAGGTGCTCTTATTCTCTGTTCCCTGTTTCTTCTCATTCTGGAATGTAGTTTAAAGAGCAACCCCTATATTAATTATGCCTTTCTTATGGAAGAATCGAGGTCAAGAAGCAAAGACCCCCATGAAATCACTTTTAATACTTTAGCTTGCCAAACATTATGACTTCTTTTGGCCAATCAAGTCTCACTGTAAATTTAGAATAAATGGAATGGGGAAATATTTTCTCCAATTGCAGAGGCTGGGGAAGGAGGAATGAAGAAGTAAATATTGGTAAAAAATAATGTATTAGCATAATTTAGGAGAACTGGGTTCTATCCCTGGGTTGAGAAGATCCCCTAGAGGAGGGCATGACAACTCATTCCAGTATTCTTGCCTCAAGAATCCCCATGGACAGTGGAGCCTGGTGAGCTACAGTCCATGGGGTCGCAAACAGTTCGGCATGACTGAGTGACTAAACATAGTACAGCACATTGTCTTAGTTCAGTTCAGTTCAGTCGCTCAGTCGTGTCCAACTCTTTGCAACCCCATGAATCGAAGCACGCCAGGCCTCCCTGTTCATTACCATCTCTCGGAGTTCACTCAGACTCACGTCCATTGAGTCAGTGATGCAATCCAGCCATCTCATCCTATGTCGTCCCCTTCTCCTCCTGCCCCCAATCCCTCCCAGCATCAGAGTCTTTTCCAATGAGTCAACTCTTCACATGAGGTGGCCAAAGTATTGGAGTTTCAGCTTTAGCATCATTCCTTCCAAAGAACACCCAGGACTGATCTCCTTCAGAATGGACCAGTTGGATCTCTTTGCAGTCCAAGGGACCCTCAAGAGTCTTCTCCAACACCACAGTTCAAAAGCATCAATTCTTTGGTGCTCAGCCTTCTTCACAGTCCAAATCTCACATCCATACATGACCACAGGAAAAACCATAGCCTTGACTAGATGGACCTTAGTTGGCAAAGTAATGTCTCTGTTTTTGAAATATTTATTTCCTTTTCCCCTGCACAGAAAACACACCCCAAGGAAGACATCTTAAATGTCTTACCCAATTATGGGATCAGACTATAAATCCATCATTTTGTGATAAATCTCTACTTTATCTCTAAATGATAGCACTCCTCCAGCTCACACATCCATCATAAAATGGTAAAATATCCTCCACGAAGCATTACTGTTTGAAAAGAGAGTAATGAGAGAGACACAGTAATCAATCACTGGTCCAACAATATCTGAAATTCGGCTAGACAAATACTACAGAAATCCCTCTTCTTGGTAGTTGAGCATGTTTCTCAATTAGTTTTTGGTTCTGTCCACTGGGAGGAATTCTTCAGCTCATTTTTCTCCACGGGTCTAAACCTTGCCTTCTGGGAAGTTTCATTTTGATTAGTTTCCTTGGCAACATGTGATGAGAGTTTTCTGCCGTTTTCTTTCCAGTAGAAAGTGGAAGCCAAAAGTTCATTTACATATCCATATTGAATGGTCACAAACTCTTCATACAAACTAGTAGTGATTTTAAGGTAAAAATCTCTCAAAAACAGGATTGAACTATATTTTCTACCAATTTGATGCCAGTCAGCTTAGTATTCTCTTAGCCATAGAAACACCTATTGTGGAGACCTGTTTTTCTCCTTATATTAATTATAGATATTCTCAGTATACATGGTTTTCACTTGATCACACTCTTAGCTTAAACTTTTCTGAACTATTTTACTCAGCTAAAAGGATTTCTTAGAGGCCATGTAATAATCAGGGAGGCCCTGTGTAATAATAAATAAAATATATTAAAAACCTATTCTGAGATTTTTAACAAAGAACCACACTTAGGACTTATGTTTTCCCTTGAGCCTGTGTCTCAATAGCTATGTCCATGATTTGTTCTTTTATCTGAAGATATATTCATGAGGTTTTGGGTCTCAAAACATTTCTCAATTTTGTATTTACTGTTTATAGATGAGAATCCTTTATACTTCCTAACTCTGCAAGTCTAAGATATAAAAAAAAACTCTAATTTTGCTCTTATCCTTTCTTGAAAGCAAGAAGACTCTCCCCCAAGACTACCCCCTCCCCGCCACACACGCACACACACAACCTGCGCTCATTTCTTATTGGTATCACTTTATCCAATGCAGCATAAGACCTAACCTTCATAATAGCATTTAATTTCCAAAACCTATAGGTCAAAGCTATAGTTTTATTAGACACATTATCTGCCTTTCAAATTCTCACAGTAGATTTTTTTTTTTCCTAACTGCATAATATAGGGCAGTTTTAGTGTCTAATAATAGTTTGGGGGAGGAATTTTTCTTCCTTCTACTGGTCCCAAACCCAATATTAAATGCACTAATTCTTTGTTTTAGTAGAACAACTCTTCTATGTGCCAATGTTTGTATTAGTCAGCTTTGATAATCTATGTTGTGTAACAAACATCCCCAAAGCCACATGGTTAACAGTGCAGGTTTATGTTTCACTCTTTTTGCATGTATTCTGAGAGGTGGCTGTTTCTCTGCTCTTATCTTTGGGTAACTTTGAGTTTTCTACATTTGTACTCCAATTCTATAAGCTAGGGTGAAGGGACAGCTCCAATCTAGAACATGACCTTTCTTGTATCAGAGGAGAAAAGCAAGAGAAACTAAGCCAAAGCATGTTTCTGTTTTTAGCTCCTGCTCAGCTATAGCATATAGAAAATATAACATAGCACATCTTCTCACACAATGTTGACAAAAGTTAGTCACTTGGCCAGTGGGATGAAAAGTTAAAATCATTAGGAGGTTAGCAGTAAAGAGAAAAGGAGAATAAATATTAGTAAACAGTAGTAAAACTAACCACAGAGTGAATGTAAAAACAAACCAAGTTCTCAGGACTTATAATAATTAGAATCCAGATAAACAAAGAAGAATCAAAGAGGAAGAATCAACTAGTGAAATAAGAAGAGTATCAGGTAAGTAATAAATCGTGTGAACAAATAAGAAAGCAGTTAAATAAAAATCAAGCACCTAACTCTAACAAGAATAACTAAGAGGTTAGGGAAGTTGATGCCTGAAAGATATCTATGTGCTGAGGCAACATGATGACCATTGGTGAATCAGATATGAAAACTTTCAATAGACTGAAGGAGCTTGTAGCAGGTCAGAAATCTACGGTAAAGAATAAATAGGAGATTGTGAATTTTGAGAGGATTGATAAATTATATTCTCTCTTCCCTACCAGTTTCAGAATCAAATGATAAATATACATAAGAGTAAAGCTATTAAGATAAAAAAATTATAACTACTAAAGCTAAAAGTGTTTGTCGTTCAGTTTTGTCTGACTCCTTGAGACCCCATGGATGGTAGGCTCCTCTGTCCTTAGAATTCTCCAGGCAAGAATACTGTAGTGGGTATCCACTCCCTTCTCCAGGAGATCCTGACCCAGGGATGGAACCCAGTCACTAGCAGGTGCTCATTAAACATGAGATTCCATCAGTAGCTTTGCCTATGATGGGAAGGACCAATTGCTGGCCTTGGCTAGTGCCCCCAGGGATCAGGTTGGTGAGAAGGGAAAAGATGAGGCCCAAAAGGAGGAGAGGGTGGCTGCATGCCAGCCTGACCTGTGCCACAGTGGGTAGGGTAGAGGGGCCAGCTGGGCTGGGTGCCAGGCAGAGACCAATTAATGAGCTTTAATGCAGTGGCATGCCTGGTCTCATCACCTCCATGAACTTCTGGTCAAGCCACCATGGAGCAGAGGACAAGGGGGATGCAAGTGGGAGCCAAGGGCTAACAGTGCTGATCAGGGGATCAGGGTTCAAGCCTTAGCCCATGTGATGTTGAAGTCTCTGGAGCCTCTGTCTGTCAAATGGGTATAGCTGGGCTGAGGGCCAAGACTGAAGCTAGACCTGTGGCCAATATATGCTTCCTTACATTTTCCTTTTCCTTTGAAGCACAGTATAAATCCACAGGGTAGATTGAGTCTAAAGAACAGGCTTCATTTATCTATCAAAGTATAAGAAGAAAAAAAAATTTCTCTCAGCCCTTTCAACCATTTCAAGTCAGTACATCAAGAAAGTCACTTTCAGGACTCTTCAAATGGAAGATCTGGGGCCTCAGTCCCAACATGTTTTCTACATAGAGAGCATAAACAGTGGAAAGACACATCTATCTTCTCAGTAGATGTGGTGGAGGTTATTAATTTTCTTCAGTGTCACATTTCCGTTCATAACTTTAGAACTGTACCTCTTCCCAAGGAGTACAAGACAAATGGACATCTAGAGACCAAATTGCCCAGTCTTTCTTTCTTCTGGTATAGTTCAGGTTAAGTGATAGAATGATATAAACGAATTCCAGGTCCCATTCTTAAAATATATATATATATATATATATATATATATATATATATATTATCATCTACTTCTCTTTCTTCCTAGTTGGTTCAGAGAGATGGAAACAAGCAGTATATGAGAGATGCAAATTACATATCAATGAAAACAGAGACACTCCACCGGGCTGCATCTGTGGATCATATTTTGGGTCAGCCATCTAACCACCACAGAAGTTTCATATCCCTCTAAATTTTTACATGAAAGATAACTTAAATTTTCTCTTATTGATGACTGTAATTTGGGGATTAATTGTTACAGCCACTTATGTATGCTATGCCACAATTAATACATAATTTGGTACTTAATATCATACTCCATAATAAAAATCTCAAATAAAGTATTGGCTTCTCAGGTGGGTTGTAAGCAGCAAAGACAAAAAGAAGTTAGTTTTGAGACCTGGTAACCCTTATTATTGCTGAAGCCTGGCTTGGAGAATTTTGAGCATTACTTTGCTGGCATGTGTGATGAGTGAAATTGTGTGCTAGTTTGAGCATTCTTTGCCATTGGTTTTCTTTGGGATTGGAATGAAAACTGACCTTTTCCAGTCCTGTGGCCACTGCTGAGTTTTCCAAATTTGCTGGCATATTGAGTGCAGCCCTTTCACAGCATCATTGTTCAGGATTTGAAATAGCTCAACTGGAATGCCATCACCTCTACTAGCTTTATTCGTAGTGATGATTTCTAAGGCCCACTTGACTTCACATTCCAAGGATGTCTGGCTCTAGATGAGTGATTACACCGTCATGATTATCCAGGTCATGAAGATCTTTTTGTACAGTTCTTTTGTGTATTCTTACTACCGTTTCTTAATTTCTTCTGCTTCTGTTAGGTCCATATCATTTCTGTCCTTTATCAAGCCCATCTTAGCATGAAATGTTCCCTTGGTATCTCTAATTTTCTTGAAGATGTCTCTAGTCTTTCCCATTCTGTTCTTTTCCTCTATTTCTTTGCATTGATCACTGAAGAAGGCTTTCTTGTCTCTTCTTGCTATTCTTTGGAACTCTGCATTCAGATGCTTACATCTTTCTTTTTCTCCTTTGTTTTTCACCTCTCTTCTTTTCACAGCTATTTGTAAGGCCTCCCCAGACAGCCATTTTGCTTTTTTGCATTTCTTTTCCATGGAGATGGTCTTTATCCCTGTCTCCTGTACAGTATAACAAACCTCATTCCAAGAAAGGCAATGCCAAGTAATGCTCAAACTTCCACACAATTGCACTCATCTCACATGCTAGTAATGTAATGCTCAAAATTCTCCAAGCCAGGCTTCAGCAGTATGTGAACCGTCAACTTCCTGATGTTCAAGTTGGTCTTAAAAGGCAGAGGAACCAGAGATCAAATTGTCAACATCTACTGGATCACAGAAAAAGCAAGAGAGTTCCAGAGGGGAAAAAAAACAAATCTATTTCTGCTTTATTGACCATGCCAAATCCTTTGACTGTGTGGATCACAATAAACTGTGGAAAATTCTGAAAGAGATGGGAATACAAGACTACCTGACCTGCCTCTTGAGAAATCTGTATGCAGGTCAGGAAGCAACAGTTAGTACTGGACATGGAACAACAGAATAGTTCCAAATAGGAAAAGGAGGTCGTCAAGGCTGTATATTGTCACCCTGCTTATTTGACTTCTATGCAGAGTACATGATGAGAAACGCTGGACTGGAAGAAGCCCAAGCTGGAATCAAGATTGCCGGGAGAAATCTCTATAATCTCAGATATGAAGATGACACCACCCTTATGGCAGAAAGTGAAGAGGATCTAAAAGCTTCTTGATGAAAGTGAAAGTGGAGAGTGAAAAAGTTGGCTGAAAGGTCAACATTCAGAAAACAAAGATCATGGCATCTGGTCCCATCACTTCATGGGAAATAGATGGGGAAACAGTGTTAGACTTTATTTTCAAGGGCTCCGAAATCATTGCAGATGGTGATTGCAGCCATGAAATTAGAAGACATTTACTCCTTGGAAGAAAAGTTATGGCCAACCTAGATAACACATTGAAAAGCAGGGACATTACTTTGCCGACTAAGGTCCTTCTAGTCAAGGCTATGGTTTTTCCTGTGGTCATGTATGGATGTGAGTGTTGGTCTGTAAAGAAAGCTGAGCACCAAAGAATTGCTCAGCATCAATCCTTCCAAAGAACATCCAGGACTGATTTTCTTTAGACTGAACTTGTTGGATCTCCTTGCAGTCCAAGGGACTCTCAGGTGCCTTCTCCAACACCACAGTACAAATGCATCAATTCTTTGGTGCTCAGCTTTCTTCACAGTCCAACTCTCAAATCCATATATGACCACAGGAAAAATCATAGCCTTGAAGAGTTGACTCATTGGAAAAAACTCTGATGCTCGGAGAGATTGGGGGTAGTAGGAGAAGGGGACGACAGAGGATGAGATGGCTGGATGGCATCACTAACTCGATGGACATGAGTCTGAGTGAACTCCGGGAGTTGGTGATGGACAGGGAGACCTGGCGTGCTGGGATTCATGGGGTCGCAAAGAGTTGGATTTGACTGAGCAACTGAACTGAACTGAAGTCTTATTATGTCATGACAAAATATTTGGTCAGCTGCAGCATTGTGGAAGGCAAACCACATGCTTTCCAGTAGTTCAGAAATGGTAAGTGTGCAGTACTCTGTGACGTCAACTTGGGCTTTTTATCAAGATCTTGAAAGACACTAATGGAGACAGGCAAGAATTAGCCAGGTTTCAAACAAAGGCCAAATGGAGCAGTTTTCTCCCAAAGGACATTTTCTTATCTTATGATTTACAATTTGAATTAGCTATAAACTGGGAGTGTGAGTATCCAACAGCACTGAAAATGCTAGTCTTCCTCTAGTATTCTGTCTACTCAAAACAGATAAAATTACTTTCCAGAGCCTTTTTCTAACACATCTCCTTAGGATTTCTCATATATGCTGGCAAAGATCATTATAATATTTCTTCCCAGCCAAACAATCTTTCTTTTCCTATTAAACAGCTTCACGTAATCTTAGTTACTTTGAGGAAGGAAGAATAGACATAGCAATGTAAAGAAATATAAGCATGAATTATTATAAATAATCAATACACTCTAGACATAAAAAAAAATCTTCAGAAGACAAACTGAAAGCTTGGACAAACGAGTCAAGAACCAGATTCTAACCAAGGAACTTTTCCACCAACAACTGAGAAAGTCTTTATAATTCCTGCCCAAGTAGGAGTCCACCATTAGTATGAACTAGCAAGAGCTATCTGTTGCCTATTCTATCCAATTCTGAACAGCCAAAATAGCACTTTTATTGACAATATTCTCTTTCCATTATACTGTATAATAGTGAGTTATGTGTGTGTGTGTGTGTGTGCATGTGCACATGTGTCTGTGGACTAGGGACATTAATTTCTCTATCAATGTATATGTCACCAAACCTTGAAGAGTAATATCCAGAATCAACTGTGGAGCATTCCATATTACCTAGAGATGGTGAATTTTGTGCAGAATGGAACTTTGTACTACCTTTAGGAGAAAAGTGTGGGAAACAATATGCATTACTAATTGAGTGACGAGAGGAGAATAAACTGCTCATCACTCTTCACTATCCATCCATCCACCTATTAATGACCTACCTCTCTCCTTGACTTTGAGCCAAAAGCTTAAATACAAAAAAAATTTCAAAGTTTTTCTTGTGGTTAAGTGGCCACAGCCACAACTGAATTGAGAGTAGAGGAATATGTGCAACATATAGGTGACATCTTGAAAAAAAAAAAAAAAAAAAAACTTCTTTCCCTCCCTTTCCTCTTTTCTCTTTTCTGTTTTCTGGATAATGGTGACAACAAGAATAGACAAAATGGAAACCAATTGTTAAAGAAAATAGAGGTTCCTCAACCAGCATGCTTAATACCCTTGAAATTTCTCCCAACCTCTAAGCCAAAACTTGAGAGTGAAATAAACCTGTTATTGATAGGTCCAATGAGTCTTTGCAGGTTTTTTTGTTTTGTTTTTTACTTAAGGATATTTCACTCATACTCTTAATTAATTCAAAAGCCATCCATGTATATTCAGTTCCTTTCTCAAAATCTTCAATAGCATATATCACTCATCTTAAATAGAAGATTGAGTGAAGGGGACTCAGTTCAGTTCAGTTCAGTTGCCAGTCCTGTCCAACTCTTTGCAACCCCATGAAATACAGCACTCCAGGCATCCCTGTCCATCACTAAATCCTAGAGCCTACCCAAACTCACTTCCAATTAGTTGGTGATTCCTTACAACTATCTCATCCTCTGTCGTCCCCTTCTCCACCTTCCCTCAACTTTTCCCAGCATCAGCACCTTTTCAGATTAATCAGCTTTTCACATCAGGTGGCCAAAGTATTGGAGTTTCAGCTTCAACATCAGTTTTGCAATAAACACCCAGTACTGATTTCCTTTAGGATGGACTGGTTGGATCTCCTTGCAGTCCAAGGGACTCTCAAGAGTCTTGTCCAACAACACAGTTCAAAAGCATTAATTCTTCGGAGCTCAGCTTTCTTTAGAGTCCAACTCTCACATCCATACATGACTACTGGAAAAACCATAGTCTTGATTAGACGGAATTTTGTTCGAAAAGTAATGTCTCTGCTTTTTAATATTCTGTCTAGACTGGTCATAACTTTCCTTCAAAGGGGCAAGCGTTTTTTTGTTTGTTTTTTTTTTTTTTAATTTCATAGCTGCAATCACCATCTGCAGTGATTTTGGAGCCCCCAAAATAAAGTCAGACACTGTTTCCACTATTTCCTTATCTATTTGCCATGAAGTGATGGGACCAGATGCCATGATCTTCATTTTCTGAATGTTGAGCTTTAAGCCAACTTTTTCACTCTCCTCTTTCACTTTCATCAAGAGGCTCTTTAGTTCTTCTTCACTTTCTGCCATAAGGGTGGTGTCATCTGCATATCTGATATTTCTCCTGGCAATCTTGACTTCAGCTTGTGCATCATCCAGCCCAGCATTTCTCATGATGTACTCTGAATATAAGTTAAATAGACAGGGTGACAATATAGTACAATAAACATTGTCTTCCATACAAAGCAGGAATATTATTCCTACTTAAGTATAGAAGTAGACAGTGATTATACACTAGTTCTATCAAGAATTAGTGACAATAAGAGGAATACAGAAATGAGGCATATTTGGAGAAATTAGAAAGGTCTTTTAAATGAGGATAGGCTAGAACATATCTCTAGTGTAGCTATTTTATGAATTCTGATAGATTATACCATAGATCAGCAGATAAAATCATGAAAAACTAAAGATTTATTTATTCCACCCAAGATGTACTGGCTTCCCAGGTGGTGTTAGTGCTAAAGAAACTGCCTGCCATTGCAAAAGATGTAAGAGACACAGATTTGATCCCTGTGTGACCTGGAGGAGGACATGGCAACCCACTCCAGTATTTATGCCTGGAGAATGCCATGGACAGAGGAGGCTGGCAGGCTGCAGTCCATAGGGTCCCAAAGAGTTGGACATGACTGAAGAGATTTAGTACAGCAGATACACTAAATCATCAGAGTTGTTTAGATTAAAGCAAGGGTCAAAAGTTTAAAAAAAAAAAAAAATAAGATACAAAGTATGGTGCCAAACTGAAAGAAAAATAACAAATTCTGGGACTCAGAGATCCTGAATTTCAAAAATGAAATTTAAGTTTCACTGACAAAGGAAGCCCTTGCTAATAGGCAGGATGCCGGGAGCAGCCCCGGTGGATCCAGGGTAATTCAAAGCAGGGACAGTGTGGCGAGAGAGAGAGAGAGAGAGAGAGAGAGAGAGAGAGAGAGAGATTTAGAGAGAGATAAGCAAAGAGTTTGCAGTTAGGAGAATAGAGGAGAGAAAGATGCTGAATAACTTGGTTTACATGGAAAGCTAATAAAACCTTGAGACAAGAGGTCTGCACCATCTACGTAGGCCACTGGCACCCACTTGAATAGCGAGGGTGCCCTGCCTTGGGCTCCCTCTCATGTGGGTCTTAGAAGCCAGGGCAAGTAAGTAGACATGGTGAGCCTCCATGCCCCAGATGGGAATTCAGCCAGAAAAGAAGAGAGAAAAGACCACATGGGGGAAACCAGTCTTTCCAGTTACTGGTCCATCCTTTATTGTCTGGAAAAGCTTTTTATACTTTTGGTTGTACATAGAGATCAATGGACAATACAAAATTATGCAGCGTCAGCAGCCCTGACTCTTACCGAGATTAGGCTTTCTCTCTGTATACCTAGCTGTATACACAAGTCTTAGGTGATTTACATCATCTTCTGGCCAGAAGGCCTATTAGCATTTACAGCCCTTTTCTGACAAGGGTCTGTCAACTAGAAAACTTATTTGCCCTTAAAAGTGTTGTTCTTTCCAAAGTCTCGTGCCATCTCAGAAAGCACTAAATAAAGTTACATTCTTACATAACAAGGACACAACAATTTATAACAAAGAAAGAGGAGTACAGTGATTTATAACAAAGAGAAAGTTTACTAACTCAAAGTCTAGTGTTGCTAACATCAAAACTACTATATTCCTTTTTCTATATCCCAATCACATTGATTAATATCCTCCAGGTGCCTAAAAGATGAAGACTATGGAGGTCTGGCAGCAGTCATTGACTCAACAATGAAAACCCATCACCAATATAATTCTTAGCTCTTTAGAAAAGGCTCTATATCTTTAAGATGTTTTAAGCTGCATGCCTCTCACTGTTGGGGGGCCGTAAACAATCACATACGTAGTTAACCTGTCAGGCAAGTTAGAAAGCCATCAAAGGGGTTTGAGCTGATACATTCCTTTCATATGCAGGAGACCAGTTGGAGCTCTAAATTAACTTTTTCCAGAGAAAGGTGGTCAGGAATAGTCCCCTGTAAGAGTATAGTATAGCAGACAGTAAACAGATTTTGGTTTTGGGGTAGATGCTCAGGGAGAGGACCCCTTAACACCTGACTCGCCTTGCCTGTCAGGTCTCTTAGCATGACCTTGTCATGGGTGGGATCTCCTGTGCTGGCTCCTGGCAGAAGGATTTGGAATGTGCTATTGAAATAACTGGCAAAACTTAAGCTGAGAAGGAACACAACACCCCTAATGCCAGGGTGAGTTTCAATCACCTGGGGACATAGTTGGTTTCTGGGAAAGAATCAACTGGCATAGCCATTCTGGCATAGCAAGAATCACTACCCTACCTTCCTCTCTCAAGTAAGTGAGGCTCTGCTTGGTTATTAGCTGTAGTTACTATACCAGGATAAAAATAAATAAGAATTGCATAAGCACATGGTAGTCATAATTTATGTTAGAATTATGTGTAGACATAATGATATTTGGAATCATTGAAACACATTGCAAGTGTTGCATGGATTTTTCTACATCTTTGAAAATTTTAAGAAAATCAAGCATATATTTAATAAATTACTCAATTCATTAAAGTTTAAATACAAGAAGCACTGAGAGTTTTACCAAAAACAAATAAATAAAAAATAGGCAGTACGCTGATGGCAACAAAGCTAGAATTATAATATGGTGGACAGATGGAAAATAGAAGAGATATGCCTTTACAAAGACAAGGAAGAACAGGATCAGTCACACATATGGAAGATTTGGGCTTTGAGAAAGTCAGTTACTTTCTTGCTATCACTGTTTAGTGAAAATGAGGAAAATATGGTTGCAGCTGCACGTTGATTTATAAATTTGGTGATGTAAAGAGTCCTATTGGACAGCTTTAGTTGTCTAAGTGAAATATGAGGCAAAGTCATTATTTTAAAAGGAAGAGGAGAGGGGGACATCAGTAAGTTAAGAAGAGAGAAAAATCACGGTCACAAAATGAACAAGCAAATTTTCTAGGTAAAATAGTTAGGTGTGCTATAAGTATGAAGTTACCAATTGAGTCTGTGTTTATGTAATTAAAATGAAATCATACAACCCTGTCTGCTAGTGTTCTCCTATAGCACTCAGCAGCATGAATACAGTCATAACTAAATGCGATTTTTTTCACTGAACCAAATGTTTATTTCCTCACCAGCCACACATGAGTGGAATTTAAAGAGCCAAGTGTCTGATTTTATTTTGGGGGCTCCAACATCATGACACATAGTGTTTGCGGCCATGAAATTAAAAGACACTTACTCCTTGGAAGGAAAGTTATGACCAATCTAGACAGCATATTAAAAAGCAGAGACATTTCTTTGTCAACAAAAGTCCATCTAGTCAAGGCTATGGTTTTTCCAGTAGTCATGTATGGATATGATAGTTGGACTATAAAGAAAAGTGAGTGCTGAAGAATGGATGCTTTTGAACTGTGGTGTTGGAGAAGACTCTTGAGAGTCCCTCGGACTGCAAGAAGATCCAACCAGCCCATCCTAAAGGAGATCAGTCTTGAGTGTTCGTTGGAAAGACTGATGTTGAAGCTAAAACACCAATACTTTGGCCACCTGATGTGGAGAGCTGACTCATTTGAAAAGACCCTGATGCTGGGAAAGACTGAGGGCAGGTGTAGATGGGGACAACAGAGGACGAGATGGTTGGATGGCATCACTGACTCAGTGGAAATGAGTTTCAGTAAACTCCAGGAGTTGGTAATAGACAGGGAGGCCTGGAGTGCTGTGGTTCATGGGGTTGCAAAGAGTCGGACATGACTGAGCAACTGAACTGACTTTCCAGAAACTGATCAGAAACTCATAGCAGGAACTCTTGTGCTATGTGGTAAGGAAGGAAGTGAAGCAAGGAGGGGACTAATGGATGATGAAAAAGTGACAGAATCAGCAGACCAGAGATCTTGATGAGATTGAAAACAATGTATTATCACATGGTAGATATAGTAGAACTTGTAGTTCTTTCTCTTTCAGTGAGCATCCAATACGCCTTAATGATTCTCACTTTCTGGTGATAACCTTTATTTATATTTTTTTCTCGGGGGTAAGAATCAGAAGAGAAAGTTCACAGACTCCACTACTATCACCACCTTATCTCCCAACTGATCTTGCTTCCTACTTATATTCTTCTCCTGTTGACAGGGATAAACTGTTCAAAATCCCATGCAAGTTCAAGTCCTTCAGTTTTGCACTGGATCCCATCACTGGTCTGATGCTTTTCTTTTCTCTCTTGCATCTTTAATTCTTTCTTGTGACTTAAAACATCAGCCAAAAACATATGCTACTATTTCTCATTTTAAAAAAAAGAAAGAAAATGGCAACCTCACATTCGTTTCCAAATACCAATGCATTTTCCTGCTTTCTGCTTAAAATAAAACTCTTTAAAAGTAGCCTATGTGCCCATCATTCCCAATTTGTCTCTTTTCTTTAACTCAGTCCAGTCACACTTTTATCCTGGTTCAGTTCAGTTCAGTTCAATTCAGTTCAGTCGCTCAGTCGTGTCCGACTCGTTGCGACCCCATGAATTGCAGCATGCCAGGCCTCCCTGTCCATCACCAACTCCCAGAGTTCACTCAAACTCACGTCCATCAAGTCAGTGATGCCATCCAGCCATCTCATCCTCTGTCATCCCCTTTTCCTCCTACCCTGAATCCCTTCCAGCATTAGAGTCTTTTCCAATGAGTCAACTCTTCGCGTGAGGTGGCCAAAGCACTGGAGTTTCAGCTTTAGCATCATTCCTTCCAAAGAACACCCAGGACTGATCTCTTTCAGAATGGACTAGTTGGATCTCCCTGCAGTTCAAGGGACTCTCAAGAGTCTTCTCCAACACCACAGTTCAAAATCATCCATTCTTCGGTGCTCAGCTTTCTTCACTGTCCAACTCTTACATCCATACATGACCACAGGAAAAACCATAGCCTTTACTAGAGGGACCTCTGTTGGCAAAGATTAACTGTTACCTACAATGTCACCGATGGCGTCCAGGTTGCCAAAATCAAACTCTTAATTCTCTTCCTAATTTATCAACTGTAATGACACTCCATTTTTCAGCACCAACTCATACCTGTAATTTCTTCTCCCTTGATTTCTAGAGTACCTGTCTATTTTAGTTTTATTTCCTCAAAGTTAACTTTTCCATAGTCTTCTTTGCTGATGTCTCTTAGTCTTCCCAGGTTCTAAAATATCGGCACTGTTTCAGACTCCATCACTCCTCTATCTACACTCACCTCCTTGCTTATCTCATCCAGTTGCGTAACCTTAAATGACATTAACATGCTAACTAGACGTATACTTTTCTCTCCAACAAAATTTCCCTCGTAAACTCAGATCCCATACTGGCTACTTGACATCTCCATGTTAATTTTACTCCCCCCACGCGACAAAAAACAAAAACAACAAAAAAGAAGTTCTTAGTTTTCTAACTCATTCTTTACCACTAGTGCCACCTGGGAAGCCCTTATATCTCAGTAACTGTAAGTTAAATATCTCAGAATCAACCTTGATTCTATTTTTTGACATCTCACTTGCATCAATATAACATCTCTCTTAACCTTAAAATATGCATCGAATCTAATCACTCTTATATAACTCTTGTATTACAACAACCCTAGTCTAGTCTAACACCATCTTTCACTGAATAATCACAATAGATTTCTGTTTTCACTGTCTTTTGTCCTTAAACCTATATAGTATGTTCTCTGCTGCATATACAGTGACTATTTTAAAATATGTTATATCCTGTAATTCCTATGTTTTATCCTGTAAGACTCTTCAATAGTTTTCCATTTTAATCAAAGTAAGGCCCAAAGTCCTTACAGTTGACTACAGGCCCTATATGACTGAGTCCCCTGGCATCTCTCTGAACTCTGAAATATTCAGTAGTATAAGAAATTGTGCTTTGTTTTATTTAGTCTCATTATCTTGCTCTGACAGCACTGGGCATAGTATATATTTTGAGGTTGAACTTAATCATGCAAAATAGGATTTATTTTTCTCACTAATAGCAGATTTAATCTGCTTCTTTAGGAAAAATAACATCATCATGCATAATATACTACAAGGATAATCTACAAGCATGATCCTACTGACACATGAGGCACATTATACCCTGGAGCCTGATCATCAGAACAAAACATATGCTATCATTTTTCACAATAAAATACATTTTTAAAATTTATTTCTCTTTCAGCTACCAGAGTACTTCTCTGCTTTCTCTTTATCTCCTTCCCTTTTTTTTTTCCCGTGACCTACTTTTATCTCCTCACTTCCCTTCTTGGAAGAAGATTTTTTTTTTGGATACCCAATTTCTGCTCAATGACAGCACCTTCATCTTTCTTCCTATTTCTTCAAAAGTATTACTCTGTCAAATAGCCCCATTTTACTCTGTGTATTCAAGTTCTGCCACTCTTTTTTGCTCTTGTTTTCAGCTGCTAAACATGCACATGATTATTCCATCCTGAAAAATAAAATTTTGTTGATACTTTTTACCCTGTGTCTTTCCAATATCTTTCATTTTCTTTTTACTACTAAAGCCCCTGGAAGATTACTGAGTCTCCTTTTTCTTACATTACATTCATTTCTTAAATGCTTTTGGTCCCCTAACACTTTACTAAAATAATTTTGGGAAAAGGTCACTAAGGATATCCTCATTGCTGAGTGCAACAGAAAATGTGCACTTTCATAACACTACCCTCTTCTACTCTCTTCTGCTACTCTAACTTTCCTCTCAGTTTCCTGTGTCACGTCCACTACTAGGAGTCACTCAATTTAACTTTCTTGATCCCTTAAACAAAGGCATCCTGATGTTCACTCTTGACCTAACCTACCACTGGAGCTTGGTAATAGAGTTCATCTCATCAATTTCACTTGGCCTCCAGGTCAAACCTAACAACTCTGTGATGGTGTTTCCAAACAACACTCTATCTAGCCAGATGGTCTACATGAGTTTTGGCAAATAGTCAATAGTTCTGAACTTGGAGATCATTGTCAGTCTCGAAATATTCATTAACAAACATTGTAGCAATTTAATCCTATTGGTCACAGAGGATTTAATCCTATTGGTCAGAGAATCCAGCAGGTCTGTTGTTGTTAGGAAAATGTTCCAACACACAGTGGTGCCTCTGAGATCTCCAGGGCAAGTGAGAGGATTCTTGGAGGGTGAGATGTTGGTTGTCATGGAAACGCTTTAGGTCCTTAGGAACAGAGAGAGCTATTTTCTGTTTTGAAGGAGGCTTAAGAACTGCTTTCCTAATACAAAGAAGACAATAAAACTACGATTTGTCAGTTTTTCCTGGGTCTATTTAAGAGGGAGTGGTACCCATATTCTAGACAGTGCAGGTAGATTTTCATGGAAATTAGATGTTAGGCAAAAGTTGAACTAATGAAGTATTACAAAAAGTCAAAGTACAGACAAATCTCTTCCATAGGACTTTCAGTTCAGTTCAGTTTAGTTCAACTCTTTGCAACCCCATGAATTGCAGCACGCCAGGCTTCCCTGTTCATCACCAACTCCTGGAGTTCACACAAACTCATGTACATCGAGTTGGTGATGCCATTGAAAGGTTGTTGTTGAATCACGCAAAGACACTGGGATTCTTGGCCCCTCGGAGGAGAAGAATTCAATCCGGGGCCAGAGACGAGGCTTAATCACTCAGAGCTTTTGTGTAATAAAGTTTTATTAAAGTATACAGGAGATAGAGAAAGCTTCTGACATAGGCATCAGAAGGGGGCAGAAAGAGTACTCCCCTGCTAGTCTTCAGCTGGATGTTATATAGTCACCAGCAGTCTGTTAATGAAAGAAAAACTGAGAAGAGCACCAGGCCCCTCACCCATAAGATGCATTTTGGGACAATCTTGGCACCAAATGGTTCATCCTGGGCCATAAAATGATTAACTTGAATCTTGAAAAAGGGCAGCTCACCATACAAATAGATTCATTTACATAGATTAGAGGAACAATATCTGACTATAACATACCGGTTTGTCAAGAGGTGGAACCAACTTGAAAGACAGGGTTTGGGGTAAATGCATAGTACATTAGCATAGCTTAAGATAAACATTTCCATAAGAAAAAGGCATTGGTTATCTCTAGGTTTGAGAATAGTTTACTTCAGGTGAAACCAGGTGTCATTACGGCAACACAGTATTTTAAGAGAAACCTTCTTTTAAATTTGTATAGAGAAGGAAAAAAATATCACAAGTTTGTTTCCCCCTGTGGCTTAAGAGAGACAGAAATGTCGGACACTTGCAGGGTATTTTGTTTGGAGACCCCTGGCTTTCCTACCTGTTACCCTCTCACCATCCAGCCATCTCATCCTCTGTCATCCTCTTCTCCTCCTGCCCCCAATCCCTCCCAGCATCAGAGATTTTTCCAGTGAGTCAACTCTTCACGTGAGGTGGCCAAAGTACTAGAGTGTCAGCTTTAGCATCATTCCTTCCAAAGAAATCCCAGGGCTAATCTCCTTCAGAATGGACTGGTTGTATCTCCTTGCAGTCCAAGGGACTCTCAAGAGTCTTCTCCAACACCACAGTTCAAAAGCATTGTTTCTTAAGCGCTCAGCCTTCTTCACAGTTCAGCTCTCACATCCATACATGACTACTGGAAAAACCATAGTCTTGACTAGATGGACCTTAGTCGGTAAAGTAATGTCTCTGCTTTTGAATATGCTATCTAGGTTGGTCATAACGTTTCTTCCAAGGAGTATGCGTCTTTTAATTTCATGGCTGCAATCACCATCTGCAGTGGGTTTGGAGCCAAAAAAAAAAATAAGTCTGACACTGTTTCCACTGTTTCCCCATCTATTTCCCATGAAGTGATGGGACAAGATGCCATGATCTTCATTTTCTAAATGTTGAGCTTTCAGCCAACTTTTTCGCTCTCCTCTTTCACCTTCATCAAGAGGCTTTTTAGTTCCTCTCCACTTTCGGCCATAAGGGTGGTATCATCTGCATATCTGAGGTTATTGAGATTTCTCCCGGCAATCTTGATTCCAGCTTGGGCTTCTTCCAGTCCAGCGTTTCTCATGATGTACTCTGCATAGAAGTTAAATAAGCAGGGTGACAATATACAGCCTTGATGCACTCCTTTTCTTATTTGGAACCAGTCTATAGTTCCATGTCCAGTTCTAACTGTTGCTTCCTGACCTGGATACAGATTTCTCAAGAGGCAGGTCAAGTGGTCTGGTATTCCCATCTCTTTCAGAATTTTCCACAGTTTATTGGGATCCACACAGTCAAAGGCTTTGGCTTAGTCAATAAAGCAGAAATAGATGTTTTTCTGGAACTCTTACTTTTTCCTTGATCCAGCGGATGTTGACAATTTGATCTCTGGTTCCTCTGCCTTTTCTAAAACCAGCTGGAACATCTGGAAGTTCACGGTTGACATATTGCTGAAGCCTGGCTTGAAGAATTTTGAGCATTACTTTACTAGCATGTGAGATGAGTACCATTGCATGGTAGTTTGAGCATTCTTTGGCATTGCCTTTCTTTGGGATTGGAATGAAAACTGACCTTTTCCAGTCCTGTGGCCACTGCTGAGTGTTCCAAATTTGCTGGCATATTGAGTGCAGCACTTTCACAGCATCATCTTCCTCACCTTAAAGTGGCCACCTGAATATTTAGAATTTCTGAGAGTGTTTCAGAATCCCTAACGTGTTTCTTGATCATAGTGATAAGTGTTTTACTCTCTTTGTTATGTTCAGCCAATGTTTAAAACTATTCCACTAATTTAAAACAAAGTTAAAACTTTTCAACCAAAAACATTTGAACAATAATTCTGTTAGAAATTTTTCTGGGTAGTTCTTAAAGACAGAAAGAGATATACTAAATGTTTACAACTGGCTGAGAAAAATATCTATCAATAGACAGCCATTTCCATTTTTTATGAAAACTATAGCTACATGCAATAAGAGGTTTGGGGTAGAGAAAATTCAAATTGAAAAAAGCCAGCCTTGTACTTTTGACTGTTAGTTGGATTTTACTGTTGCTGATAAGAGATTTTAAGAAACAGCAAAAAGGACCTGATTTTCACAGCTAATACAGATAATTTCAAAAATATATATAATATTACAAGTATCCAACAAATGATGGCATCTATTTTCCCCTAAATATCAGGATAGAAAATCCAGTATATCATTCTGTTATTTAAAAGGCTTTTGCTTAACCAGAGATGAGAATTTTAAAAGTTATTTCTATTTGTCTATGGATAAAAACAAACAGTGTAATATTGAGTGAACCACATTGGTGAAAAGATAACTTAACTGTATTAGAGAATTGAAAGATATCTAGTGAGTAGATGAAAGTGGGTGAGGTTAGCAAGTTTAGAAAGAGTCTTTGCATCAATGTGACCTTTGTGAAGAAAGCTAAGCAAGGAAGAATTGATGCTTTTGAACAGTGGTGTTGGAGAAGACTCTTGAGAGTCCCTTGGACTGCAAGGAGATCCAACCAGTCCATTCTAAAGAAGACTAGTCCTGGGTGTTCATTGGAAGGACTGATGCTGAGGCTGAAACTCCAGAATTTTGGCCACCTCATGTGAAGAGTTGACTCATTGGAAAAGACTCTGATGCTGGGAGGGATTAGGGGCAGGAGGAGAAGAGGACAACAGAGGATGAGATGGCTGGATGGCATCGCTGACTCGATGCACGCAAGTTTGGGTGAACTCCAGGAATTGGTGATGGACAGGGAGGCCTGACATGCTGCTATTCATGGGGTTTCAAAGAGTTGGACACGACTGAGTCGGACTGAACTGAACTGACTTTTGTGTAGTAAGAAAGAAAATAGGGAAAGAAACAGAATTGCATTATATTTTAGAATGAAGAAGCGGCTTCCCAGGTGGCACTAGTGTTAAAGATCCCACCTGCCAGTGCAGGAGACATAAGAAATGTGGGTTTGATCTATGGGTTGGGAAGATCCACTGGAGGAGGGCATGGCAACCTACTCTACTATTCCTGCCTGGAGAATCTCATAGACAGAGAAGCCTGGCAGGCTGCAGTCCATGGGGTCACAAAGAGTTGGACATTACTGAAGCAACTGGGCACAGAATGAAGAAAGGGGAACTGAGGGCACAGCTCTTGCTTAAGTAGTAATTGAAAGTAGGATTATGGTTTCCATAATGCTAAATAGCACAAGCATGGCTCCTTGGTGAATTGATAACAACCCCTTCCCCATACCCCCATCATCTTATAGGAATTACAATGAAAAATATTCACAAATTAAGTAATATTATTCATGTGAAAGATGTGCTTACCTATTTCTACCTTAGAAGAAAATCTCTTTAGGAAAAAATAGTTTTGAGACTTTTTAATGTCATCACATACAAAAGAAATATTTTTTACATGCACACTGGGATAAATGGACAAGGTGGGCAATTAGCACAAGCTCACTGGCTCCCCAGGCCTTGCACAGCCTCTTTTGGGGATGAGAAGATCAGCATCTCCAGGGGGCTTTTAAACCCAACCTGCAGACCAGTAGTCTCTGATTCATCTTCAGACATTGGTTGACATGTATGGGAGCAAAATTTGCCATCCTGAAATGTGTCACTTTGACAGGGTTAATTTAGGCTGACTATATTTAAAAAACCAAAGAGTCAGGAAATTTTTCTTGTTTCCTCCCCCTTAAATGCCTAAAATAATTTAGATTAGGAGCCCGTCCTTAATATAAATTGGTTAAGCCACTTTGAAGATCAGTATGGAGGTTTCTTAAAAAACTAAAAGAGAATCTGAAAAAGAAAATTCTAATTTTAAAAGATACGTGGCCTCCAGTGTTCATAGCAGCACTATTTACAATCTCTAAAACATAAAAAAAAAAAAAAAACTAAACTAAATGTTCATTGAGAGACAAATGGATAAAGAAAATATGGATGGACTTAGAGAATCTTATACTGAGTGAAGTAAGTCAGAGAAAGACAAATATCATAAGATATCACTTATATCTGGAATCTTCAAAAATGATACAAGTGAACTTATTTTCTAAACAGAAATAGACCCACAGGCATACAAAACAAATTTGCAGTTAGCAAATGGAAAAGGGACAGTGAGGGGTAATAAATTAGAAGTTTGGGATTAGCAAATATAAACTACTATATATAAAATGGGCTTCCAGGTGGTGCTATGGTTAAGAATTGGCCTGCCAATGTAGCAGACATAAGAGACCCTGGATCAGTCCCTGGGTTGGGAAAGTCCCTTGGAGAAGGAAATGGCAACCCACTCCCATATTCTTGCCTGGAGAATCCCATGGACAGAGGAGCCTGGTGAGTTACAGTCCATGGGGTGGAAAAGAGTCAGACATGACTGAAGCAACTTGGCATATGCTCATATATAAAATAGATAAACAAGGAGAACCTACTGTATACCACAAGGAACTGTATTCAATACCTTGTAATCAACTATAGTGGAAAATAATCTGGAAAAGAATATAAATGTGTGTGTGTGTGTGTGTATCTATCTATCTATATATGAATCACTTTGCTGTATACCAGACAACTAACACAACATTGTAAATCAACTATATTTCAATTAAAAAATAAAAAGAGCTTGTTCCTAGAACAGAACTATTACCAGATGTAACTGCAAAAATATGGGCTGGTTATGACAGGAGAAACTCAGCAAGGTCCAAAGACCAGAGTTCACTCTGTGTCTCATTTACTCTATATGGGTCAGCAAACACTTGTCTACCAAATATTTGTTTTTCTTTCTCCATGTGAATTTCCTTCTTCCCTTCTGAAGTCCCAACTACAACCCTGAGCATCGTCTTTAGTCTTTAGCTGCAGTAGTTTTTAAGGTGAGGGTAACTCACCCCATTTTGGGGAGTCACTCAGTTTTCTTGGGTCTCTTTTATATTACTATTTAAAAAAAAAAATTTTCTCCTGTTAATCTGTCTCACATAAGTTCAATTCTTAGACCATCCAGAAGAACCAAGAAAGAAAATGTATTCCTCTATGACAGTATCAGTTAAGAAAGAATTTGTGTTTTTAATTAAAAGGTTAAATAAGGCTTGAATACCTTGACTTTCTGGACCACACCTGTGGTATTTGCTGCCATTTTGGTTGCAAACAATTTGAATAAATTGAACAGTAGCACATGCACTTTACAAACTTGTCCAAACTATAGGTATTACCTATGGAATGGAATTTTGGATTGAAGAATAAGTC